>OX104071.1:10466338-10589064 GCA_944474145.2 Dicrocoelium dendriticum | reverse complement strand
CTGCTTTCTGACCTCGTGAACTTATCTCGGATTCTTTTGTAAAAAAGCTTACTTCATATGCTCATAATTTTAAGCTTTATGTCACCGTTTCCTTATGCATTACTAGATTTATTTTCTTTGTTATCTTTCTCTCAAGTGTTTGGCGGTTGCTTGATATCCCCGGTGTGGCTGCGCTTGATATGCATGTTGACAAGGTGCTTACCTGTCTATTACCCACTACCTCGTCCATACTGGCTCCAAGAGACAGTTGGTCGTTGCTGGAGGGGACGGGGTGCACGGTCCTTGTGGCCGTGCTAGGCTCGAAGAGTGGTTCCATGCACTCAGTGTGTAGCGGACTACGGTCCAGCCACTGCCATGTATGCGTTTGATTCCCCAAATATAGCGTGCTTGTGTTTGGCTGTGAAGGAGTGTGGGCCGGCACCGTTGATGAAAGGTGGCTCCCATTCACATGCCTCCCGGTCTTATTCCTTCGGGTTTACGCTAGTTATGGAGTGTGTGGTTGGAGCTGTGGGTGATGCGGCGCAGGCGTCCTGTGCCTGGCCACAGTGACAGGCAAATCCGAAGCCTGATGCCGTCAACCATATATGTCAACGCAAAACCTTTCTGCTAAGCTCTGCATGTAAATTAAGTTGTCCTCGCCCACAAGTGTGGTACATTGATTATGATGCACAACATAGTTACTCCAGTTGTCTGAGTTAGGGTTCGCTCTATACGCATGCCACGCTGCCTCTTAATGTCATGCGTTTTCGGGTTCTGCTCCGAATGAATGATTGTGTCCTTGCAGAACGAAGGTGCATGTTGACCGATGGAGATTTAGTTAGATTACTAAGCTTGTCATTAAACTCCCTCCAAGCATTGTCAAGGGAACAGTCGCCCGAAAACTTCTAGCTTGCATCTCCCACAAGTTCTTCCAGTATGTCGTAGTGGGTGGTTGTTCGACACAAGTTAGTTTGTTCTTGTGGATATTCCGTATAACACACAGTCATAAAGTATTATTGCGTGATTACTTCGCCCCAGAAGGCTCTCCAGCCTTGGTTTCTGAACCACCAGCTCTTAGTTCGTGAGCACTAAATTCAGCAGACGGTTTGTGTCCCGTTCTGAATCTGGTGGGCGAACTGGCATGGCTGAAGAGCGGAATGATTGCAATATACTCTTGCAGATGTGCGTTGAATTTTTCCTTGTGAGGAGCCATAAGTTCTAGATAGTGAATACTGAAGTAGCCGGAGATGAAAACATGGCTGTATTGTCCGCGTAGTACCCTTCCCAAGGATAATGCGAGGTGGGAGTCCATCTGTGGGGTGGAGATTAGGGGACGATAAACAACTGCCAAAAGTCAAGTGTCGTTGCGTCGCAGTCGCAGACTGCACCAGCGTAAGTCCATGCTCAGCCTTTCCTGATCGACCACCGGTTCGCACTGCAGGTTGTTGCGATAGTATAGAATTACCCCCCGGCCTTTCTAGGGCTATCGTTTCCTAGCAAGGACACTCCATGTACCGCGACCTCCGCATCGGTCACTTTTAAGCGCAACCGGGTTTCCGTGAAGAACATGACATCCCAGGCATGTGACGCTTTACGTAGCCGCAGCTCGACAAGACTGTTCAGGAGACCTTGTGCATTGGTGTGCATGCAGGTAAGTTTCTCTCTTCTTAGCAATGAATCTGGGGATGGGTGTTTTGGGTAAAATGTTGTGCCGAGCGGTTAAACGTCAGCCATTAATAGTTTTTTGGGTGGGATGATGACGAACTCATCTGCGTCAGATCCATGGATCGCACCAATACCAATTTGTTTCTCACTTTGCAGGTAACGGATAGGTCTGTTTATAAGTTTCGCTGGTTAGTTGCTTGAGGTTATCCGAACTCTTGTCGGGAAGCGATGCGAATAAGTGGTTGCTCGCGTGTGTTTGCTTAGTGGATGCTGCTTTGATCCGGAGCTCGGAAGGAGAGCTATGAACAATGATATATTACAGGTAAAAAAGCGATTGCCTTACAAGTCCCGTAGGATGGTTAAAGTGAAAGTAAACATAAGTGTAAACCGTCAATTTAAGCGTCCAGTGAATTCAAGTGCTCCTAATTCATATAAACGTTGTAGAATGTGTACTGAATTGTTGCTGTAGAGTAATATGGGGGAATTAATGTGGGGAAGGTATATCTTAAGAACAAAAGTAACGACAACGCTTACTCGTGCGCCGCTTTCTTGGACTGAGGTAAATTGATGAATGCAGTTGTAAAGTATCCGAAACCATATTCCACAACAGCAGTGTGTAAATAGTGAAGCACAAAAGCTGAGAATGAGCACCGTTTGTTCGCGTTTGTTTGACGTGGACATCTCTAATTATATAGCGTAATGTAGGTGGATAAGCGAATCATCCAGACATCTTTTGAATACCGTTAGCGTGGGGGAAGAAACAACGTATGTGGGAAGAGCGTTCCAGTGTTGGCACACACGAAGGGAAAAGAAATTCCAGCGGCATTCCAACCGGCTGTATTGTGTGGCCAGCATTAGCTGGTGTCCTCTGAGTGTTGTATTGCTATTCAGCTTTAGTAGGTGACGACAAGAATGGTTTGGATTCCTCAGGATCATATAAGTCATTATCAAGTCGCCAGGCAGGCGTCGATATTGTCCACTGTAGACCCCGAGGGTTTTCAGCCTCAATCGGTAAGGGAGATGAAACAGGCCCTCTACGTTCTTGGTCGCCCTTCGTTGTGGCAGTTCAAGAGCGGTAAGGTCTTGCTTTTGCCATGGCTGCCAGGCGTGGATGGCGTACTCAGAATGAGGCCGAACGCAGGCGTTGAGCATCCGAGAAGAGATAGAAGGATCGAAGCGCCCGAATGCCCTCCGCAAAAGGCCAAGGTGTTGGTGGGTCTTTTGGATGCTTTCTCGACCTGAGGGGAACAGCCCAGATCTTCCTGCACTACCACTCCTAGATCGCATTCCGTTGTAGTGCGCTGCAAAATTTGATCCCCCAGTCTGGATTCGCAGGTGGCTATATGGCGTATGCTCAACACCTTGCACTTCGTAGCGTTGAACTGAAGCAGGTTCTGAGTCGACCATTCCTAGACCCTGTCAAGATCATCCTGAAGTGCTGCATTGTCGCTGGTTGTTCTAATGGCTCGCCATATCTTGAGATCATCAGCGAAGAGTAAGGAGTTGGAGGTGATTACTGTCGCGAGATCGTTTATGTAAATCAGAAATAGTCGTGGACCAAGTACTGAGCCCTGGGGCACTCCGCACTTAACGTCGATTGGGTCAGAGATGACGCCGCGAACTCCTTAACGCTACCTTCCATGCGGTTTTAATCCCTTTAAACTTAATTCATATCAACTGTCTTCTGCTTAAAACCGAGAGCAAAATTATTTACTGGTGTGACCTCAGGAACTATTTTCGTAATTTTCCACCACAAATTGATTAATTCGTAATATTGTTCTGCGATCCCTTTCACTACATTTGTTCTCCAGTGCTAATCATTTCCCCCTCTTTTCTGAAGTTAACAGTCCAGAAACATATACTTGAATCAGTGATGGCAATAACTGATTCCCTATGCGACTTTTGCCCATGGACAACTCGTACAGTCATCTGTCTCCGGCTGTCACATTACACAATTTATCGTATGATCGGCTCGATCGATCTCAACGCCGATGTACAAAACATACCTGCCTATTTTTTACATTAACGATATAGTACCCGTTTCATATAATTCTTCTTTTCTATATTCTTCCTTATTTCATAGTCGGCCACAAATGGGCTGATCTCCTGTGGTGACAGATTACAGCTTCCAGATTATAAAAGACTTTGCCTATGCAAGGCAAATTGCCACCAACTGTCTGGCGTATAAAAAAGTGCCATAATAGAATGATCCGCATGACGGACTGGGCTGAGCCTTCATGGCCCATAATACATGTTCAAAAGCAGCTCTAAAATGAACAAAACATATGATATACAGGTGATGGCTCATATGCTACTATGCCACACCGGCACACGGCCAGTTATTGCATGGAAGTGCGAGCGAAACCTTTCGAGGGAATACCTTGCACGGAAGCAGGTCCCCTGGGGATGGTTCCACGAGTGGCCGTATTACTTTAACTGGACATCTGTTTAAATCTGCTTACGTTATTGTTCCTGCTTTTTAATTTCTTTAATGCCTTAATCCTGCCAATTAGTTTAGTACCTGTTTTGGATCCATTGTAAAAAGCGTGAACAAATTGCTTATTTTTTTGCGATCCTGTTGTACACATTGATCAGACCACATAGTTGGACTGCACCTCGAAACACCGAGGAATATAACATTTATTTATTTATTTATTTATTTACATTCAGATGTCGTTGAAGCAAGAAGTTACCTATCCAACCGAGGATTGGGTCACCAATTCCACAACACTGCAGCTTGTGAAGGAGGATACGGCGGTTCAGACGGTCGAAAGCCTTTGAGAAGTCCAGATATACTGCGTCAATACCTACGCCGCTGTCAACGGTCTCAGTCCAACTGGATCTGGAAAGCAGCAAGTTTGAAGTGCAAGATCGGTTCTTGCGAAATCCATGTTGTTCTTGTGCTATGATATTGCGTTCTTCCAAGAAGTTCATCAGCGCTTCGGCAACAATCGCTTCCATGATTTTGGCGAGCACCGGAAGTAGTGTTATCGGGCGATAGTTGGCCGGATCTGCACGACTTCTCCCCTTATGAATGGGAGTGATGATGCCTTGCTTCCACATTGTTGGCACGCGCATCTCATCGAGGCATCGTTGGAAGAACTTGCAGAGGGGGTCCGCCAGGTTCACTGCAGCCAATTTCAACGCTTTTGAACGAATATTATCAACACCGAGAGAGGTATGCTCGCGCAGGACAATTAGCCTTTTTATAACATCCGCAGTCGTAAACGTGATGTGGCTAAGTCCTGTTGGTGGTACAACGATCGGGAACAGTGTTTGCGGCGATGTCGTACTCTGGAAGTTCGGGGTAAAATTGCTGACATAGGGCGTTGGCCGCCTCGGTTGCGTTTTGTGCAAGTCCCCACAATGTGTGTAAAGCAGGAATTCCTCGCTGCACGTTGCGGTGCTTGTTAACGTGGCTGTACAGGAGCTTGGGGCTTGAAAGGAATTTCTCGGCTAGATTCTGTTGGTAGCTGTAGCGGCCCGCATACCAGCACTGCAACGCCATTGCTAACCTTTGTCTAGATTGAAGGACCACTTTCACAATCCTCGAGCCACATCCTTTGTAGTTTGGCGATCGGCGCAGCCTCAAGATTGCTTGCCTTATGACGCTTTCCAGGGTGAGGGTCTCGCGAATGGATCGCCATTGTTCCTGGTCGTGAGTGCTCGCTTCGCGCTCATCGTGACCTCCAGCCTCGGGAACACCTTGTACAAGGATGTTCCTGGCTACGAATTCCTTTCGGTTTTCGTCCAAGTAGTGCTTCGCCCGTCTCCGCTCGTTCCACCGAGTATCCGGGAATAGTCGGATGGAACATGATGCATTTCGGAGGCGATCCGTCGATAACAGAACAGCTGCTGCTTCATTGGCGGAAATCAACACAAGTCGGGGCAGTTTTGATTCACCGTAGTGCTGTGAGATTGGATGACGGGTAATGCTTGTCGAATTGACGGGCTTAGCTACAACACCTATAGTGTCACGTATGGAGTTTCACTGGTTCACGTCATCAACTTGTTTTCCTTTTAAGAAATGTGACGTCGAATCTGGAACGTTGGTACAGATTACCACTGGTATACAACATGCAACTCCGTTTGAGGTCAAACGATCAGCTGCTCTACATGCAGTCGATAAAGTTGTGTACGTACAGCTTCGTCTTCTTCATTTACTATGGGTGCAGCGGGAGTGGCCGAAGGTATAGGTTTCCGTTCACCTTTGGCAGCAACTAAGTTCCAAGCATTACTGGTATCGAAGTCCTTCTGCATTTTCAGAATTGTTCGTAGGGTGGACGAGGCCCTGACCGTGCTCATTGCAATCGGGCTGGCGGTGGTTGTTTCGGGCATATTCGAGCAGCTCGTGGTATTGACGTTTAAAGCTACAGACTGTGCAATTTTAGTTTGCTGCCTAGACTTCTTCTTCAGTTTTAATGCGGTGCTGGATGGGAATGACTGGCATTTACGCTCTGTCACGATTTCATCAAATGATCCGCTTTTGGTTCTCCTCATTTGTTCAATAATTACTACCAGCCTTTCATAGTTCTGCGATAGTTCATGTTCAATCTTTACCAGTGGGATAACTATACATACTGAGCAGAAACCCAGTGAATCTAGTTTACTATTGTGTAGCTTCAACTGATTCACTGTGAGCTTAGAACGTTTGCGACGGAACTTGCCTTGGCAACTGCTACACTTGATACCAATTCGTACATTTTTATGGCATGAAGGAAGACCGCAAACTACCATCGATCTGAATGCGGTAACATGGGCTTTTGATTGGTTGCCACAATTCATTGCGTCCATTGATGATATTCCGATCAACGCCCAAACGCTTATGGTCTCCTCTGGGTCGCGTGTGCGCTGACTTGTCCGCATATTCAAGATCGTAGCTTTCTGTGCTTCGGGTCGAGGTAGGCTTAAGCGGCCATATCGTTCGCATGGCAAACAGAGCGACTGAGCGATACGGATACAAATTGTACCATAGCTAATTCGATGAACGGTCCACAGCTGTAGTTGCTGATTCGTCATATGAAACGAGTAGTTGGCTTTCGTTTGAGACCACTAATATTGTTGTGTGGTTCGTGATTAAGAAAATTCTTCGATTGTGTTTTTGCGAGAATGACGTAAAACCTGCATTGTGAAGCTGAAAGGCAATCCCCACAAGGTAGATCCGAAAGATGGAGTGAACTAGATAGCGGTGATGAAGTTGGGCCGAGTGTATGTGAACACTTGTTTGTGTAAGGAAATGCAGCTGAGGAAGAGTGATAAAACAAGGTGCCCACAGATGCGCAATTAGCACACAGGTTCATTCAAGTTCACAACACGTCAATAGCAACATGTGTCTTTGGTTCACCTACTGTGAATTTTCTTGGTCATACCACTGATAGCTCTGGCATTTCGCCAAACTCAGAGCTAATTCACGTCATAAGAAACTTTCCCACACCCACTTTCGTGAAACAGTGTCAACATTTCTTAGGCTTGCTTAACTTTTACCGCCCGTTCATTCCAAACGCCGGAAATATGTTATCTCCACTCATAAATTTGTTAGTTGGTGGTCCGACGTAGTTCCATTTCAGTAACGCCACTGCAAGAGCTTTCGAAAAAGTCAGATCTTCTCTGGCCAATACCATAACACCTGCAAAGCGATGCTCCATTGTCGTTAAACGTCGATGCATCAAATGCTGTTATCAGAGCCGATTTGCAGCAAACCATCGATAAAATCCGATAACCACTTGGATTTTTTCTCCTACAAGCTCACACCAGCCGAAACTCGATACAGTACGTTTGGTCGTGAGTTACTTGCCATATACTCAAGCATCCGTCACTTTCGACAGCTACTGGAAGAAAGACAATTGCTTGTGTTTACCGATCATAAGCCTTTGACATTCGCTCTATAGGCTGAATCACATAAGTACTTACCCCATGAAGTACGTCAGCTAGAGTTCATTTCAAACTACACCAATGAAAGAAAAGAAAGGTGTCAGCTTATTCGCCGTAACGGCGCTTCGCTGCCGCGCGACCACCACCAGTCGCGCGCGGGCTGTGTATACCGCGATGACGCCCACCCCTACGCGGATTCGAACCGGTGACCTTATGGTTGCAAAGCAAAAGCGCAGACCACTCGGCCACCGGCCACCATATTTCTGGACTAGATAACATTGTCGCTGATACACTGCCACGCCCGTAAGTTGATTTGGTGAACACGCCTTGCATTGACCTGGAACGAATAGATCAACTGGAAAAAGATGAACCATGCCAACTGCAGTTGAGTTACAAACAGCCTTCGCTGGACATCCAGTCAGTGCCTCTGCACACTACACCAGGTAGGATTGACTGCCACGTTTCCACAGAAAATCAAAGACCATTGGTTCCTGTATCCATGCGAAGGAGCATATTCGAGGCTCTTCAGAACGTCTCACATCCCGGTGTAAGTGCAGCCGTCAAATTGATTTCGGAACACTTTGTACGACTGTACATGAACGAAGACATCCGCATATGGGCAAAGACTAGTTTAGCATGTCAACGTTCGAAAGTCATTCGGCATACCAAATCACACCTCGGAACTTTCCCACAACCAGATAGCAGATTCGACCATATCCACATCGATATCGTCGGACCCCTACCCTAGTCCAGTAGTATTTCGTACATCCTGACATACATCGGTCGTTTCACTTGACGGCTGAAGCCATTCCCATTGCTGACACACTTGTAAAAACCATTGCGCGTGCAATTGTCATCAGATGGATAGCCATTTTCGGAGTTTGTTTTTACATCACCACTGACCGCGGTTCCCAATGCGAATCCCAGCTTTTCCAACAGTTGATGGGACTAGGGCGGTACAAATGGATTCGCACTACTGTTTATCATCTCCAAGCGAACAGTTTAGTTGAACGTTTCCATCGACATCGTCATTTACGTACAATGTTTTGATCAACCCCTCTCTAATCACCCACAGAACTGGTTTTCGGAACCACATTAAGCATCCCTAGTCAGTTTTTGCCCCAGTAGCCAGCAGCAACGCTGATCTCTTCACTTACGTTAATAGACTGGGGAATCACATAAGTCAACTTCTTTATTGCGCACCCACGAGTTCAGTGAAATCATTATACCTTCATCCTGATCACTCTTTGTGCACTCATGTTTTCAATCGCATTGATCATGTTAACCAATCTTTACAATCTGCGTATGAGAGTCCATATTTCGTCCTTACACGCCATGCTAACCATTTTACTGTCCAGCTGCACAATAAAACGGAGGCTGTTAGCATTGACGGTTTGAAAATTACTTACACCGTTTCGTGAAATCCATAACAGCAGATAACCCCGAAATCTACATGAACAAGAGGTCACCGACGTCTCCGTCAGTAACACCAAAAACGGATGCTTCCACCAAGTAAACCGTACGTGTCACTCGATCCGGACAACGTGCACATTGGCATGACCGGTTTCTCGGCCAATGAAACCAGCTACCTAATACATTCTTTTATTCTCCTCAACATATGCACTCACTTTTATCAGGAGGAGGGTATTAGTAGATCCGTTTAGCCTCTTCAATTACTTCCTGTCTGTGTTAAATCTAGCTTCAGTGAAAGGGTTTTCTTTCAGATCGATTTCCGTTTCCATCTAGCCAGACTGATGGCAATCTTTTCAATCATGTAGCACACTGTATTTTTATGACGGAAAACATATCACGAGTAGTTGACGTTGTGTTCAATCGATCAAGTAATCGACAGCCCATAAACATCCTATTCACTTACACCACGTCTTTCCGGCGTGTAGCGGAACAGCGGTGACAAGAAACTATCCGGATGGTGTGTCAACCGACCTACATATATGCATCACCCTAATGCATACGTCAAGCTTACATCGCCTAGCCAGGAGGCGATATTGGCTGGAAGCTCTATGTAAGCGCAATAACAAATTTTCTCAGTGGTCTAACCCTGTCAACTCTATTCAACTGCCGTATTTCTAGGAATGCGCTGTGCCTCTGAAAGTTGACAATACTAATATTGTTGTTTGAACCATAATGAGGTCGTGACCATGAAGAGGTAGAACAGGTATTACCGACGTTTCTACGTTACTATATTATAGTGAAATGGGTAGAAAACTTGCACGCAGTATGAACGACACGTTAGATAATAAAAATTGTCAGGAACAATTGACGGGTGCGAAGCCTGAGGTCAAGACGTTCTTATTTTGATACACTACTTAGTCTCTAGTTCCCTGTGAATTATGTCTATCCGTACATTCCGACTATCCCAGACCTAATTAAGTGTTATTTCCTCCTAATATTTTCTTGAGTCCCATAGTTTAGATGCGATTTCAAAACTATGGGCATCTTGAGAGTGCATTTAGTTTATGCTCCATCAACTTTGACCTCATTATCCCATTCTGTGTGAAGCTGCTTGTTATTGATCGGGGAATGAGCGATCAACTTTATACATGAAGACCACAGATTACAGCGATTACACGAGCCCATTGACTTTGGGTTTGGCTTGACATCCAACCTGTTCGCTCGGTGACATTATGGGAAATGTTTACATTGTGCCGGTCGCTTATAGGTCTGCCATGACCACGCAAAAACGATTATTGTCTTTGTTATGCTACCGTGTTGATCCAGACATGATTAGCTGAACACGTCAATTCCAGATGATTAATTTGTCGTTTCTAGCATGCGTGTTGCCCGTCCGGGCGATTGAGGTCAGTGAACCGGTTGACAGTGCATTTCTGGCCATACAGATTATGAAGCTGGTGGGATGGACATACTTGCCGGTATACGGAAACACGTTGGCTGGATGTTTCGTTGTATGAGGATGTATTTATCTCCATCAGCAGTGATTTATCAAATAGACATACACAAATAAACCAATTTGGTTTGGGCAACTAGATGGAAAGAAATGTAACTATCGGACAGTCACACATTCTTTGTTGGCACAAGATCAGGGGCTTCCAGATGACATTCCATTATCTGGCCCATTTGACATAATTTTGATGTTCGTTGAGTGTAACTGACTGTTGTTTTCAAGACGACAGCTTTGTTGAACGATATTTACCCTTTGTAAGCTAGGAGCTGAAGCACAGTGAATTTTCTTGTTTTTGAAATGTATAAGAGGGCAAAAGCTTTGCACTATGCATGCCAACAAATTTGCGTACTTCGCCAGTGGCGTAGGCAACTAACTAGTGTGCGGGCATGAGTTGAGAATGCTAACAAGCTTTTATGGGTGAAGGGATTTTTTGAGGTATTTCGAGGTTGCTACTCCCAACACCAACACCCCATGACCGGTTTCGTCCTCTTTCGGACTCATCAGATAGAGGTAGTCTGAGTTGGAGTGGAACTCTGAGCCTATCTCCATCTGATGTGTCCAAAGAAGGACGAAAGCAGTCACGGGGTGTCGGTGCTGGGAGCAGCAACACCGAAATACCCTCAATTCGGATTCGGTCCTTGTGATCGGAATGACCGAGGTCTCCATCGAGATTGCTTGTCGCAAACCAACCACGCGGTGGGTAAAGCAAATCCAACTTTGAATGGATTTTTGACTATATTTTATTGCTTTAAAGCAGTTAGTTCCCTTCAACAATTTGAAAAGCACGGAAAGAAGACGAAGGCTGGTAGATGCATGCATTTCGTATTGTCTCCTCAGTACCATTAACAATAACCGATAAGCATAGATATAGCTAACAGTGGGTGCAACCAGACAAGCTTAAGGTGAAAAATGATTGACGGATGTTCACACCTACGTCCAAGGCAGCTTTAGGCTGACAAATTATTGTTTCTGAACACACAAGGCTGGCTTAATCCGGCTAATTGCGACAGCCTCAGCAAACCGAAGGAAGCGGGGAGTAGTGTGACGTAACACAACTTTAAACGCTGAGCCCAGCTCTAATTGGTGACCCGAGTCTAATAGGTGTTTGCCTATCGAGGAAGCCGGCGGTCTGCGCGAACATGGAATCTGACGAGGGTAGGCAATCTGAGCAACTTCACGTTGAACCCATCTTGGCACATGTTCCTTTATTCGGGAAGTCAGCGTTCTATTGGTTCTGCCTATGTAACTTTTTCCGCAGTCACATACAAATTGGTATACACAGTGTGAGTTGGCCCCAATAGGCTGAGCTTCCTTCGTTGGAGGTATGGGCAAATTTCGGGTTCGGTTGATAACGACAACTTGTGCAGCATAGTAACTTCCTTGTGTAGCCGAAATTATACGCTCAGTTGTCTTCAGCGTGGCTAAGTCACCTTTGAAAGGTAACTCGATATACACTTTCTTCTTGGCTGCCGTGTGCACCAAGTCCTTTGTTCCTCGCGGTTGGCTGTGTTTCTCGATAAACCTTCGAGGGTAGCCATTCGCCATTAGTGTTGCTGTAATTAACACTAGCTCATCGTCCAGACAGTCGGCCGAACAAATTCGTCTGACACGACTAACTAGAGTCTTCACAAGTGTCCGCTTGTACCGCATTGGTGTGAAGCTGGTGAAGTGCAGGTACTGACCGGACCAAGTCGATTTTCGGTAAATTGATCTGTTAATCAATCCATCCTCCCTGCGAGTTATGAGTATGTCCGGGTATGGTAGACAATTGTTTTGTTCTATTTCGCATGTAACCCGTAAGTTAGCATGAGCACCATTGAGCCGTTCTACCAAGTGTGTGAGCTGCTGCTCCGACGAACGGAAAGCCAATATTTTATTGCGATTGTCACGGCACGTTACAGACCCAAACAGTTTAGCACCGATATGATGAGGCACTCGAAATCCGATTCATCATTAGCTCAGAATCCCGGATCCATCAGAAAACGAATCCATAACTAGTGATAGCTTGCTCCTCTAACCAATAGCTGATGCCACTAAGCCATTGAGGTCAGGAAAACGAAACCTATTGGTCTTCTAATTCTTGGAAGATACATGGAACCGATCGAGTAGTCATGAGCTCAGAGCGGTTTGGAAACAAACTACTATACCAACCGATTGTTTCCAAACCTCTCTGAACTCTTGGTCTTCTGTTATCACATTAAGAAGACCGAAGTTTGTGCAACTTACCAATTGATCAGAAAGTTGAAAGCAGCTCTGGAAGAAAGTGTTAGCATTTACTTCTCGACTTAGTTCAATGTATCAGTGGAAGTATGAGGAAATTCATACAAACTGCTGAGCTATCTCCTGCTGTTTCGTGAATATGGCACGATCTCGAAAACGGGTAGCCTGGAAATGAGTAAACAAAAGTTGTTCCGAATACCAGTTCAAAATGATTCACTAGCAGATAAATCGCCGCGTCTCACAAAGTGCAACACTCACACTTCGATCTCACACACTGGATCCGATGCACTTTCCAATATGCACTATGGTAACTGTTTAGTTTATTCCTTGACCATCATTTAGATTCTATCACCTATTCACAAGAAGAACGGGAATGATACTCTGAAACGTCCATACAAGTCTGAAGGTCAAACAGACGACTGACAAATCCATCAAGCCGACATTCCAACCGGGACCCTATGGTATTATCCCTGCATTTAAAATCATTGCTGGCGAAAACCTAATCCTCATGTTGAACATTTTTACACCGTGATTAAGCACTGGCGGCATCCCACTGCAATTGAAAATTCCATAATTGCACTGAAACGCAAGGGCGGGTCACGAGATAAGTTGACAAAATATCGACTGATTAGGCGTGGCACTGCCGTCACTACGAACTTGAAAAGAATCATCAACAATCTTGTTACTCCATTTCTAACAAGACTAAAGCTACTCAACCTTCCACAACACACATGTATTAAAAACGCTGTTGTGTCACATGTCAATTACAATCCCTTGATCAGGTTACATTAACCATAGCAGTTGGCATAGCGATCAGCATTACTCTCAGTGTGTAAAATGTGTTTCACTGCATACCGCACGAACTGCTGTTAACCGTACTCGTTAACCCTATATTGTGCTAGTTCGACTCGCACCTCCAGGACCCAACACAAAGAGGTCAACACTGTTCAGCTTTCTGAAATGTAACGTGTTATTGTTCAGGACAGTGTATGGGATCCGCTGCTTTTCTTCATTTACCTAAACAATATATGTCACCACATAAGTCATGTGCGTCCATGCATATTAGCGGATGACCTCAAAGTAGCGAATTCATTCCCGTCTGACCATCTAAAGCTACGCAGGTACGCGAAGATCTATCATCCCAGACCAAACACAGTGAAAGCAGCTCCATAGGATTTTCCGGAGGCAGAACTCAAGGATTCTGATACAGATGAATACTATCAGAAGACTCCATCCATCAGCCTTACTGGTGCACCCATTCCAATCGCGCACTCCGTTCGAGGCTTGAGAATTCGATACCGCAGCAACTTTATCTTCTCCGAGCACATCCTACATCAAGAACTGCGGCAAGCGTCTGCCGAACGCAACCTTGGCGTGCTTATTCCGTGTAACTTGTATTGCTCCAAGCAATCCGCAAAGCCATCGAAAACTGATAACCAACACGTCGGCATGTTACGACGGCCGTTCGGACAAGTAGAAAACTCTAGTTTCAGACTGATGCTAATTGCATACCTTCGCCCTTATGTCGACTACGCAATCGAAGCCTAGCAACCATGGCTGAAGCAAGACCTTACAACACTGGACCAACCTCAAAGTCGGGCTTCCAAATACGTCATTGGAATACGCCACCTTCCAAAGGAGCAGAGGCCGTAACGTTTGGGTGGATTCAGCGGGCGTTATCGCCGACTACGAAGCGACTTGAGTATGACGTATTTAATTCTCCACAGTCCAAAGCACGTGTGCTCCTTTTTACTGAAACAGCAGTAACCCCAAACTTAGGGGCCATTCCTTGAAACTGCCAGCGTACAGCTGCCTGGCGTGCCGTAGAAATTTCTCTTCCATTCATGTGTGTCAACCATAGAACGCTCTCCCTGAATCTGTTGTTTCAGCACTCACACTAGCCAAATTTAAAAGTCGGTTAAATAACGCACTGCGCTATTCAGATTTTGTTACTTGACGCTACTCTCCATCCTACTCCTGGGAAATCCCTTGGATTTAATTTTTTCTCCCATTGAAGTTATGGAAACACTCGGAGTGCAAGGCTACTGTATTGCATACGATAAGTCCAATCTTGCGACAATTAAACTACTAAGTGCATTTTTTCATTAACGTTATTAGATAATCCATCAGACTGTCCAACAGGGCTCTTAAAACAGTGCTTCTTAACCCGTATAAAATCATTGTTCATTGTTCAAGTAACAAAAATGCCAAGGAATTAACAATCTACGCCACCTTGTTATTTTTACAGACTTAAGATGGCATGCTTACTTGAAACTTACAGTGCGATCTACAGCAAATTACTGCACCATTATCCCTACCCATCTATAAAAAGTAGAGAGAAGTGTTTTAGAAAATGTCCAGCGCTCATTCACCATAACGATCCTGGGATGCTCATTGTCTTATCTTCGCCTACTGTTCGCAGCCCATGACCGCAATTGGAGCACGGAAGACGATCCAGGACAGACTTCTATACATGAAAAGTCTGCTTCACTTAGATAGGGTATTAAAGTTGTAGAAGCACATCTATTAAAATACAATGGAGCCAAACATGGAGTGTGCGAGACGCTGGACACTACTGGCGGCTAAGAAGAATAGAAGTCAGAACCAATCACGCGTGTTCGAAGAAACGATATTGGCGGAAATGGGCTCTTGAAATAATAACCTGAAGAATTAGAAAATACGAAAGCTCTCAAAATACACAAGACGAAATTCACCCCTAAAGGGGATCTCGAAAAGAAGCTGAATTTACTTTCGCACGAAAAGACATGTGTGGAAGACGATGTGTGAGTTACGAAGTAATCCAAAAAAAGAGTATGGAACACTGAAAAATCAGACATTGTCGAAGGTGTAGGCGGAGGAAATACCACGAAAACCGCAGCCTGCATGTCAAGATCTGATCTTGCTCAGATAGTCCGATGACCACACCACCTGAGCATTCTGACGCGATCCCGGACAACCCATTATTTGTCTACCCCATGCAATTAACCATGCAAAGTTCCATGTCTTCATTGCAACTCACGCCATGGTATGGAGACTGGTTCCCAATAACCTCATCTGACATCTGCTCCTACGGGCTATTGTGCGATTCATTGTTTTCCTAACCATGTCTACGTGGTTTCGATCCAACCCAGCTGCGAGAAACGATCGCGCCCATAAAGGTGTAATATGCCCAGATGTCCCACCACTCGGCATTAATTTGCTTTCATCCCATACCCGCTGTGACGATTGTGCACTCCCACCCTTGTCAAGGACAACAATCCCATGGATTTCCTCGCTGAACTGGAGTCAAGACAAAAGTTAGACAACATCGCACCTGAAGCAGAACAAGGGAACAGACAAAGGATCACCACGCAGTGCAGTCATAAAATTGACCATAATCAGCGCCTGTAAGTGTTAGTAGATGGAATAGTACACACTATAAGCCTGGTCTCACGCAAGGCTTGATTCCCAGGACAAAAAGGAACAAAACTCGATGTGGCGGAAATCGTAAAGGTGGTTGTATAACAGTACATTTAAATGTACACAGATTACTTACGGCTAGATTTGTAAACGTAGCCTCAGTGTTGCTTAACGGTGAGCTGAAACCATCACAGCGGTCTGTATGCTCGATCAGCAGTAAAAACAGAGGGCAGCGGTAAATTTAGGGCAGCGGTGAGACGGACAGCAGCGGCCAGCACGACGACGGTGAAGGGTGTGATAATGAGGCACTAGGACGGTGCATCGGTTAATCACAGTGATGCGAATAAACAAATGTCACGGTCGTGCTTATAATCCGCGTGGTTGGACACAAAGGGAATAGTGAATGTAAACTAAAAGATAAACATATGCTGACGAGTAGGAAAGTAGGGATAAAATGGCACCTTTGTAATTTGTGAATATGTAATTCACAGCGGCACTGACCGAAAATTCCCGATAAGCCTCACAAAAGACTAAGGTCTAGTTTTAATGTCGGCAGACAAAGAAGTTTTTGTGGTTCTGTTGAAAAATCGATAACATGATGAAGCACAGCCTCTGCTCAGCGATACCAACACATAACAACGGATAAAAAGACCCGACAAAGCGCTTAGCAGGTAACATCAAGTGCAGTCTGCAGACTGGAACAAACGAAGCGAATCCCAAATAATTTGGAACCCACCATGACAAAACCCAAAATTCGGTACTAGCGCGGTTCTAAAGTGTACCGAAATTACACAAAAGCGGAGTGGCTCTCTGCCCCATCGTGTCGCTTCTTGGAGCACCAAATCGCACTTTTTCTGAAGAGCTCTGGAGACGGCTATAACATTGAATTTGGGATCAGAACATACAACCAATTCGTCAGTACATTTCCTAGCAAAACTCAAAACCACAACCATTAAACAAGACGAAATAATGGTCTCTTGGTGTGACGACCCTGTTCACACCACTCGACATTAATTTGACGAAACAAACCGTGGCCGCTATGCTGGAGCAACACGCAGATCCCGATGCAAGTAGTAGAATCGACGACAGACAATAGATTGTTACTGGAATTTTATCTAAGGACACATTTCACTTTCAACTGCCAAGTCTATGGGCAGAAAAGAGGCCCATCAATGGGGATCGCCGATCTCTGGACTGGTAGCCGAAGCAGTGATGCGGTTACAAGAATGGACAACGCTCCCAATTGCAAAACCGAAATATTGTGTGACCTATGTAGGCGACATCGTCATCCACAAGAGTTCCAAGCGAGGTAATATAGCCTAGCGGTAACGGGCTTACCTCGTAATCTTACGGCGCGGGTTCGGAACGGCACAGGGGTGGAGTACTCGCGGTATACAGCCCGCGTGAGACCGGTGATGGTCGCATCGCCGCGAAGCGCCGTTACGGCGTACAGCTGACACCTTTTTATTATTTGCCTTATTATTATTAATATTATTATTATTATTATTATTAACCAACTCTGCGTTCGACAGTAGCCAGTTTCCCACGGAAGAGGAAAACGAAGAGCAAATACCGTTTTTAAAACTTTTCTTGCGTAGGTCTGGTTCTGTACCATTGCAAAAGATCTTCTATCGAAAATAACTACATACAAACCAGATCCTCATCTATAACAGCAATCATCCGACAGCCCACAAGCACTGCTGCATGATAAAATTTTTCAAAAGAGCACGGACACTTTGTAGCACGCTGCAGCTAAAACAGGCGGTGGAAGACCATCTCTTCAGCTTGTTCAAACGGAATTCGTACCTAAAAGGCTTCATACTGTGGCACTTGGCTACACATAAGGCAATGCTTGAAAAGTGAACCGCGTTGCTTTGCATTAACTGAATCTCTGATATAACAGCGTGGCTGTTGTTGCTTCAGGAATCAACTTTGCCCACCAACCAAGGTAGAAAGTTTATATTAAACTCTTCAAAGTGAAAGATAAACCTAGCAAGTGGGAAACATCTGGTGTAATCTACAAGATCTATGCCGAAATTGTGACAGATATTGTGTAAGACAAACAAGAAGGAAGCTTGGCACACGGCTGCATGAGCGTAGCCTAGCTATTCGCCATCGTGATCAGAATACCTTGACGACGGTGCATATGGATGCCGAAACCTACCAGTTCTACCTGGAACACGGCGAACTCCTAAAAAGCACCACAAACTGGCAAGCATGTGTTTATTGAAACCTGATATTCAAAGTGAAACTTGGTCAATAAGCACGTATATCTTGAAGTTGCTTACGAGATTCTACGGAACAGGCCCTTGAAGCCGCACTGACGATGTTCCCTAGTCTGACAACGAGACGTCTGCGAGCCAATCAATCAGCTCGGAGAGTGGTGCAACGCCCACATTCACATTCAAGCTAAGGATATTCTCTACCATTTCAAGGAATATCCATTACGAACGACGTAAATCGAAGAAATAAATTAAGGAAATATTGCGTTTAAACAAACGTCCAGAAACAAGCAATAGTAAAACAAAAGCAAGTAACTAAGAAGTTCCACATGGAGTGTATGTCGCGTGGGTGTCCCCACTAGCACTCATCAACACTTAACTACGGGAACGGTATCGCTGCCTTCATCTTGACTCACTCTGGCCTAGAAGACCGGAAAACAGCGTCTTTGACGCAAGTAGGATGTTGATGCGCTTGAAGTTTCCCAACGTACAGTGAATCAACTTCTGTAAAGAATTGTCTTATCTCCTCTACCACCGCAGACTGCAAGCCCTAAGATAGTACAGCGATGAATATCGGAGTCAGCGAGGAGACCTCGTCATTGGTAACCTAACAATGATGAACCCAAATCCCGCCTGTCGCCATCTTACGAATCTCAGCAAAAATCTCAACCTGACAGTACACCAGCTCAAGGTTGCCGCGCATTAGACTTGACTTGATTGTCTACAAACATCTTTCTCGCTTTGTATGTCCCAAACGTGGAACCTCTTTTCAATTCACGTCATTTTTGCCTTAGCACCAACGTTTTTCAAATCAAAGCTTTGACGATACGCCATTCCATTGCATTACATGATACAGTCCGTTTCATTTAGCGCGTGAAATAGAGCGAACCAAACTATGTCCTCACCAGCCCTCCACTTAAGGTTGCAGTGAGGAAAACCGCGTCAGCGTTCATGTGAATGACTTGGCGAGTCATGTAAGCCCCGCATTTCTCCCGTCTTCTGGTTTTATTTTGCCTTCTATGGGTGCTTTAACCAACTGGCAGATGCCCTGTCGATACTTCCAGTGACCAAAGAAGGGGATAGAAGGACATAGAGGAGGTAAAAATGATATCGCAGCATCCAGACGGAACACATACAATAACATTAGACCTGATGCGAGAGCTCACTGACAAAGATCCTATCCTAGCGAAGCTCCATGGTCCATCATACCAAGATCCAACCTGAGTTACTTCCATACTATACCCTACGGTACTAGCTTTCTACGGTGAGCAACTGCATCATTAGAAGCTAACAGTTTGTGGTTCATGCAACCCTTATTCTTCTGGTGGTTGCATGGGCACATGTAGGTCATCCAGGGATTGTGCGAACAAAAGCTCAGATACGACAATATTATTGGTATCCGAAGTTGAATTTCAGCGTCGAGGCAGTTATTCGGGGAGCTTACGCCTGCCAACAATCCGATAAGAGTGCGAGGCCCCTGAATGCTCCAGTCCAGCCTATCGTGTACCCAATGAAGCCATGGGTAAAATTAACCATCGATATTATGGGCCCGTTTCCACGGCACCTCCGCAGAAGCAAAACGTGTTAGTGGCTGTCTGTTTCTACAGCAAATGACCAGAGGCTATTCTATGCGGGGACCTAACTACATCCGTCATCATAAAGTGGCTCCGTTGTTTGTTTACAAGGTACGGTTTGCCAGAAGAAATAGTCACTGCTAACGGCCCACAGTTTCGAAGTAACGAGTATGCTGAATTCCTAGGGCGCAATGGTATCAGGCATGCGAGGACTGTACCTTATAATCCTGAAGCGAATAGACTCGTCGAACGACGTAATCGTACTTTGAAAGAATCTCCACAAGTCCTTCGGCTTTCGGGAGAATCCTGGAATGATGCGTTGGTATTTGCATTGTAGGTATACAAAACCACTGCGCACTACAACGGCAACGACCCCCTCGGAGCTAATGCTAGGGCGAACAATTCGAACTCGATTAAATGCAGCCTTTACATCCGAAGAATCCGCCGATCACAGAGAATACGAAAGACGCGCTGTTTACCAGGCTAAATATAAACGCGTTGGGAGAACGTATCCTCCAGGGACATTCGTTCGTGTGAGACGATCCTATTTCCGGAAAGGAGGCAATGTGTTCGGACCCCCGACTCGTGTAGAATCTGTGTGCACGCCAGGAAATTACAAGTTGGCTGATGGGACAAAGGTGAACGCAAGACAGCTGCATACAGCGCTTTCCCAACGTGCTATTGAACAAACGAACACACCGACAACACAGCACTCGGTACAAACTAATACAAACGTTCCGGTCGGATACGTCGCCCTGTCTACCGATACGGTTTAACGGATAACACCACGTGACAATTATTCGGGGTGTTGACATGAAAATAGATCGTTCATGGACATGTAGTGCTTATGGTTTTACGAACAGTGGAGGGAACAATGTCGTGTTCAAATACTTCGCTTTGTTTTTGCCCTCGATTCGCTTATCCTACTCACACTTCTATTTAGCCCTCGTTGGTCAGCCATGTGATCTTGCATTTGATTGGTTGCGGTTCGAACGTCTATCCTGTACGTCTATCCTATACGTGCGGTACAATTAGTACCGCGCGTATGTGCAGGCAGTTTTCCCAATGCATACGTTCCGGTGCTGCTCTGGTCTGCTGCTTTTCAAGGGAAGGTATATCGACAGATAGTTGGTGTTGCAATGGATAGTCCACTAGGCCCTTTGTAGGCGGATGTGTTCATGGGCCTGATCGAAGAGAAGACAGACGATATCATAAAATTGGCGACTCTATAGAAGCGTTAATTGGAGAATATACTGCTTATCACGGATTCCGACAAGGACATCATGAGTGCAACGGAGACACTCGGCTGTATGAACTCGAACCTTACAGTGATATACGATATAGAGCAAAATAATTGTTTTCCATTCCTAGACATACTGATCACATGGCGATTAGGTGGCTCGATCAGGTCAGTATACTGAAAAGCAACACGGACAGTTCAGTAGTTGCATTTCAAGAATTTCTTCTCAATACAACACAAACGCTCGTTCGTCCGGACGCCGTTGTATTAAGCCCACATTAGTTGCACCCCGGACGCCTTAGAAGCAGAGAAAGGTTATCCGATGCAGTTTACAAAGCGCATTAGCAGCATAGCCAAGAAGGATCGTATACCAACAGTTCAAAGGAGGCCGGTCTTTAGTTAACTGTCATTCAAACGTGGTTATATTATTTAAACCGCCGCGAAACCTAGTGGTGCCTCAGTGAAAAGGGCTTACAATGCAACTGAACCACGGTTGCTCATGTCAACAAGACCTCTGCATATGTATTTCAGCACGACGCCGATAAGGAAGCAGTGCATATCCCATTGCTTATACAAATTCACTTGTAGCTGCGGAGACACCTATGTCGGGCGCACTGACTGAAGCTTATGTGTCAGGCTCAGTGAATACACTCCTAAGTGGTTAAGCAACCGGATGTGATCAGTGACGCCGGAATCGGGTGAACTGAGAAATAGAGTTCCTTCGGCAATCACAAGGCACTTGCTGAGCACCGGTCACAGAGTCAATGCCGATGGTTCATTCATCGTCTTTATGCGCAATCAGCAACTAACATTCACAGGTATTTGGAAGCCATTGTCATCAGTTTCGTGTGCAGAAACAGCTGACCGTGAATCATATCGTGCCGTGGTAGGGTGAGGTGCGAAGATCGACCAACGAGTGGCTAGCTATTGATCTCATATGATCGCGTTATGTATATCTGTGGTTTTTGCATGGTTTGTGACTGACGAGCTTGCACGAAATGACTGAGTCAGCTCGCAGTTTACGTCTTCAGACTTCTCTGTTCGGAACTATAGAAGGAATTTCCTGTTATAAATTCTGGCTCGCATTGGCACCATCGGCACCAGCGCCTTAGGGGTGTAATACGCAGCACAGCTTTGCTGTCTGCCATTCTCAAAACATCAATTGTGATTACATTCGAAGTAGGTTAAATTCAACACAATTGAACTGAGTTAGAGAACCACCATAATTCCTGGCAAGCACTGAAAGACCGTTTTATCCTTTCGTAAATCGTCAGCAGTGCGTGTTCCATCTAGTTGCTTTGGAGCTAGGACCTGCAAATATACGTTGACGAATTGATAGCCGAGACCGTCGGGCCACATTGGAGTGCCACGATCGACATTACCGTTGTTAGATGTGGCATAAAGCGGCCAACTTCACTGATCTGCACGTTATCGTCGCATGAAGGATAGGTATACACTCACGCCGAGCAAAGAATTCCGAAACTTAAGTCACCAGCATACCTGTGGAGCTGCAAGTAATTTTGAGTTGCATACAAAGCACAGGGATAGTAGGGGAATTTATATGGCATTAGCTGACTTCTTATTGGTTGAGGTCGAGTATTACGAGTACATCCAAGTAGATGCTCGTCAGTGTGTAAAATTCGTTCCTTCGTTATGATTGTTCTTCTGCAAGGTACGGGAACTAGTTGGATGACAAGTACGTCTGTCTTTAGTAGAGAATGGTACAGATGAAAGATGATTGTTTATCCAAGGGAATCATAGGTACTGTCTGATATGAACAATTTAGATTCTGTGGGGATCACACATCCAGTTTGAGGATGCTGTTCCACTTAATGGGTTTAGCTATCACCACCAGCTCCATCTTAGGGCAACGATCAAGTTGAACATATATGTTCGATCATATCAGTACATTATAAACAAATAAATAACTGAGTAAATTTTTCGACAAGTGGGATACGTTCCCACTGTCACAGGGAGTTTTCCCAAGATTGCATTTGTTAACTTTAAAATCAACATAGCTCAGTAATCCAATGGCTTGTGGAATACGTACTAAGCAACGTATTTATGTTGTTCGGGCCATATTTCATGAGTACGCTAGCGAATTACTATAGGCGTACATTTTTGCATATCTTTGGCCTAGAAAGTAGTTTGAAGGGGAGATTTAGATGTAAACAAGTTCTCGCTTCTCGTTATTTTCAGTAGCAGTTTATTCTATATATGGAAGTGACTCAAAAGGAAGAGCTTCAAGCGGACATACTGCATAGTCTTCAGTAAAGCCAACAGCCACGTTCCACTGCGGATGTGATATGCTGAGCACTCTTGTAAAATGACGTACTGATTGTGACCGGCAAAGTAATAATAAACCATGATTTATAACGGGTAAAATAGCGATCCATTAATTGTTAGGAGGATTCGTACTCAGCATATATTTTTAACATTCCCTAGTTACCTGTTTTCTTTTCGCTACCGGTTGGTTCTTGACATTTGTTTAAACGCAGCATCTCTTTGCTTTGATTGACCAGCTTAAGTCATTCATAGTGGATGTTATCTCAGGGGCCCAGTTCTGCTAATACCATTTCATCGAACTCGTGTGAGTGGTACTTTCTTTTATCACTTCTCATTCGTCTGTGTTATTCAGTGTCTCCTATGCTGATGGTTGGCTCCAACCTGTTTTAATAGCCTTACTTCAACTACTATCGTACCCTATATTAATAAAGCAGATTTCTCGTATATACAACTCGGTCCTGGCTCGACTTCGTGTTCTCTTTGCGGTCGTGGGGTACGAACGATCGGTCGTGACACAACGTTGACAAATCTTGTAGGATGACTGGAGTGAGGAGCAGAAAACTGAAGGTAAAATAAAACCAGAAGACGGGAGAAATGTGGGGCTTACATGACTCGCCAAGTCATTCACATGAACGCTAATACAGTTTTCCTCACTGCAACCTCAAGGAGAGGGCTGGGGAGGACATAGTTTGGTTCGCGCTATTTCACCCTCTAAATGAAACGGACTGTATCACGTAATGCAAATGGAATAGCGTGTCGTCAAGGCGTTGCTTTGAAAAACGTTAGTGCTGAGGCAAAAACGAGGTGAATTGGAAAGGTGTTCCAAGTTCGGGACATACAAAGCAGGAAAGATGTTTGTAGACAATCAAGTCAACTCTAATGCGTGGCAACCTTGAGCTGGTGTACTGTCAGGTTGGTATTTTTCTGAGATTCAACAGATTGCGACAGACGTGATTTGGGTTCGTCAGTGTTAGGTAACCAATGACGAGGTCTCCTCGCTGACTTCGATATTCATCGCTGTACAAGCTTAGGGCTTGCAGTCTGCGGTGGTAGAGGAGATAAGACAATTCGTTACAGACTTGGTTCATCATTATATCATCATTATACACGTCAGCTAGAGGTGGGAAACACCTCGGCTATTGTACCGCAATACATAAAGGAAAAGGGAAATAAATACAACAGTTGCATGCCAGCTGAGCTACCAGCAACGGATAGGCATCGTTCCGGTAAGCTACCAGCCGACTACTAGGCAAAAAGAAAAATTATTACGTTTTACGCTATGAAATGAGATCGTAGGTGGAGGGAGAGGCTAAAAGGGATGGGGAGGGACAAAGAAACTTCCAGCAGGAACGCCACTGAGGTCGGCTCCTTGCCATATCAGCAAGTGTATCCAGCCAAACGTGTTCACCATCATTTGGACCCCAAACAGGGAGCCGAGACGCTCCAACCGAGGCCAGCTCCGAAGTGAGGGCCTTCATTCCTCTGGACCAAGTCATCGCTTGGCCACCTCTCCTCTTCTTCCACCCACATCCCCGGTGAGCAAACAACGCACGTCGAGGGAGTCGGTGGGCTGGCATGCGCAACACGTGGCCCAGCCATCGGAGCCTGGTGAGTGAAATGACGGTGCTGAGCGGTTCATTCCCTTTTTCTGTACCGTAAACAACGCCTCGAACACGCTCGTTACTCACGCGGTGTTCCCACCAGATGTGAGCCAAACTGCGAAGGCACCGAAGGTCGAACGTAAGTAGCCTATTTATGTCCGCCGATCTTAGGGGCCAGGTTTCGCAACCGTACACTAAGGTCGAACGTACCGCTGCATTGTACACTCTACCCTTCAGTGCGAGAGTAATGTCGCGCCGTCGCCATAGGTGGCGAAGGTTAGCAAAAGCAATTCGAGCTTTCGCTATGCGGTTCGTGATCTCGTCTTCGATCCCAAGGGCGTTGATACAACTTCCCAGGTAATTGAAATTCCGAACGACTTCTAGCTGATCCCCACCAAGGGTCAGCACAGGGGGCGAATCCTGCCAATCCTGGAGGAACGCTTTGCACTTCGGTGGTGCAAAGCAAAGCCCGAAGCGGCTGACAGCCAGTGCTAATCTGTCCAGCGCGGCTTGACACGTCTGGGAGCTGTCACAGATGAGGGCAATGTCGTCTGCATAATCCAAGTCAAGAAATCGTTCTCCTGGGAGTAGCTCCACACCTTTCAAGTCATGTCCTGTAGATGCAAACTCCATGACTTCGTCAATAGCGAAGTTGAAGAGGAAAGGTGACAGCGGGCATCCTTGTCTCACACCGCTGGAGATATTGAAGGGTGGCGACAGCTTGCCGTAAGCCTCACTCTGTCCGTGCTACGCGCATATAATGCTTGGATAATATTTACATATTTCTCGGGCACACCTTTCCTGAGTAGACAATTCCAAGGGGCACATCGATCAACCGAATCGAAGGCACTTTGATGTCGAAGGACACGACAACGGTGGGCCGCCAATATGTGTGACGGTGCTCCAACAACTGACGCAAGGTTAAGATGTGGTCGATGCAGCCACGACTTCGAGGAAACCCTACTTGCTCCTCACGTATATGGCTTTCACAAGCGCCAGTCAGTCTGTGAAGAATTATGGAGGCGAGTAATTTGGAGTCGATGGAGATCAGACTGTTTCCTCGATGGTTGCCGCATTCCGAGTGCAAACCGCCTTTGAAGATGGGAACAATGACGGAGCGGCTTCAGTCGGTTGGGACAAGCTCCTGCTCCCACAGTTTCACTAATAATTCATGTAAAGTATCACCAAGAGTAGAGCCTCCGAATTTGAAGGGTGCTGAAGGAAGATCACCTCCTGCGGCTTTGTTCGACTTCAACAGTCCGATCTCACGTTCGACTTCTGAGCGAGAGGGTGGATCCAAAGGGACAGCCCACGGAGAAGAACGATCACTGACCAGCGAAGAAGCGAACAATTCTAGCCGATTAAATTGCTTTTCAAAATGCTCAGCCCAACGCTCCAAACGTTTTGACAAATTGTGGATAGGCTGTCCACTCTCGTCACGTATAGTTTCACTAACACCAGGTCTCCTGCTGCCCATTTTCTGTATCAGACGGAACAACTTACGATGGTTGCCAAGGGCAGCGGCCACTTCTATCTCTGACGCACGATGAGACCACCAAGATTCGCGGTCTCTCTTCAGGCTAGCACGGAGTTTTGCCCGGAGCTCTTTGCGAGTTTCATTGTGTTCGCTACCAGTCGGGATATGCCGGCGAGCGTCGATAAGTTCCAGAGACCGAGAAGAGACCCAATGTCCTATGTTGGCTATTAGACTTACCACATGAGGATTTGCTCGCTGCTAGTATGGTCTGGCGAACATGTGACCAGTGACCATCAATTGTCTCCAGTAAGCGCTTACTCAACTCGTATGTCAGCGTACTTCTATACGCATTCAGAACAGCTGGTTTTGTCAGTTGGCTGGTGTCAATACGCTCACATCGTCGTCGTGGGCGTCCGCCAAAACGCATCCGCATGTCAGCACATACAAGTGTATGATCGGTGTCCACACATGTGCTCCAAATCGAGTGACAATTCTGGATGCAGCCTCTCCAGCGGTAACTGATCGCAATGTGATCGATCTGCGTGCAAGGCTGGTTTGAGGTTGGTGGGCGCCAAGTCACCTTCCGGCGGGTGCTGTGTCGGAAATTAGTGCTCGCAAGAAATAAGCGAGCATCTTCACACAAATGAAGTAAATGCTCACCGTTATCATTACAGGAGCCTACACCGTGTTGACCGCCCAGATGCATTTCATCAGTGGACAACTTGCCAACTTGCGCGTTCATATCCCCCGCCAGCACAACAGTGTCCGTGCTTCTTCTGAGGCGAAGGAGCTGGATCTGTTGGCGGTAGAAGTCGTTCTTTACCGAATCATCGCTACAGTTTGTGGGCGCGTAGGCAGTGATGATGAGTAGACACCTATTAGTCCCGCGCGACTTCGAAGCTTTGAACGAGCCAGCCAAACGGACCGCACACATCCGGCTACTGATTGGAATCCAATCAACCAGAGCAGCTCCAGCCCGGGGACTCAGGGCAATGCCAACACTAGATTGGCCAGTATTTGAAGCTGCATCGTCACCGGATAGGCGCAATGAGAAATCACTGCTTGTGTCACTTGAAGGGGATCGCAGAGTGAGCACAGTGCTCGAGTCTTGCAGGCGGGTCTCTGATAAGCAGCAGATATCTATCCAATGTTCGGGCAAGTGCTGCCTGTTGACCGATTTGTAGCAGTGTGCGTACATTGAGCCATGCCAATCTGAAGGAGTATCGAGGGCTCCAAATGGAAGCCGATGAACTGGAATGGACCGCTTGGTTGGACATCGGTTTGTCGACATGAGAGGAGTGACGCTCCGCGTTCACATGTGAGTTGAAATTAGAAGGTAAATGCCTAGCAACGCATGTTGGGGGAGGGCCAAGAATCGGGGGGTTGAAAACTGGGGGATAAAAGTGAAGTTGGAATGGGACGGTAAGAGTGAAGAAGCGTAAGAGGGGGAATAAGAAGACGGGAAGGCTTGAGCAGTAGCATCCAAACCCCTATCCACCCTGCTCGATGCAGCAGATAGGGCACCGTTGATTATCCTCTGCGGTTGCCAGAGCATCAAGATATTGTTTTAGGAAATTTTCGTTGTATTGCGTGGGCAGGATACTGTCAGGTTGCCCAGGCCTAGACAGGAGAACGATTAGGGCTCTCAACCAAAGCCTTTGGTTCAAAAACCTGACCGCAAGGCAGCGGGTTTGGCGTTGGGCTACAAGGAGTCCGTTTTAAGGAATAAGGTGCCACCCTCATTCCAACCCCCAACCTGGAGGACCAGGAGGCTGTTTGTCTGGCCTCTAACCATTGACCAATCTGGTATGAGTGACTCTGACGGTGCGAAAAAGCACCACCCAGCATAGCTCAATGGATCGCTGAGGCCCACAAACCATCGCACCACACAGAAGTTGATTCACTGTATGTTGGTAAACTTCAAGCACATCAACATCCTACTTGCGTCAAAGACGCTGTTTTTCGGTCTTCGAGGCCACAGTGAGTCAAGATGAAGGCAGCGATAATGTTCCCGTAGTTAAGTGTTGATGAGTGCTAGTGGGGACGCCCACACGACATACACTCCATGTGACAATTCTTGGTTACTTGCTTTTGTTTTACTACTGTTTGTTTCTAGACATTTGTTTAAACGCAATATTTCCTTAATTTATTTCCCCGATACACGTCGTTCGTAATGGACATTCCTTGAACTGGTAGAGAATATCCTTAGCTTGAATGTGAATGTGGGCGTTGCACCACTCTCCGAGCTGATTGATTGGTTCGCAGACGTCTCGTCGCCAGACTAGGGAACATCGTCAGTGCGGTTTCTAGGACCTGGTTCGCAGAATCTCGTAAGCAAATTCAAGATTTACGTGCTTATTAACTAAGTTTCGCTTTGAATACCAGGGTTCAATAAACACATACTTGCCGCTTTGTGGCTCTTCTTAGGAGTTCGCCGTGATCCAGACAGAACTGGTGGGTTTCGGCATCCGTATGCACCGTCGTCAAGGTATTCTGATCACGATGGCTAATGAATAGGCTAAGCTCATGCAGCCGTGCGCCAAGCTTTCTTCCTGTTTGTCTTATGCAATATTTGTCACAATTTCGGCACGGATCGTGTAGATTACACCAGATGTTTCCCACTTGCTAGGTTTATCTTTCACTTTGAAGAGTTTAATATGAACGTTCTACCTTGGTTGGTGGGCAAGCTTGATTCCTGAAGCAACAACAGCCACGCTGTTATTTCAGATATTCCGTTAATGCAAAGCAACGCAGTGCACTTTTCAACCAATGCCTTATGTGTAGCCAAGCGTCGCAATATGAAGCCTTTTAGGTACGAATTCCGTTTGAACAAACTGAAGAGATGGTCTTCCTCTGCCTGTTTTAGCTGCAGCGTGCTACTAAGTGTCCGTGCTCTTTTGAAAAATTTTATCATGCAGCAGTGCTTGTGGACTGCCCGATGATTGCTGTTATAGATGAGGATCTGGTTCGTATGTAGTTATTTTCGGTAGAAGATCGTTTGCAGTGGTACAGAACTAGTTCTACGCAAGAAAAGGTCTAAAAACGGTATTTGCTCTTTGTTTACCTCTTCCCTGGGAAACTGGATGCGGTCGAACACACAGTTGATTAATAACAATAATATTAATGTGTCAGCTGTACGCCGTAACGGCGCTTCGCTGCCGTGCGACCATCACCAGTTTCACGCGGGCTGTATACCGCAAGGACTCCACCCCTGCGCGGATTCGAACCCGCGCCGCAAGATTACGAGGTAAGCTCGTTACCGCTAGGCTATGTTACTTCCCCTGGAACGCTTGAGGATGACGATGTCGCCTACATAGGTCACACAATGTTTCGGTTTTGCAATTGGGAGCGTTGTCCATCCTTGTAACCGCATCACTGCTTCGGCTACCAGTCCAGAGATCGGCGATCCCCATTGGTGGGCCTCTTATCTGCCCATAGATTTGGCATTTGAAAGTGAAATGTGTCGTTAGACAAAATCACAGTAACAATCTATTGTCTGTCGTCGATTCTACTACTTGTATCGGAATCTGCGTGTTTCTCCAGTAGAGCGGCCATGGTTTGTTTCGTCAAATTAATGTCGAGTGGTGTGAACAGGGTCGTCACACCAAAGACCATTATTTCGTCGTGTTCAATGGTTGTGGTTTTGAGTTTTGCTAGGAACTGTACTGACGAATTGGTTGTATGTTCTGATCCCAAAATCAATGTTATAACTATCTCCAGAGCTCTTCAGAAAATGTGCGATTTGGTGCTCCAAGAAGCGACACGATGGGGCAGAGAGGCACTCCGCTTTTGTGTAATTTCGGTACACTTTAGAACTGCGCTAGTACCGAATTTTGGGGTTTTGTCATTGTGGGTTCCAATTTTGTGATTCGCTCCGTTTGTTCCAGTCTGCAGACTGCACTTGATGTTACCTGCTAAGCGCTTTGTCAGGTCTTCCTTTATCCGTTGTTATGTGTTGGTATCGCTGAGAAGATGCTATGCTTCATAATGTTATTAGTTTTTCAACAGAACCACAAAAAGTCCTTTGTCTGCCGACATTAAAACTAGACCTTAGTCTTTTGTGAGGCTTATCGGGGATTTTTGGTCAGTGCCGCTGTGAATTACATATTCACAAATTACAAAGGTGCCATTTTATCCTTATTTTCCTACTCGTCAGCGTATGTTTACCTTTTAGTTTACATTCATTATTCCCTTCGTTTACAACCACGCGGATTATAAAGCACGACCATGACATTTGTTTATTCGTATCACTGTGATTAACCGATGCACCGTCTTAGTGCCTCATTATCACACCCTTCACCGTCGTCGTGCTGGCCGCTACTGTCCGTCTCACCGCTGCCTTAAATTTGCCGCTGCCTTGTGTTTTACTGCTGATCGAGAATACAAACTGCTGTGATTGTTTCGGCTCATTGTTGAGCAACACGAGGCTACGTTTACAAACCTAGCCGTAAGTGATTTATGTACATTTAAACGTACTGTTATACAACCACCTTTACGATTTCCGCTACATCGAGTTTTGCTCCTTTTTGTCCTGGGAATCAAGCCGTGCATGAGACCAGGCTTATAGTGTGTACTATTCCATCTACTGGCACTTACAGGCGCTGATTATGGTCAATTTTATGACTCAACTGCGTGGTGATCCTTTGTCTGTTCTCTTGTTCTGCTTCAGGTGCGATGTCTAACTTTTGTCTTGACTCCAGTTCAGCGAGGAAATCCATGGGATTGTTGTCCTTGACAAGGGTGGGAGTGCACGATCGTCACAGCGGGTATGGGATGAGAGCAAATCCATGCCGAGTGGTGGGACACCTGTGCATATCACCCCTTTATGGGCGCGATCGTTTCTCGCAGCGGGGTTGGAACGAAACCACGTAGACATGGTTAGGAAAACAATGAATCGCACAATAGCCCGTAGAAGCAGTGTCAGATAAGGGTTTCGGGAACAAGTCTCCATACCATGGTGTGAGTTGCAATGAAAACATGGAACCTTGCATAGTTAATCGAATGGGGTAGACAAATAATGGGTTATCCGGGATCGCGGCAGAAGGCGCAGATGGTTTGCTTATCTGACCATAATCTTGACATGCAGGCTGCGGTTTTCGTGGTAATTCTTCAGCCTACACCTTTGACAATGTCTGATTTTTCAGTGTTCCACAATCATTTTTGGATAAGTTCCTAAGTCACACATCGTCTTCCACACATGGCTTTCCGTGCGAAATTAAATTCAGCTTCTTTTCATGATTCCCTTTAGGGTTGAATTTCGTCTTGTGTATTTTGAGAGCTATCGTATTTTCCAATTCTTCAGGTTGTTATTTCAGGAGCCCATTTCCGCTAATATCGTTTCTTCGAACACGCGTGATTGGTTCTGACTTCTATCGCCTCTTAGCCGCCGGTGGTGTCCAGCCTCTCGCAGGTTCCATGTTTGGCTCCATTGTATTTTAATAGATGTGCTTCTACAACTGCAGGTATAGAAGTCTGTCCTGGATCGTCTTCTGTGCTCCCATTCCGGTCATGGGCTGCGAACAGTAGGCGAAGATAAAACAATGAGCATCCCAGGATCGTTATGGTGAATGAGCGCTGGACATTTTCTAAAGCACTTCTCTCTGTTTTGTATAAGTGTGTAGGGATAATGGTGCCGTATTTTGTTGTAGATCGCACTGTAAGTTTCAAGTAATCATGCCATCTTAAGTCAGTAAAAATAACAAGGTGGCGTAGATTGTTAAGTCCTTCGCTTTTGTTACTTGAACAGTGAACAAGGATTTTAAACGGGTTAAGAAGCACTGTTTTAAGAGCCCTGTTGGGCAGTCTGGTGGGTTATCCAACAACGTTAATGAAAAAATGCAGTTAGTAGTTTTATTGTCGAAAGATTGGACTTATCGTATGTAATCCAGTAGCCTTGCACTCCGAGTGTTTTCATAACTTCAATGGGAGAAAAAATTAAATTCAAGGGATTTCCCAGGAGTAGGATGGAGAGTAGCGTCAAGTAACAAAATATAAGTGGCGCAGTGCGTTATCCAACCGACTTTTAAATGTGGCTAGCATGGGTGCAGAAACAACCGATTCGAGGAGAACGTTCCATAGTTGACACACACACAAATGGAAAAGAAATTTCTACGGCACGCCAGGCGGCTGTATTCTGGCAATTTCAAGGAATGGCCTCTAAGTTTGGTGTTACTGCTGTTGCAGTAAAAAGGGGCACACATGATTTGGACTGTGGTAAGTTAAATACGCCACACTCAAGTCGCTTCGTAGTCGGCGATACCGCCCGCTGAATACCCCAAACGTTACGGTCTCTGCTCGTATGGAAGGTAGCACATTCCAATGACGTATTTGGAAGCCCGACCTTGAGGTTGGTCCAGTGCAGTAAGGTCCCGCTTCAGCCATGGCTGTTAGGTTTGGATTGCGTAGTCGACATAAAGGCGAACATATGCAATTGGAATCAGTCTGAAACTATAGTTGTCTATTTGTCCGAACGGCCGTCGTAGCAAGCCGACGTGCTGGTTATCAGTTTTCCATGCCTTTGGGGATTGCTTGGAGCAACACAAGTTATAATGAACAAGCACGCCAAGGTTGCGTTCGACGGATGCTTACCGCAGTTCTTGATCTAGGATGTGCTCGGAGAAGTTAAAGTTGTTGCGGTATCGTATTCTCAAGTCTCGAACGGAGCGTGCGATTGGAATGGGGCTGATGAATGGAGTCTTCTGATATTAGTCATCTGTATCCGAATCTTTGAGCTTCGCCTCCGGAAAACGCTATAGAGCTGCTTTCACTCTGTTTGGTCCGGAATGATAGATCTTCGCGTACTTGAGTAGCTTGAGGTGGTCAGACGAGAATAAATTCGCTACTCTGAGGTTATCCGCTAATATGCATGAACGCACATGCCTTATGTGGTGACGTATATTGTTTATGTAAATGAAGAAAAGTAGCGGATCCCATACACTGCACTGAACAATACCACTAGTTACATTTCTGAAAGCGGAACAGCGTTGACCTGTTTGTGTTGGGTCGTTCAGGTACGAGTCAAACCAGCATAATATATGGTTAACGAGTACGGGTAACAGCAGTTCGTGTGGTATGCAGTAAAACACATTTTACACACCGAGAGTAATGCTGATCGCTATGCCAACTGCTATCATTAATATAACCTGAGCAAGGGGTTGTAATTGACATGTGACATAAGAGCGCTTTTAATACATGCGTGTTGTGGAAGATTGAGTAGGTTTAGTCTTGTTAGAAATGGAGTAACACGATTGTTGACGATTCTTTTCAAGTTCTTAGCGGCGGCAGTGCTACGCCTAATCAGTCGATATTTTGTCAACTTATCTCGTGGGCCGCCCTTGCGTTTCAGTGCAATTATGGAATTTTCAATTGCAGTGGGATGCCGCCAGTGCTTAATCACGGTGTAAAAATGTTCAACATGAGGATTAGGTTTTCGCCAGCAATATTTTTAAATGCAGGGATAATACCATAGGGTCCCGGTTGGAATGTCGGCTTGATGGATTTGTCAGTCGTCTGTTTGTCCTTCAGACTTGTAGGGATGTTTCAGAGTATCAATCCCGTTCTTCTTGCGAATAGGTGATAGAATCTAAATGATGGTCAAGGAATAGACTAAACAGTTACCATAGTGTATATTGGAAAGTGCATCGGATCCAGTGTGTGAGATCGAAGTGTGAGTGCTGCACTTTGTGAGACGCGGTGGTTTAACTGCTAGTGAATACTCTTGAACTGGTATTCGGAACAACTTCTGTTTATTCATTTCCAGGCTACCCGTTTTCGAGATCTGCCATATTCACGAAACAGCAGGAGATAGCTCAGCATTTTGTATCAATTTCCTCACACTTCCACTGATACACTGAACGAAGTCGAGTAGTAAATGCTAACACTTTCTTCCAGAGCTGCTTTCAACTTGCTGATCAATTGGTAAGTTGCACAAACTTCGGTCTTATTAATGTGTAAACAGAAGACCAAGAGGTTGCGTTTTCCTGACCTCAATGGCTTAGTGGCATAAGCTACTGGCTAGTGGGGCAAGCTATCACTGGTTATGGATTCGTTCTCCGACGGATCCGGGATTCTGAGCTAATGATGAATCAGATTTCGGGTGCCTCACCATATCGATGCTAAGCTGTTTGGTCTGTAACGTGCCGTGACAATCGCAATAAAATATAGTCAAAAATCCATTCAAAGTTGGATTTGCTTTACCCACCGCGTGGTTGGTTTGCGACAAGCAATCTCGATGGAGACCTCGGTCATTCCGATCACAAGGACTGAATCCGAATTGAGGGTATTTCGGTGTTGCTGCTCTCAGCACCGACGCCCCGTGGCTGCATTCGTCCTACTTTGGACACATCAGATGGAGATAGGCCAAGAGTTCCAACCGAGCTCAGGCTACCTCTATCTGATGAGTCCGAAGGAAGACGAAAGCGGTCATGGGGTGTTGGTGTTGGGAGCAGCAACCTCGGAATACCTCAAAAACCCCTTCACCCATAAAAGCTTGTTAGCATTCTCAACTCATGCCCGCACACTAGTTAGTTGCCTACGCCACTGACGAAGTACGCAAATTTGTTGGCATGCAGAGTGCAAAGCTTTTGCCCTCTGGACATTTCAAAAACAAGAAAATTCACTATGCTTGAGCCCCTAGCTTACGAAGGGTAAATATCCTTCAATAAAGCTGTCGTCTTGAAAACAACAACCGGTTACACTCAACGAACATCAAAATTATGTCAAATGGGCCAGATAATGGAATGTCACCTGGAAGACCCTGATCTTGCGCCAACAAAAAATGTGTGACCGTCCGATAGTTACATTTGTTTCCATCTAGTTGCACAGGCCAAATTGGTTTGTTTGTGTATGTCTATTTGATAAATCACTACTGATGGAGATATATACATCGTCATACACCGAAACATCCAGCCAACGTGTTTCCGTATACCGGCAAGTACATCCATCCCACCAGCTTCATAATCTGTATGGCCAAAAATGCACTGTCAACCGGTTCACTGACCTCAATCGCCCGGACGGGCAACACGCATGCTAGATACGACAAATTAATCATCTGGAATTGACGTGTTCAGTTAATCACGTCTGGATCAACACGGTAGCATAACAAAGACAATAATCGTTTTTGCGCGGTCATGGCAGACCTATAAGCGACCGGCACAATGTAAACATTTCCCATAATGTCACCGAGCGAACAGGTTGGATGTCAAGTCAAACCCAATGTCAATGGGCTCGTGTAATCGCTGTAATCCGGGCTGCATTCATGTGGTCTTCATGTATAAAGTTGATCGCTCATTCCCCGATCAGTATCAAGCAGCTTCACATAGAATAGAATAATGATGACAAAATTGATGGGGCATAAAGTGAATGCACTCTCAAGGTGCGAATAGTTTTGAAATCGCATATAAATTATGGGACCCAAGCAAACAGTAGGAGGAACTAACACTCAATTAGATCTGGGATAGTCGGAATGTGCGGATAAACATAATTCGCAGGGAAGTAGAGAGACTAAGGAGTGTATCAAAATACCAACGTCGTGCCCTCAAGCTTCGCACACATGAATTGTTTCTGACGAGTTTTATTATCTAACGTGTCGCTCATACTGCGTACAAGTTTTTCCCTACCATATAGCAACGTAGAAACACCGGTAATACCTGTTCTGCCTCTTCGTGGTCACGACCTCACTATGGTTCAAACAACAATATTAGTAGTGTTAACTTTTAGAGGCACAGCGAATTCCTAGAAATACGGCATTTGAATAGAGTTGACAGGGTTAGACCACTGAGAAAGTTTATGTTATTGCGCTTACATAGAGCTTCCAGCCAATATGACCTCCTGGCTAGACGATGTAAGTTTGACGCATACATTAGGGTGATGCATATATGTAGGTCGGTTGACACACCATCCGGATAGTTTCTTGTCACTGCTGTTCCGCGGCACGCCGAAAAGACTTGGGGTAAGTGACTAGGATGTTTATGGGCTCTCGATTATTTGATCGATTGAATACAACGTCAACTAAATAAATAAATAAATAAATTGTATATTCTTCGACGATGCGAGAAGCTGTTCCCTAATAGGGACAGAGCAAATCATGGTACAAGTTTTCCGACATTTCCTTAATACATTTTCAGAGATAAACATGGGTGCAATTGCAAATAAGGTAACAGAGTAAGCGGAATCGTTCTGCTATTTTTTCCTGCCATTGAATCAGGATTCTTCACAATCACATGACAGATATTTGGGCCGAGAAGAAAAAGAAATGTAATGAAAGGGGCTGTTGTCCGAATTGTTATGTGTATGTGTTTCGGAAATTTATTCAGGCACCATGGATACCGTTTTCGAATGCGTTATCTAGGGACTGTGATGTCCCAAACATATTAATCACGTTTTGGACGGTTAAATGCTTAGTAATCGCAAGCTTAAAATTGCAAAGTGTATAGCATGTTCTGATATTACTTGGAAGTTTGTTCCAAATCTTTGAGTATTGGGTTAGAAAGAAACGTTCTCTGATTCTTGTAGTAAATTTTGGAATCAGGACCTTTACCTCTTTGTTACGTATTGGATATCTGCTGTTTACAGATATGTGAACACCGTTTTCAAGACTGCGAAGTTGACAGTTTATGACTCTGTAAAGGAAACATAGGTTCAGCTTCATTATCCGAAGCCAAACTTGGTCAAATCCAAGTCTATCACATCGCACTCTGTATGTCAAGTTTGAGGAATATCCACATAGCTTTTTCGTGAAGCGTTTCTGGACCCTCTCAAGAGCGTGCTGGTCAGACTTTCGCGAAGTATACTGTACCATTGAACAGTATTCCATACACGGCCATACATATGTTTTGTAAAGCGATATGCGCGATTCCGTGGGGTAAAAATGATGGCAGATATACCCGATGGTCTTCATGGCTTTCGAAACTTGAAAGTCACAGTGTTCATAAAAGTTAAACGTGACTGAATATCGCACGCCCAAGTCACGCATTGCCCTGCATTGCGAGATATTTGCACCTTGTAGCAATACACTGTCTGGCGGTACTTGGCATTTGTACGACAAAATATTATGGTGAATGTCATTGGTGTAGTTTGAAATGAACTCTAGCTGACGTACTTCACGGGGTAAGTACCTATGTGATTCAGCCTATAGAGCGAATGTCAAAGGCATGTGATCGATAAACACAACCAATTGTCTTTCTTCCAGTAGATGTCGAAAGTGACGGATGCTTGAATATATGTCAAGTAACTCATGAGCAAACGTACTGTATCGAGTTTCGGCTGATGTGAGCTTGTAGGAGAAAAATCCAAGTGGTTGTCGGATTTTATCGATGGTTTGCTGCAAATCGGCTCTGATAACAGCATTTGATGCCTCGACGTGTAACGACAACGGAGCATCGCGTTGCAGGTGTTATGGTATTGGCCAGAGAAGATCTGACTTTTTCGAAAGCTCGTACAGTGGCGTTACTGAAATGGAACTACGCCGGATCACCAACTAACAAATTTATGAGTGGAGATAACATATTTGTGGCGTTTGGAATGAACCAGCGGTAAAAGTTAAGCAAGCCTATGAGACGTTTACACTGTTTCACGGAAGTGGGTGAGGGAAAGTTTCTTACGATGTGAACTAGCTCTGAGCTTGGCGAAATGCCAATGCTATCAGTGGTATGACCAAGAAAATTCAAAGTAGATGAACCAAAGACACACATGTTGCTATTGACGTGTTGTGAACTTGAAAGAACCTACGTGCTAACTGCTCATCTGTGGGCACCTTGTTTTGTCACTCTTTCTCAGCTGCATTTCCTTACACAAACATGTGTTCACATACACTCGGCCCAACTTCATCACCGCTATCTAGTTCACGCCATCTTTCGGATTTACCATGTGGGGATCGCATTTTAGCTTCACAACGCGGTTTTTGCAACATCCTCGCAAAAACACAATCGAGGAATTTTCCTAATCACGAACCACACAGCAATATTTGTAGTCTCAAACGAAAGCCAACTACTCGTTTCATCTGACGAGTCAGCAACTACAGATGTGGACCTTTCATCAAAGTAGCTATCGTACACATTGTGTCCTTATCGCTCAGTCGCTCTGTTTGCCATGAGAACGATCTGGCCGCTTAAACCTACCTCGACACGAAGCACTGAACACGACGATGTTGAACCTGCAGACAATTCAACGCACACGTGACCGAGAGGAGGCCATAAGCTTTTGGGCCTTGATCGGAATGGCATCGATGGACGCAATGGATTGTGGCGACCAATCAAAAGCCCATGTTACGGCATTCAGAACGACAGTACTTTGCGGCCTACATTCATGCCATAAAATGTACGAATTGGAATCAAGTGTAGCAGTTGCCAAGGCAAATTCCGTTGCAAACGTTCCAAGCTCCCAGTGAATCAGTTGAAGCTATACAATAGTAAACCAGATTAACTGTGGTTTTGTTCAGTATGTATAGTCATCCCACTGGTAAAGATTGAACATGAACTCTCGCAGAAAGGCTGGTAGTAATTGTTCAACCAATGAAGAGAACCAAAAGCGAATCATTTGAAGAAAGCGTGACAGAGCTTAAATTCCAGTCATTCCCATCCAGCACCGCATTAAAACTGAGGAAGAAGTCTAGGCAGCAAGCTAAAAAATGCACGATCTGTGGCTTTAAACGTCAATACCACGAGATGCTCGAATAAGCCTGAATCAACCACCGCCAGTCCGATTGCAATGATCACGGTCAAGGCCTGGTCCACCCTCCGAAAGCTTCCGAAAATGCAGAAGGACTTCGACACCAGTTGTGCTTGGAACTTAGTTGCTGCTAAAGGTGCCCGGAAACCTAGACCTTCAGCCACTCCCACTGGACCCGTAGTAACTGAAGAAGACGAAGCTGTACGTACACAGCTTTATCGACTGCATATAGAGCAGCTGGTCGCTTGACCTCAACCAGAGTTGCATGTGGTATACCAGCGGTAAGCTGCACCAACGTTCCAGATTCGACATCACATTTCTTAAAAGGAAAACAAGCTGATGACGTGAACCAGCGAAACTCCATAAGTGACACTAATGGTGTTGTAGCTGAGCTCGTCAATTTGACACACGTTACCCGTCATCCAAACTCACAGCTTTACGGTGAATCAAAATTGCCCCGAGTTGTGTTAACTTCCGCCAATGAAGCATCGGCTGTTCTGTTATCGACGGCTCGCCTCCGGAATGCATCATGTTCCATCCGCCTATTCTAGGATACTCCGTGGAAAGACCCCAGACAGATGAAACACTACTTGGACGAAAACCAGAAGAAATTCGTAGCCAGGGGCATCCTTGTACAAGGTGTTTCCGAAGCTGGAGGTCATGATGAATGCGAAGGGATCACTCACGTCCAGGAACAATGGCGATACATTCGCGAGACCCTCACCCTGGAAAGCGTCATAAGGCAAGCAATCTCGAGGCTGCGCCGATCGCCAAACTACAAAGGATGTGGCTCGAGGATTGTGAAAGTGGTCCTTCAATCTAGACAAAGGTTAGCAATGGCGCTGGAGTGCTGGTATGCGGGCAGCTGCAGCCTTCCTTCCGAGCCCCAGATCAAAGCGGCATCCGCTAAGCAAACATACGTCAGCAACCACTTATTCGCACCGCTTCCCAACAAGAGTTCGGATAACCTCAAGCAACTAACCAGCGAAACTGATAAACAGATCTATCCGTTACCTGCAAAGAGAGAAGCAAATTGGTATTGGGGCGATCCATGGATCTGACACAGATGAGTTCGTCATCACCCCACTCAAAAAACCATTAATGGCTGACGTTTAATCGATCGGCACAACATTTTACCCAAAACACCCATGCCCCGATTCGTTGCTAAGAAGAGAGGAACTTACCTGCATGAACAACACTGCACAAGATCTCCTGAACAGGCTTGCCGAGCTGCGGCTACGTCAAGCGTCATATGCCTTGGACGTCATGTTCTTCACGGAAACCCGGTTGCGCTTAAAAGTGACCGATGCGGAGGTCGCGGTACATGGAGTGTCCCTGCTAGGAAACGATTGCCCAAGAAAGGCCGGGGGTAATTTTATATTATCGCAACGACCCACAGTGCGAACCGGTGATCGATAAGGAAATGCTGAGCATGGACTTACGCTGGTGCAGTCTGCGAATGCGACGCAACGACACTTGACTTTTGACAGTTGTTTATCTTCCCTTAATCTCTACCCCAGAGATGGACTCCCAGCTGGTATTATCCTTGGGAAGAGTACTACGAGGACAATACAGTCATGTTCTCATCTCCGGCTACTTCAATGTTACGATCTAGAACTTCTGGCTCCTCCCAACGAACAATTCAACGCGGACCTGCAAGAGTAAATTGCAAGCATCCCCCAGATTCAGAATGGGAAACAAACAATCTGTTCGATTTAGTGCTCACGAACGAAGAGCAGATGGTTGAGAAACCAAGGCTAGAGAGCCCTCTGGAGCGAAGTAATCAAGTAATAATACTTTATGACTGTGTTATGCGGAATATCCATAAGAACAAACTGATTTGTTTCGAACAATCACCCACTACGGCATACTGGGAGAACTTGTGGGAGATGCCAACTGGAAGTTTTCGGACGATCGTTCCGTTGACAATGCTTGAAGCGAGTTTAAGGACAAGCTTAATAATCTGACTAAATCTTCATCGACCAAAGTGCTCCTTCGTACTGCAAGGACACAATCATTCATTCGGAGCAGAACCCGAAAACACATGACATTAAGAGACAGCGTGGCATGTGTATAGAGCGAACCCTAGTCCAGACAACTGGAGTAACTATGTTGTGCATCATAGTCACTGTACTACACTTGTAGGCGAGGACAAGTTAATTTACCAGCAGGGTCTAGCAGGAAGGTTTGCGTTAACAACAAACTTAGGTACAGAAAGGTGAACAGCCTCCGGCATGTGAAGCGCGCTGTTCCCCCACTTACCTAAGCAAATGGATGTACTCAAACTGCCGGAGGCAGCCAAAGTAGTACGGCTGAAATATACTTCAATATTTCGATGCGCCACCAGGATATATCACATACCTGTCCCATTTCCCCAGACGCCAGTATTCACACACGTCACCTTTAGTTTAGCAAGCGTCTTGATGAAGCTGATATCATTGCGCACCCATAGTTGCCCTGGTGTTGACAACATTCCTCCGAAGGCACTTCAGGTGACAGCCACGAGGATAGCTGAACCATAAACGAGATTTTTCCAAAGGTGCCTGGACGAACAGCAGGGACCCAGCCTGAGGAAGCAAGGTATCATAACCTCGATTTTCAAGGGTAGTAGCCTTTCGGAGCCCGTCAATTCTCGCCCAGTGATTCCCCTCCTGATGCTCTCAAAGGTGATGGAGTCAATCATAGCTGAGGCTATAATGGGCTACTTCGTAAGGTCTAACAGAATAGCACCGGAGCAACACGGATTTCGTCAGCATTGGTCATATACTACCAATCCGCTGATTGCGCGTGGCAATTGGACCGAAATAGCCGAGAGTGAGACCGGCACTGATGTCATCTACCTCGACTTTTCTAAACTTTCGACTGCTTAGGTGACCAAATGCTTCTCCAAAAGCTGCATACGTACGAGATTGTGGACCTGTCCTTGGATGATTCAAAAATTTCCTGCTTCATCAGCGGCTTCAGGTTCAGGTTAGAGGTTCATTTTCTGATCCTATCGACGTGGACTGCGGTGTCCCACAGGGATCGGTGTTAGGGTCGCGGTTATTCCTGGTCTTCGCCAACGATCTGGCGAGTGTCATCGAGTCGAAGGTCTTACGTTTTGCCGATGACATCAAGATATGGCGGGCCATCGATTGTCAGGACAATCAGGATGTGCAGCAGAGAAATTTAGGCCATGCATTTGAATGGTCAAAGTTTAACGCGGACAAGCGCAGAACTGTACTTGTGCGCCACAAGCTCACCTCAGCGCATAACCTTGGAGGCCACATGCTGAAACCCGCCTCACAAGTGCGAGACCTTGGCGTGGTGATGCAACACGACCGCGGCTGTTCGGCGCAGTACTTGCAGGTGTTCAAAACCGCTAACCAACATGTTGATCAGTTACGGAGGATCTTCGGGCGGTTCGACCCCTCCATCTTCCCCCAAATGCTTAATGCATGTGTGAGGTCCCATATGGAGTACGCGATTCAGGCCTGGCAACCCTGGTTAAAACGCGGGCTGGTTGCACTGGATACCGCACTGCGAATGCCAGCCAAGGATATTAAGAGAATGCCCTATCTACCGTACCATCTGCGGCTGAAAACATTAGGAGTGTAGAGTGGAAGTTAGCGGCCTCTACGAGGTGACCACATTCTGGCGTTCCAGATCTTAAAAACCCTAATCAGGCTTGCCGTTTCCTCCTGAAACTAAGCCGCAACTTTAAATTGTGGGCTAACCAGCTGAAAGTCGACTTGAATGCCGCCGGAACTACTTTTCTCTTCGAGTTTGTCACTCCTGGAACGTTCTTTCGACTTTTGTCATTTCGGTGCCCACGCTACCTATTTTTAAAAAGAGGACTCCACGATGCGTTAAAACATCTGCATTACCTGAGTTGATTGCTGTTCACCTAGTAACAACAGGATGCAGACAAATAGTGTGCCTCCAGCCCTAACGAAATCGATGTAAATGGATATATATGCGTGTGTAAATAGACATACATGTGTGTTATCGAACTTAACTTGACGTACTGTAGATTTATACTTGCGAATACCGTAGTGAGTCCACTGGTCTAAACCTAAATTTGCTGACAATTTTGTCTATGTTTTGAATTTTCACCATGATCCTCCTGCGGGACCTGTTAAGCCACAGCTTCTTTCCCCGTATAACACCACTGTTCCCTGGAAATACCTTCCATGCTGCTAGAACTTTTAGTTCATCTTTGGCTCTAAATGTTCACTCACGGTTGGCCGACAGTATGCCGTACGTTAACACGCAAGTTTCCGTCCCGTTTTTCAGCAAACGCGGTACAATTTGTCAGTTTTTGGACTACCTACTTACTGCCAATGTGTAGTCTGACCCATGATGACACAGTGCATGGAACTTAATTGCATTTTCATGCGTTTGTGTTCGACAATGCGTGTTCAGATTGGTGTAAGTCGAAAGGGAAAGATACGATATGGAAAACGTTTTGCAAAATATGTTTGAAAGCCCGTACATTCCACGAGGTTGTCATAAATTGGACTGAACCATTATGCTGGCACATTGGCGTAGGGACAGATGCAAGTCCAGAAATGGCTGGAATAAGCGTCGTGCATTATTGTGGCCGGACTTCATTGCGTTTGAAACTATACTACTGACATTCACATAGTAGTGAACGAACCGCGTATTTTACCAGCCTATTAAGATAGCTCATCACGTACTCACAGTGAGCGTTTAGTGCGCAAACGGCGAACCATTATCATTCTGGTGTAGTCATGAGTAGGGAATTTTGATATAAATAAGTGAGGATTCGTCGCAGCCAGTTCCAAATCAGATAGTCGTCCACATGCTCGGAAAAGCACCAGATTGCAGTTTCAGTCTGTTGGACATCGTCAGTAGTGCGCATCCATCGGATCCATCATGATTCGAACCCTCAGTTATTTATATCAAAATCCCCCTACTCAAGACTACATCAAAATATATCCGCCCTGACAGTTTCTAAATGCTATGTCGTACATCGCTGCTGTCAGTGGACTTCGTGTCTTTCGGGGCCAACCCTGTCCTCTGCAACGTTCGTAACTTGCAAATAATGACGGTCCGAAGCTGTCCCCCGTGGCCAAGTGGCATAAACTGCTGACTGGCGGTACAAGCCGCTGGTGGCGCCCAACAGGCTGAAACCGCAGTCTAGTGCTTTTCCGGGCATGTGGACGACTATCTGATTTGGAACTGGCTGCAATGAACCCTCAATCATTATCCTTCTGCTGACGAGGTATGTCACTGAAGTGTGCCATCAACCGTTCATTTCGTAGAACAGGATCTTGCTTGGCGACGGTTCTTCAATTCTTCCTGCTACAAATGCGAAAGCAATCAAGCATGACAAGGGGAAATGATTGATACTGCACCCGATGCTTCATGACATTAATGTACAGAAGCCCAATGCACGTGAGAGCAGGTGCTCTGGTAAGAAGCCTACATGTTTGGTCAAAAGTAATCCAAGCACCCGAGACATGAGCATTTCCAACAGAGAAAGAGTAAGGAGTGAAAAGGTGTTAATTTGACGCATATAAACATGTGCTCTACAAACGTCAAATCTGTACTTTACAGCTATAACGCACAGTCGTACTTTTTTACGTGCAACTTAATAGAGCACTGGGTATGATAGAGGTCAGTGAGGTCCTGAAGTTTCTTTTGGGAATATAATGCAAGACGACTATTTTAAACAAAACATAACTAACACCGTCGAATGTAGAAGATATTTCCATTCATTTCCTAATCAGGCACAAAGTGTTAACATAACTGAATAAAACGATTTCAATATTTGGGTGAGTAAGGCTTACTGCCTTATTGATTTGAAGTGCGATCAATCTCCGGTGACGTTCACCAAGTTAATTCTGGTGCTCTGGAGCAGTGCGAACCCATCACTTTTGGCATGGCCCCTGACCAGGGTTTTCGGGTGCATCTGGATAGATTTCAGGGAATACTCTAAGTTGAACTTGTATGCTTCACCAGCTTGGTGGGTGTCTGAGTTCTCTTGACGTTATGATAATTGATTCCTTATCCGAACTCCGCAATTTGACATCCGGTATTGGCTGGCGATAAAATTAGGAACACTTTTAGCTCGAACGTCACTGAACCAACAGGAATGGCATTCCGCGAATTATTTGTCCAATTGCACTTTTGTACACCGGAGATAAGAAGAAACGCAACATAGGTGCACCGTATAATGGCCACTGCTTGGGCGTGGATAAGTTCTTTGAAACAGGAGGCAAATGTTGCTGCGCTGTAAAGCTAACTAATGCGTTGGCTTCACTTGGGTGGCGATTCGCTATCCGGCACGCCTCGTTCTGCGACGCAATGTTACTTTTGAAAGGAGGCAAACTTTCTTGCTGTCTTATGTTTGTGTTAATACTTTGAAATGCAAGTTTACAGAAGCAATTTTTCAGTCTGTTTGTCAGCTAATCCCCTACTGTACAGTCGAGGCAGATCTTACATGCTTGGTTGGTTATGCGTGCAACAGTGTTCTGTTGCTGTTCAGTGGAACACCGAACCACCGAAATCCACTCCGGAAAGGGACAACAGACTTATCTCCGCTTTTCGCTCCGTGCTTAATCAGAAGTACAGCCACATCCTCGTTGCAGGAGATTTCAACACCCATGACTTGGAAAATCCAGCATCCGAGACAGAGGTGTTCAAGGCATATTTGCAAGAGCTACTCTCTAGCACCTTCTTGTATAACCACGTCACCGTTCCAACCAGGTTCAGAACAGGAAACAACCCATCGATATTAGATCTAGTGCTCACTAACGAAGAGCTCATGGTCGATGGACTAAAGGTGTGCAGTCCTTTGGGCCGTAGCGATCACGTGACTTTGCAGTTCGATTACATCTGCTACGCCAAATATCCAGCTGCGGAGCTCGAAACGAGGCAATCTGTTATCCGTTACCACGTTCTGTCTGCCTTAGTTGTGAATACCAGTTGGACGTTTCTAGCTAACTGCACCCCAGAACTAGCCTGGGAGACATTTGCGAACACCATCACTTCACTAGTCATAGAAGCCTCAACACCAAAAGTTTCCCAACATCCCCGCACAGCGAAATCATTCTTGCGAAGCCGGACGCGAAAATGCATGACTCTAAGGGATCGGGCATGGCGCACGTATAAAAGCAACCCCAGCGTAGAAAACTGGACGGAATACGTTTCGCATCGCAACTACTGTGTGCTTTTGGTTCGCGAAGACAAGAGAACGCATCAGCAGGAGCTAGCCAAACGATTCTGTTCGAACAAAAAGCTTCTTTACAAACATGTGAATGGACTTCGCAAGGTGCAACGGGGAATCCCACCACTTAATACGACCAATGGGTATACACATACTGCGAAGGAGGCGGCCAACGCATTACGGGCCCAGTACTCCCCAATCTTCCAAGGTGTACAAGCCTCGACGTATATTCCGCCACTAGTTACCCCACCGCCCGTTTTATCCAACGTCACGTTCACTGCAGAAATGGTGCTGCAAAAGCTGCTATCCTTGCGTCCACACAGCTCTCCCGGGGCCGATAACATTCACCCGAAAACATTACAGGTAGCTGCCATCCACTTGGCCGAACCACTAGCTGCATTTTTTCAGCGCTGTTTCGATGAGAACATCGTACCTTCGAGATGGAAACAAGGTGTAATAACGCCCATATACAAAGCAGGAAGTCGATCGGATCCTGCCAATTACCGCCCCGTAACGCTTCTGCCTGTGATCGCCAAAGTCATGGAAGCGGTGATAGCAGATGCGTTAATGGGATACTTGGAAAACTACGGCATAATTGCGCCAGAACAGCATGGGTTTCGTCAACATCGTTCATGTACGACGAATCTGCTGATAGCTCGTGACAACTGGACCGAGACTGTCGATGAGGGAACAGGAGTCGATGTTGCATTCTTGGACTTTTCGAAAGCCTTCGATCGCCTGGATCATCGAATCCTGCTCATTAAACTCCAACAGTACGGTATCGGAGAGCCGTTGTTAGGATGGATCGGTAACTTTCTCTCTGAACGGCAGTTAGTAGTTAGAGTTCGATCATCCTTTTCCGATCCGATTCGAGTGGGATGCGGCGTACCGCAGGGTTCGGTACTTGGGCCTCGTTTGTTCCTGCTTTTCATTAACGATCTAGTAAGAGTTATTACGTCGAAATTCTTACTCTTCGCGGACGACCTCAAGGTTTGGCGGGCGATAAAACGATCGGACGACCAGGAAGTCCTACAGCGTGACTTGAATGAGGCCTGGAATTGGTCGGTGAGAAACGCCCTGCCGTTTAATGTGGACAAATGTCGCGTTGTTCATATCCGCCATCGACAAGTCCACGTCTACAAGCTTGGGGCACACGATCTGAAGACCACCACTCAGGAACGCGACTTGGGTGTGCTGGTACAGGAAGACCTCGGGTGTTCCAAACAGTCAGATTCCGCTTCTAAAAGGGGCAACCAGCACGTTGGACTCCTGCGAAGAGCATTCGGAATTTTGGATCCATCCATCTTCTCTTTGATGCTGAATGCCTACGTGCGTCCTCACGTCGAATATGCAATCCAGGCCTGGCAACCCTGGCTAAAACGTGATCTTGCAGCGCTTGAGACCCCACAGCGTCGAGCAACGAAAATCGTCAAGGGCTTGCGCCACACTCCTTACCAGGAACGACTGGAGATACTCCGAGTGTTCAGCGGACGGTACCGGAGACTTCGTGGAGACCTCATACTAGTGTACCAGATATTGAGCGATCCCAGTCACGTATGCCGCCACCTCTTGAAGCTCAGCCCGAACACTAACCTTCGCGGTAACAGTTTAAAGCTGAGCCAACAGTACAGTCGTCTAGACTGTCGGAGAACCTATTTCTCCCTCCGGGTCTGCGGGCCCTGGAACGCCCTTCCAAACTCAGTTGTTTGTGCCCCCACATTAGATACGTTTAAAAAACGGTTGGACGTCGCACTGAGCGCCCTGCGCTTTGTTTTATGAACGAAAACGCTTGTATATATTTAGGCTGACCAGCCTCTTTGGATTTATACCCCAAATTCACGGTCGTAAATCTGTGCGAACCGGTGAGTACTCCATTTTGATTTGCTACCATCACCAACGATAACAATTTCTTAGCCAGTTTTGCGTCGTACCACTTTATCCCCCTAAAACTGTTATACTTCTACCTTTTATCTCACTGACACTCCTTACTTCAACCACTTATGTGGTTTGCCAATTTGTCAGTATTTCTATTGCCAACCTGCGGGACTCGTTAAGTGTATGCTTTTTTACCCGTCATATACCATTGTTCCATTGTTCCAACACAGCTGGGAAAATTCGGATGGTTTTCAATTCGCTAGTCTTCATTTTCAGGCTTATTTGAACGCAATCATCGTTTCCCTAAATGGAGTTGTGTCAGATACGTACGCTGGTGTAACGTTCATCGGACCAACGTTAAATGACGCGCAGCCAATGATCCAGAAGTCAGAACAAGTTTGGATCGTACTGTCCACGGTATCTTTACAGTACATACAGTTACGAAAATATGGGAAACTTCAACCCTTCAGGAGCCCGGTACATTACTGTCAACAGCGGGATATGATTAAACGGGTGGGGAGGAAAAGCGCCGACGAAAACGCTGTTCAAAGCAAACAGGCTTAATACAAATAATCATTTGTGCTCTGTGTGAAACTATTAACAAATTCATAGCGGCCAATTACTGACGGTCCAATTGTAGCGAGACCAACGGTGGGGGCGCACATTCTTTATCGCCAACGCTCAACGGGTTCCCCTGCTCTTGAGTTGCTTAATCGGAGTTGGGTCGTTCTCCTCGTGGTTATTTCTGAAGGCGCGACCAATTCGGGCTCTTCACTAGTACGTCCCCCCTCTTCGCGGCCTGGGCGTAACATCGTTTGTCGTTCGTTGCCCTCTTCCGGCTTGCCCATTAGGCCTCGAGCTGCTTTATCGACTTCCGTCCCCGGTGTCCTCGTTACTTTTCATCTTCCTTAGTTTTCATGGCTTGTCCGTTCTACCAGTGATTCTTCTCTTTCGTGCCACTACACAATAACATAGCGTGGGAAAAGCTAATGGTGAACGCGCGGCACACACATACAGGATAATAGGCTATGGTCGAATGAATAAATAAACGATTTGTTCTCGACGGTGCGAGACACGCCTTCAAAAGCACGAGCATGATGATACAAACGTGTAACTTCAAGCATGGTACAGAAATATTGTGATTTAACCAATACATACTGGAAATATGTGTGTATGTATGTGTGGCATTTGTGCGTGTGTGTGTGTGTGCATGTATGAGTAATCGTGCTGTGGGAATTTGTTAGTATGGCTGGAAATTTGTGAGTTAGTTCAGTGAATGCGACAATAAAGGAAGGGATCAGATGAAATCATTGAAGTGGTTGACGTTCGCAAAACATGTAAAATTCTCCGATATGACAAGGCAGTGACTTTATTTAATGGCAACTCATATCCGTCATCTCACGTGTTGTTAAGTAGACATTTGTAACTTTTAATAGAGAGAACGGTTGCCAAGCGAAAACCCACCACGTCCTGGTTGACCTGCGCATCGTTCAGAGTTTGTGGTAGCAATGTTACAACACCATGGAGATAGTGGCATCAGATCAGGTGCATGAGGCATTTGTTTCAAGCGACAGAAATTGTGATGGGGGTAATTATCATTACAGGCGTGGAGGGAATGAAGACCCAAATAGTGATGAACCACTGGACATGGGTGTGGACGTATGGAGGTCTGGACAGTTAATGATCCGAGCATATGAAATTAGGAGAAGCTGATCAAACATCCGGGTTTCATGAGAACATTATTCAACGTGTTAGCCGTCCTGGAAGCCAAGAATAAAGTTCACTGAACGAAGTGAAAATTATTGTTCAATTGAAAATTTGGCTGCGTTTCCGAGGAATTTTCTACGCAGTGCAATAGTCCGCTATAGGTGGAGCACCACTTTTGTTCTTCATTGTGGAGTCAGAATGGGGAAATTACTTCTTCGCGGATGATATTAAAGTATAGCGAGCGGGCAGAGAAGCGAACGACCACGAAAAGTTCCAGCTTGACCTCCACACGATTTCAAACTGGTCACTTCAGAATACACTATCGTTCAATGTGGGAAAATGTCACGCGGTTTAATTGCGCCATAGGTATGATCACGTGTATAGACTTGGGTCACATGTATTGCAAACAACTTCACAAGCAGGCGACCTTGGTGTGTTCATTCAGTGAACTTAACTGTTCAAAGCAGTCAGAGGCAGCTGCGAAAAGAGGCCGTTACCATGTCGGCTTGCTGCCGAGAGCATTTGGGAGTTTCGACCCATCCATCTTCCCCATGATGCACAATTCTTACGTGCGCCCTCACTTTGAGTACGCCATTCAAGCTTGGCAACGTTGATTGAAGTGCGACATAGAAGGACTAGAGAAACCACAATGCAAGGCCACAAAGAACGTCACGGGTCTAAGAAATCTGTCCTACCATCAAAGGCTGAAATCACTGGGAGTTTTCCGTGGCCGTTACCGAAGGCTGCGCGGCGATCTCATATTAATCTACCAACTATTGAGTGAGTCTAATCACATATGCCGTCATTTGCTGAAACTCAGCCAAAACAACAATCTCAGAGGTAATCATCTGGAATTGTGTGCACGGTATAGCTGCCTGGAGTGCCGGTGGAATTGCTTTTCTCTTCGGGTTGGCCAATCTTGGAACCCTCTCCCAAACTTAGTTGTTTCCTCGCTCAACTTGGATATTTTCAATAAAGGATTGCATTCTGTCATTGGCTCCCATCACTTCATTGCCTAACCTGTGCTAGTTTGGAATATATAAATTATCCCTTCAAACCGGATTAATATGTCACATAAACCTGAAGAGGCAGTACAGAAGTGAGTATTCCAGTAATTACTTTTCTCACCGTGTACATCAACTAATACTGTCCCCATGTTGCCTCGTCGTTCGCCCGCAATACCCACTTACACTACAATTATTCAGCGACATATCTGTCAGATAAATGCTCAAACAGACAACTCACAAATCTTTTGATATTGTAGTTTGACCCCCACCATCCTGCGGGACTAGTCAAGCAACCGCTTTTTTATCCGGCATAAACCATTGTTCATTACTCTTCAAGCAAATAATGACAACATAGTGGTCCATGCTCAAACAGTTGGAATTAAACATCTGACAATAGCTCGCCCAAAATGAATGATATCTCTAACTCTGTTTACCAACATGCCCAAGCGATGAACTGAAATCAGCTGAACTGAATTAAAGTCAAATAAGTATATACCTCTGGTTGCCGCCACATTTTGTAGGGTAGCGGAAGCCAACCGCGACTCGCAAACCGGAAGGACAACAAAAACGGTAGTAGAGCAGTACCAATGGGCGCAATGGATGAGACGAGCCAAGACTCTGCGAGCCTTGCGGACTGAGCCGACAGTGGATCACAGTCGGCATCTGGTAACGAGCCTGGACCAAAAACAACGGAGGTATTTGTTGAGAATGCAATGAATGAGACCATTACCCCGCACGCCGACTGATGCAGCCACGGGATAGCAAATCGCGCGCTTTCGAACATCTCATGGCTGGTCAAGATCGGATATAGCAAAGCTGGAGATTCGGGATAGCAACATGAGGGGTTGTTTCGAAGCGCAACCTCGTAGGTACATGGAATGGCATGTCACAGTAATCCTCCTCCACTTTGCGTCGCGGGAAGGAAACACAATCCAAATCTGTACGGATTTGTGAGTTGTCAGTGGCACGTTCTTGTGACAATCCACGCTCTGCCCCCGCGTCATTCTCGCTACAATTTGACCGGGGCATACTAATACAGCAAGAACTATACTAGTGCGTGCGGTACTCTAATTGTTGGTTTGCCCATCTGGACAAATGAGTCGATCAAGTACTATGCATGGTTGTTTGCTATTAATGGTATGCCATCTGGACTCGTAGCGGTAGTCTGCCATTCACATATGTGATAGGCATGCCAACGCACACAGCGCTACATTTCAGCCTATTTGGTAGGGTTTGCGCTGCATCCGGATCCGACGCAGAGAGATAAACATGTTGAACGGATACTAAAGCCATTTCAGTGCTTAGCTGGGAAACATCAGTATTCCGGGAGAGGCACAACTAACGTTAGATGTTACCGACTCGTAATACTACACTCCGGAACCGATTCCACGTTTGTTTGCAATTATCAGGCAATCACATCTAACGTCGGCTGGCTTGCCGAACAACCTCCTCGTGGTGCCAGCTGGGTGGTTCGGGGTTTTCCCGTTCCAGCAAATGGTTCGGCGGCAGTGTTCCAGGACGTGGTGGGTTTTCGCCTGGCAAGCGTTCTCCCTATAAAAAGCCACATATGTCCGTTTAACAACACTGTGACGTGGCGGACGTGACTCGCCACTAAATAAAGTCACTGCCCCTTGCTTCATCTTGGCGAAGCATTGTATTCCAGCAACGTCATGCTGTACTTCTGGGGAGCATTGGGCCCCTGTTTGACAAGGGAACAAACGAAAGGCGTATGAACTGAGCAATCAGTCACCGGCTCCCAATGGGCGCGATTCCCTGAATTCGCTCCGCTGCCTTGCGGGCAGGCTATTCAGCCAAAGGCTCGGGGTGGTGTCCCATAAGTCAACACCCTACTTCGGCTTGGGCAACCGGGTAGTATCTCGCCCTCTGAGGAAACCATGGACATTGTTGTGTTGTGTTTTATTTTACTATTTCTGTACCTTCGTTTGAATCCCATGGTTTCTGATGGCATTATGTCTATTCGTAGACTTTTGCAAATATATATATACATCTAACGTCCTGCTGTTTGCCGATGACGTCAAGATTTGGCGTAAGGTTCAAGGGAATATTGACCAGCAACTGCTGCAGAGTGATCTACACACGCCAGATAATGGTCTATGCAAAATCCACTGCAATTCAATGTGAGTAAATACAAGGTGCCTGCCATACGACGCCAGCACAGTCACTGTTGCAGGCTAGGAACGCATGTGCTACAGCGAGTTGGCACCGAACGTGATTTGGGTGTACTAGTTCAGGATGATCTGGATTATTGCAGGCAATCCGCGAAAGCTTGTAAAACCTATAACCAACATGTGGGCATGCTACGACGGGCGTTCGGACAAATAGATCACTCTAATTGGCGGCAGATGCTTAGTGCGTATGTTCATGTCGAATATGCAATTCAAGCCTGGCACCCATGGCTAAAACACGACTCTAGTGTATTGGAGAAATTCCAACGTCGATCATCAAAGTACGTTATTGGAATGTACCAGCTTCTATATGAGGAGAGGCTGGAACGATTGGGGGTATTCAACAGACGTTACCGCCGTTTCCCAGATGACTTGATGATGGTGTACTTAATTCTGCGCGAACCACATCATATGTGTCGCTTTTTACTGCAACAAAGCAGTAATATCAATTTTGGAAGGTCATTCACTAAAACTGGCTGAACAGTACAGCCACCTGGATTGCCGCAGGAATTCCTTTTTCGTCCACATGTGCCACCCGTGGAATGCTCTTCCAGAATCAATCATTTCTGCACCAATAAAATCCAGATTTGAGAGACGCTTGGATGGCTCACTTACTCACCTACACTTTGTTACCTGGTACTACATCTCCATCCCACTCATGGAATATAGTTTGGATTTATTTGCTGTAACGTGTTCGTGATGTGAAACTACACGGATCGCAGGACTATAGCGAAACAAACGATAAGTCCCTCTTTCAAACGTGAATAACCCATTGTACTTTTATTTTTCGATAACCATGCAAACCACCCAACCGGACAAATAAAGCATTGCTTCTTAACCCGTTTAAAATCATTGTTCATCAGGTAGAGATAGCAGAGGTGCGAAACGATGCCAACACACAGAGAGGTCACTGACTGATGTCCTTACTCTCAAGCTTCTAAGTCGCGGTTTGGTTCACTTGGGATTTATATTCCATCATGAGTAGCAGCCCAGCCTGAGATTGTAAGTCTCAATGCATAAACAGTGTGCGCTTCAAAATGACTTCCCAAATACTGTTGAGCGGCGAATCTTTGCGGTACACACCCGTTCCGGTGTAATTGAACCACTTCGTTAGGTGGAGTTTTAGTGTATGGATCACCTGTTGATCGGAAACGTGTGTCTTTAAACACTAGATAGCTGATACGCAACAATCAGATGACGGGCACAAGGATCAGAGAACGCTTGTTTCTACTCCAATACTCAAACATTCGGAACAGACTTCCAAGAGATACCAGAACGTGTTGCATGCTGCGCAGATGCAAGCTTGCGATTAATGAGCAGTTAACCGTTCAAAACGCAGTTACAATGTTCGGGACATCACAATACATGGATAACATTTTCAAGAGCGGTATCAACGGTGCCTGACAGAAATAGGAACGTGTCCCGGTTAAATGAAAACCTAACTTTTGGCACACATAATGTTTCGTTTCATAATCCTCCCTGTCCGAACACCTGTCACGGATTTGCGTAGAAAAGTAATTCATCGATAAGTCGAAAAACCAGCAAGCAATTCGGATTTGCTTGCGTTACATAAATGTAAATTCGTGCTCATAGATTTAGTTATGCAATATAACATGAAATGTTAAGAACAGTTGTTGATCTGCCCATTCTAGGGAACAGTTTCTCTCACATCGTCGAGGAAGATACAATTTGCTTTTGAAAAATGTACATGATGCTGGAGTTCAACCTCCTATCTGCTGAGCGATCTTTTACTGGACAGACACAGAGTGTAAACGGATTAGAGGTAAACGTTTCGCACCCGCTCACCGCAACCACGGATGCTTTTCAGGAAGCCACACTGTCCCCATATCTATTTCCTACTACTAACGTCGACTTATTACTAGCCCCTGGTAAAGCGATATTGCCAAAAGAGGCAGACAACGTGGTCTTGGGTTTACACAATCCGACCGTAGCCTCATTTACATAATAACAAGCTTTACTGAACAATCTCGCAGTGGTCTAGAGCTTGCTTTTCATCGTTGAAGCGGTTAACGTCGTTATCGGCAACTTCTCTTGGATTTCCCTGAACTTCACATAGATGCTGAGTGGTTGTACTCCATTAGGTTAGTGAAGAATCTAGGTGATCTCTCCTGCTCACTCCGTGTGAATGAAGTTTTCACAAAAGCCAAGAAGCTTTCCTTCTAAGCTCATTGCCTGCGATCTTCCGGTCCCCGCTTGCCACTTGATACTGCGATTTATCGCAGTTTGTGTGGTTACCCCACTGGACCTACTGCTCTCCTGTGATATCTCACGGTTTACTAAGCAAGCGTTTCAGAGTCCCAGATGGGTCGTTGAAGCAACTGTCACAATGCGGTGGGTATTCCAAAGCCGCGACCTTTACTGTGACATTCTTGTGTCTACTCATGCCAGTTCATGCAAAAGGCTTACCAGGAAAAATACGCTCACCGATTGCAAGTCACCCTCCTCATGATGCACTGACTGTATATCAGTTTGATTGAAGGGACAAAAGTTCAAATCCATTTATGCACGTACACATGTTTACCAATCCTGTCACATCATATTTGGTGCGTTTTTTTTATAAGCGACCGAACTTCAGTCGCTCTGAAGTTTGCTAACAAGCCTGCATTGTGAGTATATTACTTACTATACCACCTATTAACCAATTTTTTATTCGCTGTTCTGTCTTATTCATTTTCAATGCTTAAGCCATGGCTGCGCATAACAACTGAATACTCACTTTTCCGAGTGAATAAAGATACGCCTAGAATTGAGTTGAACTCCGCAGCGATCAGACTGACATTGCTTCCACGTAGATTACAAGTGAACCAGCCACCAAAGCCTGAAGAGTGGGCGTTATGTGGACAGGCGCGAAGTCATGGTCATGATATAGGTAAGTGTTGTAGACCGTGCGTGCACCATCTACCGCTGATGGCTGACTGCACCCCATAGGAGCATATTGTTCGGAGGCCACAACCTAACCCATTGCGAATGTCCAACCTGAAAAGCTGCTTCTTTTGTGTTAGTCAGCACATCCCATCCGACGAATGGTCTACTAAAGTCTCCTTATCAGCAGCAAATGGGACAATCTTCCAAGTTTAGCCACTGCCAGAATTATGTTGACGGCCCATGGATTATAGCCGAAACAGACAGATCGCGTTGATCCACCGACTAATAACTTTTCTGGGCTTCAAAGCCTGAATCTACACGTATGGTAGTTGAACGCGAACACTTGCGGAGGGCCCATTGAGCATCAATTAGATGCGACTTCGATACTGTGAATGCAGCGAACCATGGGTGATTTTGCGGCCACAAAGATGCAACGAATAAAAGCTATATCACAAGAACTAGAATGCGGTGGCTACAGCTAAAGAAGAACAACACTGTCGCGTTTACTTGTACCTGCGAGTCACGGAATTCATTGAATCAAAGGGGATGCAAGATTACTGCGAGTATGATTAGACGGTTATTTTGAGGTAGTCGTTGTGTGAGTGGATTGCGAAGCGCAATGTCAATGTGGAAGGTGATTCTCATTAGTGCGAGTATGTTTCCAGACCGACTTGGCGCAGAATGTGGAAGTTGAAAGATTCAGTGCCAAAAAGCACTTGCGGTGGTTTCTTGCTGGTAAATCTAAGAGAGAAATTCCAGGGGATAAGCAACAAGAAAGATAAAAAAAGCGACAGACTTAGTCATGGGGTAGGTCACACACCCCGGTCAACCATTTCCATCAGAGTTTGTTCGGGTGCACCCCTATCTATGCTTTCGCAGAATTAGGCTTGTATTGAGACATAGGCACTGGAAGTTTACTTGGGGTTTTCTACTCAGAACTTTTAACTCAAAAGGCGTACATATATCTTGGGAGTGGGACTGCTTTATATCGTAGGGAAATACTTGAGACCAGCAGCACGAGATCGTAGGAGATTCAGTAACATCATGTATACTTTACGTATTGTCATATGATACACGCGGTCGAAAGCGTAGCAAGAGGGCGGCATTTTTAGTACAGATGATTGTTCGACACCGTGGAAATGGCAAATTTTCCTTAAAAGCCGGTAGTTGAATGGTGCAATATTGCTCTGGATATCTAGAACCATAATATTTTCGGTTAAAGGAATGGCCTTAGCAGTACACCGGTACGCAGTACCGATATTTCGGTGCCGCGCAAATACCAACAGTTGCGCGTCGGCTAAGGATACTGCGAGAGTCGCCTGGTTACTACCCAGGCTCGAACCCGCGCCCATCGATTACTATACAGCTTTGTGATCTTTAAGACATTCGACGGATAAGGGTTCCATGAACTGCTGGAGTTTAATCCAATAGTATATGAACACTGTCCAGTAAATCGTGTGCATCAGAAGGAGCTAGAGATCAGGCTAGTTGAAAGCAATTAGCAAAATGGAGCATGAACTTAGGAAAGTGGACACTGGGAAGGGTGTGAAATTCTGGCTAGATTACTAGATATTGTTACATTTCTCACCAAGCAAATTTAGTAATGCGTGGTCACGGAGACGATATACAAAATGATAAAGGCTAGGAAAATAAAGGGAATCTTCCTAGAATGTGGATATTTCATGGTCAAGTATGACCCAGTCCACCATGAACATTCGGTGATAGCCGTAAGTAAACAAACAAATAGATGGGTACATTCCTGGACAAGCAGGATACGAACCCTTTCGTGGAACGCTCATTAGTACAGCGAGTTACGTAAACATTCATTTATGAGGTTGCATCCGATATGAAGCAGTGATGCGATGTTTTGCTGAGGATGTAATAAGTAACATTGGTTGATAGTTAATATTTTTTTATATGCTATTAGGGCTAGATTCCACAAGTGCGCTCCTGAATTATTGAAAAATTTGGCCGTACATGGAAAGGAAGAAAAAGATTTAATTGATATCTAAAAATAGACAGGTTCTTACTGGTCCTTAATTGCAACAGTAGTTTGTTCCACAGAAGAAAACTAAGCGAATATTTGACTTGGTCCTCTGCAAGGACGGTAGATATTCCTAGCAATAGTCATATTGGTTGAGAGGACTCGCGCGTACACTGTACTGTAAAGAGTAAGATTGCTTTTCAACCGTTGACAGCAGAGTGAGTCGCGCGGGGAGCAGGAACATCGGGTCGCATGGGTAAGCGTTAATGAATTATTCTCTGTGGGACTCAATAGTATCGATCGAGCTCTTTTTCTTTTCAGTCAGTGCATTTTTGAACTCCCCAATCTGCACTTCTTCCAGCCGGGCGACTGTCTGTCTTGAAAGTTCGATATTCTGCATTCGGCTCTTGGAGCTAGTGCGAAGTGTGTGAACCGAGAGATAAACCGTAACGATTTCCAAAACTCAACACTTTGACAAGGTACCGTATATTACCATGTATAAGCCGAATTTTGAACAATGTCTGATGAAAAAATCAAATGCAAAAGTCACCCAGAAATTCGCTGCAAACATACGTCCCAAAATTGCTTTAGCACCACTCGCTAGTGACAGACGGCATCCTAGGCCGGGAGTTGAAGTGCCCATAGGTAGACAGAACGTTTGTATTACTCGTGAATAGCAGGATTTTAGTAGCAATTTCGTTGAGGTATTCATCCCAGCAAGTCACAAACTACATAGCACAGAATAGTCCGGAAAAGCACCAGACGCAATTTCGGCATGTTGGGACTTGTCAATGGTGCGCATTCCCCCGGTCCCTTACTGGGGATCGAACCCATGACCGTTAGAGGCGGATGCTAACTAGCCAGCAGCTTAAGCCACTGAGCCATGGGGAAAGGTTAGCTGGGCTAAATAATTAGAAAGTCTGTGTTACAGCATCATCCATCTTCCACTGTCACTGACAGTGGCTAGCCTGCGAGGTGATGACGTCCTATCACGACGCTATATCCATAACATTCGAAACAAGGAGAGGTTATTTATTTTATACTACTCGTGAGTAGCATGAGTTTAGTTGTAATTTTGTTGGGGTATTCATCCCAGAAGTCTCCAGACTACATAGCACAGCCTTGTCCAGTAAAGCACCAGACGCGTTTCGCCCTATTGGGGCCCGTCAGTGGTGCGCATTCCATCGGTCCTCTACTGGGGTTCGAACCCATGACCGCTAGAGGCGGATGCTAAGTAGCCAGCAGCTTAAGCCACTGAGCCATGGTGGACGTTAGTTGGGCTATATAATTTGCAACCTAACTGGGATATAGCACCACCCATCTTCTATTCTCCTAGTTTCAAATGTTATGGATATGGCGTTTAGCAAGAGGACGTCATCACCTCGCAGGCTATCCACTGTTAGTGACAGTGGAAGATAGGTGGTGCTATATTCCAGTTAGATTATGTAGCCCCCATGGCTCCGTGGCTTGAGCTGCTGGCCAGTGGGCATCCGCATCTAACGGTCATGAGTTCGATCCCCAGTAGGGGACCGAGGGAATACACACCGCTGACGAGCCATAATAGGGCGAAGTTGCGTCTGGTGCTTTCCCGGACTAGGCTGTACTATGTAATTGGTGAACTACTGGGATGAATAAACCAACAACATTATGTTTGTATCAAAAATCCTCGGTATATTGCACATTTGACTTTCGCCACGAGTGTGTCAGCTGTACGCCGTAACAGCGCTTTGCTGCCGTGGGGCTACTACTAGTCGCGCGCAGACTGAGTATACGGCGAGGACGCCCACTCCTACGCGGATTCGAACTGGGGAACTTATGAATGCAAGCCAGGCGTACAGATCACTCGGAAAATGACCGAGGTCCGACCCTACTGTACCGTAAGGAAACCTGGCAAATTAAATCGACAGGCGTAAAGAGACTACTTAGGTTCGAGCATAGGTGTCTCGCAGTTTGCCTCACATCCGCTGGGAATACCGTGTGAACAAAGAGCGGGTTTGGCGCTCTGCTTAGGGCATGGTAAAAGAAAATAAACCGCTCAGCACGGTTATTTCCCACACCAGGCTCCGATGGCTGGGCCACGTATTGCACACGCCCGCACACCGACTCCTGCGACATGCGTTGTTTGCGCGACCAGGGTGTGGATGAAAGGAGGTCAAAAGACGACCTGGACAAGAAGAATGAAGCCTCTTAGTTCGAAGTAGATCTCGGCTGGAGCCTCTTGGATCCACGGCTGGGGTCCGAAAGACGGTAAACATATTTTCCTGGACACATTCGTTAACATGGCTAGGAACCGACCAGTGGCATTATATTGTCGGCTGCTAGCTTCTCAGAACGATGTCCATCCGTTCAGTTCAGATTAGCTAAACAACTATGATCCGACCGCTGAAGTGCGGGGGATCCAGTTGCCACGACTCACACCATGAGAATAACAATGAATAACACCGACAGGATAGTAGCGTTGAGTATAATTAGAATGTAGCGAAAACGAACGCAAGGAAATGTGTTAGCCTAATCAGAATGGAAAGAAAATTAACAACCAGATGAAAAAAGCCGAATGCAGGAGCGTCACAGATTTAGTGACTGTGCCATGCGTGATACTGTCTCCAGCCACTGGTGTGGACCGTCCCGAGGCTCCCATTTAAGAAGACGACACACCAATCTGACCAAGTCTGTCAGTAAATTTCTTCAAAATGTTATGCGATTTCGCTCAAATTGGTGCTGCCGCAGCGTATAATGCACGCCGAGGAAGCTGATCAAAGGGCATACTGAGGACATGTCCTAGCAAGCGTAAGCGACTAAAATTTATCAAACACTCGAGAGAGACACCGGAAGGCTTCTTGACAAACAACTGGCGGACCACAGCATTGCGCACGCGGAGTCCGCACCAAACCTGAGCAGTACTTTGCAAGCACAGGTGGTCAAATACGACCAAATGTTTAATGCCTCTATTGCGAACTGGCCAGGTCTCTCATCCATACAGTCAAACCGGCCTTATGGCAGCGTTTCACATCCTACGTATCACTGGCAAGCTGTTATCCCGCCGTCTCCATAGATAGTTGAGCCGCTAGAAATCCGCACCGGCCTTGCTGATAGGCGAAGTAATTTCCTCAGTAATGCGACCACCAGAGGTGACACAGCTACCAAGTGAACCGTTCCATCACTTCCAGTGGGTGTTCGGAAACAGCTAAAACCGGAGGTGTGTCAGCCAAATCCTGCAACGGCATTTTGAAGGTGCCAACTACATGCCTAAGCGTATAGCGCTACATACAAGTCTGTGCAGTAGTGTTTGTGACGGATGGCAGTAACAGAAACATACGGACTCTACAGAATCGAACACCATCACATACAATAAGATGGGAAAAGGACATGACAGAACAGCACGCACTGGTAGTTTAAAGGCTCACATATCCAAACGTTGCACAATGGTATTAAAATTACTCGACTCCTTCGAAAATAGAACTCGAGTCAGAATCTCCAAACAGTTTCTGGTACTGGTAGTCTGTCATTGTGATGTCAGGGTGAATATCATCATCTTCAACTTCACTGCCCTCGTCATTGTCGTATTCCTCAAAAAAGGGCATCGTCCTCAGTCCCATCCAAAGCGCCATTGATGCAACACTCTTTGATTGATCATACCATAATTTCTGATGGAATATCCAGCCACGCTATTTTCACCCACCCTACAATTGTAATAATGTCAAACTTATCACATTGCCACCCTTCGTCAACGCTAAATCAGACGATGCCATCCATTCAATCCAACTGGCCCGAAGCCTATCTTAAAAGGGCTTATTGAGACAGACATCCAGTGGCTGCAATATTGATGTAAGTCCACCGGGAATTAAAGCCACGAACGACTTCAGTACAAGGCATAGCTTCTCCACGTTCTCAGTCCGGTAAGCACCAAAGAAATCCCAAATAAGCATAGATTATTTCTTTTAAAAGGACATCGCTTAGCTTTCCCAAAACTGTAATCAACCAGTTTACAGCGCAACACTCGCCCATCCATCCTTTCGCGTGGGCCCGCACCAACATGCCGCTTGGGAACTTCGTTTCTTTAGGCAGCGTCTAACGCTTAAAAATAATGAAAGGTCATGGACGGGAACTACCCGCCAGACGGCAGAAAACAATTGTGAACTGTAGCATACGCACGCACGCATGCACGCGCAGACGGGACGTGCAAGCTAGGCCGATACAAGGTCACTGGACCTTAGCGACTCAGGTGAGACTTGAAAAAGATACACAGCACAAGCATCCCGTGCACCACGGCCGATGACTCGACAACGGCGCTGACTACAGGATAGATGATTGAACAGTGTCTTGTGCCTTACCGTGATACAGTGTTAACTTGTGTCAATCTATTGTTACTTTTGACTATCTATTTTCCTACCTAATCTCGGAGTTTTCATTATTATTTGTTGGGTCGTTAATTACAATTAACAATACGCAACCGCACTTTCCTATAAAACCCCAACAAATTTGGTGACCCCGACGTGACCTAAAATGGCCTCCGAAGACAGCTATTTGATGTCCTCTGTATCACATCAACCAACGCACAGAATGGGCACTGTTTCAGTCAACCTTCCGCCGTTTTGGCATCATGATCCAGCAATCTGGTTCTGTCCGGTCGAAGCACAATTCCATCTCCGGAATATCACACAACAGTCAACCATGTTTTATCATGTGCTTTCTGTGCTTCCACCTGAAGTTGCTGCGGATGTTCGTGATGTGTTACAAGCCCCAGATCAAGTTACCCCTTTTAACACTTTGCGCGACACTATCATCAAACGGACAACGATATCAGAATATAAGCGTCTGGAACAACTCCTCAACGGTGCTGATTTGGTGCATGTACACCATCACAGTTACTTCGTCGAATGTACAGAACTTACCGATCGAATTCTAACAACAGACAGTCTAACAACTACTGCTGGTACCACAACAAATTTGGTCATAGAGCAAGGAAAAGTGTTTCCCCCTGTTTGTTCAGAAACTCTAAAAACAATGCTCCGCAGACGCCGGAAAACCACCAGGCCGAGTGTTAGGGGCGAGTAACACTCGTGGCTATCAAACCCAATCTCGCCGTCTTTCTGTTGTGGATCGTACTTCTTGATTGACACTGGAGCGGACGTTAGTGTTATTCCCCCGCAACCCACCGACACTCACCCTCCTGGGAATTTTTATGAACTTACTGCTGCAAACGGTACGTACATTTGGACAACGTTTGCTGACACTTAATTTGGGATTACGACGTGAGTTCCCTTGGATTTTTCTTATTGCGGATGTTCGCCAGCCTATTTTAGGTGCTGATTTTCTTACACATTTTAATTTATTAGTTGACTTGAAAAACCGTAGCCTCCAAGACGGTATTACTAAGTTATCTGTGTGCGATGAACCTATCATTTCTTCCCAATCTGTTCCATTGTTATTGTCCACGCTTCATCCAACCTCCTATTCTTCCATACTTAGAGATTTCCCTAACCTGCTTAAACCCAATTTTCACCAGGCCAATCCCAAACATTCTGTAACCCATAGGATAGAGACTCGTGGTAACCCCGTTTTCGCTCGCCCCCGACGTATGCCACCTGAACGCTTGCTCATCGCCAAAAGGGAATTTCAGCACATGCTCCAACTGGGAATTATCAGACCCTCTCACAGTACTTTTGCTTCACCCTTGCATATGGTCCCTAAGTCAACGCCAAATGATTGGCGCCCCTGTGGTGACTATCGAGCCTTAAACAACTCCACTATCTCCGATAGATATCCCCTTCCTCATATCCACGATTTTACTGCAAACATTACCGGTTGTACAGTTTTCTCACACATTGACATTCTCAGAGCGTATCATCATATCCCTATTCACCCTGATGATGTGCACAAGACAGCTAGTACCACTCCTTTTGGTTTATTTGAGTTTTTGCGTATGCCCTTTGGTTTAAGGAATGCTGCCCAGACCTTCCAACGTTTTATTGACCAAGTTCTCCACAATCTGGATTTTGTATTCTGTTATTTAGATGATATTCTCGTTGCTTCCAAAACCCATGATGAACACATCACCCATCTTCGCATACTGTTTCAACGCCTACAAGATCATGGTGTAGTACTTAACGTTCAGAAATGCGAATTTGGTGTTTCCTCTTTAAATTTTCTCGGACATACGATTAATCAGCATGGCATTACTCCCGCACAACCTAAGCCAGACGCTATCACCTCATTTCCGTGTCCCACTTCTCTTCGTCAACTGAAGCGTTTTCTTGGAATGGTTAATTATTATCGTCGTTTTATTCCTTATGCAGCCGCTATGTTGATGCCTTTGACTGACCTGTTAAGAGAAACTCACTCTGACTTTCATTTTTCTGAACAAGCTCAACAAGCATTTGAGAAAGCCAAAAGTACCTTAACGAAACAATGTACCTTGTTTCATGTGCGCCAAGGTGCCCCTTGTCTCTCCACGTCGATGCATCTAACATTGCAGTAGGGGCTGTTCTTCATCAAACCGTTGACCACCAGAAACAACCACTTGGTTTCTTTTCCAAGAGACTTCCGCCAACGGAGACGCGGTATAGCGTATTCGGTCGAGAACTTTTGGCCATATATCTAGCTGTGCGTTACTTCCGACATCTTTTGGAAGGCCGTGAATTTTGCATCTATTCAGATCATAAACCTCTTGCTTCAGCCTTTTCTGCTAATCCTGACAAATATTCGCCCCGAGAGATTCGCCAACTTGATTACATCTCTCAGTTTTCCACTGATATCCGGCATGTTGCCGGCAACCAAAACGTAGTCGCAGATACTGTCTCGTCCTGGTGTTGACTGTGTTTCCACAATCGATTTACACCAGATGGCGAAGGCTCAGAGAACTGAATCATCCGAATCATTCTCATCACCCTCTGAGAAATTCTCACTTGTGTTAAAACCACTCCCTCTCTATACACATCCTGGAACAATCGAATGTGATGTTTCGACGCAAGTACCACGTCCACTGGTACCACCATTTATGCGCCGACAGGTTTTCGAAACTTTTCACAATGTTTCACATCCAGGAATCCGCCAATCCATCCGTCTCATCTCTGAACGATACGTATGGCCAAACATGAACAGAGACATCAAGGAATGGGCTGCAAATTGCCTTTCCTGTCAACGTTCTAAAGTCATCCGCCATACACGCTCAGCTTTCGGAACCTTTAGCAATCCCGATGCCCGTTTTGCTCATATTCATTTGGACATCGTCGGTCCTCTTCCTGTGTCAAATAGTAACGCGTATATCCTCACTTGCATCGATCGCTTTACGCGTTGGCCAGTCGCTATTCCTATACCTGACACTCACACGGAAACAATCGCTCGTAATTTCATTAACCATTGGGTCGCGACATTTAGTGTTCCAGCCACCATTACGACTGATCGCGGTTCCCAGTTTAAATCCATTCTTTTCTCAAACATTACCAACATTCTTGGATGCCAACGCATCCGTACCACGGCATATCACCCGCAAGCAAACGGCTTAGTGGAACGTTTGCATCGCCATATCAAAACAGCTCTAATGGCTCACAACAACCCATCTCAATGGTGTGATTTACTACCACTTGTGTTGTTACAGCTACGTACAATGTTTCGACAAACTTTGCAATGCTCACCCGCAGAACTTGTTTTTGGAACCACTTTACGCCTGCCCGGCGAATATTTCTGTCCGTCTAGTACAGAACATTCACAATCATCTAATTTTGCAACAGAGTTGAAAGTACACATGTCAAAACTCTGTTACGCACCTCCACTCTCAACCAGCACAAGTTCTTACGTTCCTTCTGACTTAATGCATTGCGCTTACTTTTTCATACGTTCAGATCGTGTGCGCAAACCCCTTCAACCACCGTACGATGGACCCTACCGAGTCATTTCTCGCGGGCCTAAGCATTTCACTGTTCAACTCCCAACTCGGACCGACACAGTGAGCATAGACCGTCTCAAGCCCGCACACATCGAAGCTGCAGTCAATCCATCGAATCACGCCACTACTACGAAACCGCAATCACCAGGCACGCCTCCGAACTACGTCACACGTTTCGGTCGTCAAGTTACGAGACCCGACCGATTCAGACCACTTTGACTCTTCGCAAGAGAGGAGTACGTGTAGCATCCGCACGCACGCACGCACGCACGCACGCACGCACGCACGCACGCACGCACGCACGCACGCACGCGCAGACGGGACGTGCAAGCTAGGCCGATACAAGGTCACTGGACCTTAGCGACTCAGGTGAGACTTGAAAAAGATACACAGCACAAGCATCCCGTGCACCACGGCCGATGACTCGACAACGGGGCTGACTACAGGATAGATGATTGAACAGTGTCTTGTGCCTTACCGTGATACAGTGTTAACTTGTGTCAATCTATTGTTACTTTTGACTATCTATTTTCCTACCTAATCTCGGAGTTTTCACTATTATTTGTTGGGTCGTTAATTACAATTAACAATACGCAATCGCATTTTCCTATAAAACCCCAACAGAACCGTGTCTTCTCGTGTTTCGTCATCTTTACAAAACAGTCTTCTCATTGTCTTATTTAGAGTGATACAGGGAAGTTAGTGCTTTAGATTTGAGGTTGCAAAGTCATACTGTCGGCTTATATACGGAGCGGGTTATATACGGCAATATACGGTATATATATATATATATATATATATATATATATATATATATATATATATATATATATATATTCTCATGAGTAGACGATTTCTGACATTATTAATTGAGAGTTGGTCGCAACAATTTCCAAGTCAATTATTTCTCCACACCCCCGGAGAAGCACAAGGCTGCAGTTTCAACCTGTTGGGCATCGTAAGCAGTGCGCATCCATCAAAGCCATCAGGATTCGAATTCATGATGACCAGCGACTAGAACCACCAGCTCGCAGCGAATACCATTGATCCATGGAAGACAGTGGTGGACGGTAAATCATGCATGTATGAGGAAGGTCATAAAGTGCTCTACAGTCAAGTTCCTTTCACACACGTGCAACATCCTTAAAATAGGAGATGTTTCAAAATGTATGACGGTTTGCAGTCAACCCCACAGACCGATGACTGACACGCTCTCCGTAGGCTGGCTGCCATTTGTTCTAATACCAGGAATCTATCAAATAAGAACTAGCCAGCAAAGAGGAAATAAGTTCTACAAAGTGAACATCACCAGAACTGTTCATCGTGAGAACAACTGAGTCGCGCCGTCTGTAATGCAAACGGGAAAGATCCAAGTTTGAAAGTTGCCAGAAGACACGCTATTGTATAGCACGTATACGGACAAAGAGATCTTGAAAATTAGCCAAGCACCTTTTAGGTCGCTGTGTTCACAGCAAAGCGTATCGTCGGAAGCAATGATCAAATGGATCATAAGAGGTAAACGAAAGAGTACAAATCACGAACGGTAACTGAACGATAGAAATAGCACATAGCAAAATAATGAAACAAGGAATACATGCCAAACATAGCTCATCAATGATTGTCCAAAAGATCTGGTGAAGTTAAAGAGTTATGTGGAGAGAACATCTACTGGAAATCAATAACCATCCAAATAGTGCGGTTGGACGAGCGGTAACCGGCGCAATTTCCTCGTCTCTGCGTTCTCTTGACGGTTCACAGATAGAGGAGACAGAGAAATCATTCCATATCCAAACGTTGCTAAACCATTCACTTCCTCTTCTGAAGCGCCGAAATAACGCGCAAGAGCAACTGAGAAGGTGTAGAATGCAGTCCGGAAGGCACCATGCCGCAAAGCGAAATTGGCTGGAACTCCGGCAGCAGCAGTGCGGGAACGTGTCACTATCAGGCGACCCAGGTGGCGGCGACAGGCAATTGCCAGATCGAGAGAGTGCAGCGCACGACTAGATGTCGGATATCCACCGAGGCAGGCCAGATACTGAGAGTGAATAAAACACGGCTGGCCGACAATGGGGATCTCTGACCTAAGGGAGAGAAAGTTAGACAGTGCCAAGTTAGAAACACAACACAAGGTGCGAAAGATGGAAACCCACAAACGATTCTAAATGTGATACTGTTTAAGTTACGAGGTCTTAGCTTCAATAACCATTTCCTCACCAACGTATTTCACACCTTATTCCAACAGACTGGGTGTAACACACTCGTAACACTTAATATTTAGAAAATTGAGGCTGTGCCTATTCTTATCCACTAGGGGCACTACGCCCAAATATGGCCTTACATCACTTGATAGTATATCTGTATGGCAAGATGAGGGTTAGTGGTCTTCCTGGATTTGTCATCCATCTCAGCGACAGTAGTCTTCAAACATAAATAGCCACCAATCACCCTCTCTAACAGACAACCACCAAAAGTTTAATATAAATGTGGGAAGATCTCTCACAAGCACTCAGATCAGGAACCAGTGAGACAAAACGTTTAGACTGACTTGAAATCGCTCGATCCAGCCACAACCATCTCATAAACCATAGAAACGAATGCAAAGAAAGCAGGAACTAGCGACAATGCCTAAAAACAAACTCGATGCTCCCTGTATGTATCCAAAAAAGACAGGAAGACCAAATCCCAGCGTGATTAATGTTGGGCCTTGTTACAAAACGTCGAAGTAGTTTCGACCCTTAATTTGAAAGGATGAAATTTCTTCACAAATAATAGAGGCGTAAGCGGAGCACGTAGGCTCTCCGCTACATGCAAAGGTCATCAGTACGGGCGTTCTACGACGTCTGACCCTTCCGCTGAATTTATGATTCGAGTGATTCATCGGCTAGCAAATACCAGCACGCGTCAAAGGAATCAAACTATTCCGTCAATATGATAAACCCGTGGAGCGGAATTCACTCACACTGGCTGAAAACCAGACACAGAAGAGTGAGTGAGCTTGACCTCCTAAATTAGCATGTTTCGTTTACAAATAGATAGGGTTAACCTTTCCTGTAGATATACTCTCTGTCTACCGAGTTCTGGCCTTTTGTATTAATTCGGTTGCCTAGGCGCGTGACTGAGCAGCAAGACAGACGCGCTCTCACAGAGCAGCAAAAGGAAGCAGTATAACAGTCGTCAGTGGCAGAGAGCAGATGGAAAGAAGCAGCACCCCACACGTGCAGAGTAGCCAGTCGAATTCGTAAAGTTGCACGCGAACGAGACCTAACCGCCAGATCTACACGCGAACTAAGACTGGAGAGGAATACGCGCAACCTAGCACCGACAGCACGGTGACCCGACGGAGAAAGACTGGCCGTTAACAAGAGTTCTTTTACTAACTCAGCCAAGGTGAAGCATGCCTTCCATACCATTACTTTTATAACTCAATAGAATAGCATAAACTATAGAGAAAGGTGGATGTTGGCAAAGCACATGAGTTGTCGCCCAGTGATGGTGTCCTGAAGGAATCGCAGTTCGTGTCAGTATTGATTTGTGCGGTAACTATAGCAACAACTGCGGAGCTCAGGTGGTTCACTGCGGCAAAACACGATAGAGACAATAGTGACAAGAGGAGAGTTCAGTGGATTCGCCACAGCGTACACAACAGATGCCTGTGTTTCATGCAGCCATATCACTTCAGAAATGTTAAGAGAGCAAGAACGAACAGCATTTATGCGGGATAACCTGCATTCAGATTATTTCGTGTCTTCTCATTCAGCCGCTTACAGACAATTCGTGGAAGAGTAAAGGAATGCAATTGAAAAAGAGGATCAATAGGAAAATCAATAAAACACTGAGAAAATCAAGGTCATTGTCTGCGTCTTACCAGGGCAAGGCAAGGCTGGCCACACGTGCTTGCGGCAGCATGTACATTGGCCGAACCGAGAGAAGACTATCAAATAGGTTCATGGAACATGTTCCACGGAACCTGGCAAATAGTGGACCTAAACTCCCTGCCAGCTCCATCGCTCAGCATCTGCTCGATTGAACCTTGTGTGAAAACCCACGTGACGCAGTCAAGGTTATCAGCAGACAAAACAACGCGAGCTTGCTTCGTTTTGTTGAAGCCTCGACCATCCGAGGAATGAAAGCAAATCTTTGCAAACAGGTAGACCTTTTGGCTAGTCTTGCCTTGCCCTGGTAAGACGCAGGCAATGACCTTGATTTTCTCAGTGTTTTATTGATTTTCCTATTGACCCCCTTTCTCAATTGCATTCCTTTACTCTTTCCACGAATTGTCTGTAAGCGGCTGAATGAGAAGACACGAAATAATCTGAATTCAGGTTATCCCGCATAAATGCTGTTCGTTCTTGCTCTCTTAAGATGTGTGTCCTGAGTGGTTGATACCTTGATGCTGGACAACTATGTCTTGGGGATAGCACGGTTGTTACTAGCAGTCTGAGTCGCCACCTGATGCTTTTATGTGTCGCGTTTGGCGGAGTTTTGCTAGCCCCGTAACATATCTACATCTGCATAAGCACACTGACCTTCCACGTAAAACATGCTTTTACTAATATCTTATCAGATTCGAACATTTCACCGTTTCTTATTTTCCTTCGCTAGAGTCTTACACTATACCTTGGAAACAGATTAATGTATTTGGCCAATAGCCTGAATAAAAATTTAAATTGAATTTGAACTGCATTATATTCATGCATACACAAATTCCAGTTGAAATATGCACATGTACTTAGTGGAGACTGTAGCAAATGGGTTTCAACCACAGTTAATGTCACCTTTTCGCACTGATGACAACTTTTGAAATGAGTATGTTCACCATAGCTATCTTGAGGAATAGGGGTGGAGTATGCCTGAAATTGTATAAAGGATGCTCCAGTTGTCTTCAAACAAATGTAGTCTCCGGGTGAATTACACCTAATCGGTAGGGAAATAGGTAAAAACAAGTAGCGTCTAGCAAAGAATAAAACCACGAACCGAAGTGGTTCGTTGCAAGGGAAACGGTAGATGAACAAACGGCAAGTAAGGCGGTCTCTGATCAAACAACCATATTTGAGGCTGCAGGTCGCTACACGCTTATGTGCCGATGAGCATTCATGAAGTATGTTACAGTGGAATTTAAAGACAAGACACTATAACCATAGAAATATAATCTCAGATCATTTCACACTGCGCATCAGGTAACCATTGGTTCTATCCGGTGAGAATATTGATCCGATAAGCTTAATACGTCTATGGAACAAGGAGCAACCGGAGCTAGAGGTAGTGACGAAAGAGCCCATATCCGCGGATAAGGTAAGAAGCTCTCCTCTGTAATGGAGACAAAAAAGAAAAGAAAGACATCAAAAATGTGTCAGCACGGCATACCGACGCTTTGCTGCCAGTTGACGACCAACGGTCGTGTATGGACTGAGTATACCGCGAGGTGGCCCAGACCGGCGAACTCAAGATTACGACCCAAGCGCGCTGCCTTTTCGGCCACTGGTCGGCACACTTGTCCTTTCTACTGGCGCAATGTATAGAACACAGATTATTAAGGAGTTCGGTGAAATTGTACAGAATATTAGCTGAAGTCCATTCCCAACCAGACAGACTAAGCACATCCGGAAAAATATCGCTTTGTCCTACTGGAACTCGGTAGTAGCACATATTGGCTCGATCACTTCGGAGGTGGGACACACGAACCATATGCGTAAACCAGTGAGCAGAGCTACCCGACTGCAAACGGGCTACAACAAATATCCCCTAAAACATAGATTATGTTTATTATGTGTACCGACAAACGGTACACAACCCCATAAGCGGAAGCGATCAATACTCGTCACTTCCAGAGTAAGTAAAGGATAACAGGGCCTAGAGCATCAGGGATCTCTCGTTTGAGTAGATAAAGAACTGCTAGATGAGCCTATTGCAATTCCGACGCAAGTGATGTTCGCGAGGGATTTCTTCCGATCCCAGGCCGACGAAGCCAGTCATTGGTGGAGAAAATCTGTACGAGATCAAGCTCCTTTCGCGGAGAAGAGTCACACCCTAGTACAGATCCACCATTGCATACTGGTATCATTATGGAGACGGCAATGATAGCGGTTGAGTTCAGAGTGAGAAAGACACGATTCCGTTGTAAACATCGAGGACTTGTGTGCTTTAACAAAAACTATCCTATATTAAGGAAATTCGCATCATCATCATCATCATCAACAGCAGTATATCAGCCATTTGAACTGATACTTTGCTGCCATACAACCATGATGACCTATGAAATAAAGAATAAGAAGAGGGAGAGAAGGGGGACTTACCTGAAAACCTTAATGCCCTAAGCAAACATTCTGGGTCAAGGCGCCTACACCTTGTGTAGACAACATACCGTCACAAACAGCTGGCTATCGTGCAAAGATAAGGCGGCATCGACGAGACAGCTTCCTTGCGGCTTTCACTGCCACGCGTCATAATCAGCCATTACCCCGCAGATAACTAAGCACCAAACACACTTTAAACAGACAATCCGATTAGGAGACGGCAGCAGACGCGCCACTGGTGTCGGTTGCGAGCCATGTCCTGTAAAGTCTCGAGCCAAGCACAAGGTGTCACGTGGACTCCAACCCGGAAGGCGAGACGGACCAACGGCACCCAGTTTGGTCGTCAGTGACTTCATTTCCCGCTGCCAAGTCAACTTCTGTCCACCTCGAGCCTTGCGCCATCCGACACCTGGTAGACTGAACAAGGCCCTCCTAGGTAAGCGGTGACCAGGCATGCGTAGCACGTGCCCGAGCCAACGCAACTTATTCAGTGCTATCTGTTGTTCTAGGGAGCTAGCATGATCATCACCACCTAGTACTCGCCTACGCACATCATCGTCGCGGACACGCTGGTGCCATCCGACACCAGCAATGCTTCGCAAACAACGATGATCAAAGACTTGAAGGCGCCTCAGATCTTCAGACCGAAGGGGCCAAGTTTCACTACCATAGAGCAGAACGGCCCTCACTGTGGCCTTGTATACACGGCCTTTCAGACGGAGGGAAACTCCCTTCTGTCGCCAAAGATGACGCAGGTTCAAGAAGGCAGCTCTGGCCTTTGCAATGCGTGAGCTCACGTCAGTTTCTATGCGCCCATCATTGCTGATGCAGCTGCCAAGATAAGTGAAATGATCAACCACCTCGAGTTCCTCGTTAGCAAGCGTCAAGGGGTCATCGAGTGGCAGGTGGTCCTGCAGCAACACTTTGCACTTTGAAGGTGCGAAGTGCATACCAAATAATGGGACCACTCTGGACAGGCTATTCAGGGTTGATTGTGCTGCCTCAACATTGTCGAAAAGCAACACGATATCGTCCGCATAATCTAGATCAACTAACCGTTCACGAGGCAGCACTTCAACACCTACATCGTGAGATTCCGCAAGGGAACACTCCATGATAGAATCCACGACGAAATTGAACAAAAACGGGGAAATGGGGCAACCCTGTCGAACGCCACTTGTAGTCGAAAAGCTATCCGATAGGGCACCATAGACCCTGACGCGGCCTCTAGTGTTCGAGTATAGAGCACGAAGGATGTTCACATATTTCGTGGGAACACCTTTCCGCTCAAGTATTTCGAACAGAATCGATCGATCGACTGAATCGAACGCACTCTTGAAATCGAGGAACACAGCTATTGTCGGTCTGCAGTATACGTGGCGCTGCTCTAGCACCTGCCGCAAAGTAAATATATGGTCTATACAGCCACGTCCTGGGCGAAAACCGGCCTGCTCTTCCCTAATCCGAGATTCCCGTTCTGCAGTGAGGCGACGAATGATAATCGAGGTCAGTAATTTTGTCACAACTGGCGTTAGGCTAATACCCCTGTGGTTAGAACAGTCTGTGCGACTGCCCTTCTTGTATATTGCCACTATAATCGATTCGCTCCAATTAGCCGGGACACTTCCTTCTTTCTAGACACATTCGAATAAGGAGGTCAGTGCTTTGCAGAGGACCTCACCTCCGTCCTTAAATAGTGCAGGTGGTAGGGAATCCGGGCCAGCAGAACGAAAACGATTGAGGGCTGTGATCGCGTTTCGGACCTCGGCCTCCGACGCAGGCTCTAAACTAACCGTCCATGGCTCGTCCTGCATCACCTGAGTAGGAAGAGGTCCGGGAGCAGGGGGCCAGCTAATCTGATGTTCAAAGTGCTCAGACCAACGAGCCATACGGCGCTCCTTATTGTGTATCAGCGCACCCGCGCTGTCCCTGATTGTCTCACTGACGCCTGGTTTCCTCGGACCAGTGGTGCGTATGAGCTGGAAGAGCTTCCGGTAGTTACCTACTGCTCCTGCATCCTCCATTTCCTGAGCCCGACTGGTCCACCAGGCTTCCTTGTCAGCACGTAGGCTCCGCTTTAGTTCACGCCTAATAGCCCGTCTGGTCACATTGTGTTCAGAACCAGCCGGGAGGTGCCTTCTAGCTTCCAAAAGGTTCACGGACCTCTCGGATATCCAGTGACTGGTGCGGTGACGATTGATGGTGCCACAAACAGATGCTGCTGCGTCGGGCATGGCAGTCGAGATCCTATTCCACTGAAGTTCAGTATCATTAGGACAAGACAGCGAGAGTTGGTTATGCAGTGCTTCTTGATAGGCTTGCCTGACAGAGGGCTGGGACAATTTCTCCGTTGCCAATCGGGGGAGACGCTTTGTGCGCCTTCCGGTAAAGTTCATGGAGAAACGACAGCGCACCAAGGCATGGTCAGAGTCGACACAGGTACTCCAGTACGAGCGGCAATCCAGAATGGAACCGCGCCACCTGTAACTTATGGCTATGTGGTCAATTTGGGTACATCGCTGATCAGCTACAGGTGGACGCCAAGTGGCACTTCGGCGCCCAATGTGTCTAAAAGCAGCGCTAGTAAGAAACAACTGATGCTCCGCACACAGTTGCAGCAGACGCTCGCCGTTGTCAGTCCGTTCGGCGTTAAGTCCATACTTACCACCCAGCTGAGCTTCTGAAGAGCTCAGACGCCCTACTTGTGCGTTCATATCCCCTGCAAGTACCATAATATCTGAACTAGTAACACTGCGTAGCAGCGTGTTCAGTTCGTGATAGAAAGTGTCCTTGACTGCATTAGAACTGCAGACCGTGCGAGCATAAGCAGAAATCACAAACAAACAGGGTTTTGTTTTACTTCGCGAATTCACCTTAACTGATGTCGTCAAACAGGCTGCACATAAACGGCTGTTCAACGGAATCCAATCAACCAACGATAACTCAGCCTTGGAGCTGAGAATGATACCTACACCAGCTTGACCCGTGAGTGCCGCATCGGCGTCTTCGGATGCGTGCAACCAATAACGAGAGGATAAGCCGGGTGCAGTCAATTCAATAACCCCGTTAGGGTCATTAATCCTAGTTTCGGACACACAACACACATCAACATCCAGTGTGTCCAAGGTGCGTGAGAGTGCAGCCTGCTGACCTGTTTGTCTTAGAGTGCGGACGTTGAATGTCGCCATGGAAACGGGACAGCGTGGCCTTATAAGGAACTTTTGCCGATAGGCGTCCGATAAGTGCTGTGGGATGGTGGCTGCAGATGGTTTTACTCCAGTAGCACTTCGGTTGCTGTCAATTAAGCTGGGAATTATAGAAGGAAGGTTAGTAATGGGGGCCGGGATAGGAGTAAGAGAAAAAGGTGGAAAAGAAAGAAGGGAGGCGCCAGCAGTAGCATGTTTCGCTTATCCGCCCTGCTGTATGCAGCAGATAAGGCGACCCTTGATGAGCTGCGCGACGGCCGATGCAGGATGAAGTTTATGTTTGAAGAGAATGTCATGGTTGTATGTGGGCTGGGATACTGCCAGGGCGCCCAGACCTAGACAGGAGGACGATTAGCATTCTCATCCAAAGCATTTGGCTCAAAAGTCTGTCCGCAAGGCAGCGGGGTGGCAGTGATTTAGTTTTACAGAAATGGACGCCATCCCATTTCAAACCCCCAACCTGGAGGACCAGGAGACTGAGTTTGTCTGACCTCTCACCATTGACCAACCTGGTAGGAGTAGCTCTCGAGATGCTCGGAGGCATCACCCAGTATAGCTCAATGGGTCAATGAGGTACGCAAACCGTCGCACCACGTTAAGGTCCAGTCTCGTTGCGACGGAAGGAAATTCGCAGGAGGATGTGTATCTACTTTACCGCTTTGTACAATCTATCTGGTGAGATAATGAAACTAAATCGAATGGGACATACATGTGGATTTCCATCTGACGCACTTCGAGTTCTTAACAAAACGTCCCATCGGGAACCGACGCCACTGGGGTATTGGAAACACACAGCGTGGATGAAGACTCACCCTAGTGACCCTAGTGGTTAACTTCAAGTATTGGGTCCCAAACAGAAACAATCTGGTTGACTGAACAGAAAGCCCGGTAAACCCGGGGTTCACCATTCTCACTGTGATATACTCAAACCTGCCAGCCAAGAATCAAGTCAATTCATGGTAGAAGACCATGCAATGATGGAGACGACAGTGGTCATGATATTCGTAGGGGTGGTGGAAAGAGTCCAAGTGCGGGAACACGTGTGCAGCTCCCCATTGAGTAATACGTATTGATGGAAAAATCGTCAACAACCGCGTCCGTGAGCATATTTAACACAAGTATTAACGGATTAATATGGGTGGATGAACAAACAAGTGATGTTTATCCTGGAGTTTCCGGCGGATGCAGCTGAATATGCGCGAGCAAGTAAGTGTGGGAATCAACAATACGTCGGTCCAGAAATGGATCGATAATGCGCAAGTTCTCATCATCATCAATACACGTTAGCTGAGAGTGAGAAACACGCCTTAGCTAATATGCCGCAATATAAGGACAAAGTATAAAAATTTAAAATGAGTAATATATTGCTAAATATTATTTCACATATTAGATATAAGATCGTGATTGGAGGGGGAATCTAAAGGAGAGGGGAATGGGCAATGAAACTCATAGTACGAAGGTCATTGGGGCCGGCTCTTCGCTGTAGCAAGTAATGTGCCCAATCAAATGCGCAAGAGAACAACAAAGAAGTTTGGAAATAAATTTAGTGGCGCAAAGAAAAGTAATTGTGATGATAGGGCGGTTTTACGATCGAACATACGCGATGAATTCTGTGTTGTTTTGTAAAGACACATTTCGCTAGTAAATCGAAATAAACTTCCAAGATGGGATAATCGACAGTGGTGGTAGTGCCTTGAGAATTTGCGGAATTTGTCAAACAAAAGTTTCGAAAAACCTTAGAAATTTCTTTGTGGATCAAAATGCGGCTGACTTTTTGCAACGTTGAAAAACCCATAGAGGATCACAGTTATAGGAAGTTTATAAGCTACATGGCTACAAATAAGCGGCGGTGATTAACCCTAGAGCACAAGGTGATGAGGCGAGACCGAGTGATACTTGGAAATCACGATAGAGATTGAAAACCAGCGTAACGACTAAGAGTATGGACGGCGGCGACCACGTGAGTGTTCTCACCAAGCATACGCTAATTCCTACCTTGACGGGATTGCTGGTTAACGACAAACACGTAGTTCGCTCTCTCCTCGTTATCTCGGCTCCATGTTAGTCCACAAATCTAACACCTGATTGGGCTTTTTGCCGAGTGCGAACAGATACAGAACGAGACCTAGGTTTCTTATAAATGATAGCCTTCGCCATTAGGGTTTGCGCCGATCCCCATGCAGATACAGTGTGTGAAACGGGGCGGATCCTGAATGGTTGACGCAGCTTGGGAAAGTACGCGGGTAGGGAAGAGGACACAACACGGCTGACGTATCAGAATGGCTGCATGGCGCTAGTCAGATGATGCAACGCATGTATGAACGGATGCATCGGTTCGTCAACCTTAGTCGTGTGCATGACCTAGATGGATTACATTCCGATTACGCGGTGCGTTTTAAGAAGGGACCTGAGTGTGCGGCTTGGTCAACAGATCGGATGGAATAAAACTGATAAGCAAAAGTCATGGTAACTAAGTCGTTGGAACATTTGGATCAACAGACATCCCCTACTGCACTGCAGGCCGCGTTCGATCCCTGGTGACAGAGCGAGATGAAGTCGCTCTTATGCAAAACAGGCTGAGGACGCTACACAGTTGCAATTTCGCATACAACAACTTTAAGCTAGTATCGGTAGACTGAGTAGTTACGAGTCTGCAAGGTACGATTTAGGAGTATTAAAGAATACCCCTGGGACTCATTCTACCCAAGACAAGTAACTTTAAATTAAAATTTAAAGCAGTTAGTTCCCTTCAACAAGTTGAAAACCACGGAAAGAAGACGACGGCTGGTAAATGCATGCATTTCGTATTGTCTCCTTAGTACCACTAACAATAACCGATAAGTATAGATATAGCTAACAGTGGGTGCAACCAGACAAGCTTAAGGTGCAAAACGAATGATGGAAATTCACACCTACGTCCAAGGCAGCTTTAGGCTGACAAATAATTATTTCTGAACACACAAGGCTGGCTTAATCCGGCTTATTGTGACAGCCCCAGCAAACCGAAGGAAGCGGGGATTAGTGTGACGTATCACAACTTTGAATTAAGCCAGAAAGAAATTTAACGATCGACTGTTACTGAAGATTGAAAGGAAAATCGTGATCCGCTGATTGTTGTTTCTAGATCCTAGTGGCGTTGTCTGCCATTGCAAAGTAAAGACACCCTGGAAGATATGAAACGGCTCATTTGCTCAAGTCTCACAATTCACGTGCTGCTGTTGCTGAACATGTAACGAACAAAAGATAATTACTATCTTTTATGTACAATTTCATGACTGATCAAATATAGATTATTCTTTCTTGTTTTAATCTTCTTTACAACTGGCTCGTTATTTGACTGCGCTGTAAGTTGCCACGTTGACGTTTCGCTCCTGCCTCGTTTCATCCGTCCACGTCTTTTATAGTCCATCGAATATAATTCACTGCATCCGACTTCGACTCCCCTCTGATATCCGCGCACCGCCGTCTCGGAGTAGTAGTTACTAGTCCTATGCACACAAGAGCCACTTGTGGCCAACCGTGCTTCTTGGAAGCAGGTAACAATGCACACTCAGAAAGCATCGCGCAACTAGGTTAAGGATGGTGGCCATAAATGTGATCGCCGAGAAGGGAAAGCAAAGCAATTAAGTAGTAAATGGGAATTTCGATAGGAAGTAGTAGTAGTAGTAGTAGCAACAGTCTAACGAATAGGCATAGTACCATGCGAAAACCTTGGAAATCACAAGTTTAGACACTACATCTTCAACACAGCAAATTAGATGAAGGCGGGTAACACACTTCAGCTACTGCGCCGCAAGAAGAACGGAACCTTTTGTTATTTTTCACAGGCCATTTTTAATGTTTGTCTTTTCCAAGTGTTAAATATAAGGCAGCTGAATCTAAACAAGCAGATACACACATCGTCCACTAGTTTCGACTGCGCATCATATCCTATACTGTTTGTAGCCATCGGCACTTCACGTCCTTTGGTCCCGAACCAGGCAGACGTGTAGATCCAACGGCAGAAAGAAGTGAAGTCCACGAGTTCAAATGCTGTCGTCAAGTGGACGGCTGATCACCACGCGGTCTCTTCTAATTAGGTTCAGTACGAGCGAAAAAAGGCACAGTGGGGCAAGCGCTCAGCTGATATGCGTAGGACGTGACCGAACCATTTTAACTGACGCATCAAAACCAGTTTGTTGAAGAGGATACTCGCAATCCTTAAGACACGAAGTCGAACTTCACCGTTGCAGATACAATGTTGTCGCCACACACCAGCAATGCTGCTCAAGCATCCATTATCAAAAGCCGAGAGCCGGCGCATGTCGTCTACGCGAAGTGGCCACAACCCGCATCCATTTAGCAACACCGTCTGAACGGAAGCACTGCACACGTAAGCATTTACCAAGTGGGAGACATTCCGACGACGCCACAAGTGCTTCAGGTTAACGAACGCTGACTGAACTTTGGCGATGCAGTGAGAAACGTATTTCTCAATAGAGTCACCAAAAGAGTCACGCAGGTGCCCAAGTATACATAGATATCCACTTGTTCAAGCTGTGTACCTTCAACAATGAGCATTGGAACAGGCAAATGCCAATCCGGAAGTGGCACTTTATAGTTCGAAGGGGCAAACCACATTACGTACCCAGATGCCTCAATCGCCAAATGGTTTACAATGGTTTGCATGGTCTATGAGTCATCAACAAGTAAGGCGATGTCATCGGCATAATCTAAGTCAGTCGCTCGCTTGCCCGGTAACAGTTGCAGACCAAACGTTTGACAACGTTCCAGAGCTCTCGACAGATTGGATTCAATCGCAGAATTGAAGAGGAACGGGGACATATGGCAGCTTTGTCGTACACCACAACGGACAACGAAGGACGACGAAAGTTTGTCATACACCCTAACTATGCCGGATAGGTGGAAATATAGTGAGCGTAGGATGACAGTGTAGCTTTTAGGGACACTGTTCTTTAGCAAACGCCATAGTGCAGCTAGACCAAATTAGTCGAATGCGGCATGGATGTTCAATAATGCAACGATGGTAGGCCACTGGTAAACGTGGCGGTGTTCCAGGATTTGATGGTGTGAATATCTGATCCACACATTCGCGGTCAGGTTAGAAGCCAGCTTATTCCTCCCGGCACTGCGATTCGCGAATGGAAAACAGTCTACGGAGTAAAATGGATGCTAATAGCTTGGAAGCAACAGAAATAAGACTAACCCCCCGGTGATTGGCGCATGAAGCGCGAGCACCCTACTTAAAAAACGGGACAAGAACTGTTTCGCTCCAGGAAGAAGGCACCTTTACTTCATGCCAGATTTTGGAGAACAATGAGGCTAGCTGGCTAATGATAACTGCACCTAAACATGCGAATAGCTCCGGAGGAAGTCTGCCTGAACCGGCAGCCCTGAGTCATGTTAGGTATCGAATCGCAAGACGAACTTCTGCTTCGCTAGGCGGATCAAGTGTGACGACCCAGGGCGGGAAGTTGAGTTCGCAGGGCATATAGGTGGACGGTGAGGGCAAATTGAACTGGGAATGAAAAAGTTCAGCGTCTCTATAGGTTGTAGATCGGCGAACCATCACATTCGCAAATAGTCTCACTGACATCAGGCTTTCTGAGCTCAGTGGATCTAATGAGCTGGGAGAAGTCGCATGTCACCGCACTGAGGATGCCACCTCGCATGGTGGTGAAACGTTTGCAGGTAAACCGCCAGGGTCGGAGAACAAATGAACAATTGAACTTGCAAGCATTACCAGTGAGGGCAGCGGCCTCCAATTCCGAAGCACGCTAGGACCACCATGCTTCACGATCATTGCGTAGACTTTGCTTGAGCTGCTGACTGAGAGAAAGGCGCACTTCATTATGTTTAGACGCCGCTGGGATATTCCCGCGGCGTTCAAATAGATCCAAGAAGCGCGTGCAAATCCAGGCCTTCGTAGGGTGCTGAGTAACACTGCAGTCTAACTGCCCGAAAAAGATCATGGTCCACTGCAAGAATGTGCACTGTTCATCAATGACTTGCGGACGGTCACAGCTAAACGCATCAGCCAGGGAAACTCGATAACTTTCTGAACCGAGAGAGTGGACAGTTGCTTTGTATCCATCTAACAATATTTCGTTTTCGGTGAATCCGAAGTTCATCCTGAAATTCGCACAGACAAGAGCACGGTCAAAGTTAAGAAAACTGTAACAGATGGAGCTGCAATCCTTTACACTACCCCTCCATCTGAAACTGATTGCGAGATGATCAAACTGTGACCAACTGAGACGCAGAAACGGGTCGTCAAGTAGCGGAACGTATCCTCCAATGCTGAAAGTTGGTGCAAGAGCGAAATAAACGACTGTTTGCACACAATGTGAGAAGTCTCTCCACATTATTTGAGCGACCCATCCAGCTCATGACGACCACCGCGGTGACATTCAACACAACAGAAGCAGCAGTACATCAGTCATGTGAAATAATGGTTCGCTGCCATACAAGCATGATGACCTATGGAATAAAGAAAAACAAGTGGGAGAGAAGCGGGACTTACTCGAAAACCTTAATGCTAGTAGCAATCATGGTAAAGGCACCTAAATCTTGTGTAGACGACACCGTCACAAACAGCTGGCTATCATATAAAGATAAGACGGCAATGGCGAGACAGCTTCCTTGCGGTTTTCACTGCCCCGCGCCATAATCAACCATTATCCCGCAGATAACTCAGCAACAAACACACTCTAAACAGGCAGTCCGACTAGAAGAGGGCAAGAGACCCGTCACGGGAGTCGGTTGCAAGCCATATCCTGTAAAGTCTCGAGCCAAGCACAAGGCGGGTCAAGTAGACTCCAGGCCGGAAGGCGACACAGACCAACGGCACCCAGTTTGGTCGTCAGTGACTTCATCTCCCGACTTTTATCTCCCGATTATCAAAGACTTGAACGCGCCTCGGAACATCAGATGACAGGGGCCAAGTTTCACTCCCATAGAGCAGGACGACCCTGACTGTGACCTTGTATACACGGTCTTTCAGACGGATAAACTGCTGTGGCCAAAAATGCTGCAGGTTCAAGAAGACAGCTCTGGCCTTTGCAATGCGCGAACTGACTTCCGTTTCTATGCGCCCATCGTTGCCGATGCACCTGCCAAGGTAAGTAAGTCGATCAACCATCTCGAGTTACTCGTTATCAAGGGTTAACGGTTCAACAAATGGCTGGTGGTCCTGCAGCAACACTTTTCACTTTGTAAGTGCGAAACGCATACCAAATAATGCAACCATTATAGTGAGGTAATTGTGGATTGATTGGAACGACCCAACATCGTCGCAAAGCAAGACGACATCGTCCGCATACTCAAGGTCAACCAAGCTTTCACCAGACAGGACCTCAACGCTTACATCCTGAAATTCCGTAAGGGAACACTACATGACAGAGTTCATGAAGAAATTGAACAAAATCGGGGAGATCAGGCAACACTGACGAAAGTCACTTGTTGTCGGAAATCCATTTGACAGGTCACCGCAGACCCTGACGTGACCTGTAGTGTTCGAGTATAGAACGCATATTTCGTGGGAACAACTTTCCGCACAAGTATTTCGAAGGTTGCATCGATCTACTGAATAAAACGCAATCTTGAAATCAAGGAACACAGTTACTGTCGGTCCGCAGTATGTGTGACGCTGCTCTAGCACCTGCCGTAGAGTGAATATATGGTCTAAACAGTCATGTTCTGGATGGAAACCTACCTACTCCTTCCTAATCCGAGATTCCCGTTCTACAATGAAGCGACGAACGAAGATTGAGGCCAGTAATTTTGTCACATTTGGCGTTAGGCTAATGCTTCGGTGGTTAGCACAGTCTGTGGGACTGCCCTTCTTGTATATTGCCACTATAATCGACTCATTCCAATAAGCGGAGATACGATCTTCCTTCCAGATACCTTGGAGTAGGGAGATCATTGGTTTGCAGAAGACCTCACTTCCATCTTTAAATAGTGCAGGTGACAGGGAATCCGGGCCAGCAGAACGAAAACGACTGAGGGCTGTGATCGCATTTCGGACCTCAGCCCCCGATGGAGGGTCTAAACTAACTGGCCATGGCTCGTCTTGCATCATCTGAGTAGTAAGAAATCCGATAGCAGGGGGCCAATCGAACTGATCTTGAAAGTGTTCCGCCCAACGAGCTATACGTCGCTCCTTATTGTGTATCACTGCACCTGCGCTGTCTCTGAAGCCTGGTTTCCTGGGACCAGTCGTGCGGATCAGCTGGAAGAGCTTACGGTAATTGCCTACTGCTCCTGCCTCCTCCATTTCCTGAGCCCGACTGGTCCAGAAGGATTCCTTGTCAGCACGTAGGCTCCGCTTTAGTTCGAGCCTAATAGCCCGTCCGGTAACATTGTGCTCAGAGCCAGCCAAGAGGTTTCTTCTGGATTAAAACAGGTTCACCGACCCCTCGGAGATCCAGTGATTGGTGTGTTGACGACTGATGTGACCACAAGCAGATGCTTCTGCGTAGTGCATGGCGGCCGAGATCCTATTCCATTTAAGCTGTGTCATTAGAACAGCACAGCGAAAGTACGGTACGTACGGCAACCTGGTAGGCTTGCCTGGCTGAGATAATTTCCCGGTAGCGAATCGGGGGAGACGCTTGGTAAAGTTCATGGAGAAACGACAGGGTAGCAAGACATGATTAGAGTCGAAGCAGGTATTCCAGGACGAGCGGCAATCCAGGATGGAACCACGCCACCTGTAACTTATGGCGATGTGGTCACTCTGGGTTTATCGCTCGTCAGGTACAGGAGGCTGACCTGCCGAACTACCTCCTCGTGGTGCCAGCTGGGTGGTTCGGGTATTTCTCGTTTCGGCGAATGGCTCAGCGGCAGTGTTCCAAGACGTGGTGGATTTACACCTGGCAATTTCTCTCCCTATCCTGTTAACAACACTGACGTGATGGATGTGACGCGCCACTAAACGAAGTCACTGCCCCTTGTCTTCCCGAAGAAAGTGTATAACAGCAAGCAATCCGAGCATTGGATTCTGCGTTTGACGTCGGGAGTGTTGGGCCCCTGGTATGGCTTTCATTATTCGAAAGGCACATGAACTGAAACTTCAGTCACCGGCTCCCAACGGATGCGAAACCCTTACATCGTCCCGCTGCCTTGTGGGTTTGGTCTTTCGGCCAAAAGTTCGGGGACGAGGTCCCCTAAAAAAACCAACTACTTCGGCCTAGGCAACCGGGTAGTGTTTCGCCTACTGATGAACCATGGATACACACAACTACGACCTCCCTCGCTCTCATGATCCACTGTTCTACGACTATGTCAACTGTATAAACACACGCCAGCAGAGTGCATTTTTTCCTTGTATCTCTAATTTCCCTTTTTACCGTACCTACGCCGATGAAGTTGTTCTCTTGCCACGCGTCATCTCAACCAAACAGTGCACGTCAGGGAGCTACAAGCCCCGAAGTCTGCGATCTTCGCTACCACGACCTGGAATGCAGTTCAAACTGGTAACCCTTAACGTTCGCATATTACTGCAGATCGGACAGCAATCTGTACTTGCACGCACGCTGGATACCCTTGAAATTGATGTCTGCTGCCTGAGTGGAACTCGACTGCAGAATTCCAACAGAGCATACCAGCTATCGTCATCATTCGAATCACACATACGCTTTCGCCTTTCTCGTGACATTTAGTCCTCCGCACCTAAGCAACCTGGTGTTGGAATCGCCATCAGTGCTGGAGCCGAGGCCGCCCTCCTTGACTAGATTCCAGTCAACAGTCGCCTATGTGCTGTGAGGCTACGTGGCATTTGTAAGGTTAGCAGGTATCGCGCAGACAAGCGTGCTCTTTTCGTGATTTCGCCTACGCGCCCACTGAGTGCAGCTCGGATGCAGACAAGAACCAGTTCTATCAACATCTTCAAGAGCTGCTCCTAAGGGCGCCGAAAATAGACATCGTTGTTATAACGGGAGAGTTAAACGCACGTATTGGTCGGCTGCTGCCATGTGAACGCCACCTCAGTGGACCGCACGAGTATGATGATGTTCGCTCTGACAACGGAGAGACTGCTCAGTCTTTGGGCTGACCACCAACTTCTTCTCTCCAGTACGAGCTTTCGTCACCCTGGAGGCCACTATGTCACCTGACCTCCTCTATCGTCAACTAAGCGCTGGTTATCAATTGATCACATAAGCATAAGTCGCAGGTGGCGCGGTTGCGTACGCGATTTACTATCATGTTGAGCAACTTGTGTTGACACTGATCATGCGTTGGTGTGTGTGTGTGCGGTAATTCGTATGCGTTTTGGCAATTCACCGAGGGTTAAGCTAACCCGACTCAACACTCACAAGTTGGAGGACCCAACGGTGAAAACGTAGTGTCCAAAGAGGCTTCGTGAAAATAGCGCACTCTCCCCTGCTCTGGAAGTTGATCAACACTGGTCAAAGTTACAAAAAGCAACGCTATCCGCCGGCCTGTAGAGCTGTAGACTCACCCCCTGCACAATCAGAAGCTAGATTTCGGTAATATCTTCGGAACTGTTAGATCGTCGACGGATTGTACCCCGCGGGTGCGGAGCACAATGAACTGAAGTCAAGCATTCACTCTGAGCGTGAATCCTGGTGGTCAAAACGAGCTGCCGAGATGGAGGCCGCTGCATCGGCTGGAAACTTCCGCAGTTTGTTTTACCTCATCAAGACCAATGGTTGCAATTCACACGCTGTCAGTCAGACGGTACGAAAATCACCAGCTTGCACAGGTACTTGAGCCGCTGGGCAGAGCACTTTGCTTCCCAATGTACCTGCTGAGCACACCCCACTGTGACACCTCCGTTTCCATCGGATGGTGCTTGGCCTATCACCACCGAAACAGAGATCCGAAGTGAAATACAATCTTTGAAGTGTCACAAAGCTCCCGGTGCTGACAGATGGCGGGAATGCACTTGTCAACGAAATGTTATCACGCCTCGCGAGAATTTGGACTGATGAGAAAGTCGCAACTGCATAGGGAGAATCGGTCATTATCCAGACTCACATGAAAGGCTCCATCTAGGATTGAGGCAATTACCGCGGCATTTCGTTGATCTCTGTTGACTCCAAGATTTTCGTGTCTATACTACTCCACAGGCGCTCAGTGGCTAGAGAAGGCGTTTACCGTGAGGAACAAGCGGGTTACCATCCAGGTCGAGGTTGCATTGACCACATCTTCACACTTCGCCAACTGCTTGAACTCAGTCACGCCCACCGACGGCCAACAGTCGCAGTGTTCTTGGACATCCGAGCGGTTTTTGACTCAGCAGATAGATATGCGTTGTGGAAGTGTCTACTAAGGAAAGATGTGCCAGACAAGTTTGAAGAATCTACACACGTCGGGCAAAGTTAGGGCTTACGACATGCTGCCCACTTCGGTTACTGTCACCCGCGGGTGTGAGCCAAGGTTCTACCCTCTCATCATTCCTCTTCAACTTTGCCATTGAAGATATCGTCCAACGAGCACTGGAATGCCATCAAAACTGGGGTATAGAGCTTTTCCCAGATGACAGAGTCGCGGACCTGGATTAGGCCGATGAAATCGCTTCGCTCGGGGACGATCCACAAGCCGTCCAGAGTGCTCTGAACCGCTTAAATATGGAGGCATTTAGGTATGGCCTGCGTTTCACGTCAGGCAAATGTAAAGTGCGACTCCAGGATTGGCAGGTGCCTGCCCACACTATTGACGGTAACGTCCGGAAGCAAGTCCACTGCTTCACTTATCTAGGGAGGTGCATCACAGCTGGCGGCTGTACTGGAGATGAGGTCTCACAACGGATCGCATTCATCGACCTGAGACACTTATGGCGCCGTCGCGACGTCAGTTTCAAACGGTTGTGAGACCTGGCCGAGTCGCTCGGAAGACAAATGATTGCCAGTTTTAGACAATCGTTGTCTGCGTAGGATTGCTCTCGTGTGATGGCAGCATCCCGTGAGTAAATCCAAGAGCGAGTGTTTAGAGCAAATAGCCCATGCCTCCAAACGGTTATTCTCCGACACCGCATGCGTTGGCTCAGCCACTTATGGCGCATGTCGGCCCATTGCCTTCCCCGTCGAGCGTCATTTGTGCTCCCCGGAAGCGATTGAAAAAGGTGCGGCAGTGGGAAACTAATGAGGTGAAGAAGGAGCATGAAGAATGTAACTTCATACTTACTAACTGTTGAACGGGTCCGCCTTCCAGGATGCCGACCACGCGATTCTAACTGCCAGTGACCAAAAACGTCGGAGGCTATGGCGCGCAACCGGCATCAGAGGAGACAGGGCTATTCAACCGTGTTATCTATAAGTTAACGTCTCATCGAAATTAAAAGTCCAATAGACAAAAAGTCCCAAAACGGTGTGTGTAAAAACGAAAAAATCGTTTTTTTATGTTGCATTAAGTTCCCTCCTTCGATTTCATCATGGTTCCGATGGCGCATAATCTGAAATTAGATCGTGAATAGATATATGGGTGGCGGTATCCGGTTTCGGAATTGCCTGTCACTATGGACAGCCACAGGACGTCTGCGCCTACAGAGGGAAAATTAATGGCTTGCGCTGCACCACCCACACCCACCTCGCATCCAGTGTAAACCCTAAGAAATAACACCGGGAGGATTGTGGATGGGAGCCAGGTCTCATCAACGGAGCCGGTCCACATTCCTTCACAGGCAAAGACAAGTACGTTGTATTTGGTAATGAAGCGCACACAAGGCGGTGGCTGGACCGTAGTCCGCTCCACTCTGAGTGAATGGAACCACTCTTCGAGCCTAACGCGGCCACAAGGACTATGCACCCCGTACCCTCCAGCAACAACCAACTGTCTCCTGGAGCAAGTATGGATGAGGTAGTGGGTAACAGACAGATAGGCATCTTGTCAACATGCACATCAAGCGCAGTCACACCGGGGATATCAAGCAACAGCCAATCACTTGAAACGACAATATCAAATAAAATAAATCGAATAATGCATACAGATATGCCGACATAGCTCTTCAATAAATGAGCATATGAAATAAATTGGTTGCCAAAAAATCCGCAAAAGCGACAATAGTATCAAAGTTAAGTACAATTAATTTGAGCGAAGTGTGTAAGTTAATAGAAGAGAGCTCACGTAGGCAGTAATGAGACAATATGGCCAACCCGAGCTGGGCAATTTGAGTGCAATCAAGTTGGCCAGCTCGGAGAACTTCACAACAACTGAACAAGCCTCCTGAGCTACCAATATTCCAAATCATTTCGAATAGTAAACCCACCACCTGAAATAAAGAGACTCAGTATGCAAGTACGCGGTTAGTAAATCGAATGCAGCGTACCTACAAACGCTGCACCGGTTCTGCCTTCGTTCTCCGCAGGACCCATCCTCGCTCCGGTGGTGGCCTCGCTCATGGCTCACAGACCTGTCTGACTCAGGCACTCGCGACCGAATGTGCTACAGCACCATGCACTCAGTGTCGATGGAGTACAACCCATCAGCGCCTGCCGCTTCCGCCATCGCCGCTTATTCTCCGCATGCATGAGGTCTTTCTCGTGCACTTCGGCAACTGCCTTCGTGATCACATCGCGCCAGGCAAGCCGATCAACCGCCTTCGATGCACATTGCCTGAAATCAAGATTACAACGTGAGAGGCTCACTTTGATCATGTCCTGGTAACGAAACTTCGGTTTCCCCACATGCCGCTTACCAATACCCAGCTGACCATATACTAGTTGTTTCGGTATCCGCGTCGAATCCATACGGCTCACATGACCGAGCCACCTCAGGTGTCTCAGTAAAAGTATGCAGTCCACTGTAAACATTCCACTTCGGCGCAACACTTCCGTGTCCGCAACTCTATTGCACCAACCGATGCGCAGAATCCGTCGCAAACACTGTTGACGGAACCGCTCGGGATAACGCACATCCCGACGGCACATCGTCCATGTCTCACTGCCGTATAGAAGAACGGGCAGTACCATGGATTTGTACACCATCCGCTACGTGCCAACGGTAACCTGCTGGTTGTTCCACATTGGGTACTCTAGCTTCCCGAATGCCATCGCTGCCTTTGAGACGGGGATACGAAGCTCACTGTGAACCTACCTGCTGGTCAGTCGACATCGCAGTCCCAAGGTAGCAGAAGCGGGAGATGGTTACAAATATATATATATATATATATATATATATATATATATATATATATATATATATATATGGGAGGACGCTAAGTGGCAATTCGGCGAGCAACGTGTCTTAGAGCAGTGCTACTAATAAACCACTGGTGCTCCGCACACAGTTGCAGCAGGCGCTCAACGCTGTCACTCCGTTCGGAGTTAAGCCCATGATTACTATCCAGTTGAGCTTTTGATGACCTCAGACACCCTAGTTTTGCGTTCATATCACCTGCAAATACTATAATATCTGAACTAGTAGCACTGCGTAGTATGGCATTCAGTTCGTGATAGAATGTGCCCTTGACGGCAATAGAACTGCAGTCGGTGGAAGCATAAGCGGAAAGCACAAACAAACAGGGTTTTGTGCTACTTCGTGAATCAACCTTGGTCTAGCTGCGTATAAACGGCTGTTCATCGGAAGCCAATCAGCCAACGATGGCTCAGCCTTGGAGCTGAGATTGATACCCACCCCAGCTTGACCCGTGAGTGTTGAATCGGCGTCCCCGGATGCGTGCAACCAATAACGAGAGGATAAGCCGGATGCAGTTAATTCAATAGCCCCGTTAGGGTCATTGATCCTAGTTTCGGACACACAACACACATCAATACCCAGTGTGTCCAAGGTGCGTATGAGTGCGACTTGGTGACCAATTTGTCTTGGAGTGTGAACGTCGAACGCGGTCATGGAAAAGGGTCAGCGTGGCTCTATAAAGGACTGTTGCCGATAGGCGTCCGCTGGATATTGCGAGGTGGCTGCAGATAGCTCTGCTCCAGTGGCACTTCGGTTGCCGTCAATTAAGCTGGAAATTATAGAAGGGAGGTTGGTAATATAGGGTGGGATAGGAGTAAGAGCAACAGTAGCATGTTTTCGCTTATCCGCTGCATTGTATGCAGCAGATAAGGCGACCCTTGATAAGCTGTGTGACAGCGGATGCAGGAGAAAGCTTATGTCTGAAGAAAACATCAACTTTGTATGTAGGCTGAGATACTGCCAGGGCGCCCAGACCTAGACAGGAGGACGATTAGCCTCCTCATCCAAAGCCTTTGGCTCAAAAGTCTGTCCGCAAGGCAGCGGGGAAGTGGCAATGATTTAGTTTAACAGAAATGGACGATATCCCATATCAAATCCCCAACCTGGAGGACCAGGAGACTGAGTTTGTCTGACCTCTCACCATTGACTAACCTGGCAGGAGCCCGGAGGCATCACCCAATATAGCTCAAGGGGTCAACGAGGTACTCAAACCGTCGCACACCGTGAAGGTCCAGTCTCGTTGAGACGACAGCGGTGACATCCGCATGATAATAAACGACTGACCCGTGCGTTGTGATCTCTAGCAAGGACAACAATATCGGATTTGCACGCTCCGCTCAAAAACTGGTGAAGTTCACGCTAGAAATCATCGTTGACCGAGTCGGACCGTCGCAATGACGCCGGACCTCAATGTGGTGCAACGGTTCGCGTACCTCCTTGACCCATTGAGCTATACTGGGTGGTGCCTCCGGGCACCTTGACAGCTACTCCTACCAGGTTGGTCAATGGTAAGAGGTCAGACAAACTCAGTCTCCTAGTCCTCCACGTTGGGAGGTTGAAATGGGATGACGTCCATTGCTGTAAAACTAAATCATCGCCACCTCTCCGCTGATTTGCGGACAGACTTATGAGCCAAAGACTTTGGATGAGGAGATTAAGCGTCCTCCCGTCTAGGCCCCCTGGTAGTATCTCAGCCTACATACAAACATGACGTTCTCTTTGGACATAAACTTTCTCCTGCACCCGCTGTCACGCAGCTTATCAAGGGTCACCTTATTTGCTGCATACAGTACGGCGGATAAGCGAAAATATGCTACTGCTGGTGCCTCCCTTCTTTATTTTCTACCTGTTTCTCTTACTCCATCCCGAACCCCATTACTAACCTCCCTTCTATAATTCCCAGCTTAACTGACAGCAATCGAAGTGCCACTGGAGTAGAACCATCGGCAACCACCATCAAACAACACCTATCGAACGCATATCGGCCAAAGTCCCTAATAAAACCACCCTGTTCCGTTTCCATGGCGACGTTCAGTGTTCGCACTCTGAGACAAACAGGTCAACAGGCTGCACTCGCACGCACCTTGGACACACTGGGTGTTGATGTGTGTCCGAAACTAGGAGCAATGACCCTAACGAGGCTATTGAATTAACTGCATCCGGCTTATCCTCTCGTTATTGGTTGCACGCATCCGGGGACGCCGATGCAGCACTCACGGATCAAGCTGGGGTGGGTATCATTCTCAGCTCCAAGGATGAGCCATTGTTGGTTGAGTGGATTCCGGTGAACAGCCGTTTATGTGCAGCCTGTTTGACGACATCAGCTAAGGTGAATTCGCGAAGTAGTACAAAACCCTGTTTGTTTGTGATTTCCGCTTATGCTCCCACCGACTACAGTTCAAATGCTGTCAAGGACACATTCTATCATGAACTGCACGCGCTACTACGGCGTGCTACTGGTTCAGATATCATAGTACTTGCAGGGGATATGAACGCACAAGTAGGGCGTCTGAGGTCATCAGAAGCTCAGCTGGGTGGTAACTATGGGTTTAACTCCGAACGGACTGACAACGGTGAGCGTCTGCTGCAAGTATGTGCGGAGCACCAGTTGTTTCTTAGCAGCACTGCTTTAAACACAGTGGGCGCCGAAGCGCCACTTGGTGCCCTCGTGTAGTTGGCCAGTGATGGACCCAAATTGACCACACTGACATAAGTTACAGGTGGCGTGGTTCCATCCTGGATTGCCGATCGTTCTGGAACACCTGCGTCGGCTCTGATCATGCCTTGGTACGTTGTCGCTTTTTCATGAACTTTACCGGGAGGCGCACCAAGTGTCTCCACTGGTTGGCAAAAGAGAGATTGTCTTAGCCCTCGGTCAAACAAGCCTATCAAGACGCACTGCGTACCCAAGTTTCTTTGTCTTGTTCTAATGACACTGAGCTTCAGTGGAATAAGATCTCGGCCACCATGCGCGACGCAGGAACATCTGCTTGTGGTCACATCAGTCGTCAACGCTCCAATCACTGGATCTCCGAGGTGAACCTGTTGGAATCCACAAGATACCTCCCGACTGGCTCTGAGCTCAATGTGACCAGACGGACTATTCGGCGCGGACTAAAACGGAGCCTATGTGATGACAAGGAGGCCTGGTGGACAACTCAACCTCAAGAAATGGAGGAGGCATGAGCAGTAGGCAATTACCGCAAGCTCTTCCAGCTGATCCGTACCACTGGTCCCGGGAAACCAGGCGTCAGTGAGACAATCAGAGACAGCGCGGGTGCACTGATACACAATAAGGAGCGACGTATGGCTCGTTGGGCAGAACACTTTCAAGATCAGTTCAACTGACCCCCTGTTATCGGATCTCTTCCTACTCAGATGATGCAAGACGAGCCATGGACGGTTAGTTTAGATCCTCCGTCGGAGGCCGAGGTCCGAAACGCGATCACAGCCCTCAGTCCTTTTCGTGCCGCTGGCCCTGATTCCCTGCCACCTGCATTATTTAAGGATGGAGGTGAGGTCTTCTGCAAACCAATGATCTCCCTACTCGAAGGGATCTGGAAGGAAGAGCTTATTCCCGCTTATTGGAATGAGTCGATTATTGTGGCAATATAAAAGAAGGGCAGTCCCACAGACTGTGCTAACCACCGAAGCATTAGCCTAACGCTGGATGTGACAAAACTACTGGCCTCAATCTTCGTTCGTCGCCTCACTGTGGAACGGGAATCTCGGATTAGGGAAGAGTAGGTAGGTTTCCAATCAGGATGTAGCTGTATAGACCATATGACCCCGCTGCGGCAGATGCTAGAGCAGCGCCACGCATACCGCAGACCGACAATAGGTGTGCTCCCCCTACTTTAAGTGTGTGTGTTATTCAGATCGATGCATTCTGTTCGAAATACTTGCGCGCCGAGCTGTTTCCACGAAATATGTGAACATCCTTCGTGCTCTATACTCGAAGACTACAGGCCGCGTTAGGGTCTACGGTGGAATATCAGATAACTATCCGACCACAAGTGGAGTTCGTCAGAGTTGTCCGGTTTCCGCGATTTTGTTCAATTTGGTCGTGAGCTTTATCATGGAATGTTCCCTTGCGGAATCGCAAGATGTAGGCGTCGAAGTGCTGCCTGGTGAAAGCTTAGTTGACCTTGGGTATGCGGACGATATCTTCTTGCTTTTCGACGATGTTGCGGCGGCACAATTAACTGTGAATAGCCTGTCTAGAGTGGGCCCAGTATTTCGTATGCGCTTCGCACCTTCAAAGTGAAAAGCGTCGCTGCAGGACCACCAGCCAGTTGATGATCCGTTAACTCTTGGTAACTAGGAACTCGAGATGGATGATCGATTTACTTACCTTGGCAGCTGCATCAGCAACGATGGACGCATAGAAACGGAAGTCAGTTCACGCATTGCAAAGGCCAGAGCTGCCTTCTTGAACCTGCGGCATTTTTGGCTACAGGAGTTTCTCCGTCTGAAAAGCCGTGTATACAAGGCCACAGTCAGGGTCGTCCTGCTCTATGGGAGTGAAACTTGGCCCCTGTCATCTGATGTTCTGAGGTGCGTTCAAGTCTTTGATAATCGTTGTCTGCATGGCATTGCTGGCGTCTGATGGCACCAGCGTGTCCGCAACGATGATGTGCGTAGGCGAGTACTAGGTAGTGATAATCACGTTAACTCCCTAGAGAAACAGATATCATTGAATAAGTTGCATTGACTTGGGCACGTGCTACGTATGAGGGTCTTGTTTGGTCTGCCAGGTGTAGGATGGCGCAAAGCTCGAGGTGGACAGAAGTTGACTTGGCAGCGGGAAATGAAGTCACTGACGACCAAACTGGGTGCCGTTGGTCCGTCTCGCCTTCCGGGTTGGAGTCCACGTGACTCACCTTGTGCTTGGCTTGAGACTTTACAGGACATGGCTCGCAACCGACACCAGTGGCGCGTCTGCTGCCGTCTCCTAATCGGATTGTCTGTTTAAAGAGTGTTTGGTGCTGAGTTATCTGCGGGGTAATGGCTGATTATGACGCGGGGCAGTGAAAGCCGCAAGGAAGCTGTCTCGCCGATGCCACCTTATCTTTACACGATAGCCAGCTGTTTGGGACGGTATGTTGTCTACACAAGGTGTAGATGCCTTGACCCCGAATGTTTGTTACTGACATTAAGGTTTTCAGGCAAGTTCCCCTTCTCTCCCACTTATTATTCTTTATTCACCAGTTCACATGGCTATGTACTGCTGTTGATGATTGACCGAGTCGGAACTGCAGTCAGCTGGAGCTTAAGCTGGGATTGCAAACAAATTGCATCTCTCCTCACGAGGTCTGTTGATCCTGCCTGATCCCCGAAGTCGAAGTACACACAGTCGGCTATTAATGGAAAGCCAGTAAGGCAGCGCGGCCTCGGCTTTACTGTTTAGCGCTACACCAACGCTAGCCAAAATTGCCGCAGCTCATCATCAATACACGTTAGCTGAGAGTGAGAAACACACCTCATCAATGCAAAACATATAAGAAACTAAAAATAACTCCACAAAAATCCCGTATCCTAATGATAAAAATATTATTAATTTGCTAGGAGATCGTGATTGGAGGGGAATAGACAAAGAAACTCACAGCACCAACGTCACTGCGGCCGCCTCTTAGTCATGCCAGCAAGTGTGTCAAACAACACCTATTCATCGTTTTTCGGACCCCAGCCCAGTAATCGGGATGTACCAACCAACGCCAACTTCGAAGTGAGGGTTTTCATTCTTCTGGCTGTCATCGCCTGGCCTCCGCTACTCCTCTTCCATCCAGACCTCGGACGCGCAAACAACGAACGTCGTGGGAGTCAGGGGGCTAGCATACGCAACATGTGGCTTAGTCTTCGGAGTCTGGTGCATGACATAATGGTGCTGAGTGAATCACTCGCTCTTCCTGCATCAAATACATGACGCCGAACACGCCCATTGCTCACGCGGTGCTCCCACCAGCGATGGTCGAACTTAACTAGCCTCTTTATGTCGGCTGATCTAATGGGCCAGGTTTCGTAACAGTACAGGAGGATTGAATGGACCGCTGCTTCATAAACAGCCCTTCAGGGCGAGAGTGATGTCGCGCCGGCGCCGGAGATGGCGGATATTGGCAAAAATACCTTAAGCTTTTTTGATACGATTCGTTACCTCCTGTTCAATCTCACGGGTACTAACATAGCTACTCATGAGTAGGGGAGTTAGATGTAATTATGTAAGGTTCATCGCAGCCAGTTTCCAAATCAGATAGTCGTCCACATGCCCGGAAAAGCACTAGACTGCAGTTTCAGCCTGTTGGGTATCATCAGTAGTGCGCATCCATCGGATCCATCAGGATTCGAACCCATGACCGCCCTGACAGTTTCTAAATGCTATGTCGTACATAGCTACGGTTAGTGGACGTCGTGTCTTTCGGGGCCAATCCTGGTCTCTGCAACGTTCGTAACTTGCATGGCAGTGGAGGATAAGACGCGCTATATAGCAGTTAGCTTGTAAATCATGACGGTCCGAAGCTGTCCCCCGTGGCCCAGTGGCATAAGCTGCTGACTGGCGGTTCAAGCCGCTGGTGGTCATGGGTTCGAATCCTGATGGATCCGATGGATGCGCACTACTGATGATACCCAACAGGCTGAAACTGCAGTCTAGTGCTTTTCCGGGCATGTGGACGACTATCTGATTTGGAAACTGGCCGCGAAGAACCTCACTTAATAACATAGCTACCCAAGAACTTGAACTCCTGAACGATTTCTAGCTGATCACCACCAAGAGTCAGCGAAGGGTTAGCCCATTGCCAATCTTGGAGAAGGAATTTGCATTTTATGGTAGCAAAGCATAGTCTAAAACAATTGACAGCCAGTGCTAATTTGTTCAGTGCTACATGGAACCTTTGGGTGTTGTCACATATGAGGTAAATGTCGTCAGCATACTCCAAGTCAAGAAGTTGATCACCAGGATGCAGCCCCACACCCTGTAAGTTGTGCCCTGCGAACGATGTTTTCATGACTTCGTCAATAGCGTAGTTAAAGAGGAAAGTTGATAGCGGGCAACCTTGTCTCACACCGCTGGAGAGTTGAAGGGCGGCGAAAGTTTACATAAATTCTCACTCTGCGCTTACAGTGCTCTGATGGTGTTTTTTTCGGGCACCTTCTTGAGCAGACAGTCCCAAAGGACACCTTGAGCAACCGGATCGAAGGCACCTTTAATGTCGAGAAACACGACTACGGTGGGTCGCCAATAAATATGGCGATGCTCCAACAATTGACGTAAAGATGAGGCCGATGCAGCAATGCTTTCGACGAAACCCAGCTTGTTCCCCGCGAATCAGATTTTAACTAGTGCCAGTCAGTCTGTGGAGAACGACAGACGCAAGCAAGTTAAAAGCAATTAAGATCAGACTGACCCCTTTATGATTACCACATTCCGAACGAGAGCCTTTCTTGAAAATTGGGAATATAATGGAGCGGCTCCAGTCTGTTAGGATAGTTTACTGCTCCCAGTTTCACTAGTAACTCGTGTAAATCATCTACAAGAGCAGGTCTGCCGAATTTGCAGAGACCAAGAGGAATTCCATCTGCCTCTGCGGCCTTATTCAAGTTCAACAGTCTGATCTCACGTTCGATTTCTGTGCGTGAGGGCGGATCCGCGGGGACGGCCCAGAGAGTAGGGCGATCAATGGCCGGTGGAGAAGCCGATAACTCTGACTAAGTGAACTGATTCTCAGCGTTCGGCCCAACGCTTCAAGCGCTTTGACAAGCTGTGGACTAGCTGTCCACTCTCGTCGCATATGGTCTCACTAACACCAGGTCTCCCGCCGCCCGTTTCCCGTATCAGACGGAATAAGTTACGATGGATACCTACGGCAGCTACTTCTGTGCCATTGTCGGTGGGAGATCGCAACGCAATCAAAGTACTGGGATCTTGCAAGCGCGTTTCGGAAAAGCAGCAAACATCGATGGCGAGGGATTCCAAGGTGCGCGCAAGACCAATCTGCTACCTGATCTGCGTGAGTGTACGTGCATTAACCTTTTCGCACATGAATTACGTGTATCAGATATCGATTTGTCCGCCATCTTGACTAGACAGTAGAAGAAAATGTACCGCGTTGGCAATGGTTACATCACACAGGGCAATGTCTCTGCGGTGGACTGAGCGCATCAAAGGCCATGAAAACGCTTGTGTAGCTGTGAACCGAGCCAATGCTAGCCATCCACTACAGTGACCTCTATGTGCGAAAGGATTAAAGCATACCATACGGAACGAGGACCGACGCCGAAGCAGAGCCACTGGACGAGCTCTATGGACGTCGAAGAAACCATCGGAAGTAGAATGGTGAGAACAGGAATCAGCTGGTAATGGATAACAGTGATTGCTAACAAGTGGCGTGAGCAGCAGAAATTAAGGCAACTGATTGCGATATAGCAGATGAACAATCTATGGTGAAATACCCAGGTAAATACGCATGCAAATATCCAAGTGGCAGAAAAATAAGCTTCCAAAAGGCATGAGTAGCACGCCGAAGAGTCGTACCGACGCTTCGCGGTCGCATGACAACCACACGTTGTGAGCAAGTTAGGGATAATTCGAGGTATCCCGCAGCAGTGCAAATTCGATCCGAAGACTAGTGGATTACCAGGCAACCCCGCTATCCAACCGGCCAACGACAGTGGATCGAGACTGGTAAACAGCGGGCAACATCGAAGTCTCCCTTATGACGTGGAATGGCCGCTGCGACGAACCTTCCACAGTAAACCCCGGTAAGCAAGAGGCAGCACAACCATACGCTTAGCGTGTAAAGTGTTCTCCAGTAGAAGAACGGGAATACCCTGAAAGCCGAACATGCGTAAAGGAGAAAAACGCAAAGTAGGTAACAGCAATGGCTCACCAACGTGTCTGCAGATGCACCAGGTAGTCAGCGATATAGCAACTCGCCGCCCACTTTAAGCTCTTGCGATACACATACTTATCCGGCAGGTGAAGACGATACGCGAAGCAGCCCAGTGCAATGCCAGGACGCTGCAAGCTGTGCACAACAGCGGAATCCCATTTTGGAGGGAGCTGAATACCTGAGACGAGTGGAACGCGTTTTCATAGTGGATAAGAAGAGAAATGACAAGTTGTGATATGGGATGAAGGTAGGAAAAGTGGACTAGCAAACAAGGAGAAAATCAGGAGGTATCTGACAGACCGACCACAGCCAATGATGTGCTTGGACGATTCAGACAACGAAAAATCGGCAATGCAGTGAGATTGAAAGCATGTTACCGAAACAAAATAGCGAAAATGGCGATTCCGAATGAAAACCCACATTGAAGTTAAACATTCATGAAAAGGGAACTGGGGTGGTCTATTTGACATGGAATCGAGAAGCCACATGTGCTGGATGTTGAAACGTAAGGTCATGGTAACCGAATTTTAACAGCGAAGAGGATGGAAGACATGAAGATGCAAGGGAAGCATGAGACTACATGTTGGCGCTAACATAAAAACTGAGGCAACTTACGATGTATGTAGCACGCGGGTGAGTTAAAAATGCGGTTTCAGGAACAGCTACCACCAGATAAATAGTGAAGAGTCCCTTAGTCGTTGAAAAATGGAAACACACATGGTTCGGTGGCAAAGTCGTTGGCTCGTACGATTAGGGTCATGGGTTCGTATCTGGAAGGAATCGGCGGGTGCGCGTTATCGACGAGTGCCAAAAGGACGAAACAGCCGTCTAGTGCTCAACTTGATGTGTGGTGGCTGCTCGGTTGAGTATCAAAAAATGAAAACACCGCTAGTGGCTTTCATATAGAGTTAAGACTGAACGAAGTAAGCAAGGGCTGAGTAAAATCAGGAGCATATTCGATTGGCAGTGTGCAACTGGTATGCATGACTTTTCCTTACATGAAACAATACTTCATTCTTACAAATTAGTTTGTTCGACCCACGTTGGAATATTGTTCAATGATGCACACAGCAGCTCAAAAAACCGCGACCGCATTGTATTGGAACAAGTACAGAGAGCATTCAGAAAACGTGTTCTAAGTGCATCTTCAAAACTGGAATATGCTGAACGATGTGAGAAGCCCAAGCTTCATATGCTTTGGCTACGGCGCATGTAGCATAAACTAGTTATATTCTTTAACATATGCACAGAAATTTACATGCTTCCAGCCTCAACGTGAAATTAATGCAACCGAGTAGTTTACAACACACGAAAAAAATAACTCAGAGACGGAATGCAAGCTCAGGGGCAACATTTCTGCCAAGTTTTTTTTTCAACATGCACGCCAGTGTGGAAAAAGCCACCACTCGGAATACTTGCCTGCAGTCTTGAACACGAATTTCGGAAAGCCATCAGCAGGTTCTTGTCACTACACAGAACGTGACCAAACTGTTTGATTGATTGATAACAGTAACTGATGTGCACGTCGTAATACAGTCCATAGTTTTGCGAGAGGGCGTGATACTACATGGTCGCCCAAGCCGAAGTAGGGAGTTGGCTTAGTGATGAAGTCACGTGAAAGTGAGTAGCAGAAACAGTAGCTGATGGGCACATTATAATACAGTCCATGGTTTCGCGATAGGGCGTGATACTACCCGGCTGGCTTGCCGAACTACTTCCTCGTGGTGCCAGCTGGGTGGTTCCGGTGTACCCTGTTCCAGCAAAGTGTTCGGCGACAAGGTTCCACCTCCGTGGGGCATTGTATTCCAGCAATTGTGCTGACTTCATGGGGAGTATTGGGCCACTGTTTGGTAATCTACCAAACAAAGACGCATGAACTGATCATTCAGTCAACGCTTCCCATTGGGCGCAATTCCCTAAATTCGCCCCGCTGTCTTGCGGGTAGGTTATTTAGCCGAACGCTCGGGATAATAATAATAATAATAATAATAATAATAATAATAATGTGTCAACTGTACGCCGTAACGGCGCTTCGCTGCCGCGCAACCAACACGTCGCGCGCGGGCTGAGTATACCGCGAGGACGCCCACCCCTACGCGGATTCGAACCGGTGACCTTATGGTTGCAAAGCAAACGTGCAGACCACTCGGCCACCGGCCGACGCTCGGGATGGAGTCTCCTAAGTCAACTCCCTACTTCGGCTTAGGCAACCGGGTAGTATCACGCCCTCTCGCAAAACCTTGGACTGTATTACAACGTGCACATCAGCTACTGTTTCTGTTACTCACTTTCACGCGACTTCATCACACGCCAAGTTTGTTTGCTAACAATCCTCTAGTTCCGTTATCTGATTCATGTGTTCAACAATCTGGCTGCGATTCCGGTTGCGCCGCAGACCAAGGAGTTCAACCTATGGCTCTCCTTCGTTCCCGATCCTCGTTCTGTCTGGCGTGCTTCAACGTTCGGACACTCATGCAGAATGGACAGCAAGCCGGTCTAGCGCGCACCCTAGATTCCCTAGACGTTGATGTCTGCCGCCTTTCAGAAACCCGATTGCAAGATCCCAGCACTGTGCTTACATTGACATCCCCCACTGACCACGAAGCCAGATATCACCTGCGTTTTTCTGGAGATCCAGAAGCAGCCTCAGCGGGTTTGGCTGGTGTAGGTATAGCACTAAGTGGCAAGGCCGAAGCGGCACTACTGGACTGGTTCCCTATTAACAGCCGACTATGTGCAGTTCGGCTTCGGGGTTCACGTAGAATCAACAAGCACCACCAAGAGAGACGAAACTTGTTTGTGATCTCCGTGTAGGCCCCAACTGACTGCGGTAGCGACTCGATCAAGGACGATTTCTACCGAGATCTACAACAGCTCTTGACTAATGCTAAAAAGTCGGATGTCGTTATCCTTGCTGGAGATTTTAATGCACGAGTTGGCCGTCTGTTACCATACGAACGCCACTTTGGTGGTCATCACGCGCTCGATGAGAACCGCTCTGATAACGGAGAGAGACTTCTCACATTGTGCGAAGACAACCGTCTGTTTCTTTCGAGCACTAACTTCAGCCGTACGAAGAAGCGTTCCGCAACGTGGCGTCCCCCTTCTTCAACACAACCGTGGTCTCAAATTGATCACATTGCAATTAGCTGCAGATGGCGCGGCAGCGTACTGGACTGCAGGTCCTTTTGGTCCACTTTCGTTGATTCAGATCATGCTCTGGTCTGCGCGAAAATCTGTATGTGTTTTGGAGGATCCCGAAACACGAAGCACCGCAAGATTGATGTAAACAGATTAACTGATTCCTCTATCCAGGAGAGCTATCAATCTTCACTGGCATATGCACTCAGTTGCAATCCACCGCGAGAAGTGGAACAACACTGGACTTGTATACGGAAAGCGATGACCATTTCCGGACAGACATGCTGCGGTCTAACGCGACGTCCCTTGAAGGCTTGGATCTCTGCTCGTTCTCTGGAGCTGTTCCAACGCCGCAAAGATATCCCCGCGGAATCAGATTTCAACGAGCGGCACCGTTCTGCCAACCAGCTGCTCAAGCAAAGCCTAAGCAAGGATCGCGAGACATGGTGGTCTGAGCGTGCTTTAAAGATGGAGACTGCTGCCCTCTCTGGCAACACTCGCAGAGTCTTCCAACTCATTCGGTCCACTGGCCTCAGGAAGCATGGTGTCAATGAGGTCATTTGTGAGGTGGATGAGTCTCCGATCACCAACCAACAGAGGCGTATGGACCGCTGGGCCGAGCACTTTCATTCACAGTTCAACTGGCCTCCACCATCCATCAGAACATGCAGTAAACCTTGTTGTCCACCCTGGCTCGTCCCACTGGATCCACTCAGCGAAGCGGAAGACTGCCTCGAGATTCGACGCTTGAAGCGCTTCAAGGCTGCCGGCTCAGACGGACTTCCTCTGGAGCTATTCAAGTACGGCAGTGTGGCGATCATTAACCAGCTGACCGCGCTGTTCGCAAAAAGTTGGCATGAAGAGAAAGTGCCTTCCTGTTGAAGCGAATCAGTTATTGCCTCGTTTTCAAGAGAGGCGCTCGCACTTCATGTGCAAATCATCGCGGGATTAGTCTTATTTCGGTTGCCTCTAAGCTATTGGCATCCATTCCGCTTCGCAGACTATCCCCAGTAAGTGAATCATACTACCGTGAAGAACAAGCTGGTTTCCGTCCTGGCCGCGGATACGTGGATTAAATGTTCACGCTCCGCCAGCTCCTCGAACATCGCCACATTTATCACAGGCCCATTATCGTTGTATTCCTAGACTGCGTTGACCGACCTGCTTTATAGCGTTGCTTGCTAAAGAAGGGGGTACCAGAGAAATATACCGCCGTCTTACGAGCACTTTACCTTCATACATCCGGCAGAGTGAGGGTCTATGGCAAGCTTTCCTCACAATTCGTTGTCAATAGCGGTGTGCGACAGGGTTGCTCTATGTCCTCATGCTTATCCAACTTTGCAATCGAAGACGTTTTGTCGAATGCTCTAAAAGGTTTTCAACATTTTAGCCTAGAGCTTCTACCCGGTGAGCGCGCGACCGACTTAGATTATGCTGATGATATCGCCTTTCTTAGTGACGATCCTCAGAGTATGCAACTCATTCTGGATCGTTTGGCAGTTGAAGCATCTAAGTATGGCATGAGCTTCGCCCCATCGAAGTGTAAAGTACTGCTGCAGGATTGGCTTTCACCTGCTCCCGTGCTCACTCTCGAAGGTGCACAACTTGAACTGGTAGATAGTTTCGTCTACCTTGGGAGCTGTGTTTCTGCTGACGGCACTATCAACAAAGAAGTTTCTGCTCGTATCGCTAAAGCTCGATCAGCATTTGTCAATCTGAGGCACTTGTGGCGTCGTCGTGACGTCTCATTATCACTAAAGGGCCGCGTTTACAGCATCAGTTAGCTCAGTATTGTTGTATGGGTGCGAGTCCTGGCCGATTCGCGTGCAAGACATGCGTCGTCTTTCTGCCTTTGATAACGGTTGCTTAAGGAGGATCGCTGGTGTTTGGTGGCAACATAGAGTTAATAGTAATGACGTTCGACGTCGCATCTTGGGGAATGCGAGTATTCCCTTCAACAAACTGGTTTTGTTGCGCCAGTTAAGATGGCTCGATCACGTCCTACGCATGGCACCTGAGCGTCTACCGCGTCGCGCTCTATTCGCTCGTCAAGGACCTCGCTGGAAGCGACCGCGTGGTGGTCAGCCTTCAACTTGGCGGCAGCACATGAAATCGCTGACGTCGTGTCTATCCGCTATTGGATCCGTACGTCTTCCAGGATTGGGACCCAAAGATGAGGAGTGCCAATGGATTAGCACTCTTGAAGGCATGGATCGAAACCGGAATCAGTGGAAGAATTGTGTACAGTATTGTATTGATTCACATGTTTAATACTATAAATATTGAAAATGACAAAAAAGAGCAAAATCGGCGTGTGAAAAACAAAAATGTTTTGTTCTACATTTCGTCAAATTGTTCCATTCTTCCTGCGGCATGTTAGCTGAAGTGTGTTGCTCACCTTCAACTACCATGCCACGATGATTATGACGCAGTGATTTCTCCTTATCTGCTAATCTCCATGGCTTTGTTGGCTCTATGTCTAGTTGCTAGGCTGTTGAGATTACATACATACATACATTGATTCATAACAACAAGCCAAACGTACGAGCAGGGTATAGGTTTCACATGACCCAGTGCGTCTTTCAATATCATACTATTTCCCGTGGTTTAGCTGTAAGAGAAAAGTTAAAAACCAGCCACCATGATTCCAATTCAGTCAACTATTTAAAGTCTCTTCGTTGTCCTTCCAATCCTCATTATCTGGCCTGGTATGCGATTTCTTGCTCCGCCTGTGATCAAGGTTCTATCAAGTATGCGCTTACCTCATCATGCTGACATAAGCGTGTCTGGCATCGTCGATAATAAAAGTTCATTTATTTATGTAAGCATCGCAATTTGAATTGTCTTGACAGCACAATGTGGAGATGGCAGTTCCGGAATGCAACATATTTGTGCTTGCTTGGAAATTTTAGGCGCGCAACGAAGTTGCAGTCCTATCTCAAATCGAAAGGGGTATCGTCAAATATAGACCGACACAATGTGTTTGGACAGAGACAGCTGACATCACTAAGGTTTTGTAATAATACAAAAATATAAATGCACAGTGGTACTGTGTGTTCGATATCTAGTGTAAGAGGCAAACTGTGCAGTTGATGGAGGTCGCTGATCAAAAGGATGCAGAGAAGTATCAGCTGCAGCTTATTCGTGCCATAGCATAAACCGGAGCCGACCCGATCATGCCTGAGGTATGCGCAGAGTCAGAAAAGCCATATCTAGTATGAATCAGATGAATTCCGTGTTGCCCACCCGAAAACAGTGCAGTCTAAGACCGCTTTCGAAATTATCTGATTTCATCAGTCAGTGATAGCGGGCATCCTGACGTGGGGCATTTGGGATGTTGGCCGAAACCTGTACTAAGTGTTTTCGAAAGGGTAACACTCGAGCCTCAATTACGCTAAGCCGTTCCAATCCTTGATGTTTCATCCGACTAATGCAAGCATGACCAGTTTGTGATTGGCTTCCGCGTGCTGGCTTCACATCCGTTTCGTTCTCTCAATTGTCCAGCCACCATCGTACGTTGTGTCGTCTGTCTAGTTTCGCTGAAATGCGCCTGGTGTCAGCCCGCTGAGCTCCCTTCAAAATAGTCCGCACCAATTCTGACCAGCCATCCGGCCTGCATAACTATGATCAGATAGCGTGCGCAGTGCTTGATTGGCCTTCTGTTCACTGGATACGTGTCAGCTTAGCTCAATCTGCATGTATATCACTTTTCCAATAATTGTCAATGCATGTGGTCAATGAACTCTAGACAAAAGCATAAGCCGGCTTTAATTTCCTTGAATTTATCCTCACGAGGGCTAGCGCGAGTCGCTTTGGAAGAGTTTGGAGGCAAAAGCAACCTCGATCTCATTTCTCACTCATAACATAACTTTGCACAATATCCGGAACGAGTTCCATCAGCTGGTGTGCCTGTGTTGTAATTTTTTCTTTTGTCTTGCTGTATAGTAGCTGCGTTTCGCACCTCGATTTAACGTGTATAATGATGATAGCCTTTAGACGATCTTTGTATATCCAGGGAAGCGATCCGTTAGCATGCGTTGCTGAGGAAACAGCCGTCCGCCGCTCATCTGGATGTGCGGGATGGTAAGGCGGTCGTACTGGGATTGTTCGAAGTACAACGTCAGTGATTTATCGGGCAACCAATACATCGACAACAGACAATACATCCGCTCTCTAGTCCACGCGAATCAGGAACGCAAGTTGTTGACATACTTCATCTCTCCTGACCTCTGAGGTGTAGGTGGCTTGGGTACGTATGAAAAAAAAGTCACAGCGTCGTCAGACACTTGCCGATGGCTCACATGAAGACCCGAAAGTAAACCGTGAATGTGCGGGTACTCGTTGGGATTTCCTCGCATATATTATATTCAGCCACTCTTCTGGATTTAACACTGACATCCTAAATACCTGGAGTCATCGACTCATTTTTGCCAGATGTGCGAGAAGAAGAACCATTGTTGACGAACAATGAAGCAGGCGGTTGAAACTGCATTACGACCATGCTATCCTGTATGCGTGATTTACAGAGACGAAACACAATGATCCTAAGAGAGTGAAGAGCTCACGCCGTGTGCTGGCCGATTTGGTCTAGGGACAATTTAAGTAAGCCGTCACTAGCAGCTGTGACTTCAGTGGTAGTCTTGCAGGACAACACGGAAAAAAGAAATGGTAGATAGCTAAGAAGAGCATTGCGACGACGTCTTGAGGTGTAGGCGGAAGAATTACCACGAAAACCGCAGCTTGCATGTCAAGATCATGGTCAGATAAGCACACCATCTGTGCCTTCTGCCGTGATCCCGGATAACCCATTATTTAGTGGTGGATGTTTGTGAGTAGTGTAAAGTTCGAAGAAAGTAGAAGCCAGGTGGTAGAGCAACGGACCGGAAATTCGTGGACCGGGGTTCGACTCCCCGTCGAGGCATATTATTGTGCGTGAATTTTAATCGTGGCTTCTACTTTCTTCGAACTTTACACTACTCACAAACATTCACAGTTAATCTACCATCGCCCATCGGACGTCTGAAGGACAGGAACTTCGGTCTATTGGGAAGTGACGGGTGAGTGAGCCAATCTGCAACATCAGGACAGGTACTGTGAGCTTATTGGCAACACGTCGCGCACCAAGCAGAAGACATGTGTTAAAATTTGCGCACCTAATCGTCAGCCCTCGGTAGCTCAGGTGGTAGAGCAACGGACCGGAAATTCGTGGACCGGGGTTCGACTCCCCGTCGAGGCATATTATTGTGCGTGAATTTTAATCGTGGCTTCTACTTTCTTCGAACCCATTATTTGTCTACCCCATGCAATTAACTATGCAAAGTTCCATGTCTTCATTGCAACCCACACCATGGTATCCAGACTTGTTCCCGATAACCTTATCTGACACCTGCTCCTATGGGCTATTGTGCGATTTAAAACAATTAGATCACTTTAGTAATTTGAATAATGCCGTAAGAAGACGAACACTGGCAGATGTCAACATTTCGTATTGTCTCTTCAGTGCCAACACAATAACATGAAAATATATAAGACCAAAGGTAGGGTGAGACCGGAACAAGTTAGGACAGGGTAGAGGGGCAGGCGTGACACCCCTACGCCCAGGGCAGCCGTAGGCTTACGAACAACTGTCTGCACACAGAGTGCGGTTTGATACGGCTGATCGCGACTGCCTCTGCAAAACGTAGGAAACGGGTGTTAGCATGTCTTAACACGACTGTAAACATTGTGGCCGGATCAAACTGGTGACAGGTGGCAAGTAAATGCCTACCTATGGATGAAGCAGGTGGTTTACGTGAACAGGTGGTATGAGCAACCGAGGACTGGGTGATTTGACGCTGCAACCATTTAGGTACATGTTCCCTTATTCTGGAATTCAACGCTCGATTGGTACGGCCGATGTAGTGTATACCACAACTGTGTCTACGTGGTTTCATTCCAACCCCGCTGCGAGATACGATCGCGCCCATAAAGGTGTAACATGCCCAGGTGTCCCACCACTCGGCATGGATTTGCTCTTATCACACCCGCTGTGACGGTTGTGCACTCACCCCCCCCCCCGTGCTGCCAACGCCAAGGGCAACCAGGCACTTGTTGGGCTTTGATCCCATATCCGCACGGAGACGTGTTAATCACATTCCATTTGAATGTAATGACACCTTGTATCTTACTGGTGATTTTGTGAGCAGTGTAAGTTTCATAGAAAGTGGGAGTCACGATTAAAATTTGCACAATAATCTGCCTCGACGGAGAATCGAACCCTGGACACACGGATTACCGGTCCGCTGCTCTACCACTGAGCTACCGAGGGCTTACGATCAGGTGCGCAAGTTAATACATGACTTCTGCCTGGTTCGCGACATATTGCCAATAAGCTCACAGTATCTGGCCTGGTGTTGTAGATTGGCTCACTCACTCGTCACTTCCCAATGAACCGAAGTATCTGTCCTCCTGATGTTCAAAGGGCAATGGTAAATTACTGGTGGCTTTTGTGAGGAGTGTAAGTTCCATAGAAAGTGGGAGTCACGATTAAACTTTGCACAATAATCTGCCTCGACGGGGAATCGAACCGCGGACACGCGGATTACCGGTCCGCTGCTCTACCACTGAGCTACCGATGGCTGACGATCAGGTGCGCAATTTAATACATGACTTCTGCCTGTATCTTCCTGTGCGCCGTGCCGCGGACCAATGGGATAACATTTCGGACACCTTAAAAAGAATCCTCGTATTGCTCTCTTTGAATCTGTGTTGTGTAGCCTTGCTGTACGGTAGCAAGTGCGCTGACGCTATTTCATTGTGTAACTGTACGAAGACCCCGTTGTTTCGAGACTGAACGGGCACTGTTGACATATGTAACCAGGTATTTGAGTTTCCATTTTGTTTAATAGTATCGTAGTTAACGCCTCGTCTTCCCATCTAGGCTGAACCCGGGAGATGTTACGAGTCACTCGAGCCCCAAGAGAATCTGTGACTTACATGAGGGTAGACGATACGCTTCGAATACCTGATCCGATAGAGGAGAAGGTGGACGCAGTTGGTTCGATAACAGCATGAGTCATGAGTTTAAGTTGCAGAGGCAGTAAAAGGAAACATCCAGCTGATGTATACTGTGTGTGTGTGAGCTCCCATTCCAACCAGTCCGCAGTACGTATGTGGAATTCTGTCAGTATTGCGACGGACAATAAGCATACGAATCATCGACGCCACATCAGGGTCATACACTAGTGGGAACAATGCGGTATTTGGGGTATCGTGTCCCTAGGCCTATCTGCGCCATCATCGTCATTACACGTTGGCAAAAGGAGAGAAATATAGTAATAGTGCTGCAAAACAAAAGATAGGATGTATGAGAAAACGAAATACAAAACACTATAGAGTAGAAAATAAAACCGAAAATACAAGTGATATGGTGCTTAGTCTTGTAGTATGCTTCAAGTATGAGATCAGAGTTGGAATGGGAAAGTAAAAGGGGGACAAGGGACGAAGGAACTCATAACACAAACGCCATTGAGGTTCGCTCCTAGTTAGGTCAACAAGCAAACGTGTTCATCGTCATTCAAGCCTCAACCATGCAGTCATGAGACTGCAACTGAGGCCAACTTCAAAGTGAAAGTCTCCTGTCATCAGATGGTCTCTCCTCCTCTGCCTCCACGCACACTCCGGCGCGTAAACGACACACGTCGCGAGAATCGGTGTGCTGACATGTGCAACACGTAGCACAGCTATCGATGCCTGGTGCGTGATATAACGGTGCTGAGCAGTTCATTCGCTGTTCCTACACCAAATACAAGAAGCCGAACACGCTCATTACTCACGCGGCGACCACACCAGACATGAAACTAAACTGCGAAGGCAAGGATAGTCGAACGTAACTATCCTCTTTATGTCCGTCGATCTGAGGGACCAGATTCCAAAATCGTACAGGAGGGCTGAAGAAACGGCTATCTGTCAGGACGAGAGTGATGTCACACCTGAGCCACAAGTGACTGAAATTGGCAAAAGTGCCTCGAGAATCACTATACGGTTCGTGACCCTATTTTCCAGGCCTAGTTGGGCTCGACGAGAGTGTTATCGACGTAGTTGCCCGTCCGATGCAGCGATATGGAGTGATGGAACCGGAAAAGCGTTAAACGTACGTAGGGAGACGGCGTGCACAGTGGGGAAAGAAGCGCAGGAAGCAGTATGCGGAACAGCCAAGGACATCAGAACATGATAAGCGGTTGTCAATGACTAGAGTATACTGAGCACTGCGGTGACAGGGGTGCCGGTGGCGAGACTCCAGCGGTACTGGAGCTAACATGCGCTGCGCCAGGGGCCAGCAATGGAGACAAAGAAACAGCTGAGAACAGTGTATTGTGATTATCCCCAAGCAAGAACTGCAAAGACTTACACCTTTCAAAAACACCGCAGATATGGACAGCCACTTTACGCCAAAATGTGGCCCCATGCGGTGAAACCGAAACAGTAGACCAGTAACTCCCTACTGCAGCTGTGAATCGCAAGTAGCTTTCGTAGCAAATTCGCAGCACATCCAATGGAGTGATCGATTTAAAATGAAGTCGTGTTGCAAAGATGGATGCTGCACATTAACCACTGCAGTTCCACACGTTTGTTGCAGCTGTGATTCATAGGTGGTTAGACGGCAGATACCTTAATGCGCATAAACACACTCGTGAAGACGACTGGGTTCTTGTACATGGCGACAACTCAAAAATACCCCAACGTTTTCCTCTATTTTCTCATTGGTCTTAACTGTTCAAATGTCTAACGCAGCCGCGACCACGCTTTTGTGGTCCCCAGGCCTTCTAGCACATGCTGAAGGTGACCACCACTAGCACGACTAGCCGAAATTGCTAGTAAAGATGTCATGAAAGTCTGCCACTGTATCGCACAGGTAGTTAGATTTCGTTTCTAGGTGTCAAAGTTGCCCCAAAACCACACCATATGCTATGCACTGATTCATTATCGCTCAGATTCACGCATTCTGTGCCTCGTTATGCGGTTACCCAAAGGCTTGTAAATACCCCGCTGTCGCAATTGACCAGTTCACGTTGCGTAACTCCCCCAATACCACTGGTTTATTCTCACCCCAGGGGTCACACTGCCTTCACACCAGACTTGTCCAGTGACACATTACTCCCCTGGATATTACCCTAGCTAACCAACGCATGTATCCCGCTATGGGCTGTGCAGTGAACCAACAAAAGAGCCGTGGGACTCCCCTCGCGCACTCTGGGTTTCGTGATACAGTTGCAAGTACCGTGACTATCACAATCTGTGGTTTTTTTTTACTGTGTACTCAGTCGGTTGTCAGCACTGAGCGCGTACTGTTGAGGTACAACCTAAGTGAATATACATGCACGTTTTATAGTTCTTTTTGAAGATTCTTACGTAGGACAAAATGGCTAGTTCCAAACCAGCAAACCAATAAGCATGAACACTTGAAGAAAGTATATCAGTGATTCGACAAAGTCACAAAGGAAAAAGTTCGCGAACATTAGCGGAAAATTTCGGAGTAGGAAAGACACAAATCCTTCTAACTTTAAAGAAGAAAGTCGAGTTTTTGAATGATTCTGAGAACAACGCACCGAGACTGAGAAGAAAGAATGGAAGAAAAATAAGTAACGAAGACATAAACGCATTTTTATGGAAATGGTGCAAGTTAGCATTGGCGAGAAGAATACCATTATCCGGACCCGCGACATAAGAACGAGCATTGCACTTTGCAGAATTATCAAACTCGATCTTTAAAGTGTCAAACGTTTGGCTGCAGGCTTTCATCAGTAGACACGACCTTGTGTTTGGTAAGCAATCGGGCGAAAGCGGTGAATCAGATATGTGTGCTACATCCGACTGGACAGCAAAATTACCCGAAATATGTTCTGGTTACACACCTCAGGACAAGTTTAATTTAGATGAAACCGGTTTGTTATTCAAAGCGACATCGGATGAAACATTTTTGTCAAAGAAGAGAAACGCGCAGGTGGGGAAAGAAGCAAGCAGCGTATCACAGTTATGCTGTGCACTAACGCGTTGGGGAAGCGAGAACTGGCCGTAGTGATTAGGAAATCAGCAAACCCACGAATTTTTAGAAACAGTAACACGAAAAACTACTGGTAGTTTAGAAAAATAATAAAAAGGCATGGATGACTGCAGCTATTTTCGAAGAGCTGCTTTAAAGTTTTGACAGAAAAGTGCGGAAAAAGAGGCGCAACATCATACTGTTTGTTGACAATGCTACTTGCCTTCCCAAATTCTAGCTATTTAATGTCAAATTGCAGTTCCTGCCACTTAACACCACTGCGTAAGTTCAACTCCTCGACCAAGGTTTTATTCAAGCGTTTAAATTGAAGTTTAGGAAAAGACAGAGCCTACATCTTATTACGATGATGGAATTGCACAAAGATATGTCCGGAATTGAACTCGTGAAACGAGTAAACCTACTGGACGTCGTGTTTTGGATAGCTGCCGCGTGGAAGGAGGTGGAGAATACAAGAATCTCTAAGTGCTTTTGTAAAGCGGGATTTACTTGTCCTGCAGAAATAAATTCTCAGAGAGTAATGCAAACCGCACCTGGGACATATAAGCTAATTATATCTCCTTCAGCCACTTTCATTTTTTAAGATATTCTTTCAAAGGAATTGTTTGGATTCCAACTGGTTGACGGTCATATGGTTAATTCTTATCTCCAAACCTGTAACACAACATAAATAAACTGGGACCTGCCTGCCACATCAATTTTAGCAGCTGAGGATGTGAATGGTGAATCAGATGACGAGCAGGAACAAGATTCTACAGACGTTCTGACAACGTATACATTCACAGACGCACAGGGTGCTGTTGATATTTTGCGCTCCTACGCAATAAATAGCGGACAGGCTGGCATGCTTGAACTTATCATTAACGTGAGAAAAAAACTAAATTCAGCTTTCACTTCAACTGCCAGGCAACAGACCACTATAGTTGATTTTGTTCATTTGATGGAAAATGATTATGACAATACAAATGTGTGTGTTAGTCATTGCCAAAGGTTTTAAATGTTGATGTACTGCAGGTGAGTTTTTATAATGTTGACTCATAAACTGTAGATTGTATTATTACTCATGTATCCCACAGTATACACTACAACTGTGATTGTCTTAAGTAGAAGCTAAAACTGATTGTAGTGGCAGTCGGTTTACAGATCTAGTTCGCAATTTGAAGGTGTATCACACAGGTGAAGTCGATTATGGGTAGTGTCGCCTACGCATGAACCTGTCCATGGTGACCACCTGTCCAAAGCGAACACTTTTTGTCGGTCCCCAGGAGTGGTCGCCTCGGACAGGTCTGACTGTAGGATGAATGCGAATGAGTAGATGGATTTCGGTATGATTCATCGCAGTTAGATTCCAAGCCGCATATGTAAGTTACCAATCCGGAAGAGCACCAGACGCGCGTTTCGCCTTATTGGGGCTCGTCAGTGGTGCGCATCCATTGGTCCCCTACTGGGGATCAAATGGTCGTGGAAGAGATGGCACGATCACTGGATGGATATGCGATAACGGTTGAGATCCCATGATCATAAACATAGTTATTGTGCCACAATACAACAGACGTAGAAAGGAAAGCATTACTGTGCATCACGGATGAAGTCCTGATTGCAAGAAGAGTAATAAAGAAACCGTTAACACAGACACCAGTGAGGTTGGCTCCTAGCCATGTCAACAAGTGTATCCAGCCCGACGTTATTAGTGAGTAGTAGGGGGTTTATTGGGTTTTTGTGAAGATTCGTCGCAGTTAGACTCAGACAGACAGCCTGCCTCAGTCTAGCTGCGACGAATCAGCCAAACAAGTACATCGGACGCCTACCAGAAAGTTGTGAGGCTCCAACCTTGAGAGGCGGTCATGCAAACAACACACACCGAGGAAGTCGGTGTGTGCTGGCATGCGTAACACATGAACCAGTCATCAGAGCCTGGTGCGTGAAATAGCAGTGCTGAGCGCATGCACTTCCTCTTTCCGCGCTATAAACAAAACGTCCAACATGTTCATTGCTCATATGGTGTATCCACCCTAGATGAGCAAAACTGCGAACGTATCGGTGGTCGAACGTAAACAGTATCAGTGTCTGTCACTTAGATTTCGCAACCGTACAAGGGGTCTGGACGGATGGCAGCACTGTATACCACACGCTTCGGTCGAAAACTGATTGATCAGAAAGCTGTAGCTGAGTGCGAACTATCGTCTAGTTTCACGTTTTGCTGCCGCGCTAGTGATTCTCACTATGATGTCACGAATGTGACCCAAGTATAGGTGTCGTAATTTGGTCACCTTAAGAGGATAATCAAGGTCAACATGTTTGAAAATCAATATTGTTAGGTAGACAGTTACATGAAGTACATAGACATAGACATTTTCGTTGGTTCAAGCCAGGCGTTGACGCTTGTCAAGGTGGAAAATTCGAGACACCGATGAGAATACTTAACCTGCACTCACCAGGTTCTATAAAGAGTAGAGTGGATCCTCTGGCAAAGTGATCCACAGCGTATCGAATCAACTCGCCACGCCTCGGAGGCTTCGGTGTGCTCGTAGTGTTATTGTATTCGTAATGGTGACACGAGACCGTGATCATTGGGCGAAGTCGCGTAGTCCGGAATCGGGTTTTGTCCACGATGACTGATGCTGAGGATGGCGTCCTCTTAGAGTGGTAGGCAGGGCTACTGTCAATTAGAATGATCTGCATAAAGTTAGTAGAAGGTGAAGCGAGATACAGTGGAGTTCCAATCGCACGATGGATGACTAAATGCATACATTGTGGCTCACTGGGGAATGTGGTACCTTGGAAGAGTCGGGTAGCGTGATAAGGGAATGTAGCCAGCCTAGCGAGAGTGTGATCAGCAGGCGCCGGTCACAGTTGTAACGGCGCACTGAGTTGAGGCTCTAATAATTTCCAGTGGGGAGCTAATGTGTAGGAAGAAGTAAACGGTTTTTCTTGTCCAGTGCCTCAATGAACGAGTAACAACATACATAGAAAGGAAAGGTCAAGCGGAGACTCCTTCGTGACCCAATACTTTCGCAAAGTGGAAGCTGGGGACGCCACAACGAAAGCCGTCTACCGAGGCAAAATTCGCAAAAAGAAGCTGGCTCGTTAACTTCGGCATGTGGATCAGGTAACAGTTGTCGGTTATTTCTTGGAGAATAGTGATACGCTCAATGTTGCGAAGCACCGCTCAGTAATAATTTCAGAAGGAACATCTGGGTAAAAAGGACAAAATCTCCAACGAGAAGCAATACGTACTGAGTGAGAGCAAACGGAGAAACGGATGAGATGACTCGTGTTGCCAATGAACATGTGACAGCTTCATAAAACAGAGCACGTAGTACTGGATCATGTCACGGAAGGCGTGCCACGTAATAATTGAGGGCAAATTACTGGTACTATTAATATTGTTATTACAACCAGATCGCAACATAGTACACAGGTCGATAGACAGTGATGATCGACTTCTTTAGCACACTGCGATAGATATCACAACCAAGTAACCATAGGTAGCGTCAAGGAGTAAAGTTGACAACAGGAAAATTATTAACGAGTATGATATTTTAAGGTTTTTGTCCCAGCAGTTCACAAGCTACATAGCTCGGCCACAATCCGGAAAAGCACCAGACGCGTTTCGCCCTATTGGGGCTCGACAGTGGTGCGCATTCCCTCGGTCCCCTACTGGGGATCGAACCCATGATTGCTAGAGGCTGACGCCAATTAGCCAGGAGCTTAAGCCCGCAGAGCCATGGGTGACGGTGGTTGGGCTACATAATTTGCAAGCTAAATGGGATGTGGTGCGACCTGTGTTTCACTACCACGCAGGTTCCTACCAGTGCAGATGACAGTGGCCAGCCTCCAGGCTATGACTTCCTTTCATTAGAGATCTTTTGGCGACATTGCACTGATTCGTCTCGGAAACTCATAAGCCAAGTAATCCACCAGATAGATCGGGAAATATCCCAGTTAGCTTGCAAGTTATGACGGACTGCTACCGTCCCCCCCCCCCCCATGACGCAGTGGCATATGCTGCTGGCTAGTTAGTGCGGGCTGCTAGCGGCCATGGCTTCGGTTCTCTGAAGGAAACCGATGGAATGCGCACAACTGACGAGTGCCAATAGGGCGAAACAATCGTCCGGTGCTTTTCCGGATTAGTGATAAGACCATCTGGCTGGTGACGTACTGGAACGGATAAGTAAAACAAAGAAGTTGACGAGCAAACTACACCCGATGGATAGACTGTGCAGTTCGGAGGGATATGTGGGAAAACATTAGTTTAAAAACATCAGCGAGAAAATTCAATATTACAAGATAGTGCTAGGGGGAGATGAATAGTATAGGTAGAAATTCATCACATCCAGACTCCGTCGGACAGCGATCACAGGACCAGAAAAGCACCGTAGGACCGCTTTACCCTAGCGGAAATCATTAGCAGTGCGCATTCCATCTGTGGGACTCGAAACCGCAACTCGATTGTCACCAGTCTGTAGTTAAGACCACTGAGCTATGGGGGACGGTAACGACCGTTGTGACTAACTTACTAGATGTGATATAGCGCCGCTCACTGTCCGCTGACTTGAAAGTTACTGTGGTGCAAAGGAAAGAGTATCGTCCTCAGCAAGAGACGAACTTACCGAAGTTAATCCGCCACTTAACTTATGGCTTTATAAGCAGTTTGGTCTGCATACTGATTACAAGGGAGTAGGGGGGTGGAGATGAATGGTGTAGGCGGAAATCCATCACACCTAAACCCAGTGAGCGGCGCTATATCACATCTAGTAACTTGGTAACGTCGGTGGTTACAGTCCTCGGTAGCTCAGTGGTCTCAACCACAGATTGGCAGCAGTCAAGTTGCGTGCTCGAATCCCACAGGCGTAAGATGGAATACGCGCTGCTGATGATTCCCAAAAACAAGAAACGGTCGTACAGCGTTGTTCCGATCGTGTGATGGCTATCTGACTGAGTTTAGATGGGACGAATTGTTACCAATTCCAATATTGCGAAGGAGTAAAGCAAAAGTCAGCAACAATCGACTCCCCAGCAGCGAAGTATCAGGATATAGTACATCGTAGAAAGTGAATGGAAGGAGGACAATGGACGTGGAGGATTAATAAAAGGTAACTTGAGGTTAATTCGCCCGATCATTCAGTGAGGAAATCAGGCGATTGGGAGTGAAGTACAAAAGAATAACATATTTGTTGGACCGTGCCGTGGTGAATCAAGGAGCGATGGAGCGTAGCCGAGTTGCAATTCATAGCATGCAAACCGACAAAAGCCGATTTCATAGCACAATGGTCCGAGCTCCATCGAGAAGCATCAACAGAACAAGCAAGGAATTGCTCGGCCAATCGGCGCCGCAAACGCCAACAACTGGTTAGTAACGGTTACGCTAGAGAATAACAATAGAAATCGTCATTGAAAACAAGTATCTATCCACAATTAAGTGATAGGGTTCATAAACTGCATCAGGATGATGATCATCAGAGTGCCGTAACATAAGGAGAAGCTGCACTATGATACAATTATAAATCAGTCTTGGTTGTCCGCAGCCGTCACCAATGAGTTATTGACTTAAGTCGCTGACGCTTAAGATCAAGGTCATAGATTCGAATCCGGCGGATGCGTACGACCGACGAATCCCATTAGGATGAAACGGCCATCTAACACTTCTAAATGTGTGGTAACTGCCTTAGGCTGCGATGGACAGTCTTGCAAAAACGCCCAAAGTCATTCACAGCAAATGTCCGTATCGGTTTCCGGCTGAGGCACATTCGTTAGTTGTGACCAATTCATAGAGATCAGAAGCAGAATAGCGCGGTGCAGCGGGTTGCTTGACATCAAATGGGCGGAAACTGAGTATCCTAGGTAGATCGAGAAGTAGCTAAACTCGATTCCTAAAAATAGAATACACAGAGCCGCCTTAGTGAGTGGCACTATCGTTTGAGTCATTAGCAGCAGAGGTGGTATACCGATGAAGAAACGTGTCCAGTGCTATGTGAAAGAGCTTACTGGGTTGAATTTACTATGAGTTACCCGAAGCAATAATATACGAGGGAATTTGACAGACTAGCACCGAAACAAGCGGACGGAGCATAGAGAGTAAAGAAATTGCCTGACTAGCAAAAGCGTAAATCCGTGTAGGCGAACCTCATTTGATTACACGAAAGTATTGACTAGGTGAGGAAACATATTAAAAGCACGTGGGAACGCAATTCTGGTCGATATCACGGCCACAAACAAAAACACACTTGATCAAATCTCGACAAATTAAGCACCGATAGTGAAGCACGCAGGATGGGCTCCAGACGGCTTGCAGTAAAGCCGTAAGAGCTCAAGATAAGAATCCACGCTGGGAATGCCCAAAATAAATGGCAGCCAATCTGGACCGTAATTGGAGCCGATCAATCATGCTGAAGCTCACACCTAGACCATAGTTAGAAGTGCTGGTATAATTATAAGCATACACTCGGGAAGGAGTAGGGAGAAAACGACGAGAGGAACGTAGTAATGGATACCTCGATTGGCCGATGGCCACTAGCATTGTGTACGAGAATTTCCAAGGTGGAGGCCAAAGCTTTTGATGTGTTCACGTTGATTAGTTCAGTGTCCTCGTCCACGTCAAGTGCATCATCAGGGTGTCCAGGGCCAAGGGGAATGATCACTGACAGGGTGTCACTCAGGAACTGCTCCGCGGGGACACCCATATAACGCTCCAGAGCCAACAGATCAGGAGCTTGCATCAGCTGGAAGACAATATGAATACCGAAACTCACATGGTACCTTTGCAAATGCCCACAGTTACCAAAACATATTGGGAACGAATGGCTTACTTCCTCTAGTCGATCTCGGAGGCAGCAAACCGACCAGGGATTATCGACACCGGCAATGTTGGCCCACAGACGTGAGGCAGTAGATGGCGCGGACCACTCAACTGAGGCGATGAGGGACGGGATCCGAACAGTCAGATGTCGATCCCCGCGGATACCCAACAGGAAGAGGCCTGTAGAATGCAAGGAAGTAGTCGTCCTGACAGATGTACCAACAGTTACAGGGCTTGACGCATTCGTGATACCGAATTCGGATGTGATGATCGACGAGCAAGGTTTCGTCAGTCCAAACACGATGTCCACCTGTGAAGTGTGAAAGACGAACGCAGAGTAGCGAATGAGTGAAAACAGTTAAATGGTATGTTGTAAAGGTAATGTTACAGAGGATGCACTAACCAGCAGTTAACGTGGTCATTGCTCGACGGCATCCCTACAATGTGGAGTTTTCTGCAGATGATCGACTTCTCGACTTGAAGTGCACCGAAGAAAATGTGCTACTCGGTGACAGTTCATAAACGTGCCAAGCAGCATTGGCTAGATTAATACTGGCTGTCGTTTAGGACGTGCTTTGCACCCCCAATATGTAAAGCTTTGCTCAAAACTGGCAGAGACTGCTCCTGCGCTGGCCCTTGGTGGGGATCAGTTAGCAGTTGTACAGAAATTCGACCAAATCTGGGGAGCTGCATTAGTGCCTGTGGGATCGAAGATGATATCACGAATCGTATGGCAAAGGCTCAAGGTGCATCTAGCCAATCTTTGCCACTTATGGCGCCGGCGCGACATTGCTGCTGTCCTGAAGGCTAGTCTACAATGTAGTCGTCCGTTCAACCACCACGTACGGGTGCGAAACCGGTCCTGTCCCATAAAATCGAGACATAAAAAGGCTTGTTATATTCGACCACCGGTGTCTTCGCAGTTTAGCTCACATCTGATGGGAGAACCATGTGCGTAATGAGCGTTTATGGCACAAGAAAAGATCTGAACCGCTCAGTACCATTATTTCATGCGCCAGACCCCGATGGTTGATGCATGTGTCACTCATCCCTCGGCATGCGTTGTTTGCGCGACCTGGTGTTACAGGTAGCTTCCACCCACCGTTCAAGCCGTGAGCAGTGGCTCAAGAGTGGATCGATCTACACTTGGAGATCGAACTCGAGTAGAGATCAAAACGCGAAGAGATGTGGGATCAGCTGCAAGTTAGACCATGAACTTGAACCGTTAGTGTTAAGTAATATTAATTGGAATCTCCAATAATGTTGCTTTATTAGTTGCCTACAACCTAGTTATTGCGCCAAGCTCTCATACTGTAGAAATCCCTCGGTTCGGCTGATTTTGAAGTTGGGGGAGGCACAACTGACTCAGAGAGGTTATCCATACATTCAGTGGGAACCACGACTCCCTCGACATGCGTTGTTTACGCGACCTGGGAGTGGAGGCAAACCGATAACTTGGTCAATGAAAATCAAGACTCGCACTTCGAAGTTGACTTCGGATGGCACCTCTCGACTTCCCGGCAGGGGTGTCCGAAAGAGGATGAACACGTGTGGTTAGATGCATTTGTTGACATGGCGAACAGCTGACTTCAGTGGCGCGTATGAGTTTTGAGTCGCTTTATACCAAACCGCTTAGCCCCCTTCTTTAACCACGATTTCGTTTTTCATGCATAATGTAAACAACAGTGTTATAATTGCCTTGCTTTTTCTTTTTTCCTTTTCTTTGTTACTATTACCTGATAGAATTGTATTGCGGCACAATAGCTGAGGTCTTTCTCACTCCTAACTAGCATGTGAAATGATGAAGATGATGATGATGCTCGACGGCATCCTTCCGTGGCTGGAGCAAAATGAGTGTGGAGGTAGCCAATTATATGAGGGCAAATGTATCAAAAGTGGTAATGTTGGAAATCCCATGACCACCGTGCAGATTGGAGAGTTTAAAAGGGGCAAATACCCGGAAGACGAAAGAGGAGCAATCCGAATTTCTACGTAAACAGCAAGATCAGAAAGCGTAAGTCACAATGGTAGGGAAGTTGAGTACGAGACAAAATAGAAAGAGTAAGATTCGGTCTTATAACCTTCCGTAAACCCTCGGGACTGGTTGATCTGTATAACGTAATGCCATACAAGAGCCATCAAGTATAGTAACTCAGGACAGGTAAATGAATGGGGACCGCGTGAATCCAGCTTTCTTGATGTCTGAAATGATTCGTCGGCCAACTTTCCAATGTTCGCTGCGTTCAGGTCGGTTAGTGTTGGTTGGGTAGCTTGTTTAGAGTAAGACATACTTTATGCTTCTTCCATTGTTTGTAAGGAGTGTTGAAATTGCGAAACAGCAAGGGGTACAGAATATTTCCTCAAGGTCCGGTGTACATACCGTAAAGTAAAAGATGAAGAGCAATTGTGTGGTGATAAGGGGGACACGAAAACACAACTTCAAAAACAAACTATAACATCGAATTTAAGCAGCAGGTTTCTCGTACATTATCGTATGCTAGAAGAGTGGTAGGGAAAAGGGAACGTATTTATTCCTTTTCAGTTCAGCCGCTATACACAACGGCCGAGACAGCCAGAAGGAGATGTTTGTATAGAGATGTGTGAGGCGCACTCGGTTAGTGCTGTTCAACTAATACAAACGTTTCTTTAGAAATTGCATACAGGCATTTCCCTGCACGAATTTCAACAAAGCAAGAAGAAATAACATTTTAACAGAATTTAGTGAATTCAGCAATTTCGCGTATTCTCGTCAGCTGTTTACCTACAGTTAATGGAAAACAGTGCGATGTTAACAGTAAAAATTTAAAGCGGTCGAAGGTCCTTAGGCTCACGTGACCCGTTCCAAGGAAAACGTAATCACTAGTCTCACCAGGGTAGGGCTAGCGTGGTCAAGAAATCCGTTTGCTTGCAGAGATTTGGCTTCAGCCGCCTCCGCAAAGTGTAGTAAGCGGGAATTAGCTTGTTTGCTAACTATCCTGAAATTGCCACATGGGTTTTGGCATTCAAAGCAGTCAAGTATGTGGCGGGAAATAGAGCTATTCGGTAGCTTCGGACCCTTAGCGATTATGTTTCGCGGAACATGCCCTGCAATACTCGCTGACAGCCTTCTCTCAGTTCAGCCTATGTGCTTACTACCGCAAGTACAATTAAAGAGGTAAATGCATGAGGCAGTAACTAGCCCTGCCCTGGTGAGGCTAGTGATTGCGTTTTCCTCGGAACGGGTCACGTGAGCCTAAGGACCTTCGACCGCATCGAAATTTTTGCTGTTAACATCGCACTGTTTTCCACTAACTGTAAGTAAACAGCTGATGAGAATACGCGAAATTGCTGAATTCAGTAAATTCTGTTAAAATGTTGTTTCTTCTTGTTTTATTGCAATACAAGTGTGTTGAAGTTAAACAGTACATCAGGTGGAGGCGAGTGAAAGAAAACATGGGAAATAGAGATGAAAATGCAGAAATCAGAATAGTTTAGCGTTTTATTGCCAGCCGGACGCGTTACATGAGAGTCACAAGGAAAGCGTGGTCGGGCAGACAATTAAGTGAAATGTAAACGCGAATGAACATAGATGGATTCAATCAAAACTTCCTTTCCACTCCACAGAATGTGAACAGTGGAGACGGTCTCATGTTGTAGCTATTGTACAACTGACAACCTTTGGTGTGCTTGTGTGATATACTGTCCCAAGTGAAGGAGGTTCTGTCAACTTTTCCCTTCAGTGTGTTTAAATGCACTCCTTTGGGACTGCTAACTAAGCAAAGATGCTATAGGTGGGATAATTATATGCCTATTTGTAATCAAGAAACGCATGTCACAGCCCCTCATCAAATAGCATTTTTTCGCTGTAATTTCATTGCGACTTTGTTGGTACTGATTTTTGCGTGCTGGTTGCGATTCACAATCTCTTATTTCAACAAGATGCGGTTCCTGTGTATAGGTGTAAGTATAATCTTCGGACATTAGTTTGCTTTATGAACACTGGGAGTGAATACATGGCATTCGTAAGTGCATACTACCTGCCGCTTTGAAGTGAATTGTAATATGTGGTTGTGAATAGAAGTTTGTGGACTAAACCAAACATGAATTTTAGGCCTGATCTCGCACATTTTAACCACAATGGTTCCAAATGCAGCATACTGCAACACTCGGAGAAATCTAGCTCGAAGGACGGGTCGAAGAGATTTGTAGGTGAATGAGCGTTATACGTTCTCTAGGCATGTGTGGTCTCGCTTCCTGCAGTTTGGGAAGATATGCGAGCGGTATACCAGCATAAGACGATTGTGAACATTAAACAAGTGTAGTTTAGAATTGCGCACCATGAATAAGTTGAAGATGAGTTTCGCACTTCTTTGTGCTCTGGATATTACGAA
>OX104071.1:10396841-10466240 GCA_944474145.2 Dicrocoelium dendriticum | reverse complement strand
CTGTACGCAATGGTGCGCTTGTTGAGACTCTTCAGCCCTCACAGTTGTTTTCCCTTCCATGCCGTCATTTTTTCTTGTGTTGTGGCACCCAGCCAATTATATTGTAGTTGATGTAGTGTTATATATATATATATATATATACTGTATTATAAAGAGCGTTTGGAGAAAAACAATATATAAAAGTTTACAGGCCGCAACTGGCGGCTGAGGAAGAGATTTATCAATCGGTACACCAAGATTCCAAGGTCATTATGTCTATGCTAACTGTATCCAGAGTGTCTTTCAAGCCCTATGGATAGAAAATGTGTGGTGTTTTTGTATCATACACAATTTCACTGATATACACTAAGAGTGAGGGACCCAATACACTAGCTCGGATCATAGCGACTTTTGTAGGCAAAGGGAAGAGTCTAACATGCCCTGTGAATTAGGTGTTACGCGACCCGTGAGATGTGCATCGAACAATGCATAAAAAGATGGGTGATCTCTAAAGTTGCTAATTTGTTGAAGCTTTCGTATCCCACTCTGTCAATGGCCTTTTGTGTGCAAAGAAGGAGAATGATGGAGACTTTGTCACTGTTAACAGAAATTATCAGAGAAGTTAGGAATTTGAGCTGACAGTCCTGACATTAGCGTTTTGGTAAGAACCCATGTTACGCTGGGTTTGTCAACATCAGTGATAGCAAGCGTTCAGTCGCTTTTCCTTAATTGGTTCCATTCTTCTTGAGAAGGTCTGTATGTGGCGGTAATATGACAGCATATTTGTCGGTTGGTCACATAGAAGAACGTCAACTCCAGAGGAGGTTGAGGAGACATAATCATTTATGATCATTTCAATCACAAAGTTGAAAAGTAAGAAAGATATAGGACAACCCTGGTAGGCCCAACCTGTAGTGGGGAACTCAGGGGACAGCATGACATAAAGTTACTCGGCTTGGAGAGTCGTGGCTTCAGAATGAAAAAGTTCCTCTGGCATGATGGCATGATCAACGGAGTGAAGTAACTTTAGATTTGAGGAAAACCACCATAGCTGGCAGTCAGTAAGCGAGTCTGTGCCCCAACACTTCCCGAATGACAAAGGCATCAGCAGTACGCCGGTACGCAGTACTGACGTTTCGCTGCCGCGCAACCACCATTAGTCGCACGCGGGGGCTACGGATACTGAGAGGATCGCACAGTCCCTAAGCAGGCTCGAAGCCGCACGCTCAGATTACAAGGCAAGCTTGTAACCCTTAAGGACATGGGCCGCTTACCGAAGGACAAACAAATGGTCGATGCAACCACGATTAGAAGGAAAATGAGACTAGCCCTCAAGAATCCGACTCTTATGAGGACCAGTAGGTCACCTTAGAATGATACGCGTGAGAAGAATGGAAACCATGGAATTAAGGTTTATGCCACGGTGACTTTCGCACAAAGTGCGTCGATCATTTGTGAACATGGGAATAGCGCTCGACAGGACCCAGACTGAGCGGCAAGTTCAGCCAACAAAAGCTCCTTTATCTCTCGGCAAAAATGTAGGGAGGTTGTCGGGCTAGTTAACACGCCAGAGAATGGCTTACCTGTCCATTATTATCAGCTAGGCCGGTGGCCGAGTGGTCTGCATGCCCGGCTTGCAATCATAACGTCAACGGTTCGAATCCGCGTAGGGGCGAGCGTCTTCGCAGTGGTGGTGGTCGCGCAGCAGCGAAGCGCCGTTACGGCGTACAGCTGACGATTTATATATTGTTGTTATTAACAGGGTGTTTTGAACCTAGATGAATTGGAACAGTGCTCAGCTGTTCCCGATAGTATTGGATTTATCCATCTCACGGGATCTTGCCACGCACCAACTGTAAGACTCCTAATTAGCCCTCGTTTCGAGGTGTTATGGATAGGCTGAAACGGCGCGGCCAATGTAATCTGCCTAAGTGCTTGAAACACACTGATTTATGCCTCAGAAACCCATTAACATTTCGGAAGTTTCGAGTTAGGTGTACAGGGTTTAAAGACTTTCTTCATGATACATCTGATGTGATTTCATTCGGCATCCGACTCACCAACCCCATTTGCTATTGATAACTGGTAGGCGAGTTTGCCAGGATATTTCTGGATCGTGGACTGTGAAGCTATATGGCGAGACACAAGTGTAGAAGTCGAGCGTAAAACTGAAGCCGAAAGAATGATTGGAATTTACGCATGTACTCCGAAATGACCTAAAGAGTTTCTCAGAAGATGAACGTCGTGTGACAGTAGTTATTTCGTGTACTCTCGTCGGCCACGTACATGCAATTAACAAGGAAATCAAAATAAGACCACATCAAATCGGTTGTTGGTCAATTGTTTTACGCTCGGTGCGTTACTCACTAGCACAGATGGTTTAGCTACACGGTCAGCTGTTTTTGAACACCCAATAGTAAAACAGTTGACCAACAATCGATTTGATGTGGTCTTGTTTTCGTTGCTTTGTTGTTTGCATGTACGTGACCGATGAGAATGCACGAAATGAGTGTCATTCCGTAATATTCGTCTTCTGACATTAGTATTTGGAATTATAAAGAGAATTTCATATTTCCAAATAGTTTAAGTGATGTGCGCTATCAAGTGGCAGTGTGGTCGATTTGGAATCGGGATCAGAGAGGAATTCGGTGCGTACCCCAGGTAACACGATTTGAACGTTTATGCCGGAAAGTAGTGTGGCAACTTAACGCATAGCTGTAGCGAACGATTAACTATATTTGTTGGGCACGCAGTTGCTTCAAAATGGCTTCCTAAACATCGTTCGCAACCAGAGATGTTACCTATTTGGCTATTTATGTCACCAGCGACAATTCATCTCTGATGCCACCAGATATGTAGTCGGTTGGGGCGTACGTCAAAATGATAACAAAGCACAACGTCTTCAGATAGTGGTCAGTAACAACTATGGGAGTTCAAAGTCGAACTACACCAGTACCGAGTCGAGTTGACTAACGTCAACATGTTTGATGAGGGCAATACCGCCAGGATAAGTACCTCGAGTCATTGACTAGGTATCATCAGAGAAGCGAAGTGTAGTATTGTCGACAGATTCGAAAGCATGGAGTCGAAAATCGGTCATTACGTTTTTGGCTAGTTTAGCTGTTTCGAAGATACAACACATCGCAATTAAAAGAGAGTGAAGACGAGAGTTTGCGATAGCGTTTTGGTCGAGAGTACGGGCTTTGAACGAATCAATGTGAAACGAGACCCTTAGTATGTAGCAGGGGATTACACATGCATCGTGAATTGTGGGTGCGGGGTCAACTACAGTCCATTGCTCATTAACTGGGAGATAGCCATGAGAGTATTGGTGACGGAAGCATGTAGGTGGATGATTTCTCTCGGCTGCCGATTCCGCGAGAGGGATTTTGTTCGAGGTGCTCTATCTCCAGATCTTGACACCACAGTGATGTCTAAACCCTTAGGAAGCATCCCCAACTGGAGTATGGTTGCAAAACCATAGCGTGATCTGTTTGAGGTATTCACGTAAGGCCTTGGAATTCAGGACAATGCATGTATTTGTTCGACCCTAATAAGTTGCGCACCCGATCAAGGAAAAGCGAAAGTGGGAGTTTGCAGATTTGCATCTGTATGACTAGGGTTTACCTGGCTTGGGGCAGGCATGAGCAAACCATCGAGCACCGGATGGTGTTCTCCCACCGTCATAGCTAAACCATAACACTAGTGGGGGACGACCTACAAACCGTCCAGAGCGCTTTGGACCGCTTAGTGATGGAGGCGTATAAGTACGACTTATGCTTCACTCCGGGAAAAGGTAAAACGCTGCTCTAGGACTGGCAGGTGTTTGGACCCGCGCTTACCATTGCTAGATATGTTCTGGAGCAAGTCCCTTGTTTTACGTATCTACGGAGTTGAATCACGGTTGGTGGCGGTGTTGGAGATGAAGTCTCACAACGGATTGCAAAGGCCCGCCTTGCATTCATTAAATTGAGACACCTATGGCGTTGTAGTGATGTCAATCTCAAGCTCAAGGGCAGGGTGTACAATGCTTCTGTCCGTGCAGTACTCGTGTACGGCTGTGAGACTTGGCCTATTCGCTCGAAAGACATGAAGCGGCTGTCAATCTTCGGCAATCGGTGTCTACGAAGAATTGCCTGGGTGTGGTGGCAACACCACGTGACCAAAGCAGAGGTGCGAGACCGAGTGCTTGGAGCGAGTAGTGCCAGTCTTCAGGACGTTATTCTCCGACATCGCATGCGTTGGCTCGGGCATGTTTTGCGCATGCCAGCCCATCGCCTTCCACGTCGAGCGCTATTTGCATTCCCAGGGAGCGACTGGAAAAAGTGCCGAGGTGGACTGCCAATGACGTGGAGAGGGATCATGATGCAGGCAACTTCAAGTTTGGCGGCAGTCGGACCAGTCCTTCACCCAGGTTGGGGACCACGAGATGCTGAATCTCATGTCATGGCGCGCAACAGACATCAGTGGCGTCAATGTTGTCCTGCTATTTTATCCCCCCTTTAATATATACAAAAACACAAAATAAAAACAAAAAAAATTCAAAATGGCGCGTGTAAAACAAAAAAAGTCGTTTTCCATTTTTTAATCGCAGTTTGTGTTTCTATCTTCTCCACTTTTTTCTACCATGGTTCTGATAGCACAACGTCTGTTAACAGACTTTGGATATATATATATATATATATATATATATATATATATGGTGGGAGAGCCTATGGTGCCCTGAGGCTGTTGGTGGCTAGATCTTGACAGGTGGTCTACCCACTGCCGATACTGTTGTGCCATTTGCTCATGTCCTGGGCGCCTCCTCGTGGCGACCGCTTGGTGGGAGTTGGGTTTCACCTTTCTCTCTGCTAAGATCCAGGACACCAATCCGCATGAGTCAGTGAACTGACCATGCGCCAGACCCGCTGCCTTTCTGGTGTTCATTTAATCAAAGGCTTTGGTTGAGGACCCGTCGTTCTCCTGTCAGGAGTGGGCGCCATACAAGCATCCTAGTCCATCCTCTTCGGAGGTTAGGAAGTGGTCAATGGCCCTCTTCCCGTAAAAACTAGCCATAGGAGACAACATGCCTACGGATTATAAGCTCACAGCTCGATTGGCGTAGAGCACGAGCGCCACGCATTGTCTTTGACGGTGGAAGGGCACCTCCGGGTGTTCAATGGTTTGCTACTGCCCGCCTCAAGCCAGGCAACCCCTGGTCAAATTGGTGCAAACCCGCCAAAACCCACCTGCGTCTGGCCGTGGTGGCAGATGCGTATCCTACTACGGTCGCAAAATATATATAAATCATTCCAGTACCCCCAAGGCTGCGTGTGACGGCCGTCAAGCAGATCCCAATCTGTCTCTGCAATCACATTCCCGAGCTGGATGTGCTCCCCACTGCCTTGTGGGTCAGGCTATTGAGCCAAAGGCTCCGGGTGGAGTCCCTCAAGCAAACATCCGAAGCACAACGACCATCTCGCGTGCGATTGCCCACCAATGCAATCGTAGGCCTGCGCGCAAAGCACTCAGCATCGGGTGCTGGAACGTGCGCACATTACTGGATCGGAACTCCAGCGAGCGCCCGGAGCGACGAACTGCACTGGTCGCGATGGAACTGGCGCGCTACCACATCGATATTACGGCTCTCAGTGAAACTCGGCTCGCTGAGCAAGGTAAGTTACATGAAGCAGGTGCTGGCTACACATTCTACTGGGTGGGGTACGCCGCCTCAGCACCACGTGAACATGGGGTCGGATTTGCAATATCCGATCGCCTCCATGGCCAGCTGGTGGGTGAACCAACGGACATCGGCGCGCGAATGATGACTGTTCGCCTACGACTCGGAAGAGGTAAGTTTGCTACTTCCAAGCACGTACGGTCCGCCTATGTGTTATCCTGATGACACGCGTGATCAGCTCTACACTGAGCTATCCTCCGTGTTACGGTCTGTGCCGAGGAGCGACCGACTATTTCTGCTGGGTGACTTCAACGTGCGCGTTGGGCGTGATGCATCAGCGTGGACAGATGTTATCGGTTCGCATGGCATTGGTTCAGCGAATGCGAACGGTGACAGGCTGCTCTCACTGTGTGCCACTCACGGCCTGACGATCACGAACACACGGTTTGCACTGAGTGCGAGTGATATTGCAACTTGGACGCACCCAATGAGTGGTCACGCTCACCTACTCGACTATGTCATCGTACGTCAGCGTGGTATGCGTGAAGTGCGCGTGACACGTGTACTGCGTGGAGCTGAGTGAGGCACCGATCACAAATTGGTTCGGACCAAACTGTACATATATTTTCGTAAATCAATGTATTGCACTCCCGCCGTGAATCGGCGTAAATTTAACATTCTCTCCCTCGGTACTGTGGCGAAACGTACTGAACTGGAGAAGGCGATGGCTGCACGCCTGTGTGATTTGGACTGCATAGCCACAGTGGGCGACCTGTGGCACCAAATTCGCGACCAGGTGACAGCTGCCGCCGAGGAGACTATCGGGCGCACAAACTGTAAGCTGCCTGATTGGTTTGATGACAAAAATGCGACGATTGGCGCATTGGTGTCGGAGAAGAATGCAGCATTTGCTGCACATGTCGCAGACCCCAGTGACTTGGGGAAGAAGAGTCAGTTTCGCAAACTTCGACGGCGACTGACCCGAGAGCTCCGTTGCATAAAAAATGCATGGTGGACGGAGAAGGCGAAGCAGATGGAATGCTACGCCGAACGCCGCCAACACAAGGAATTCTTTGACTCCTTGAAGGCGGTGTATGGACCGAGATTGGAGCCGCTGAGGACATTGATCGATGGTAGTTCAGGCGCTACCTGCACACAGACTGCAGACATAATGCAGATCTGGCGAAAACACTTTGACTGTCTCTTGAACAACCGTTCAGAGATCGACTGGCCTACATTGAACTGCCTGAAGCAGCACGATGTGAAGACGAGTCTGGTGGACACACCGACACTGGATGAGACGCAGAGAGCACTTGCTCAGCTGCGAAACGGCAAATGTGCCGGAGCGGACGGGATCCCGCCTGAAGTATTGAAACACGGCGGACCCGCGTTGTTGACTGCGCTGCACCACTTGGTGCAACGTGTATGGATTGAGAAGGAGGTGCCTCCTGAGCTGAAGGATGCCCTTGTGCTACCACTGTACAAGGGCAAACGGAGCAAGCAATGTTGCACGAATTATCGTGGCATCAACTTGCTGAGTTGTGTGGGCAAGGTGATTGTCCGAATCCTGCTCAACCGCCTCGTCAGTCAGGTTGTGGAACCGAACGTGACGGAAGAGCAATGTGGATTCCGTTCGGGTCGCAGCACTATAGATATGGTGTTTGCGGCTCGTCAGTTGCAAGAGAAGTGCAGAGAAAGACACCAGCCATTGTACTCGCTTTTTGTTGATTTTACCAAGGCATTTGATACGGTGAACCGCGAGGCATTGTGGCTGGTGTTGGGTAAATTTGGTTGCCCGCGTAAGTTTGTAAGTTTAATTGAATGTCTGCACAGTGGTATGCGAGCGAGGGTGCAGCTGAGTGGAGAGACCTCGGATGACTTTGCAGTTGTCACTGGTGTGAAGCAAGGCTGTGTCTTAGCTCCTGCCCTGTTTAATATATATCTTCATGCAATGTTGTCCTGTGCTTTTGATGCGGCTTGTGCTTACGGTGTTCGTGTGGAGCACCGTATTGATAGTGGGTTGCTGAACATCCGTCGTTTCGGTGCGAGAACTCTAGTCTGTGAGACAACTATCCGTATGTTGCTGTTTGCTGACGACTGTGCGTTGTTTGCACACAGCGCGGATGAGTTGCAGCATATGACTAGTGCTCTGGCTTCGACAGCGGCAAAATTCGGGCTCACCATCAACACAAGCAAAACTGTCTGTCTCTTTCAGCCTTCACCGGAGGTGCAATCTTCAATATTGCCGCGAATCAGCATTGGTGCTGAAGTATTAGAAACCACCTCCCGCTTTTGCTACCTTGGGAGTGTGATGTCGACTGATCAGCAGCTGCACAGTGAGCTTCGTATCCGCGTGTCGAAGGCAGCGGCGGCATTCGGGAAGCTTGAGTACCGAGTGTGGAACAACCATCAGCTTACCATTGGCACGAAGCTGATGGTGTACAAATCCATGGTGCTGTCCGTTCTTCTATACGGCAGTGAAACGTGGACGATGTACCGTCGGGATGTGCGATATCTCGAGCGGTTCCATCAGCAGTGCTTGCGACGGATTTTACGCATCGGTTGGGGCGACAGAGTTGCAGACACGGAAGTGTTGCGCCGTAGTGGAATGTATGCAGTGGACTGCATACTTTTGCTGAGACATCTGAGGTGGCTCGGTCATGTGAGCCGTATGGATTCAACGCGGATACCGAAGCAACTCTTATATGGTCAGCTGAGTATAGGGAAGCGGCACGTGGGGAAACCAAAGTTACGTTACCAGGACATGATTAAAGTGAGCCTCTCACGTTCTAATCTTGATTGCAGATCATGGGAATCGAAGGCGGTTGATCGGCGTGCATGGCGCGATCTGATCACGAAGGCAGTTGCCGAGGTGCAGGAGAAAGCCCTCATGCATGCAGAGAAGCGGCAAGTGCGGAAGCGGCAAGCACCGATGGGTTGTTCTCCATCGACATCAAGCGCATGGTGCTGTAGCACATGCGGTCGCGAGTGCCTGAGTCAGGCAGGCTTAGTGAGCCATGAGCGAGGCCACTCGGGACCACTACCGAAGCGACGACGGGTCCTGCAGAGAACGTAGGCAGAACCGGCGCAGCGTTTGTAGGTACGCTGCATTCGATTTACTAACCGCGTGCTTGCATGCTAAGTCTCTTTATTTCAGGTGGTGGGTTTTCAATTTGTCCTAATGCTTTTCTTTCTCAAATAAATGTCTACCTGTACACTCTTCTATAAACCTGCACAACTCGCTTAAGCCAATTGTAGTTAATTTCGATAACATTTTCGCGTTTGTGTCATTTCCGTAAAATATAATTTCTGACCCCCTGAACTTATCTCGGATCCTTTGTTAACAACTTATTTCATATGCTCATTAATTTAAGATTTTTGTCACGTTTCCTTATGCATTACTCGATTTATTTTTTGTTATCTTTCTCTCAAGTGATTGGCTGTTGCTTGATATCCCCGGTGTGGCTGCGCTTGATGTGCATGTTGACAAAGTGCCTACCTGTCTATTACCCACTACCTCGTCCATACTGGCTCTAGGAGACAGTTGGTCGTTGCTGGAGGGGACAGGGTGCACGGTTCTTGTGGCCGTGTTAGGATCAAAGAGTGGTTCCATGCACTCAGTGTGGAGCGGACTACGGTCCAGCCACCGCCTTGTGTGCGCTTGATTCCCCAAATACAGCGTGCTTGTGTTTGCCTGTGAAGGAGTGTGGGCCGGCTCCGTTGATGAAACGTGGCTCCCATCCACATGCCTCCCGGTCTTATTCCTTCGGGTTTACACTGGATATGGGGTGTGTGGTTGGAGCTGTGGGTGGTGCAGCGCAAGCCATCCATGGTCCCTCTGTAGGCGCAGGCGTCCTGTGGCTGGCCACAGTGACAGGCAAATCCGAAACCGGATGCCGCCAACCATATATATATATATATATATATATATATATATATATATATATATATATATATATATATATATATATATATATATTGGTGCCCCACACCAATCGAACTGCGAGCTTATAACCCGCCGTAAATCTGTCGACCTCAACCAAACCCTTGAGGACGATGCTGAGACTCAATTTATTAGACCTCTAACCATTGGTCTGTTTGAGATGGCCAGTTCTGAAGTCACTCACGAAGTATCAATCAGAGTAGCTCGAGATCACAGAAGTACCCGAAGCAGCGCACCAGGTCAAAATCCGGTCTCGTCGCGACGATGTGCCTATACTGTAGTTATGAGTTTGTCGGGCAACCCATTGGAAACATATGTTCATAAGATAAACTCACTTTATTTACTGTGATGAAACCACCTCCATGTGGAGCGGGAATCTGGCCAGATAGTAACTGTACCGCTGTTGTCAGATGCACTTGTCGCAAATTCAAAGCACGGGGGTTCAATACGATGATGTAGTCCGCATCGGAACGGAGTGCGGCACGCACGGCCACCTCCAAGAGATTTACAAAGTCAAGACCCTGAAAAAAGAAATATAGTTAAGAGAAAAAAGGAACAGGTAATTAGAAATCTGGCGGCTGAACTTCTTCATATAACCCCGTCTCTGCTCGCATTCGAAGAACAAAACTCACGGGGACAGTGACATATTCGATCCGCGTTCTACTAGACCCAACCAGATGCATATGTGAAGGAAATGTATTATCCATGGGTACATTTGGAGATTTGCCAAAATAGGTGCTAGATTTATCTTCAGAAATGTGCCAGGAGCAATAAACGGACGGATCCTCCCATACTGTCTTGCTACCAGCGTTGCAACGAGCCAACCAGAGTAGATCGGACAAACGTTGACGGGAGGTATCGGAAACGGAGCCCCGGTGTTTGACAGAGTTCTGCACATGAGATTGAGGGCAAAGTGCAGGAAATGTAAGTGAAATAAGAGAAAAACGTCAAGTGTCGCTTAGTTAGATCGAAGTAGAAGAGGGTTGAGAACAGTACAGTTTCTCAGTCACGATGTGGTGCGGCGGATCTAGTTATCATTATATACGTGGCCAAAATGATTACAGAAATTATGCAGGCGGAAGGAGCAAGGAATGAAATCAAATGGTTCACGATTGAGAAAACGAGCGCCAGAATGCTAATGATTTGGCGAATGTGCAATATCCGACAGAGTAGCTAGCAATACTGAACGTTAACCGGAGATGGGTGACACATCAGCTACTGTGTCAAAGGATAATGCAAGTTAGTTGGCAATAAGAAAAAGAAAAACGACAAAGGACATCATTATGACCGAGAAGGAAATCACGATTGAATGGAAAGGCTAAATGGGACAGGATGGAAAAAGAAATTCACAATACAAACAAAGTTGGAATAGAGATACCGGTGTGGGTTGTGAAACGTCGTCACAAAGTGAGCAGCTGGTCTGTAGCTAACTTCGACCCTAGGTCTGTAGATCAAAAGCATAACACTAAAGCAACCTCGTTCCGTAACGATCGACATTTTACGGTAAAAGGAATTGATCTTTATTTGAGCAAATATTCAAATGTGGACGATGCGAAAAAATACCGCACGAAGAGACAAAGAAGACATCCCAAAAATTCAAAATGCATGTCAAAGTTGTGCATCAATGTGGAGGAGATAATGGAGAATTGTCCAAATACAGACATTTTCGGTAAGAAGACCAACTACCGTACAGGAAAGTATACAATCAAAACTGCTCTACTTTCTGAGTGAAAAAGCGACTTACTTCGCACTTCGTCCGCTTTTCATGCCATTTCCTGGCCTTCGAGTGGTTTGGTAATACAGATAACCATCCAGAGAGTTCGAACGCACTGGAGTAACTGGTACGATAAACGAGAAAAACTTGGGAAACCACAAGGTTTGCCAGAAATTGCTTCGCCTCAAGCCAAGTTGCCAAGCAGTTTGCCGTCAACTCGGTGAGAATTCGGTCAAGAAGGGAAGAATGCTTCAAAGAAGATTGTAAGAGATCGGGAACACCGGCTTCACTAGCAGAGATAGATACTCGTTCAGGAATAGGGAAACGAGTTAAAATGGCGATACCGACTTTTTCGGGCTTACGCAGCAAGGAAGAAAAGAGGTGGCAAACCTGGAACCTTAAAGGATGGAGCTTGAAATCTGAAATCTGTAAGTAGGTCGGATGAAGCGAAAATCTACCCTGAGCACCTGTCAAGAGCGCATACAGAGCGAGAACAGATTGACTCAGCATCACGTAGGATTGTCGCATACTGTCCAGTAGCCTGCTCAAGACGGTGCTTACCATCTTCGACCCGAGGAATAGAAACAAACGAATGGACAAGATAAAAATAACTAACATTGGACAGCTGCGCCGATGCACACGAGTAAACTGGAAAGAAAAAGCGAGAAACAGTAACGGCAGAAAACAATATTAGTTACGTGTTAATAACATCATTACAAGAGAACAAGTTCGATGAAGACCTCATTACCGTCAAAGGCCGGCATCAACATTACGTCGTATGCTGGACCGACGCTTCGCTGCTGCGTAACCACCATCAGTTGCATGTGGGCTAAGGATACTGCGAGGGTCGCCCGGTCCCTACGCAGGCTCGAACCCGCGCTCTGAGATTACAAGGCAGGCATGTGATTCTCAAGGCTGCGGGTCGTCAAAAGACATCAGAAGTTGAAATGGCTGATCAGCGGTGATCGACAGAAGATGGATACAATAAACATAGATAAATATTTCAGTTGTTTGACAGACTGAATGCATAAAAACTTGTCACTGCAGTCAATGTGTAGATTTGCAAGAGTAGTCAGCGCAGTACATGGAAAAGAGTATATCCCAAAATCTGAGATGTGGTGGTACAGAGGTTCGGCAGGTAACCATTAGATACTGGGCTTGATTCCCACATCTTTGTGGGGCCGCATGCGACTGCAGTATTAAACCACACGTACAAGTGATTGTGATTACAAGGCGGCAAAATATCGGTGTGTACTACTGGTTTCCTGTAGGTGACTTTTAATTTAAACCGGTTGGTTTGCACCACTTGTAATAGCAAAAACTGCGCCATATATTTTTTCTTGTCCCCCTGCGGTTGGATTCCTATTCAACACCTATTAGACCTACACTCAGCACCAGAACATTCTTCCGAGTGCCCACTAGAAATGCCTGTTAACAAAGTGAAAACGAGAAGCGCCCTCCTCAGGCTGAAGTTGAAAATAGGAAAGACTATAAAACCCTCTGATAGCACTGTTAGGAACCCACCCGATATTACTGTAAAAAAGGGACGTCCATCATCTAAATTCCAAAAAAAGTCGATGTAGATGAAAACCACACCAACTTTACTACCACAATTCTGGCTGAAACAACAGACCGGATTATAGTCCTTGAGAAGTAGCCACGCTGAAGTGTAAGCTTCATGAATGCAGAACATACTATGAATAAGTCCTATCATTCTGTGGACTGCTTAGATTTTCAGAAACTGTTACACTGGACCGATTGAGCAAAGCTGCTTTCTTACTAGACTCAGTTACATCCGAAAAGCAAGAACGCCTTCGTAGATCGCATAATGTTGTCATTTTAACGTGCCTGATAAACCGAACATTGACAGGGTAACAAATGCCCTCTTAAAAGCATGCAATATGGATAGAGTCTCCAGTCAATGCCTCAGAGTGAGGAAAAAGGAAAATATGACCACATGTCCGATACTCCTACAGTTTCCAGACGATAGGAGCGCATCCAAATTCGTACGCAGTAAAAGACTAGTTGTTGCACAAACTAATTTTAAAACATTATCTTCAAACACGATCAAACGTCTCTTCAAAGGCGATTAACAATGAAACAAAACCCCTATGCCCATCATACACCCCATGTTCCTAATAATGAACCCAGTACTGACGCTGTCATCAACAATGTCGACATTGATAAGTCAACCGCACCATCTAAAATAGGCGATGACGGGCATCTTAGTCGTCAGCGGCCTCATGAAAGATTCTCAAACAGCAGTAGTGATGTGTCCATAACTAAAACTACCAAACAAGCTGAAAATATAACGACATAGACATCTGCTGACCACACACTCAACTCCTTTGTCTCTTATCCAAACCCCAAGCCTTTACAAAAGTTGACAGTAACTGTACCTGAGACCTATCAAGTGCGATACAAAAATTCAGATCGTAACGGTGGCAGCACGAAAAACAAATCTAAATCCGACCCGAATGAAGTAAGCTATAGGTTATCTCCGACCAACCGAGGCGTAAGCAAGAACAGGGGAAAACAAACTGCCAAAATTTCTCTCGTAAGCACTCAAAGCTCATTAGGTCTGAAGCGACCACCACAAGAACGTAGATATGCAGCTAGGCCAACTGAGAAAAAGTGTACATCCTCAAGCTTCTACATGCAACACCGACACTGTTGTCGGGATAGGTCGCAGAGAGCCGGCCCAATACTTACCCACAATGTCTGACTACGCTTCCAAATCCCGCGACCTCAAGCTGGAAAGGGCCCTTATGTGTGCAACACCAAAATAGAAAACAAAATGGTGGTAGGCCACACGGACTTACAGGTAAGAGGGTGCAAACCCTATCTACCTCAAGTCAAAATTCACCCACCACCACTCCCCTGTAGTACTCAACTGGCAACAATACAATTCGAAGAAAAATGATTTTGTAGACTTCAGCATCCCCCACCCCTGCATACTACGCATGTAGGTCCCTTTTAGACTATCGTACACCACCACTTCCTCCCCTACCAATCCAGCCCCAATCACGTGCGATAATGAAACAGAGAATAATCAAACTACTGGAGCATGTACTTCTTTCAATCCAATACGATGTAGAGCTGAGTGTGCCTCAGCTATCTCACAACACACAGTTCTCAGATACAATGACGAAACAAACATTACCCACCACTTTCATTCCATGTTAACAATGTCTTTAAATGCTGTTGTCATTAACATTCATTCCCTTTTAGCCAAATTAGATCTACTCTCAGCACTTATGTTTATGAGATCCCCCGATATTGTTTTTATCACTGAAACTTGGTGCACGTCAGAAATTAGTGATTCTCAGCTTAACATCTTAGGCTATAAGCTTTTCCACAAGGATCGCTCACACAAACGTGGTGATGGCTGTGCCATATATCTTTGAAATAACCTGACTGCAATTCCCGCAGATCAACCTGTGTTCAATGACTTAGAAGATACACGATGGCTAGTGATCCTATCTAATGATCTTCTAGTGGATTGTATCAATCGGTTGACGCGAACTATTCAATGCGAAACCCAAAAGCCAATCGATATGATCAATGCTGCTTCCAGCACCACATACAAACCCAAAATTATGTGTGGAGATTTTAACCTACCACATGTTAACTGGATGCTGCCTACACTCAGAAACACTGCGGAGATTGAGGAAATCATCTCACGTATTCACCTCAATGGCTGGACTCAGCATGTTAGAGAGCCAACCAGAAGTGCCGCTACCTTAGACCTTGTATTCACGATGGGAATCGCTTACGCTTATACATTCATTGTTAATCCACTAACTGGCTGTGATCACAACACGGTGCTTTGCGATATGACTATAGATTCAACTAAACGACCAAGTAAAATGCTAAAACCCATTCGCAACCTCCATCATGTGGACTGGAACTCACTTAACGAACTTATCAGTACCATGAATTGGAATGCGCCATTCCTAACTCACAACCCTACTGCGGCTACAAATGAGTTTATGAACATATTGCCCTTGTTGTGGATCTCCTGGTACATACTCTATGGAAAAATACCCATGAACATAGTGGTGAACTCAAGCTTCTGTACAGAGTCAAAATCAAACTAACGAAACTCAAATCGCAGGAGCAACAGCTTCGCAACATTGCTACGAATACACAAGAATTTACTACATTTACAACGTCTAACCTAACCGACCAAATCAAAGAAGAAAGTCAGGTATACAGAAATCCTGAGAAAGTACGTATATTGATGCAACTACTCAAAATAAGGAAGCCTAAACCACTTCAGGAAATTGAAACGTTGGCTCTAGACGATGGTTTAATAACGCGCGACATCTCCTGTGTATGCGAGGCTATCAAGTCTAGTTTTGTCTCCTATTTTGTCCCCAACACTCAGCCATTTCATCCTCCACTTCGAAAAAGAACGATCGAACTATACTGCAATATCCCTGTGACGTTAAGAGAGGTGCAAAGTGTCATCGCAGCCATAAAACCATCAACTCGTCCAGGTCCAGATGGCATCACCCCAACTGTTATAAAATTCAGAGCAAAAACCTCGCTCTATTGTTATTAAACATCTTCACACTTTCACTCGCTTCCGACTGCTTTCCAACTCAATGGAAGCAATCCATTATAATGTCTAAGCACAAGGGTGGCCCGAGAAATCAAGTGTCAAGCTACCGCCCAATAAATCACAACTCTGCTGCTTCCAAAGCGCTAGAGCGAATAGTCAAGAAGAACATTGTTCAATAATTTACACGACTGGATCTGATCAACCACTCACAGCATGGCTTTCTCTCAAAACGCTCCTGCGTTACATGCCAGCTACAATTTCTCGATCACGTCACAAGTATGATTGACAGAGGAATGGCAATTATTATAATTCTGTTGGACATGCAAAAAGTGTTCGACCGCGTGCCGCACAAGCCACTGCTGTCTGCTCTAGAGTTATATGTAATTGGAAGTCCTCTGCTTAACTGATTTGATTCATACCTAAACGGGCGAACTCAGGTAGTTAAAATCGGTTAGCAACATTCTACACCGAAGCCAATAACCAGCGGTGTCTTCCAGGGAAGTGTGCTCGGACCACTACTTTTCCTAATCTACGTAAACAACATATGTGACCCGATCAAACATGGACACCCATTTCTGTTTGCAGATGACGTCAAACTGATTTACTCATTTCATCCAGACCAACTACATATATGTTTGGGAAACATTTGTGAAGACCTATCCGCACTAAATGTAGCTAGTGAGCGTTTGTTAAAGAAGTTCTCCGCAGTGAAATCCCAAGTACTTGAGTTCCGATGCCGCATCCCAGAAGGCTGCAACATACTTACCGGAAACGTGATCCCAACATCTGATTCAGTTCGGGACCTAGGAATTAGGTACTCCAACTCTTTCAATTTCTCCGAACATGTATTTTATCAGGTTGCGAAAGCAAGGCAGTTATGCGGATATATCACCAGAACTTTCTCCCTACCAGAAGCACGACTTGAGTCATTCAAGACAATAGTACGACCGACTCTGGAATATTGTACTATCGTTCACAGCCAATTGAGAAAGAAAGACAGAACGGTTTTGGAAAATGACCAAAGATCATTTACCAAGCTGGTCATGGGGCGCAGCTCAAACCTGACTTATTATGATCGCTGTCGAAAACTCCAACTGGATCCTCTTTGGCTGAGACGCTTAAAGAACGACTTCGTTCGCTTCCACATTATAAACAGACGAATGTACGCAGACATCACCGCACTTGAACTACGAAAAACTGCAGGCAACCCCACACGCAATGGCGGCTACTTGATACGCACAAACCATTCAAGTCATAAAACTCGGTCGAATTTCTTCTTAATGAGATACACTGATCTGAGAAGCAAACTACCCCTTCAGATACGCATGTGTACAAGCCATGTCACGTTTGGAAATTCCCTTCAGACGTTCCGCACTATACCAACTGTGTTGAAGATACTTGACTCACAGCAAATTCCAAAAACATTGACAAAGTTGGTATAAAAAACATAGCAGAAATTCGCTTACAACTAGCATACCCACTACATGTCATTACATACAATACTAAATCCTGTGTCTATGCAGCCTATTAGTCCCTTCCTTTTATTATCTACTCCTGATGATACAAACATCCGTAAATTTTACATATGAGGTTCACGGGTCTAGGACCCGAGGAAAAAAATCATGATCCGAAATTCTATTAATAAACTTTTCTTTACTATTATGAAACGTATTCATTATACAAATGATCGCTCCCATTTATGGGGCCGTGTACCGTCTGTCGGTAAATATAGAAATTTATTTATTTAACTAAACGACCATATTCCCTACAGTTTCTTCAGTGCCGATAAGCAGATACGGTCAGAACTGAAACGTCCAGCAACCAACTACAAAAATAAATAACGACGATGGAGGTGAAATGGAAGTAGACAAAAGTGTTCGAGAGAAAGAAAAAAGCGTTTGGGAATGTCCGCTGGAAGTAGTGGAGTAAATGAGAGTGTTGACTTCTTGATTCCCCCATCGCCATCATCAACACCAGCGCATCAGCCATTTGAGCTGGGGTTTCACCAGTAGTAGTGGTAGTAGTATAGACAGCAGTCTATAAAAAAAGATATAATGCCAAACATAACCACTAAAGGAAGACAGGTTGAACATCGTATCACCGTCATGGCACATTAACTGAAGGTGAGCAACACACTTCAACTATTGTGCCGCAATATAAAAAATAACGGAGCGTTTTTTCTTATTTTGCACACACCATTTTTTTAATTTTTTATCGTTATCGTTAAGCATTAAGTATCCAAATCTAAGCAGTTATATACACAGATCCTCCACTAGTTTCCATTACCAGACATATCCTGAATTGTTTCCAGCCATCAGCACTCCTGTTCCTTTGGTCCCCAAACATGTAAACGTGTGGGTCCAATGGTAGCAAGACGTGAAGTTAACCATTTCATTTGCTGTCGCCAGGTGGATGGTGGACCACCACGTGATCTCTTCCAGTTGTGTCATGCACGAGCAAACAGAGCGCGATAGGGCAGACGCTCATCTGACATACACAGGACGTGACCGAGCCATCTTAACAGGCCGAAGCAAAAGCAGCTTGCTGAAGGGAATACTCGCATTCCCTAAGACATGAAGTCTGAGTTCAATGTTGCAGATGTGTTGTTGCCACCACACATGAGCAATCCTCCTCAAGCACCCGTTGCCGAAGGTCGAGAGCCGGCGCATGTCGCCTACGCGAAATGGCCATGACTCGTTTCCACATAGCAACACCTCCCGAACGGTGGCATTGTAAACAATATCCCTTACCAAAAGGGAGATATCCTGACGACGCCACATGTGCTACAGATTGAAAAACGCCCACAGAGCTTTAGCGATGCAAAGAGAATCTTCCCTTCCAATGGTACCACTAGGAGACACATTGCTGCCAAGGAAGACAAAGCAATCCACTTATTCAAGCTGTGTACCTTCACTATTGAGCACGGGAAGGGTTAAGTGCCAAACTTGAAGAAGCACTTTACACTGTGAAGGGGCAAAGCACATTCCGTACCCAGATGCTTCAATCGCCAAATGGTCTAGAGCGGTTTGCATGGTCTGTGAGTCACCAACAAGTAAGGCGATGTCATCGGCATAATCTAAGTCGGTCGCTCGCTGGCCCGGCAGTAGTTGCAGACCAAAAGTTTGACAACGTTCCAAAGCTCTCAACAGGATGGATTCAATCGCAGAATTGAAGAGGAACGGGGACATAAGGCAGCTTTGTCGTACACCGCTTTTGACAGCGAAGGACGACGAAAGCTTGCCATACACCCGCACTCTGCCTGAGATGTGGAACTACAGTGCGCGTAGGATGGCAGTGCACGTTTCAGGGACACCGCACTCTAACAAACAACGCCATAGTGCAGGTCGACCAACCGAGTCGAATGTGGCACGCATGTCCAGGAATACAACGATGGTAGGCCTCTGGTAAACGTGGCGGTGTTCCAGAATTTAACGGTGTGAATATCTGATCCACACACCCGCGGTCAAATCAGAAGCCAGCATGTTCCTCTTGGTACTGCGATTCGCGAATGGGAGATAGTCCACGTAGAAAAATGGATGCCAATAGTTTGGAGACAACCGAAATAAGAATAATCACCTAGTGATTGGCGCGTGAAGTGCGAGCACATTTATTAAAAATCGGGACAATAACTGACTCGCCACAGGATGAAAGCATCTTTTCCTCAAACCAGATTTTAAAGAACAATGACGTTAGCTGGTTAACGATAACTGCGTTTCTATGTGCGAACAGCTCCGGAAGAAGTCTGGCTGCACCGGCAGTTCTGAATCGCAAGATATACTTCCGCTTCGCCGGGTGAATAAAGGGTGACGACCAAGGGCTGGCAGCTGGGTTCGTAGGGCATATAAGCAGACGGTGAGGGCCAATTAAACTGGGAATGAAAATGTTCGGCCCATCGGTCTCAGCGTCTACGTAAGTTGGCAATCGCTTCGCACATAGTCTCACTGACACCAGGCAGAATGAGATTGCGAGCAGTGCCAGAGAGGGAAGCGGCCCCCATTTCCGGAGCACGCTGGGAATAACAAGCTTCACGAACAGTGTAGACCCTGTTTCAGCTACCGACTGACAGAACGGCTCATATCATCGTGATCAGACCAAGCTGGGATATTCCAGCGACAGTCAAACAGATTCAAAGAGTGTGCGGAGATCCAGGGCTTCAGAGGGTGCTGCGTGATATCACAGACTTGCGGCCCAAAAGGAATCACGGTCGCCTGCATGAACATCTAGCGTTCATCAATGTGGGCATTGCACTGCTCTCCGAGCTGAACAATTATTTTGCAGACGTTTCCCTGCCAGACTAGGCAACATCGTCAGTGCGGCTTTAGGGTCCTGCTGCCCAGAACCTCGTAAGCGACTTCGAGATCTATGTGCTTATTGATCAAGTTCTGCTTTGAACATCAAGCCTCAATACATTCACGTGCTTGCCGGCTTGTGGCTCTTCCGAGTATTTCGATGTGCTCTAGGTCGAACTGGTGGCATTCGGCATCCATATGCACGGACATCAAAGAATTCTGATCATGGCAGCGGATTGCTAGGCTATGTTCATGCAGCCGTGTGCCAAGCTTCCTTCCTGTTTGTCCTATGTAGTATTTATCACAGTCTCGGCAGCAGATGTTGTAGATTACACCAGATGTCTCCCACTGGCTAAGTTTATCTTTCACTTTAAAAAGTTTATTTCGAATTCTTTCTGTTAGTTGATGGGCAATTTTGACTCCAAAGAACAACAGAAGTCTCGCTGCCATTTCAGAGCTTAGGTTGACCTAAGGCAAAACGGCTCATTTTTCAGTCGTTGCATTTGTTGATGTGTTTTTTTTGCCTTATTTGGAGCCAACCAGCGCAGAATGAAGTCTTTTGGGTACCAATTCCGTTTGCACTTGCTGAAGAGATGGTCTTCCTCCGTCTGCCTCAGCTGCTGCGCGCTACAATGCGTCCGTGCCCGTTTGAAAAGTGTTGGCACGCAGCTGCGTTTGTGAACTGCCGGATGATTGCTGTTATAGTTGAGGATCTCGTCCGTATATGTTGATTTTCGATAGACCGTGGTTTCCAGTGGTCCCGGACCAATCCTAGGTATGAGAACGTCTAAACATGGCAGCTGCCCATTGTTTTCCTCTTCCCTCATGAGTTGGATGCCGTCGAACATACTGTTGACTAGCCCACATGTCTCCTCTAATTTAGAGCGTTTGAGAATGACGAAGGTGTCGTCTACGTAGGGCACCCAAAGTTTCGGTTTCGCGATTAAATGCTATCCGTTCTAGCGCCTGCATTACTGCTTCGGCTACTAGTCCAGAGATCGGCGATCTCATTGATGTGCCTCTTATCTGCTGGTAGATTTGGCCAGTAAAGGTGAAATGTGTTGTTAGACAGAATCCCAGCAACTCCATCATTTGTCCGGCGTCGATGTTACTACTTGTATCGGAAGCTATGCGTTCCTCCAGTAGACCAACCATTGTTTGTTTCACCAAGTTTATGTCGATCGAGGTGAACTGCGCCGTCGCATCAAACGAGACCATTATTTCGTCTTGTTCTATGTTTGTGCTTTTGAGTTTTGCTAGGAACAGTCCTGCCGAGTTGCTCGAGTGTTCTGATCCCGCAATCAGATGTTTTAACCATCTCCAGAGTTGTTTTGCAAGTCTGTACTTTGGTGCTCCAGGTAGCGACACAATGGGATGGAGAGGTACTCCGTTTTCATGTACATTTGGTAGACCGTAGCATCGCGGTAGTATCGAATCTTGTGGTTTCATCCATTTATGTTCCAATTTTATGATTCGCTCTTTTTGTTCTAGTTTTGGCAGAGTACGTTTGATCTTGCCTTCTAAGACTTTTGTAGGATCTTCGGTTATCAATTGGTATCGCTGAGCAAATGTGCCTTCATCATCTAATCTGTTTTGTCCATTAGGACCGTTAGGCATCCTTTTTGGCTGGCAGTATAACTATGCTCTTGTCCTTTTTGAGATTCATTAGAGCCTTTGGTTCCGTGTGTGGTGGTAGTATCAGAGCAGAGTGAGGAGATTGACCAACCGAGCGAACCGAACAGCCAATGGCAGGCGGACGTGACGGATTCGATTACTGGACTCGCATGTTTCGTTATTCGAGTGAGTGATTCACTTTTTGTTTAACTGAAGCAAAGGAATCTCATCGACTCGGAAGGGTTGTTAATTGTGGACCTGAACTTGCAATTTATATCAAGGAGTTTAACTTGCTAAACATGCTGTATTTTTCGCTTAGCTGTCTTTGTTGAATAAACACTTGTTCCTGAAGAATCGAGTTCTGCAACATGGTGTCAGAGATGACAAAGACAAACCCCACAGGCGATGCGCGCGGATGCTGTTTGGATCACTACCGTCTATTCAGATGGCTACTGAACATAGACGAACGGAACTTGGCGAGTAATTGGCGTCTATGGAAGGGCAAGTGGAAGGTGTTCTGCACCTTAGTACGTTTGGACGAACAACCGATGGCGTATCGCTTGGCCATGTTTCGACACGCAGCCGGGGATGACGCGCGCCGTGTTCTAGAGACATTGTACTGCGACAAAGGCGAAGATCCCAATAATTTGGTGACGGTCATTGGAAAGTTCAGTGAATTTTGTGAAGATCAAATCAACGAGACCTACCAGTGCTATCTTTACTTTTCACGCAACCGATTCCCAAATGAATCAGGCGACGCGTACATCACTGAATTGAAAATTCTGGTCCGATCTTGTAATTTCTGTAAATGTTTGGGCGACAGTCTCATACGCGATCGGATCGTTCTAGGAATCAATGATGAAAGTACGACAAAGTGGCTTTTGTGACAACGTAACTTATCGCTAAGGCAGTGCATTGATATTTGCAACATTAAGTCCTCATCCATCCAACAATACTAACAGATTAAGCTCACAACAGATGCGGAATTGTGTGCCGTTTCCGGAGGCGAAGCAGCGAAGGTTACTACCGTGAGAAAGGATATCTGCAAATTATGCGCCACGCGACATCCGAGCACCCGCGAACAGTGTCCGGCCTGGGGACTGAAATGCGAAAGATGTGCTCGTTGCTGACAATCCACAAACGTGAGTGCGGTCGTTCGTGACAAGTCCCCCGGAGATGCAGAACAATCAAGCGTCAACGTGTCTCGGAGGTTACCGCATAAATGTGTCTACGCAAGTCTTTTGATCGAAGACAAAGCCGTACGATTCCAGTTAGACACAGGTGCTACTATAAACATTCTACCAAGGAAGCACTGTCGTGGTGTGTGCATTCGATCCGATCAAGTTTACTTGCGTATGTGGAATGGTTCCCAACTTCGTCCGAAGGGCTCAGCTAAAGTCGAAGTCGTTAACCCAAGAGTTGGAGCCTCACATCGACTGGAGTTTGTGATCGTGGTGGAGGAGCTCATGTCGCTTCTTGGCAGATTTGATCCAGTCTCTCGGTTTTGTTGTTTTTAATCATGATCGTTTTGTGTATGTTTGTCAGGGAGAAACCGATATTAGTGACCGGTGTCCGTCTGCGTTTAGCCCGGATTTGGGAAAGTTTGAGGGAACCGCTCACTTGTCCTTAGATCCTTTGATGCGATCGGCAGCACTAACAGCTAGGAGAGGTCTATTTGCACTGCGTGACAGGTTCTCCGCTGAATTGAGCAAATTAGTGAGAGAGGGGGCGCTTGCCAAAGTCGACGAGCCAACCGACTGGGTTAGTCAAGTATTAGTCGTTCGAAGATGGATGAACTGCGTGTGTGTATTGACTCAAAACCGTTGAATGAGACCTGGTGTACTGTAGCGCCTTGGCGAATGCTACACAAGAAAACCGTAGCCCAGTAAGACCGAAGACGGCAAGATATAAAGAATGTCTTGAGAAAATAGCTATGTACAATAGCTATGTAAATATAGCTTGAGGACAATGGGAGAGAGTGGTGAAGCAATGAGTAACACCACGTAGGAACGCAACAGCCGGCTACGCGCGGACAAGATGGCGAACACGGTTCAAAATTGCAGTCCAGTATATATAGGCTTGGGATGGGTGCAAAGTAAAACAAAATGTGCACAAGTCTGAATGTGATGTTTGATGGGGTAAAATGTCATGGTCACTACAGTACAGAGCATTACGCGTTACCTACCTTAGAAAAAATTTCGCCGCGTTTGGCCAAAAGTAAGTGTTTCACGAAGGTAGACCTCTCTTCGGCATTCTGGCACGTAGTTTTAGATGATGAATCCAGTTTCCTTACTACGTTTGCAACACCGTTCGGGTGTTATCGTTGGCTGCGTTTACCGTTTGGCTTGAAGGTGTCGAGTGAAATTTTTCAAAAGCGATTGGTGAAAGCGGTAGACGATTCAGATGGTGTAAATGATCGCTCCCAGTTATGGGGCCGTGTACCGTTTGTCGGTAAATATACAAAGTTATTTTATTTATTTATTTTATTTAACATGCAAAACAGGATCGTAAAGCCGCACTGAGGATGTTGCCTAGTCTGGCAGCGAAACCTCTGCAAAATAATCGTTCAATTCGGACAGCAGTGCAATACCCACATCCACATCCCGAGCTACGGATATTCTCAACTATTTCAAATCACTTTGGGCGCGACGCGCTGAAATCTGCTCGCCGATGGGAGACATTTGCCAGCCGGCAATCCTCCACTAACGAACAGCTGTTCTTCCTTCACGAATGCTTGCGAAGGCAGATTTTGCCACCGAGTCTGCACTACCGTCCGCCGATCAACCATCCATTGGCTTGGAAGATGACAGAACAACATGGACGACGAAGGTCGCACTTGCTGATCACAGATGCACACAATCGGAAGCATAGCTAGCAAATGGTGACTGACCAACAGAGAGCAATATACTTAGCCTAGCTAGAATCACAGTTTTACTGAAGAATTAGGAACTGATACCTGTCAAAACACACAAAACGGAATGCAACACCAAACGGAAGCTTGGAGATAAGTTGAATTTAATTTCGCAACAGAAGTCAACTAGTAAAGATGGGTGGGTTAGGAACCTATCCAAGAGAAGTGCATCGAACGCTGAAAAAGCAGTCATTGTCCGAGATTTACAGCTCAATGACAAAGACTCCGATCCTATCGATTTCCTCGTTGCACTGGAATCAACGCTAAAATCATTAAACATCGCAACTGTGGCACAACAAGAGACAGACACAGGATCATTCTGGTTCTTAGTCATAAAGTTGAAATCAAAATACTCAGCACCACGGAATCAAAGGCTCGAATGAATCTCAAAAAGGACAAGAGCATAGTTATACTGCCAGCCAAAAAGGATGCCTAACGGTCCTAATGGACAAAACAGATTAGATGATGAAGGCACATTTGCTCAGCGATACCAATTGATAACCGAAGATCCTACAAAAGTCTTAGAAGGCAAGATCAAACGTACTCTGCCAAAACTAGAACAAAAAGAGCGAATCATAAAATTGGAACATAAATGGATGAAACCACAAGATTCGATACTACCGCGATGCTACGGTCTACCAAATGTACATGAAAACGGAGTACCTCTCCATCCCATTGTGTCGCTACCTGGAGCACCAAAGTACAGACTTGCAAAACAACTCTGGAGATGGTTAAAACATCTGATTGCGGGATCAGAACACTCGAGCAACTCGGCAGGACTGTTCCTAGCAAAACTCAAAAGCACAAACATAGAACAAGACGAAATAATGGTCTCGTTTGATGCGACGGCGCTGTTCACCTCGATCGACATAAACTTGGTGAAACAAACAATGGTTGGTCTACTGGAGGAACGCATAGCTTCCGATACAAGTAGTAACATCGACGCCGGACAAATGATGGAGTTGCTGGGATTCTGTCTAACAACACATTTCACCTTTACTGGCCAAATCTACCAGCAGATAAGAGGCACATCAATGAGATCGCCGATCTCTGGACTAGTAGCCGAAGCAGTAATGCAGGCGCTAGAACGGATAGCATTTAATCGCGAAACCGAAACTTTGGGTGCCCTACGTAGACGACACCTTCGTCATTCTCAAACGCTCTAAATTAGAGGAGACATGTGGGCTAGTCAACAGTATGTTCGACGGCATCCAATTCATGAGGGAAGAGGAAAACAATGGGCAGCTGCCATTTTTAGACGTTCTCATACCTAGGATTGGTTCGGGACCACTGGAAACCACGATCTATCGAAAAGCTACACATACGGACTAGATCCTCAACTAGAACAGCAATCATCGGGCGGTCCACAAAAGCAGCTGCGTGCTAACACTTTTCAAACGGGCAAGGACGCATTGCAGCAAGTAGCAGCTGAGACAGACGGAGGAAGATTATCTCTTTAGCCTGTTCAAACGGAATTCGTACCCAAAAGACTTCATTCTGCGCTGCTTGGCTCCAAATAAGGCAACAAAACACACATCAACAAATGCAACGGCTGAAAAACGAGCCGTTTTGCCTTAGGTCAACCCAACCTCTGAAATGGCAGCGAGACTTCTGTTGTTCTTTGGAGTCAAAATTGCCCATCAACTAACAGAAACAATTCGAAATAAACTTTTTAAAGTGAAAGATAAACTTAGCCAGTGGGAGACATCTGGTGTAATCTACAACATCTGCTGCCGAGACTGTGATAAATACTACATTGGACAAACAAGAAGGAAGCTTGGCACACGGCTACATGAACATAGCCTAGCAATCCGCTGCCATGATCAGAATTCTTTGATGTCCGTGCATATTGATGCCGAATGCCACCAGTTCGACCTAGAGCACATCGAAATACTCGGAAGAGCCACAAGCCGGCAAGCACGTGAATGTATTGAGGCTTGATGTTCAAAGCAGAACTTGATCAATAAGCACATAGATCTCGAAGTCGCTTACGAGGTTCTGGGCAGCAGGACCCTAAAGCCGCACTGACGATGTTGCCTAGTCTGGCAGGGAAACGTCTGCAAAATAATTGTTCAGCTCGGAGAGCAGTGCAATAGCCACGTCCACATCCCGAGCTACTGATATTCTCAACCACTGCAGGTGTTTATCAATATATAGCGGTGAGCGCTGCCATGTGCACCAGAAGGAGAAGCTTGATAGCTTTTTTGACCGGAGACGGTTTATTTGTGTATACCTTACAGTGCTTGAATTTCGCGGACCCTCCGAAACTCATGCATATGTTTGCACAAATAAGAGCATGATCTGAGTCAATAAAATTGGATCAGCGATCCTTTACACGGCCATCTGAATTCGATTACGATATGATCAATCTGAGACAATTATTGAGACGTAGGAGGTCGCGAATTAGCGGAACGTGTCTCCGAAGGCCGAAAGCTGGTGTTCGAGAGACAGATGATTATCTTCGTGCAGTGTGAGCAGTCTCTCTCCATTATATGAGCGGCTCTCGTCGAGCGCAGAGTGACTACCGAGGTGACTTTCGCATGATAATGGACGACCGACCTGTGCGTTGAGATCCCCAGCAAGGACAACAATGTCGGATTTGAAGGCTCTGCTCAAGAGCTGATGAACTTCACGGCAGAAATTGTCCCTCAGCTATCGTGGATTGATGATGATGATTGATGGAGTCAGGATGGCAGTAAGTTGAAGAGTAAGCTGAGATCACAAACAAGTTGCGTCTCTCCTCACGACATTTGTTTATCTTGAATAACCCCCGAGGCCGAACTGGACAGTCGGTTATTAATCGGGAGCCAGTCAGGCAGTGCGGGCTTGGCTTTGCTTCTTAGCGCTACACCAACACCAGCCAAACCTGCCGCAGCTGCTTCTGCGTCACCAGATAGACGTATGTGAAATATGGCTCCGTGGTCGGTGGGAGATCTCAAATAAAGTGTGTCAGCCGTACACCGTAACGGCGAGTTGCAGCCGCGCGACCACCACTAGTCGCGCGCGGGCTGAGTAGACCGCGAGGACGCCCACCCCTACGCGGATTCGAACCGATGACTTTATGGTTGTAAACCAGGCGCGCAGACCACTCGGCCACCGGCTGACAGGGAGATCTCAATCAAAGTTCTGGGATCTAGTAAGCGCGTTTCGGAAAGACAGCAAACAGGGATGGCGAGGGATTCCAAGGCGTGCGCAAGACCAGCTTACCGCTTGATCTGAATGAGTGTACGTACACTGTAGCATGCCAGACGGAACGAAGACCGAAGCCGAAGGAGTGCGACTGGGTGTCGACGAAATCATCCGGAGTAGAGTTATGGAAACAAGAATCGGCTGGTAACGGATAAGAGTGATTGGTAACAAATGAACAGGCGGCGAGTGGTGAGTGACTAGCAGGAGCAAAAGGCTTCAGTATCGTACAACTATAATGAGCATGAGAGGAGAATAGTGAAAAAACTGAAGGCCCCAACCAAAGACCGGTGGCCGAGTGATCTGCGCGCCTGGTTTGCAACCATAAGGTCACCAGTTCGAATCCACGTAGAGGTGGATATCCTCGCGGTATACTCAACTTTCACGCGATTGGAGGTGGCCGCGTGGCAGCAAAGCACCGTTACGGTGTACAGCTAGCGATTATCATTTGGCTGGCTTGCTGAACTACCTCCTCGTGGTGCTAGTCGGGTGGTTCGGGGTCTATCCATTCTAGAAAAAGGTTCGGCGCAGTGTTCGAGGACGTGGTGGATTTTCACCTGGCAAGCGTTCTCCCTATATAAAGTCACATATGTCCGTGTAACAACTTTGCGACGTGGCGGATGTGACTCGCCACTAAATAAAGTCACTGCCCCTTGCTTCGCCTCTCTGGAGCATTGTAATCCTTCAGCTGGACGCTGAATTACTGGGAGTATTGGGCCTCTGTTTGGCAGCGCTCCAAGCGAAAGGCGTACGAACCGAGAAATCGATCACCAGCTCCCAATGGGCGCGATTCCCTGAATTCGCCATGCAGCATTGTGGGTCAGGTCCCAATGGCCGAACGCTCTAAGTCAAGCATCCTCGGCCTAGGCAACCGGGAAGCTTTATGCCCACACAACACATGAAATAATGGGTTTACGACTCTCTGCTCACGATTCTCATTCTCTAGACTCTCTCTTTGACCAAGACACTGGCGGCCGGGCATGCCAAACTTCACTCTACCGCAAACTACCTTCTTTGTTCCACGTTTATTCAATCCTCCTGTTCCTAGAAACGCCCTTCCCACTCCGAGTCCCCAAAAGTGCATTGCAAATAAAAATGGTACTCTTGGCCTCATAAATGAACCGCACAAAACTGATCGCACACGATCCAATTCCAACAAAGTTTTTATGGCACCCCGCTCGCTCTTCAAGCCAGCTACGTTCGATGGTTGAAGGCTTATGTAGGTTGGATTAGAAGCTGATCTTGTGCGCAACTTGGAAACGCTCTCCATCGACATTTGCTGCCTATATACACTCGAACCCGCTTTAATGCCCATCATCGGGATATCTCAAAAGTGGGCAATAAAGCGGGGTGGGCAATTAACCGATATTGCCATTTTTCCCAAAAGGGAAATAATCACTGAATTAGTGTATAGTATATCACTTGAATTGTAACGTGCTAAGAAAAATAAAATGCGTACTTTAACTGAAGCCTACAAAAGACGTTTATTCAGAAGAGCGTGACCTATAATTTAAAAGTTATACAGCACCTTACCTGGATAGCTATAGAAATTGGTGCTACTGCATATTTTTGCTGAGAGAACAATCAAACGTCAGCCGTACATTATTTCGTGCAGATACCCCAGTCACTTGCCTTAATGATGTCCAATTGGGATAAGGCTCGAAGTAGACAGAATTTGACTTGGCAGCGGAAAATGACGACTGACGATCAAACTGGGTGCCGTTGGTCCGTCTCGCCTTTCGTGCTAGAGTCCACGTGACTCGCTTTGTGCTTGGCTCGAGACTTTACAGGACATGGCTCGCAACCGACACCAGTGGCGCGTCTGCTCCTGTCTCCTAATCGGATTGCCTGTTTAAAGTATTTGGTGCTGTGTTATCTACGGGGTAATCGCTGATTATGACGCGGGGCAGTGAAAGCCGCAAAGAATCAGTCTCGTCGATACCGCCTTATCTTTGCATGATAGCCAGCTGTTTGTGACGGTATGTTGTCTACAGAAGCTGTAGGCGCCTGGACCCTGGATGTTTGCTTAGGGCATTAAGGTTTTCATGCAAGTCCCCCTCCTCTCCCTCTTGTTCTTCTTTATTTCATAGATCATCATGGTTGTGTGGCAGCGAAGCATCAGTGCAAATGGCTGATGCACTGCCGTTGTTGACTTTGTTGAATTGGGATAAGAAATCGTTGCCTTACCCATGCAAAAGTGCGTAGCTAAACAGATCATTCACACAGTTATTTGCCCTTGAATGCGACACGCGCTGATTGCTGTTACTCATGGACGCATCCGGCACGTCATCATCTGAGTCGCTGCCTTCTTTCTGTTCTGGTCGGTTCTCTAAAATTTTAATGACGAGATCATCGTCAACAGCGGTCAGAGCTGAGGTACATTCCACATGGTTGTCAATAGCGACGAACTCTTCTGCATTCATGACTGGGATTGTGCAAGCACTGATCTCGTCTTCAGCGATGACGGCGTCAACAGAAAGTGCATCGGATTCTGGTCGACTAAAGCCAGCATGCCGAAAGCACACCCTTACTGTTGCATCGGTAACCTGTCTTTAACTTTTTGAAGGGAACTTAAATGCATTGCGCACAGAAATCTTGACGTTGACATCCACCGCGGATGATGAGCCAGATAACACGTTGTTTTCGGTATGATAAAGAATTCGGTCCATAATTTCCTTCCTGTAACGGCTTCTCAGATTCATAATCACACTTTGGTCCATGGGTTGAAGAATGCTGGCCGTGTTTGCCTGCAAAAATACCATTTGAATGCCTTTCAGTCCTTCTACCAGTGGATGAGTCGTGCAATTATCCAAGAACAACATAACTTTTCAGCCACATTGGCCTAGCTCGTTGTTCCATTCCAGGACCCACGCATTTTGTTACCTCTGTAATTTACGGGAATTGTAAATACCTTCACGCCATTAAAACATCGTGATCTCTCACTTTTTAAATCAATACTATATTTCTTTTATCCGTGCCTCACATATTCGCGCAGCACAGGAAAGTGATCTTATCCATAGCTTTTTCGATCTGTTGCGCTTGTCGGCAGCAAAACACAAAGAGCATTCTGGAGTTGCTCGGTAGAAAAGTCCTGTTTCGTCTACATTGTACATGTCATCATAAAAACTATTTAAAGTTCAGGCAGTCGATCTTTCAGCCAATTTTCACAGACTGCTCTGTCTGCGGAACTCTCTTTGCCACGTGCACATTTATATACAAATCGAGTTCGACTCTTCCATCTTCGCAAACGTCCTTCTGTGGCAGCACAGGTTTTTCCAAGTCCTTCCCCGAATTCTTATGCCTTTTATTCAGAAGCGGGCCTGTAACTGTTTGGTTGAGCTCACGAGCCGAAGTCACCCAGTCTTTCACATCGCTTCCTTTTCTGAGAGCTTGCAGTGCCACGCGACAAATTCTGCCGGAGTTCCTTTTCACTGGCAATCAATCTGGCTAGGGTATGACGAGAAATGTGCAAACCACACGACATCTTGACCTGCGACGTTCCTGGTGGGTATGATTTCATTTGTCCAAAACGTCCAACTTTTCTGTCAAGGACAAATCCTTTCTGCTACTTGGCACACTTGTGTGTAACCAATAGAATTGTGACAAAAGTGGAGCAGAAAGTTTACCTGACTTTGCTCAGTTCCCGAGTTTCGATTAGGGCCGAAGGTTTGCCCACAACCGTCTGTACATGTAGTTTGCTCGCGTATTGAATGACATGTGTAATATGCGGCCGGTCGAGGGTATCCAGACAAAGGTAAAAACACAAAGGAAAATCCATCATTTTGGCGATTAATCGATTATCTTTGATCGTGCATTAAGTTCGAAGATTTCGGAACCTTCCATTCCTTCACGTAATTGCCAGCATACGGAGTATTGGCAGGGAGGTTGCTAAGTTTGCCAGTTGACCTTCGTTTTCTAGAAGCCGAAGGTCATTGAGCCCCTTATATATTTGGAGTAAGTCTGGCGTAGTTCCCTGCTAGCACAGTGAGTCGTTCCCGAGTAGATCTATGATGAATCGCACTCCAACTAGGCTTGAGGGGAATCGACTCAGTAAACGGCTCAATTGCCAAAGCCGCCAGGTCTGCAAGTGAGCCGTTCATCGGCAGCCAATGAGAGTCGAAGGCTTGTCGCTAGACAGCAACCAATCAGATTGCACCGACTCAACCAATCCGATTACAGCTTACTAGCGACCACGCCCCTCCGCTTACGCTAAAGGCGTAAGCCAGCTGCGTGGCTAGCTCCTATGCGTTCAAGTTCAGTTGGGACCGGAACGATAGGATAATCCCGTGAATGTTCCTTCTTTTGCGTATCGTCGGATGGGGAATTGATAGGTCTACTTGAGATGTTGAGAAGCCTAAAACAAAGACCGCATCACATCCTGTCTAACCAATTACTGCCCACATTTTCCTGCCCAGCAGCCCCTGCCAGGCCGGTTTATATGAAGTAAAAGAGCGAAGAGTAAGCTAAGAAAAGAAGAGGAGGAATGTCAGCTAAATAATGATAATACCAAGGTGTGAGAAGAAATTAAAAAAACGAAGGGAAAGTTGAAGATACGAGTCGGTTAGAAGAAGGGGAAGGTTTGGTACTGCCACCCAAGAGTATCTAACTGACGCTCGAAACCCTCTACCGTAGACTCCCTAACGACGTGCTCCGGAAGCGAGTTCCAACGTTCAATAACTCGACGCGACAAGCGAGTATTCGTCCTTACCCCGTCAGAACGCAGTTTGTGCAGCTTCAACAGGTGACCACGGAGACTAGACAGCTTGGCGGGAATAAATAGCCAGGACAAGTCTGGACCGATCTTACCCGTTAAGATACAGTAAGTGAGGATCCCATCTCCTCTAATTCTGCAGTAGTGCACTCAGTACATACCCAAGCTAAGCAAACGTTCGGGATACGTTTGACCTCGTAATCTTTGCACTAACCTTGTACCCATTCGCAAAACCCACTCCAGTTCTATTTTATCCCTTACAAGACAAGGTGGACAAGCCTGGATACAGTACTCTAAGTGGGGTCGCACAAAAGCTCAGAACAGTTTCACAAAAATATTGGCCGTTAAGACACCGAAGGAGCGGCGAATAAACCACATCATACGGAACCCTCTACAAGCAGCCTTCCTCCAATTGTCCCCAGAATGAAGTGTGGGTGATACCTAGATCAACCTGCTGAGTGACAACAGGGATTTTACTTACACCAACTACATAGGGCGTGGGGGGACTAACACCTCCAATGCGGAGGACAGAACATTTCGCCTGACTTAGAGGCATCAACCATAAGGTTGACCAACCCCAGATCCTATTCAAAACACTCTGAAGTGCCTCAGAACCACCAGGGATATCCAAAATATTCCAGAGCTTGAGGTCATCAGCAAAGAATAGCGACGGTACTCCAAGCTCCTCGGGTAGGTCATTGACATAAATTGCGAAAAGCAACGGCCCTAGAACCGAGCCCTGCGGAACGCCACTAAGAACAGCTTGTCTAAACGAAAGGCTACGCCCCACGCGTACACACTGTTCTCTCCCCTCTAGGAAAGCAGAGACCCAATTAAGGGCGGCTCCAGATATCCCATACGATCTGAACTTCAATGAGAGTCGTTGATGTAGGACAGTATCAAAGGCTTCCGAGAAGTCAACGAAAAGCACGTCGATAGCGTGACCATTGTCTACTGCCTCAGCCTAGCTTTCACGAGCTACAAGTAAATTGGTCATACATGAAAATCCCTTACGGAATCCGTGCTGTGCCGCATTGAGAAGGTTAAAGTCAATCAAGTGATTCTCCACCGAATTCCTGACCAATTTTTCAAACAACTTAAGTACTACGCTTGTCAAGTTGACAGGCCAGTAGTTCGCGGGCAGAGCTCTGTCACCGCCCTTAAAAACCGGACAGATGATTGCCTCCTTCCATTTCGAAGGTAAGGCACAGCTGTCGAGTGATATTGTAAACATGCATGTCAGAGGGCCACCTAACAACAAACAACAACAACAACAGCAGTACATCAGCCATTTGAACTGATGCTTCGCTGCCATACAATCATGAGGACCTATGAAATAAAGAATAGGAAGAGGGAGAGAAGGGGGACTTACCTGAAAACCTTAATGCCCTAAGCAAACATTCTGGGTCAAGGCGCCTACACCTTGTGTAGACAACATACCGTCACAAACAGCTGGCTATCGTGCAAAGATAAGGCGGCATCGGCGAGACAGCTTCCTTGCGGCTTTCACTGCCACGCGTCATAATCAGCCATTACCCCGCAGATAACTCAGCACCAAACACACTTTAAACAGACAATCCGATTAGGAGACGGCAGCAGACGCGCCACTGGTGTCTACTGCGAGCCATGTCCTGTAAAGTCTCGAGCCAAGCACAAGGTGAGTCACGTGGACTCCAACCCGGAAGGCGAGACGGACCAACGGCACCCAGTTTGGTCGTCAGTGACTTCATTTCACGCTGCCAAGTCAACTTCTGTCCACCTCGAGCTTTGCGCCACCCTACACCTGGCAGACCAAACAAGGCCCTCATACGTAGCACGTGCCCAAGTCAATGCAACTTATTCAATGATATCTGTTTCTCTAGGGAGTTAACGTGATTATCACTACCTAGTACTCGCCTACGCACATCATCGTTGCGGACACGCTGACGCCATCAGACGCCAGCAATGCCATGCAGACAACGATTATCAAAGACTTGAACGCACCTCAGAACATCAGATGACAGGGGCCAAGTTTCACTCCCATAGAGCAGGACGACCCTGACTGTGGCCTTGTATACACGGCTTTTCAGACGGAGAAACTCCTGTAGCCAAAAATGCCGCAGGTTCAAGAAGGCAGCTCTGGCCTTTGCAATGCGCGAACTGACTTCAGTTTCTATGCGTCCATCGTTGCTGATGCAGCTGCCAAGGTAAGTGAATTGATCAACCACCTCGAGTTCCTCGTTAGCAAGCGTCAAGGGGTCATCGAGTGGCTGGTGGTCCTGCAGCAACACTTTGCACTTTGAAGGTGCGAAGTGCATACCAAACAATGGGACCACTCTGGATAGGCTATTCAGGGTTGATTGTGCCGCCTCAACATTGTCGAAAAGCAAGACGATATCGTCCGCATAATCTAGATCTAGAGGGCCACCTAACTCAGCGGCCAATTCATGCATCAGCTTCGGATGAATTGAACCAGGGCCAGAAGCTTTGTAAGGATTTAGCCCTTGCAATAGCTCGAAGACTTGTGTCACCGTTATGCTGATTTCACTTAGGCAAGAATCCTCCGGGACTTTGTGACCAGCTCAACATGAGGTAGAGAGGCCTCACGAGAAAAGACACCAGTATACTGTTCGCTAAGTATACAAGCCTTATCATAGTCGGTATACAAACGGGTCCCGCGCGCTCGTAGTAAAGCCGGTGTAGACGAGTTTGTACCGCTGCGTCTCCTTACGTAAGCAAAGAACTTCTTTGGATTTGTTACGGCTGCGTCAGTCAAATCCTCCTCGTACTGAAGACGAAGAGTTCTAAGATGATGCTTAAGTTTATTTCTAACCGCTCGATAGCTTTCGTAGGTGCTGGTTGATGAAACCGCTTGGTAAGTTCGCCAGCATCTAAAGCGCTTCCTGAGCAGGTATTTACCTGTATGATCTATCCAAGGAGGCTGCGCCCGTCTCTTAATGAGTGGGATGTGGGGAGCAGAGATCTCGGTGAGGTATGCCTTAACTTTCTCCCAGGCTGTCTCAACGGTATCATGCACAGTGATCGCGCAACGCAGAACTGAAGCTTTGTCTCACATTGCATTAAAGTCTGCCAGCCAAATAACTGGACATGCTTCAGCGGTAGCTTGATGACACTTAGTTAGAACACATCGAAAGGATATACAAACATGGTCACTGACTCCTAGAGGATAGCCGTAGGTAATATCACTTACGAAATCGTGTGACTTCGCAAAAATGAGATCCAAGGTAGACGGAATTTGGTTGCTCATATATCTAGTCGGGAAATCCACGAACTGATGCAAAGGCAGTTGCGATGTTAGCTCGAGGAGATCCGAAACAAGAGTGCGCACCGCCGAACTGCAAGATAGATCAGCCCAGCAGACTTCAGTGAGGTTGAAGTCACCCAGTTTGGACACCTATTGGCAGTCTGAGTACAAATAAATCTAATAACCTACTTGGAAATACTTCCAGGGCTTCGATATACCACTACAACTATAAAGTGAGCAGAGGAAGTGCACACAATAGTCGACAGGGCTTCAACAGTTTGATCCCGCGACTAGAACACACAGGTCCTCAACACATCAAGTTTACAACTCACATAAAGAGCGACGCCCCCATCTTGGCGGCCAACGGAGCGATCACATCTAAGCAGTGCGTAGCCAAGTAAACATACTTCACCGTCTGTGATATCCGGGGACAGCCACGTTTCGGTGATAGCAAATATGTCGGGACCCACCACGTGTACCTTGTTCCTTAGGCTACGCACACTACTAAGCACTACCCGAAGGAACTCGGCACGACCAGCCCCGGGTCGTACGCTACCAGAAGGGGTTCTGGTAGGGCAGAAATTGGTTTCTGGCTGACCACCTGAATACCCACAAGACGAAGGCCATGCTCACCAGCCGCCCGCCTGCTCTTGAGGCTTTTGATGGCTTCCTTTAACTTCAGTCGATCTGCTAGTGGGATGTGCGGCTGAACGCTGACATTACTACCCTTGAGTATGAATGCAAAGCGCATTAACGCTTTGCGTTCCTCCGGGGCTGAGAGGACTACACGAAATAGTCGGGGTCGCAGATTTGGCGTATCTCATCATCATCATCATCATCATACACGTTGGCTAGAGGTGGGGAACACCTCAGCTACTGTGCCGCAATACATAGAAAATAAAGGAGAAAAAGAAATGCAACTGGTGCAAGCTGGCTGAGCTACCGGTAACGGATGGGATCGTTCCGGTAATGGCGTATCTACAGGGACATTCCCCAATCTGGTTAGCTTCCTGATAGTGACACCGGGAAAATCAGGTGGAAACATCTTGTTGACGTAGAGCTTGAACCACTGGAGGTCATCCAGCATGTGTTCCTTGGGAAGAGTTGGAGTTTTGTGCTTCACCTCCAATACTTTAATGGTTTCAGCACCTTCAGGCTTTAATGGAGCCTTACGGACTTTCTTAGCCCTCTTCCTCTTACTTTTATTGGGCGCAGGGGCTATAAGTTCGGTCTCGCTTTGGACGGCTTCCAGTACGACATCAGAGGCCTATTTAGAGGCATTCTAGACTGTTGGGGCACACGACACGGTAGCCATCACCTCAGTCGAATTTTCATCGACAGCAATTGAGGTTAGGTGTGAGTCTTCCTCCAATATGCCGACATCAATAGAGACTCCCATTTTCCTCATCAGTAACTCCACTTTGCGATCAAGACATGTGAGGAAAGACCACAACTGCTGGTTACCCAGCCCGACGTTGCTCGATGTCTTCTCAGTGACCTCAAGACGCGTAGATCGACGGTGGCGGCATAGAAGACAATTGAACAGCATGCTAGCGCTAATCGAAAGCATTGCGTACTGATCAGGGCTCAAATTGGTACAGGTCTCATGGTAGCAGCAGTTGGATACATAGCACTGCATACCACCAGACTCGTCCGTCACGGGTTTTGAGCAGCTCACGCTGCCGCTTACAGCATAAGATTCGCTGATCAACGCAGCCGAAGACACATTAGCGCCGGAATTCAGTGAATCCGACATGACGCTTTCAGAGTGTGAAACAGGTATCAAAACGTAAAACCGACAAGCTGTTACCTGCAGGACAGTCAAGAGAAACAGTTACGGGTTAAAACAAGGTGCAAAACGGATTACAAAACACAAAAATACCGGGAAATAGCCAGGGGATGAACCCGAAAAAGATAGACGACGTTTGGTAAGTACCCGAAAACGGGTACGACGTAATCCGGGGAAAACGATGATCCAAAATTATTTGGATCAAGCGAAATTTGACAAAAGTCAACTTTTTTGCACGACACTTGTAAACACTGTTCCGAAACTGTCCTTTGAAAGTAAAACCTCAAAAAGACAGCACGCTCAGAAATTTCAACTTACCGCCAAGGAGGAGGACCCGTTGCAGTACATGTCCTGCTTACGTGCCGGTTTAACCAGCATCTGCTAGTCGTGACCAAAAAACGCTACAACACCATCCCCATGAGCGAAATAAATTGAGCAATAAGCAATAGGAAGTCTGTATTAAATGTAAAGTAGCAGATGCGATGTACAAAGATGCCTGTGAGTTAAGGCGCATGATCTATGATTACAAGTGTCTGTAAATCGGTCGTCTGCAAAGAGATGTGATAATGGTTAAAGGTGTTCGTGTAGCGTATTTGGCTGCTATGAGGGGTTTCAGTGACATGTGTAGTTGTTCTTAGGCGCATATTGTGCAACCAATTTTTGACTACTTGCGCCACACTTCCGGGCCTCGTACCGAAGCGACTGAGGATGGTACCTGCGAAGTTTGAGCCCAGTATGCTGCACTTACTATGCATCAGGGAATAAATAGTAGTCCGGCGGAATGCCCGCATATTTCTGCAGCCTCAGAAATTAATCTGTGAGGCTGTGACGCGTGAGTATGCGTTCAGCCATGCTCCTCGTGCACTCGGACAGAGTTTCGCAGGGAATTCGTTGCAGATATTGTACTTGTGCAAGGTACAGATGATGCTTATGCATCAACTTGGAAATTTGTCTTGTATGGCGCCGTCGATAAGGGAAACATCAAATGTAGTCAGTCCTTCCACCGATGTTAACGGAAGAGGCAGACCTGCTGGAACAGCAGTGATCGTTTGCTTCAACACTTCGTCAAAAGAATTCATCGTGTCCGACAAGCAATTCATTTGCTTAGACGCAATCCGCTCATTGTCAGTTAGTTTCTCTAAAGCCGGTAAGCATATATCGCAACATACTAATAATTGTCTTTTGGTTGTTAAGTATTTCTGTAAGCATACCGCTCAGATGCAAGCTGCCTTGAGTATGGTTGTGCGCTGCAGAAGATGCTGGTTGTAACTCAGGATGAGTGTTCTGTTCAACAAATTGGTCTGTAAAATGCAGTGTATAATTATTCAATCATATCGCTTACCTGAATGCCGGCTTTGGGCAACATCCATCATCGTGCACACTAGCTGTGCCTCGATAAACAGCCGCGGCTCTGCGGGGAACAAGTTGGGCGATACGAACAGCACTGTTACACATACCTATGCTCTCCTGTGAAGAGTGGTTACGTTGAGTTCCAGGTGCATGTAAGGGTGTAGACGTTGATGATGGTTGAAATTTTGTACCAGATGGCGTAACGGCATATTCTGCATCTGCGGGAATGCGCAGATATTTGGTTCCAGCAATTCTTTAACATCATGAACACGTCTGCGGCTCGCACGACTGCAACTGATGTGGTAAGTGAAATAAGTATACTTACTCAAATGGTTTTCGTGTGGTTTCTATGCTGACGTTATTCTCCGTGTCATCGGAGAAAGGACCACAAATTGGGTTTTGCACCAAATAGCAGGCATACTCAAAGCTATCTGCGACAGGTTGGTAGAATTACACAACTTACCGGTCTGGCGTAATACTTTGACATCATATTTGCGGTCCGAGGATTTCACTGAGCGATGATTCCGCACGGCCTCATAATAGAGGTCAGAAGGCAAGTTCGGTATGATAGCGGTATACGGTTCGTGTTTCATCCACATGCCGCTAATAACAACGACCTCAGATCTTCCTTGGCGTATGCAGGACACTACCATGTAGGTACTGGTTGACATGTCAGGTAAAAAAGTAGTTTCGGGAGTTGCACAGAAGCAATATAATGTAAGCGACGTGCTGTAAGTAACGTACCGACTTAGCATGATTATTGTTCGCTGAAAAGGTGCCCCATTATCCCCTTGCAATGAAGCTCCCGGGGCTACATTACGTAGATGGCTGACCGCTGTTCCGACGAAAGGTGTGCAGTAGGGGTAAGATCACCTCCGCGTTACCAACTTTAAACATGATGCACTTGCATGATATGGCATCCATGTTAACCGTTTGTATTTCGCCATCAACGCAAGTAGCCGTGAAAACACCTAGCTCAAATGATCTCAAACTTTGGTCAGAAAGAGCAGATAGTCCAGAAAAAGACTGCCAGGGAACCATGACCTGATTATCTGGGCATTTATGAATGCGACGAATCAAGTACGGCTTTCCATATACATTCACGACATGGTCAGGGGGCGATGAGGTAAAAAGAACACCATTACGAATGTATGATATTCTGCGGTTGGTGCACCAATAACGGGAGGCAACAGTATGCAATAGAGAGTAACCATCGAATGACAAATGGTTGAAGCTCACCATGTGCCGTCGAGTTAGCTGCGCAAATAGGTTAGCAGCACTTCTCAACATTCTTTTTAACTGAGATAGATATGGTTCAAACTGAAACGCTGAGAAATCATCCAATGGTCTATGTGCACTAACATCTTCCACTAAGTGGATGAGCGAATGCACGTTGAAAGTCAGTTCATCAGCGCCATACAAAGTGTGATATCGTCTGACGAAAACTCTCAACGCAGACTCAGCAAATTCACTGTGTGAACTGCTAAGTAGTGGATGGCATAATATGTACATCCCCAAGTGCAAGTCCATGAAGTTCTTGTACAAAAAAAGCCGAAGCACGTGTCTTAAAACTGCTGGACCCGCGTATAACAAAAACTGACGGAATTCCGCGGCTTTCCAATAACGATATACTGAGACATGTCTACAGTGCCTGGTGAAGTCTTTCGTCGACCAGCAGCTATTACACAGCATAGCTTGATTCAGGGCACTGAGTTGTTCGGTAGTTAGCCGACAATTTTTGTCCACAGGACCTGTTAGCCAAAGGGATATCATCCTGCGCATTACACCCAAACAGACCGCATGCATATAGTCTGTGGGGAACGCTTTAACCATGTCAATTGGCAGACACTCAAATGGTGAAAGAGTTTTGCGTCTTCTCGCCCAAAGCTCCAGTTGGTGCGCGCACGGGATGTAGTCAAGGGCAGCGTTACCCTATTATTAACATACTCACCTGGTTGGCAACACTTACGGCAGCTGCGATATCTGGAATAGCCTTTCGTCCTCTTTACATGTGCACGGGCTGGAGCGTCGTATATTACTGATGCTAGGGACACGGCATTGGAAGAGTTGCATGGGAAGGTTAACTTTTTCTCACACAAGGCCGTTAATTCTTGCAAAAGTGCTGCCATATAGTGGTGAACATCGGCAGGCTTACCTGGCCCATAGTACAAGCCTATAGCGAACACGACATCTACAGTGGGCGGAATGACGCGGAAAAGAATAGGCCATAACTGCACTGGGGACGAGCAGAATGGCATAAAACCATTTACATGCAGTTATATGCGCACTACTGTATCCCGTGATAAGTTGTTCCCCTGAATCGTCTTTAACAAACTCAGCTCTAATCCTAAGTGACTGTACGTCCAGGGCAGCATGCTTTTCGTTAACATAAATCGGGGTGTTTTCAGCGTTAGACGATCTCTGGGCAAGTCTGGATGACACTGGCGAAGTGTTGACAATAGAGAATTTACAGAGAAAGCTGGTATGCGGCATCGTATGAGCCATTGGTGAAGATTCTCGCGAAGTTGGTCGGTTGTAAAAGCCAAATTACTGCTTCCTTCCAGTTGCATAATACAGGGATCTGTTGCGCAGGACTGATCTCTTGTACAGACGTAGGTAAGGGAAAAACCCTCACTTCCATTTAATGTACATCCAACGTCAACTAAGTCATGCGCCTCTGATGTTGGGATGATCGCACTTACAACGAAATTGTTGCTAGCTGACAAATGAACTCAGCACGTCTGGCACAGTACCTGAGTCTGCTACCCTGTTGGATGTGGAAGCTGCGCAGTCTATTAAGCAAGGTACGGCTGTCTGATATTCATCACCGCTTGACTGCGCGATGGACAACATTCGACACCAATGTCTTACAGTGCGACTGCTCGGCGCATTGAAAGAGCAGTCGGTAATTTCTGCGCATGCCTATTATACGTGAAACATAAATATGATACTTAACAACCAAACAACGCACTTACTGTATAAAAATTGGACGCAGTTGAACGGTTAACGTTAGTCGGAGCGACCTTCTAACGATAAGCGATTAAAGTATTGTCCGTGACGGTTCATTGGATTGTAGAGAGCAAAAGGAAAGTCCTTTGTCAGCTCCTTCACTTCCCGATCATTGCGTGGATGCCGTAAGTCGCTACGAGACGGTATTCCACAAGGGGCCGTAACAGCTACATTAGAAGAAGCAAGGTCCCAGGTTACTCATCAAGTGAGAATCCAAAAATGGCGTGAAACATTCCTCAGTCTGCGCGTCAAGCACATGTTTCGGCAAGTCGTTCCTGTCATTTACAATGCGGGTTGATAGAGCGAGAGTGGAGCGAACCCTGAGTATTCAGGGTTTAAATAATTTCCAGTTGTGCCCCCGAGGCTGGCTAGCCGAACAATCTCCTCGTGGTGCCAGCTGGGTGGTTCGGGTAAATCCCGTTCCAGCAAATGGTTCGGCGGCAGTGTTCCAGGATGTGGTGGGATTTCGCCTGGCAAGCGTTCTCCCTATAAAAAGCCACAAGTATCCGTTTAACAACACTGTGACGTGGCGGATGTGACTCGCCACTAAATAAAGTCATTGCCTCTTCCCTTTTCCGGAGGATCATTCACACATCACGGACGTCATCTGATTGAAAGCGTTCCATTGATTCCCCTTTTGATGGCGAACACAACGAACAAAAGCATACACAGTCACATTTACCTATTCACACAACATATCCCTTCCAAATACACAGTTAAGCATAGTTTTACATCACAACACACATAAATTCCTATGTTATTGGTCAAAATGTACTGATTTGTGCAATTGCTGATCATACATGTCTGTAATAACATGATCATGCCCTTGATGGTGTGCCTTGCAGTGACGAGAATAAACTATTTATTTATTTATTTATTAGTGTTGACTTGAAAGAATGCTTGTAGCTCCATTCCCATTTCCCCCAATAGAATTCGCCCACAGGACTCCTATTTAAGGCGTCTCAATTTCGGACGCACAAGTTCTCCATCTTCTTCAGGGGTTAAATCCTGCTAAATCCGCTGGGATGGATGATATTCACCCTAAGCTTTTGTAGAAACTCGCAAGCGAGCTATGTGGCCCAGTGACGCGTTTGTTTCAGTTGTCGCTTCGCAGGACTGAAAGGATGCTATCGTCTGCCCGATTGTTAAAAAGGGCGACAAGCATCGCCCTGCCAATTATAGACCGGTAAGGTTGACAAGAGTACTGGTCAAGGTATTGGAGAAGTTGGTCAGGGATGTGATTGAAAATCACCTGCGGGAGTTTGGTCTGCTCAGTCCACTTCAACACGGCTTTCGTAAGGGTCATCCCTGCATGACTAATTTGCAAGCTACACGCGAATGTTGGGCGGATGCTTCGGATCGGGGTCATGCAGTAGATGTAGTGTTTATTGACTTCTCCAAGGCGTTCGACACAGTATAACATTCTCGCTTCTCTTTGAAGCTTCGGTCCTATGAAATATCAGGGCGTGCACTAAAATGGATCACCAGGGTTCTGGAAGGGAGAGAGATGTGTTCATGTGGGGTCTAGTCTGCCTTTCCGTCAGTCAGTCCTCAGTGGGGTCCCTCAGGGTTCGGTGCTTGGCCCGTTGTATGTCAATGAGCTGCCCGAACTGCTGGAGGTACCATCTCTCATGTTTGCAGATGACCTAAAGTTTTGGTACACAGTGTCTGACCTCGATGGACCCCAGTCTCTGCAACGGGCCCTCGATAAACTATGGGACTGGGCTGCTCTGTGGCAATCGCCCATAAATTATGCAAAGTGTTCCATCTTACGATTAGGGCCAAATGGCCCCCAAACGCGTTATCTGCTTGGCGGTAATGAACTACACCATGTTTCCCAATTGGTAGACCTGGGGGTCACGTCATCTTCGGAACTTAAATTCAGTGAGAACTGGAGGAAAGCTACGTGCAAAGGTTTCAGACGATTGTGGATGATCCGCAAGACATTCGGGACTATCACGGGCGCTGTTTGTTAGACTATTCTCAGTGTTTGTTAGACCACACTTGGAATACTGCATCCAGGCTTGTCCACCTTGCTTAGTCAGGGACAGGATGTCAGTGGAGAGAGTGTTGAGAGTTGGAAGCAAAACGGTTCATGGACTACGGAACCCAGAAGGACTACTTGCGCTGGGAATGTTCTCAATGCATTATCGTCGCCATCGGGGCGACCTGATCTTGACCTATCGCATACTTACCGGTAAAATCGGACCCGATTTATCTGAACTTTTCCAACAGGCTCGGCTTTCATCATTCCGAGGTCATTCGATGAAGCTACACAAACCTCGATCGGATGGAGCCAGGGCGGACTTTCGTTTATCACGCCGAGTGGTGGATTCCTGGAATGCACTGCCCGAGAACGTGGTATTGGCACCAACAGTGAAAGAGTCCGAAGACCGACTTGACGATCTTGGCCTTCAATTATTAACATTCCCCTTCACGTCCTAGCTTATTCGCCTTATTTAACTATTAAATCTATTACTTTTCGCTTCTTGACGCTGTTATTACTTTCGTACTTGTTTCTTATTTCACGTGACCGGTGCGGCGGGGACTGCCAATGCAGGTGGCGTGGGTATTAATTGGTTCAAGTTCAGGTGGGACTGGAACGATAGGATGAATCGCGTAAGTGTTCCTTCTTGAGCGGGTCGTCGATCCAAGAGTTGATAGGGGTGCTCCGACTTCTTGATGGGTCTAAAACGAAAACACCAGAAAAACACCCCTGGTCCACCAAGTTAATGCCCATGTTCCTTAGATTAACTGTCCCTGCTATGTCAGTTACGTGAAGTAAGAGAGGAAGAAAAATCGAAGGTAAAGAGTAAGGGAAATCAGTTAAAAGAGAATAATACCAATGGTGAGGGAAAGTACAGAAAAGAGAATCGAAGTATGAAGATGGGAATTAGTCAGGAAAAAGAAAAGGTTTCGCGTTGCCATCCAAGAGCACCTAGTTGACGCTCAAACCCCTTAACCGTAACTTCCTTGAAAACATTTTCTGGAAGCAAGTTCCAGCGCTCGATGACTTGACGCGATAACCGTGTCTCAGCTCTAACTCGATCTTACCATACAATGCCCGCGGAGACCAAATAATCTAGCAGGACTAAATAGCCAGGACAAATCAGGGCCAACCTTCCCAGTCAAAATACGGTAGGTTAGGATTAGGTCCCCTCTAATCCTTCGATAGTGCATTGACTGCATCCCCAAACTAAGTAGGCGTTCGGGGTACGTTTGCCCTCGTAATCCCTTGACCAACCTAGTACCGACACGCAACACCCTTTCTAGTGCCATTTTGTCCCGGACAAGGCATAGTGGACAGGCCTGGACGCAATATTCTAGGTGGGGTCGCACAAACGCTGAGAAAAGATTCACAAACACATCAGCGGTTAGGGTCCCAAAAGAACGACGGATAAACCACAACATCCGGAATCCTTTACTAGCCGCCTTCTTCCAGTTGTCGCCAGAGTGTAGTGTGGAACGGTGGACGACACCTAGATCAACCTGATGAGTCACGTGAGGAAGTTCACTCCCATCGAGCACAGAAGTTGTGGAGGAAGCAGACGCTCCGACACGCAGCACTGAACACTTTGCCTGGTTTATGGGCAGCAACCACAAGACAGACCATTCCCAGAGTCTATCCAGAGCCTGTTGAAGAGCCACAGGACCTGCAGGGATATCAACAATATTCCAGAGCTTTAGGTCATCAGCAAATAAGAGCGATGGTACCTCAAGCTCCCCCGGCAAGTCATTCAGGTAAACTGAGAACAGCAGCGGACCTAGGACAGAGCCTCGCGGAACGCCGCCAAGGACAGCTTGTCGAAACGAGTCTGCTTCCCACACGAAGATATTATTCCTGTCTATCCAGAAAAGCTGACATCCACTGGAGAGCGCGACCCGATATTCCATACAACCTCAACTTCAGTGAGAGTCGCGAATGGGGGACAGCATCAAAGGCCTTGGCGAAGTCAATGAACACCACATCCACCGCATGTCCACTGTCTACGGCTTCAGCCCAGCTTTCACAAGCTACCAGCAAGTTCGTTTGACACGAAAATCCTTTGCGAAAACCATGTTGCTCGACGCCAAGCAGGTTAAACATATTTAAATGGTTCTCCACTATATCTCGTAGTAATTTTTCAAGTAACTTAACGACCACGCTGGTCAAGCTAACAGGCCTGTACTTAGCCGGTAGGTCTTTGTCACCGCACTTAAAAATCGGGCAGACAACAGCCTCCTTGCATTCGGTAGATAAGACACGGCTGTTGAGTGGCTTCTGAAACACACAAGTCAGAGGTCCACTGGGTTCCACTGCCAATTCGTGCAACAATTCTTGATTAACAGAATCTGGCCCGGAAGCCTTAGTTGGGTTTAGCTCCCTTAGCAACGGGAGAACTTGAGACTCAGTTCCGGGAATTTCATCCAGACAAGAGTCCTCAGACTCTTGAAGCTGCTTCTCTGCATGGTGTATTTGTTTCACGGAAAAAGACGCTTGAGTACTGCTCACCAAGCACGCATGCCTTGTCATAGTCGCTATAGGCATGGGTCCCATCTCCTCGAAGCAATGGTAATATGGGTGAGTTTGCACTAGAGCGCCGTTTAACCTAAGCGAAGAATTGCTTGGGATTTTTCGAGGCAGTATCAACTAAGCTCTTTTCATACTGAAGCCGGGCCAACCTAAGATGTAGCTTGCACGCATTTCGGACCAACCGATACTTGTCAAACGTGCTGTTCGACGGAGCTGTTCGATACGCACGCCAGCATCTAGACCGCTTCTTTAGCAGGCCCTTCCAAGCGGAATCTATCTACGGAGGCTGAACTCTCGATTCCCTTCTTTTAAAAGTGGGATGTGAGATGCAGAAATGTCGACGAGGTGAGCCTTAAGTTTTACCAAGGCTATGTGAACAGTGTCGGTCTCAGATATCACATAAGGCGATGATCTAGCTTTATCCCGCATCGCTTGGAAGTCGGCGGCCCAAATGTTCGGATACCAACTGATAGTAGTTTGGCAAGGCCTGATAAGGGTACACTGGAAAGACAAGCAAACGTGATCGCTGGCGCCAAGAGGCGAGTCGTAAGTAATGTCATTTACAAAGTCAAGTGACTTAGCAAAAACAAGATCTAAAACGGACGGCTGCTGATTTCTCATGTACCTAGTGGGGAGGTACACGAACTGGTGTAGTGGTACCTGCAGCGTTAAGTTCAACAGTTCTGTACCGAACCATCCCAGCGCCGAACTGCGAGACAGATAATCCAAACAAACCTCTGGGACGTTGAGGTCTCCCAGCACCAGACAATTGTTCGCAGTGAGTGCGTATAAACTCAATGATTCCACTGGAGGTGCTCATAGGGCTTCTATACACTAACACGACCGTAACCTGAACCGAGGAAGCACAAATCAAGACTGCGAGAGCCTCAACAGATTTGTCGAGAGACTAAAAACGCTCGTCCCCAGTACGTCGGTGATAAGTTATATAAAGAGCTACACCACCCCCTTGACAGCCATTGGAGAGGTCAGCGCGGAACAGTGATTTGCGCGCGCGGAGGAATAATGCCTTGGAACGACGACGCGCAGCGGAAGGAACATCCATGGGGATTTACCCTACTGTTCCAGTCCCATTCTCTGTGAGTGCTATGCGGTAACTCGATTTCTTGGCGTGTCATACTGATCGAGCTTTTTAGGTGAGATATCGCGAATACCAGCGTATGACAAAACAATCGTGACAAAATTTGACCATTGTCAAATTTTCTCTGAGAACAAGTGATTAAGTCTAAAGCACAGTGTTTGCATTGTGCGAAAGTGTTGACTAAAGGTATCCAATGCATTGCCTGCAAACTCTGGGCATGTGTCGAAAAGCGTTGCTCGCAACTTACTGAACCGCTATTCAAGACCTATGCTGAGCACAAGGGTTTGCTATGGATTTGTCGACACTGCATCGATGCTGCTGCGTTGGCAAGGTGTCCGCTACATCAACACCCTGAAAGACGTTCTTCCGCCCCTTCTGCTAGGCGTGCCAGAAAGCGGAGAAACAGATCTTCCAGCGACGCCCCAAAAGTCGCGGCCACCCCAGCCCCGTCTACTTCTCATTCGGACGTATTGACATACATCCGGCCTGTTGATCCTATGACAAAGTCATATGCAGCCGTAGTGAAGGAGAAGGCGACCTTGGCCTCGTGTGGCCAAGGTACAGCCACATGTGTCACCAAGACTAAAGCTGAGTTTCCATCTTCTCAGTCACAAATGAAGATCATTCTCAACAGACTTTCTGAGCTGGAAAAATGATAAAGGAAAATCCCTCATGCCGTAAGCCACCAATCCCAGAGCGCATTCAACCATTTCGTGACCGTTGTTTCATCATGGTGAAAGCGGCGGAATCGGGCAAGGGTAGTCCGGCGGAGAGAATGCTGGATGATTAAATACTGCTCGAGCGGATGATTTCTCTACTGTTTGATGCAGGCGAACAGAGAACAAACACTGTCTCTGCCTTCCGTCTCGGTAAACAGGAAAATTCGTCCAATGTTCGACCCCTCAAAATTGTATGCAGAAACGAAGAAGAGTGCGCGCGCATCCTCCGAAGGAACTCCACGTCTCAAAGGTGAACCTTTCTAGGTGTTACGAGACCTCTCCCGAGGACCGAATTAAAATGAAGGCTGTAGAGGAGCTTCGAACGCGCCGGACGAGTGGTGAAACCGATCTACATATCGTGGATTTTGCGTAGTTAGGAAGAGCACAAGAGCCCGTTGGAGGCCGATTCTTGTCACCCCAGACAGTCAAACATAAAAACGGACTACGCGTGCTATCTGTCAATATGCGCAGCCTAAGGAATAAACTGGATGAAATTCAGCTGCTTACTTCGGAGACTCGTCCAGATCTGGCTATTCCCAGATATCACAGACTCTGAAGTGTCCATCCCTGAATATCACCACTCCCGGTCCGATCGCCACGGAGTGAGGTCAGGTGGTGGAGTAATTCTCTACTGGAAGACAGATCTCAAAGTAGATTTAGTTGAAGCTATCAGTGACCAGGATGACAACGTCGAAGCCCTCTGGTGCCGTGTTCATGACGGAGGCAGATCTCTCTTGGTCGGTGTCGTCTACAGAGCGCCATCGGGTCCCGGAGCGCGCTTGTTGGGCTCGATAAGGATGTACGGTGGGCACAAACAGTCTAATCTTGGGGGATTTCAATGCACCGCATATCCATTGGGACCTACTTCTTTGTGATCGCCGATCTGGCTCTTTCGATGCCACATTGTTTAAAACCGCTCTCGACTGCAGCCTCCTTCAACATGTCTTGACGCTTAGTCGTATTTTCCCAGACCAGGCCCCGCACATATTAGGTCTCGTGCTCGCCAGGCAGATTCGGATGCCACGAACCTAACCGTTCTTCAACCTATAGGTAAGAGCAATCATTGTGTTGTTTTATTCCACTGGACTCGCCGTCTCACGATCCATAGCCACAGTGGTCATCGACGGAATTTTTGGCGTGCCGATCCACTCCATCTGAAAACGGCCGCAAGCGCTACGGATTGGGGTATCCCTGAACACATTCACCTCGACAACGCGTGGAATCTTGTACTCTCCAAAGTGACGTCGCTGATTGAGCAGGTCGTTCCCTCCTCCCATCGAAAGTCCTTCACAACAGGTCCGCCTTGGATAAATCGAGAATTGAGGTCAACTATGAATAGAAGGTGCAAATTATGGGACCATTTTAGGCAATCTCAATCAGAACCCTACTACTCTCACTACAAGACTGTCAGAAATGTTTGTGTCGCGATGAAGCGTCAGAAACGCCAACAATACCAACTATCCTTGGCACAACACTCAAGAAACGCGCCTAAAATGCCCTTTTACTTGAAAAGAAGCACTAGAGCTGGTAATGGCATCCCTGCTTTGTGTTCCTGTGAGTATCAAGCTTTACTTCACGAGGACGATGAGAAAGCTAGTCACTTGGCTAAGCAATACGCTTCTGTTTACGCCAAAGAAACACCATTTAGGGACAGAGCCGTATCCACCTCTCCATCTTCGTTGGCCCAAGTTGGTAACACTGATTCTGTGATGAAACTTCTTCTTGAGGTAGATCCGTATAGCTTACGCGGCCCGGATGAATTGCATCCTTTGTTCCTCAGGACTGTGGTGGAGTACATAGCTTCACCCATATGTCAAGCCTCTCGTCGCTCACTAGAAGCCGGCCATCTTCCTTCAGCTAGGAAATGGGTATCGTCAAACCCATCCACCAAGGAGGAAGTCGACATGACGTCAATAATGTGTAAAGTTAGGGAACGGATCCTAAAACAGGCTGTTAATCTTCATCTTGGGGGATAGAATGTCATTTCTCATACACAGCATGGGTTCCGAAAAGCACGCTCCTGTAACTTGAACTTGCTCGTTGCTAAGGAGACCTGGGCAAGGTCGCTAGACTACGTCAAACGCTTGGACGTTGTGTTTGTTGACTTCAGCAAAGTCCCGCATGAACGGCTTCTGTTTAAGCTCCAAGGAATCGGTATTTCTGGGAACCTCCTGTCTTAGATCCCCGACTTCCTAAACGACCGCTCCATGCAAGGGAAGGTGGATGACATATTTTCTGCTCCTGTTCTCATGACGAGTGGGGTCCGACAACGCTCTATTTTCGGACCCATACTTTCAATATCTTCATCAAGGACTACCCGTCCACTCTCCAGACGGATTGCCTAATCTACGCTGACGACCTAAAGTTATGGATGGAAGTATCCAGCCTTGAAAACGCGGACAGATTACAATCTACGCTTGATCTATTCCATGATTGGTCGATTATGTGGCAGTTGCCCGTAAATCGTGGTAAATGCTCTGTTCTCCCCGTTGGCTCATCTAACCCAATTGGAACTTACTACATTGTTAGTTCCTTGCTCAGAAGCGCAACCCAAGAGGGATCTTGGAGTGATAGTGTCATCAGACCTCAAATTTATTCAACAAACTTGGTCAAGATCAAGGTCGGTGCTGTCTCTTGATTGCAACCGGATTCGATTGAAAAACGTGAATAATGTCTTCTAAATGCCTGTGCTGCAGCAAGGACGCCACATCTCGTTCCAAAGCTGTCCAATGCTCTTTTTATAACGGATGGCTGCACATCGTTGTGTATCTCCCCGGTAAGCAGCTATCAGTGTGACACGTGCCGAACTGCAGGGAGCAATATCCACCTTTCCCCTGATCGCCCGGCTCTCCCTCTGCGTTGCTGCTCAGCCGAGGCCGGGGCCTCCATAGATGACGAGCTTACGTCTTCCTATCCAATTCTTTCAGATGCGAGCACCTCGCGACGGCGGAGTAGACATTCCAGATACACCTGCGACAGCACCAAAGACTGAAGGACGGGTCAGCGTTCCTCAGCCGAAGACATGCGACTGTTGCGAGAAATGGCGTACCAACGATTTCGGTCTCCTCAAACACAGCAGTGCGCAAAACGACCGCCAAAAAGATGCAGAAGTCTAAAAGAGCACCGAAGCCTACTTCATCACAGCTACGATTGGTTTTGGACAGAATGACACAGCTGGAAGATCTGATCAAGGCTAAACCCAGCACACCGAAACCACCTGTACCTGATGGAAACAAGCGTCCCTCCCGTGAACGGTGTCTTACCATCGTAAATACTCCGGAGTCTAATAGGGAGACACCAGCAGTAAGAAAACAGGACGATCAAGCATTCTTAAAGCGCATGGTCTCTCTTCTGTTCGATAGTGGGGCAAAAGGGGTTAACTTCCTCTATGCATTTCGCTTTGGGAGAAAGAGAAAAGACCGCACCAACTCCCGTCCTCTCAAAGTTGTCTTTCAGGATTAAGAAGACTGCCGCCGTATCCTTAGAGTGACCTCAGATCTCAAGGGAGAAAAATTTTATGATCTTAGAGATCTCTCCCCAGAAGATCGAACCAAAATGAGGAACACAGTTAGCGAACTACGAACCCGTGGAACAAATGGCGAGACCAACTTGCACATAGTGGATTTTCAGGTAGTGCAGCAAGTATAGAGGTCTCGTTGGAAGCCACTATTCGTCCTCCCGGGACTTAAAAACAAGGAGGAAGAATGGACTGCAGGTGATGGTTACAAACGTCCGCAGCCTCCGAAACAAATTGGACGAGATACACGCTCTTACCGCGAAGCTACTTCCTGACCTGTTGGCCTTCACTGAGTCCTGGCTCAGTTCAGATATCTCCGACTCTGAGATCTACATATGAGGATACCAACTTTTCCGTACTGACCGATCTGGAGCAAGAGTTGGTGGCGGCGTAGTTCTCTACTGGAAAGAGGATCTTAAAGTTTATCTCGTAGAAGCCGTCAGCGACGTTGTTGGTGGCGCAGAGCTGCTCTGGTGTAGGATCAATGATGGCTTCAAATCTCTTATGGTTGGCGTTGTTTACAAAGCCCCGTGGGGACATGGCGCCTCTGTGCCAGACTTTATCAAATCGCATGGAAAGCATAGAGATTGTTTTATTGTCAATTGGGACCTACTACACTGCCGCCATCCACCCGAGTCCTTTGACGCCAGCCTCCTTGAAACTGTCCCCAAAACGAATCTCTCCCAGCATATAACATCGCCAACTCGGCTTCTTCCCGGCCAGACTCCACACACTTTTGATCTTGTGCTCACTCCGGCTCGGTCAGATGTATCACAATTGACCCTACTACAGCCCATAAGTAAACGCGACCATTGTACAACCTCCTTCTTATGGACTAAACGTCTAACTAACCGAGCCCGGAACGCACATCGTCGAAAATTCTGGCGGACCGACGCATTCAAGCTAAGAGCGGCAGCAAGTACGCTGGACTGGAATGTTCCACAACATTCGGAACTCGATGCTGCTTGGAACGATCTACTCTACAAGTTGAAGCTACTCATTGAGGTCGTTCCATTCCACAGTAACAGGCCTCTCTCGAAGGGTCCCTCTTGGATCGACCGAGAACTCAGGGCCAACATGAAACAACGACGAAAACTATGGGACAGATACAAATTTTCCCGCTTAGACTCAGACTACTCTAAATCAGGAACTTCTGCTCCCTGCAGAAAAGTGAAGAGACAACGACACGAGCATAGCCTGGCCGAACAATCCTTTTCTAAGCCAAAGAAACTATTTTCAAACCTTAACAGATCTTCCAAGGCGGTCTGTGGAATTCCTGCACTGTCTACTAAGCCAGGTATAACACTATGATGATGACACCAAAGCTGACCTCTTGGCTCTACAGTTCTCTCCGGTCATCTGCTGACCGGCAGCACCCTAGTTACTCCCGCGCTCATCACTCAAACGGGCCTCATCTGTATCTACACGAACGCACAGGGCCTCATGTCCAAACGTCCGGAGCTCCAATCCCGACTTCTGTCAACACCAGCGGACCTAATAGCCATAACAGAAACGTGGCTCTCCGGCGACATAACCGAAGGCGAAATCCAACTTCCTCACATGTTAGTTCTCCGCTCTGACCGCACAACCCCAGGTGGCAGTGTCGCACTGTACTATGACATTTCCCTTTAGTTGCAGCATGTTAACAAACACTGCCCTCCAGTCTTCAGACACCATGTGGTGCGAGGTCGTACTAACCGCCAAACACTCCAGCTGTCTTGGTATCATTTACCGCCCCCCAAACAACTCTCCCGAAAAGGACGCACGACTACTGCACGAGGTCCACCTTATGTTATCCCACAAGCGCACACACTTTCTCATCATGGGTGATTTCAACCTGCCCCGTCTATTTCACTCTGTCCCGTCTACTAACTCCCTTGCATCAGGCCTCATTGACCTTTTTCACACGGCCCCGTTGTACAACCAAACGTATCAGTCGACCAGATTCCGATCCAACAACCAACCATCCCTGTTAGATCTCGTCCTCACTAACGAAGAACTGATGGTTGAGCAGGTTGAGTATGATGCCCCTTTAGGGCTTAGCGACCACTGCGTCCTCCGTTTTGATTTTATGTGCTTCGCCGAAAAACTTGTCAGCACGCCAACTTATACCAAACGCTGGACTGAGTACGGAAAGTTGAACCTTCTCATTTCCGCTAACAACTGGTCACCCGAGCCCCAATCGAGTGCCGACAGCGTGTGGTCAAGCTTTTGCCTTACCCTACGTGAACTCTGCTCCACTACGACGACCTACAAACAAGTTTCCATAGGGAAGAGACGCCCAGCATTCATCCGAAGTCGTACACGGAAATGGATTGCCTCCAGGAATACGGCATGGAGAAACTATCGCTCCCATCCAACGGTCACTCAGTGGGAATATTACCGATTCATCCGTAACCAATGCGTCCATCTTGTACGAGAAGATAAGAGTGAGCATCAGCGTCAGCTTATGCGTAAATTTTCATCCAATCCGAAAGCCTTGTATAGTCACGTCAACAGTCTTCGACAAGTCAAGCACGGTGTCACCGCATTGACGACCCCCACAGGGCTCACGAAATCAGCTAACAAGGCAGCAGAAGTCCTGTGCCAGCAGTACGCATCTATATTCTCCGTTCCATCAATGCACACAACGACGGTACCTTCTTCGGTTTCACCCTCAACTTCCCTGACGACTATTCATTTCACTCCGGAGAAGGTCCTGGCGAAACTCAAATCCCTGCGGCTAACGGCCTATCCTGGCGCTGATGGTATCCACCCACGGCTCTTGCGAGCGTGCGCTGCAGCTCTAGCTTTCCCCCTAGCGGAGCTGTTCACCCACTTTTTCTCGCAATGTAAAGTTCCCAATGATTGGAAATGTGGGACTATTACACCAATCTACAAAGGCGGTACTCGCAGAGATCCGGCCAATTACCGACCGATAACTCTCCTATCTACGATCTCCCAAGTGATGGAATCGATCGTCGCAGACGCTTTAATAGACTACATGGAGACTCAGAAACTGCTCTCTGATTGCCAGCACGGTTTCCGGCGTCAACGGACATGCTTGAGTAACCTGCTACTTGCCAGAGACAGCTGGACGACTGCTGCCGACTCTAGCCTAGAAACGCATGTTATCTTCCTGGATTTCGCCAAACCCTTCGACAATGTCGACCACAAGATTCTACTGCAGAAACTGTAGTCTTACGGCGTTTCAGGGGCCTTGATGGACTGGATCCGGAACTACCTTCAAAATCGTACCTTCCAAGTACGCGTCGACGGAGCGTTGTCTCCCCGCATCCTTGCTACATGCGGAGTTCCACAGGGGTCTGTTCTCGGACCGCACCTCTTCCTAGCCTTCATTGACGACGTCACACCGCAAGTGGAGTCTTCGCTGCTGCTATACGCGGATGACGCGAAGCTGAGGCGCACAATTAACTTTTCGGACGATGCACACGCACTTCAGACGGACATCCACCGTCTACATCGGTGGTCCATAGAAAACAACCTTCCATTTAACGCTTCGAAATGTCACGTCCTTTCTACCCACCCTTCCGCTTTTTCTCCTATATATTACCTGGGAGCGTCTATCCTCCAGATCTCTTCAGCCGAAAGAGACTTGAGTATCATTACCCAAACGAGTCTTTCCGTATCCGCTTCCTGCCGGAAAGCAGCAGCTGCTGCTAACCACATGGTGGGATTGCTGAAACGAGCCTTCGGTCAAATTGACCCCAGCAATTTCCGCCTCCTCCTCAACGCTTTTCTTCGACCACACTTGGAGCCCTTGGTTGTTGAAGGACCAACGTATACTCGAAGCCCCACAACGTCGAGAAACCAAACTGGTCCGAGGTCTCAAGCACCTAGATTATCCACCACTTCAGTGCCTGCTGGCTATCGTGCAAAGATAAGGCGGCATCGACGAGACAGCTTCCTTGCGGCTTTCACTGCCACGCGTCATAATCAGCCATTACCCTGCAGATAACTAAGCACCAAACACACTTTAAACAGACAATCCGATTAGGAGACGGCAGCAGACGCGCCACTGGTGTCGGTTGCGAGCCATGTCCTGTAAAGTCTCGAGCCAAGCACAAGGTGAGTCACGTGGACTCCAACCCGGAAGGCGAGACGGACCAACGGCACCCAGTTTAGTTGTCAGTGACTTCATTTCCCTCTGCCAAGTCAACTTCTGTCCACCTCGAACCTTGCGCCATCCTACACCTGGTAGACTGAACAAGACCCTCCTAGGTAAGCGGTGACCAGGCATGCGTAGCACGTGCCCGAGCCAACGCGACTTATTCAGTGCTATCTGTTGTTCTAGGGAACTAGCATGATTATCACCACCTAGTACTCGCCTACGCACATTATCGTTGCGGACACGCTGGTGCCATCCGACACCAGCAATGCTTCGCAAACAACGATGACCAAAGACTTGAAGGCGCCTCAGATCTTCAGACCGAAGGGGCCAAGTTTCACTACCATAGAGCAGAACGGCCCTCACTGTGGCCTTGTATACACAGCCTTTCAGACGGAAGGAAACTCCCTTCTGTCGCCAAAGATGACGCAGGTTCAAGAAGGCAGCTCTGGCCTTTGCAATGCGTGAGCTCACTTCAGTTTCTATGCGCCCATCATTGCTGATGCAGCTGCCAAGATAAGTGAATTGATCAACCACCTCGAGTTCCTCGTTAGCAAGCGTCAAGGGGTCATCAAGTGACTGGTGGTCCTGCAGCCACACCTTGCACTTTGAAGGTGCGAAGTGCATACCAAATAATGGGACCATACTGGATAGGCTATTCAGGGTTGATTGTGCCGCCTCAACATTGTCGAAAAGCAAGACGATATCGTCCGCGTAATCTAGATCAACTAACTTTTCACCAGGCAGCACTTCAACGCCTACATCATGAGATTCCGCAAGGGAACACTCCATGATAGAATCCACGACGAAATTGAACAAAAACGGGGAAATCGGACAACCCTGACGAACGCCACTTGTAGTCGAAAAGCTATCCGATAGGGCACCATAGACCCTGACGCGGCCTGTAGTGTTCGAGTATAGAGCACGAAGGATGTTCACATATTTCGTGTGAACACCTTTCCGCGCAAATAATTCGAACAGAATCGATCGATCGACTGAATCGAAGGCACTCTTGAAATCGAGGAACACAGCTATTGTCGGTCTGCGGTATGCGTGGCGCTGCTCTAGCACCTGCCGCAAAGTAAATATATGGTCTATACAGCCACGTCCTGGGCGGAAGCCGGACTGCTCTTCCCTAATCCGAGATTCCCGTTCTGCAGTGAGGCGACGAACGATAATCGAGGCCAGTAATTTTGTCACAACTGGCGTTAGGCTAATACCTCTGTGGTTCGCACAGTCTGTGCGACTGCCCTTTTTGTATATTGCCACTATAATCGATTCGCTCCAATTAGCTGGCACACTCTTCGTTCCAGATACGTTCGAATAGGGAGGTCAGTGCCCTGCAGAGGACTTCACCTCCATCCTTAAATATTGCAGGGAATCCGGGCCAGCGGCACGGAAACGATTGAGGGCTGTGATCGCGTTTCGGACCTCGGCCTCCGACGGAGGCTCTAAACTAACCGTCCATGGCACGTCCTGCATCACCTGAGTAGGAAGAGGTCCGGGAGCAGGGGGCCAACTGAACTGATCTTCAAAGTGTTCAGCCCAACGAGCCATACGGCGCTCCTTATTGTGTATCAGCGCACCCGCGCTGTCCCTGATTGTCTCACTGACGCCTGGTTTTCTGGGACCAGTGGTGCGGATTAGCTGGAAGAGCTTGCGGTAATTGCTTACTGCTCCTGCCTCCTCCATTTCTTGAGTCCGACTGGTCCACAAGGCTTCCTTGTCAGCACGTAGACTCCGCTTTAGTTCACGCCTAATAGCCCGTTTGGTCACATTGTGTTCAGAACCAGCCGGGAGGTGTCTTCTAGCTTCCAACTGGTTCACGGACCTCTCGGATATCCAGTGACTGGTGCGGTGACGACTGATAGTGCCACAAACAGATGCTCCTGCGTCGTGCATAGCGACCGAGATCCTATTCCACTGAAGTTCAGTGTTATTAGGACAAGACAGCGAGAGTTCGCTATGCAGTGCTTCTTGATAGGCTTGCCTGACAGAGGGCTGGGACAATTTCTCCGTTGCCAATCGGGGGAGACGCTTTGTGCGCCTTCCGGTAAAGTTCATGGAGAAACGACAGCGCACCAAGGCATGATCAGAGTCGACACAGGTACTCCAGTACGAGCGGCAATCCAGAATGGAACCGCGCCACTTGTAACTTATGGCTATGTGGTCAATTTGGGTCCATCGCTGGTCAGCTACAGGTGGACGCCAAGTGGCACTTCGGCGCCCACTGGGTCTAAAAGCAGTGCTAGTAAGAAACAACTGATGCTCCGTACACAGTTGCAGCAGACGCTCACCGTTGTCAGTCCGTTCGGAGTTAAGTCCATACTTAGCACCCATATGAGCTTCTGAAGAGCTCAGACGCCCTACTTGTGCGTTCATATCCCCTGCAAGTACTATAATATCTGAACTAGTAGCACTGCGTAGTAGCGCATTCAGTTCGTGATAGAATGTGTCCTTGACTGCATTAGAACTGCAGTCGGTGGGAGCATAAGCAGAAATCACAAACAGCGTTTTGTTTTACTTCGTGAATTCATCTTAGCTGATGTCGTCAAACGGGCTGCACATAAACGGCTGTTCACCGGAATCCAATCAACCAACGATAACTCAGCCTTGGAGCTGAGAATGATACCTACACCAGATTGACCGGTGAGTGCCGCATCGGCGTCTCCGGATGCGTGCAACCAATAACGAGAGGATAAGCCGGGTGCAGTCAATTCAATAACCCCGTTAGGGTCATTAATCCTAGTTTCGGACACACAACACACATCAACACTCAGTGTGTCCAAGGTGCGTGCGAGTGTAGCCTTCTGACCTGTTTGTCTTAGAGTGCGGACGTTGAATGTCGCCATGGAAACGGGACAGCGTGTCCTTATAAAGGACTTTTGCCGATTGGCGTCTGATAGGTGCTGTGGGATGGTGGCTGCAGACGGTACTACTCCAGTAGCACTTCGGTTGCTGTCAATTAAGCTGGGAATTATAGAAGGAAGGTTAGTAATAGGGGCCAGGATGGGAGTAAGAGAAAAAGGTGGAAAAGAAAGAAGAGAGGCGCCAGCAGTAGCATGTGTTCGCTTATTCGCCCTGCTGTATGCAGCAGATAAGGCGACCCTTGATAATCTGCGCGACGGCCGATGCAGGATGAAGTTTATGTTTGAAGAAAATGTCATGGTTGTATGTGGCCTGGGATGCTGCCAGGGCGCCCAGACCTAGACAGGAGAACGATTAGGGTCCTCATCCAAAGCCTTTGGCTCAAAAGCCTGTCCGCAAGGCAGCGGGGTGGCAGTGATTTAGTTTTACAGAAATGGACGCCATCCCATTTCAAACCCCCAACCTGGAGGACCAGGAGACTGAGTTTGTCTGACCTCTCACCAATGACCAACCTGGTAGGAGTAGCTCTCAAGATGCTCGGAGGCATCACCCAGTATAGCTCAAAGGGTCAATGAGGTACGCAAACCGTCGCACCAGGTTAAGGTCCAGTTATCTGCGGGGTAATGGCTGATTATGACGCGTGACAGTGAAAGCCGCAAGGAAGCTGTCTCGCCGATGCCGCCTTATCTTTGCACGATAGCCAGCTGTTTGTGACGGAATGTTGTCTACACAAGGTGTAGGCGCCTTGACCCTGAATGTTTGCTTGGGGCATTAAGGTTTTCAGGTAAGTCCCCCTTCTCTCCCTCTTCTTATTCTTTATTTCATAGGTCCTCATGGTTGTATGGCAGCGAAGCATCAGTTCAAATGGCTGATGTACTGCTGCTGCTGCTGTTGATCAGTGCCTGTGCCTCTACTCGCTTAAGTACCGACGTCTACGGGGTGACCTGATCCTTGTATTCATGATCTTATCCAACCCTGCACATCCTTGTCGCCACCTACTCACACTGCACCAATCGGGCTCCCACCTACGTGGCCATCCACTGAGGCTCACACATCAGCACAGTCGGCTGAACCGCAGACGACACTACTTCGCTTTGCAAATCTGCCGACCGTGGAATGTTCTGCCTGCCGATTTAGTCTTGGCACCCACTGTGGCGGACTTTAAGACCCGCCTGGACTGTCATCTGGCCGAGTTACATCGCGATATTCCCTAATGCAACTACCTTCTACTGCATAGAATTTCTTTCTCGTTTTTCTTCTACCTACTTCCTTTCCAAAACCATTTCGGAGGGCGTGGTGGGATGTCACGCTTTGAGCCGGCGTGCATTCTGTTTAAATGCTGCATAAGTCCGATGAAGATACGACTAACACGCAAGTCCAACCCGCTATAAGGTTGCTTGGCCTTCATTAGACCCGACCCGAACTCTTTTTACTCAATGGGTCATGTAAAGCTCGAGCATTTATTCCCATTAAATACAATGTTTCAATGTTCAGTATACACGAAGGGGACAAACTCGCAAACCCTCATGTACTTGCAAATACAGTACCTCTGGGAGATGCACGCTGTGCAACATATCCTGCAACCAACAAGGCAGCTTCCGGGGCAACCTGAAAGCTGTCTTGATCTCCTTTTCACGAACGATGAGCAACATGTAGAATCTGCTGAAGTATTTGAACCCATTGGGTCCAGCGATCACTCCAGGATTTCAGCCGTCCTACGTTTGCCAACTGTTGTATCATTACGAATACCCCGTCGTAACATTTGGAAAGCAAACTGGGATCGGTTGATGAGTACTGCGGAACACACGGACTGGTCATTACCTTTGAATGACGGTGTTGAAGTGTGTTGGGAGGTGCTGAAGCAAAACCTTGTTCAGTTACTAGACCAATTTGCTCCTTTAACACCAATAAAATGTTGGAAGAGGCCGCCATGGGTGGACAGCGAATATGTTGTCATGTCGAGGCGACGTGCAAAATTGTGGAAGAGGTTCAAACAAACTCATAGCGCTGAAGATTACACAGCTTACAAAACACAAAGAAACTGTTGCAATTCAGTGAAACTAGAGAAGCGTGCGGCTTATGAAACACGCTTATCAGCAAATGCGAAGAAGGCACCCAAAAAGGTTTTTGCATACATCAAGCGCAAGCTTAAGCCAACTGACGAGTTACCTGCTTTGGAAAATTCGCTTGGTGCACTGTTGACCACCGACAAGGACCGAGCTATCGCACTTGCTTCACATTTCGAGTCAGTGTTCGACTCAGCTTCTCCAGCATTTCAGTGTACCCAAGTCGACGCCAAACTGGATACAGTATCCTGTTCAGAGGACCAAGTAAGGGGATTGCTTGCTAATCTAGACTGCTCCAAACCGCCAGGACCTGACGGCTTGCATCCACTACTTCTCAAAAGGCTGGCACCTGTCATCGCACCTGCAGTGACGGAATTGTTCGCGGCCTCTTTGACACAAGGGAACGTCCCACGTGAATGGAAGCAAGCGATCGTAAGGCCCTTCCCGAAAAGAGGAAACAGAAGCAGAGTAGAGAACCATAGACCGATTTGCCTGACACCAGTGCTGGCCAAATTGCTGGAGAAAGTGGTCAAGAAGGCGCTGCTTGAGTTCACAGAATCACACGGTGTGCTTACATCAGTACAACATGGTTTCCTAAGAGGACGGTCTTGTACCACGAATCTTCTGACTTCCCGACACAGTTGGATTGAAGCAGTTAATGACGGTAGGAGCGTTGATGCCTTGCTGATTGACTTTAGCAAAGCATTTGATAGAGTGAATCACTTTATCTTGCTAGCTAAACTCAACAGTTATGGCGTGGGTGGAAAATTGCTGAAATGGATTCAATCTTTTCTGGACAAGCAGCAGTGGTGCGTCCAGGTCAATGACTACCGAAAGAAATGGTGTACTGCCTCTAGTGGTGTGCCACATGGCACAGTACTTGGCCCAACGCTTTTTCTGTTTCATATCAACAACTTACCAGGACATCTACTTGCGCGCTGTTCGCAGATGATTTGAAAGTTTGGAGGGAAATATCGACCCCCGTCGATGAGGATATACTGCAAAGTGATCTCGATACAATCTCCTCATGGGCATCAACAAACTGCCTTCCACTGAATGCTGAAAAGTCCGAATTGCTCCGCATTGGCAAGTGCTGTCGGGACAGAACATACAGTGTCGGTGGACGTCTACTGTGCTCGGCTGCGACGGTTAGAGATCTAGGAGTACTATCCCGATGGGACTTAAAATCGTCAGACAATACGCACAAGGTCTACTGTTCCAGCCTTCGCATGTTTTGGTCATTAAAGCGGACCTTCCACGTTTGGTCGGAGGAAACTGCTGTCAGGCTATACGTCTCCATGGTGCGCCCGCTTTTAGAATACGGGGCACCGGCCTATTATCCAAGTACAAAAAGTGAGATGAGAAAACTGGAAAAAGTCCAGCACCTAGTCACCCGCCTGATGCCCACGCTCCGAGGCTTATCTTACCACCAGAGTTGCCACAAGTTACGTCTCCATATACTAGTATACAGGAGATTACGAATCGATCTCATTACAACGTTTAGAATCCTTCACTTGAGACATTTTCCTCAGCTGAGACATATGTTCTGTGTTGTGGATGCACCTATCACCCGAGGGCATTCTTACAAGCTGGAAGTTCCACGTATGGACAATGTCACTCATATTCATTGTTTCGCGCGACGTGTGATACATTTCTGGAACTGGTTGCCCAGTTCCGTTGTTCCTTCTGATTCAGTGCAGTGTTTCAAACGAAGCATTGACAAACATTTTTTAGACTTGTGTTCCGATGCAGACGCCATGTTTGACCTTTCGTCGCGTGGTTATGTCACGGCTACACTAGCAACCCTAAAAGATCAAGACACGTAGTGCTTTCTTTGTGCTTATATATCGGTATTTTGTTTGCTTATTACTAAACGACTATTGATGTGCATTCACACAGACCCATATTCGGCATGGGTCATTTCTGCTTTACTTATGACGGAGATCACATAAATTCCTATCTTATTCTCCTAATAAATTGATTTTGATTCTTGATTCTATCGATATCGATGCAGGTTCTACCTTGAAGCCACTACTAGAACTGAACTCATCTTCCTCACCAGGCCCAGACGGGCTACACCCCCATTTTTTCAAGATAGTAGCAGAATTCATTGCCGTCCCACTTTGTCAAATTTCCCAACTCTCTCTTAAAGCTGGTCGACTACCTGTCGATTGGAAAATGGGTGTAGTTATGCCGAAATACAAGGGTGGAAACCGCCAGAACCCTGCGAACTATCGGCCAAGTTGCTTGACGTTGGTCGCCTGCAAGATCATGGAAAAGCTCATTAAATGTGCCATCCACCGACACTGCGAAGATCTGAACTTCATTTCGTCTACTCAGCATGGCTTCGAAAAGGGACATTCCTGCATCACTAACCTGCTGGTCGCTAGAGGGAAGCGGGCTAAATCAGTGGACGCTAGAAAACGTTTAGATGTGGTCTTCATCGACTCCAGCAAAGCTTTTGACAGAGTCCCTCATCAGGAACTACTCTCTAAGCTCTGCGGAATTGGCATAACAGGGAACTTCCTACTATGGATCAGTGACATCTTGCAAGGCCGGAACATGTAAGTCAAAGTAAAGGATAGCCTTTCATTTCCCGTGCCTATGTACAGTGGCGTGCCACAAGGATCCGTTCTCGGACCGGAATCGTTCAAGATACATATCAGTGACCTACCAAGTATGCTAGAAACGGACTGTCTGATCTATGCAGACGACCTCAAGCTATGGTCGGAAGTGTCCAGCCCCGAAGACGCATACCGCTTACAGGAAACGATTGATCTACTACACTCTTGGTCTATCAAGTGAGGTTCGCCGGTCAACAAAGATAAGTGCTCTGTCCTTTCCATAGGTGTTGCTGAACCACTGGGCATCTATCACACTGGCAGGCACCTACTCAAGATTGCCTCACAGGAAAAGGACCTGGGGACAATAGTTTCCTCTGATCTCAAAACTACCCTTGATACATTAAAGAAAACTGCTGCGGCGAACAGGAAATGGGGCGTCATAAGGAGACCATTCTCTAAAATGACGCCTCAGATATTCAGACTTCTCATTACCTCCCACCCTTGAATTCGGACTTCAGGACATAGCCCCTCTATCGAAGCATGAAAGTAGCGAGATAGAAAAAGTTCCGCGACGTGCCTCGAAAGTTGTCCTTGGGCCACGTGAACTCTCGTACCTCGCCCGACTACAGAGGATGAACCTTTTCCCTTAGACTATCGCCGACGTCGCGGAGACCTCATCTATACTAGGCGTATCCTACGAGAACAGGGGACCGAGTTGAGGCAGTTTTTTCAGCTAAGACTTGGCAGTTCGAATCAAGGTCACAGCTGGGGGCTGTTTAAACCGAGGACGTTCAAAGTCCCTTCAGATGTTGCACTCTCTAATCGAGTACTTAATGACTGGAACCGACTGCCGTACCTGATTGTCAATGTGCCGTCAGAAGCGAGTTTCAAAAGTTTGCTAGACATCTTCCTACTGAGTACTCCAGGATTCTGCAAAACTGATACTACATCCTGAGCTATGACACAGCTACGACGCCTGCAATCCTTGGAAAATCGGGAAGTGAAGGAGCTGACACGGGACCCCCCTTCTGCTCTATGCCACTCAATGAACTCAAGGAAGACACCCAGAAGAGGGTCGCCGCGGCCTACAGGATGTTCCATTCTATACATATAGGGTTTACTCTCCTGATCTCGGGGCTTTTCTGACTTCTTTGGGTCGCATGTACGCCCGATTCTCGAATACGGGCTACCCGCTGCCAACCGTCTCACCAAATCCGAATGTGATATGAGAGAGAAGGTTCAACGGCGTAGATACACATCCGTCCTTGAGTTGCGAGACTTGTCGTATCCACTCCGGCTTCAACGATTGAACTTGTACCCTCTAGGTTACCGCAGTCACCGCGGAGATTTGATATTCAGTCGGCATATTCTCAGAGTAGAAATGGGTTGCGAATTACAGGACTTCTTTCAACTCAACACAGAGTTCGGCAAGAGACCACTGCTTGAAACTGTTCAAGCCGAGGAATCTCCGTGTGCGGCTCAATTTGGTCTTATCAACTCGCGTACTGAATGATTGGTTGCCGGATCCTATTGTTGACGCTGAGACAGAGGAACGTTTCAAACAACTGTTGGATTCTCACCTAAGCGCGCTGGGATTTTGCTGCCTCTAAGACAGCTACAGTGGTCTTCTGAGGAACCTTATGCCGCAACGACCCACGCCATCTCCACAATGATCTGGAAGTTAAGGAGCTAACTAAGGATCTTCATTCTGCTCTTTCTCTCATCCAATTGAACTTAAAGTATCAGATCACTTCTATGTCGACTGTTGACGGAGCTGATAAAGGACCCTCCATCTGCTCTCTACCATACAATGATACGATGACTGTTGCCTGGTAGGTCAGGTCAGGTCAAAATCCGTGGACGATACAGGCTTCCGCCTAACGAGCGTCCAGCTTCTTGTACCGGTAAGCGAACCATAGCCCCCGGCACTTCGACTTTTGATCGCCTCTCCTTGCCTCTGCAAAAAGAAATGAAGCAAAAGCGAGAGCAATCTTTGCTTTTACAAGGATCAACATCGGATATCAATGCGAATAAATTGGATGGGATTATATTAATTCCGGAAAAATACGCGGCCAGCACCTGTCTAGGCCTGCTTTGAAGGCAACCACAGTCTCACAATCCATTAGTTCCGAAGGCAACTTATTCCAGTTGCGCACCACACGATTCGAGAAGAACTTAGCCCTGACATTCAGTCTAGCCCTCTGCTGTTTGAGCTTCAAGCGATGTCCACGCAAGCGTTCAGAATCAGCCAGCTCAAATAAATCAGAGGGCACGATGGCACTGAGGCCCTTCATGATCTTAAATGTTTCTATCAGATCGCCTCTCAGTCTACGCCGTTCAAGGGAAAACAACCCCAGGCTCTTTAGGCGATCTTCATACGGCTTCCCCCGTTGACCTTCAACCATCCTGGTTGCTAGTCTTTGAATCTTCTCCAGGCAAAGAACATCATCACGGATAGGGCGACCAAGCTTGAACGCAATACTCTAAGTGTGACCTAACCACTGCTTTGTATAGTGGCAGGAACACTTCTGGTTTGGTATTACACAGAGCCCTCCTGAGGCGAAACAATTCTCGTCGCGCTTTGTTGGCGGCGTATCGACATTGCATCGAAGGCTTGAAGCTGCTCGTCATGATGACTCCTAAATCGCGTGCCTGAGTAGTGCATTGTAAGGGGAAGGGCCCAAAGGAAGTCTGAACTGCAAGTACGTCTCTACTAGTGGTCAGAATTTGGCACTTGCTTGCATTTAAGGGCAAGTCCCATTGCTTCGACCAGTTGACCACACTGACGATATCCTTGGCCAGTGTTGCACGGTTGCCCCTGCTGACTAGTTTCAAGTCATCCGCAAAGATATAACAAGGGTCTTCAATAAGAGGAGCCAAGTCGTTTATAAACATAAGAAACAAAAGTGGACCTAGCACCGATCCTTGGGGTACTCCAATGTAGGCCACGCCCACACTAGAACTCACATCACCGATTCTAACTCGAAACGTTCTGAATTCTGACACCCAAGACAGAAGTCTAGGATGCACTCCGAATCATGCTAATTTTTCAAGTAGGAAACGGTGATTTACTGAGTCGAAAGCCTTGCTAAAGTCAAGATAGCAGACCTCTACCGGAATCCCGTCGTCAAGACATCGAGTAATCTCATCGAGGAAGCACAGTAGCTTAGTGAGGCACGACTTCTTTTTAATGAAACCATGCTGCTCTGCTCTAAGTTGGCTGTGTTCTGCCAAATGCTCACAAATCCGGTTTCTTATAAGCTTCTCTAAACACTTGAGCAGAACACAGGTTAGACTGATGGGTCTGTAGTTAAGGGGCTCCGATTTGGAGCCACCCTTGTGAATCGCAACTATGGCTGCTTCCTTCCAGTCACGTGGCAACTTGCATTCCTGGAGCGACAAGTTGAACAGCTCCAGAACAGGATGTTGAAGGATGTCAGCTAGTGGCTTGACTATTGCCGGATGTACATCGTCAGTGTAAACGTGTCCACGTAGTTTAGATGTTGCATAGTCATGTATACGGTAAAATTAAGTTAAGTGGAATGTCAAAATACGTCAGAGTTAAGGAATAAAGTCAGGGAAGTGCTTTGTTTATATGAGTGATTTGGGACCTGGACTCTCACATCTGGCGGGAACGGGTTTGCGGACCAAGGTCGACCGGCACAGCAAGGAGTAAAACGGTAGTGTAAGATATTCATTTGTAGTTAGTTAATTTGTAAATAGGATAGGCAAACGAGTAGCAGATGCATAAAGGAATCCGTGTTCTGTAACAAGTGCCCGGATTTTCCAACTGCATAAATGGGCCTAAAGGGATCGTTTGATGACAGGTCGGCGGTTCATTGGATCATTGGATCATGGGATGATAGAGAGCAGAAGGAAGTTCCTTTGTCAGCTCCGTCACTTCCCGATCGTTTCGGAGATAGCCTGCGTCATTGCGGAACAAGGTCCCGCAGAGAAGCACTGAGGCTGCATTGGAAACAGCTGGATCCCCGTAAACTAAAGTGAGAGTCCAATAAATGCTTGAAACGTTCCTCGGTCTCGGCAACGACGATGGACTCTGGAAGGCGGTTCCAGTCATTCACAACGCGAGTGGATAAAGCCAGGATGGATCGCACTCGATCACTCCTCGGTTTGAACAGTTTCAAACTGTGGCCTCTTGTTGAACTCTCTGTGTTGAGATGAAAGAATTCCTGTAATTCCCTCCCCAACTCTCCTCTAAGAATACGTCGGGTGAAGATCAAATCTCCGCGATGACGACGGTAATCCAGGGAAAAGAGGTTCAGTTGTTTGAGCCGGAGAGAATAGGACAGGTCCCGCAGCTCACTAACAGATTTGGATCCACGCCGTTGAACCATTTCATTCATATCACATTCAAATTTCGTTAGAGGGTAGGCGGCAGGTAGCCCGTATTCCAGAAGCGGTCGTACATGTGAAGTAAACAGGAGTCGGAAGATCGCCGGGGTCCGGTGAGAGAAGGCTCTGCGTATAGAGTGAAAAGTCCTGTAGGCCGCAGCGACCTTTTTCTTGGTATCTTCATTAGATTTGAGGTCAGACGAAAGTACCACTCCCAAATCCCTCTCCTGGGTGGCGTTTCTGAGAAAGGAACCACCAGTATGGTAGATTCCAAATGGGACAGACGCACCAACTGGGAGAACTGAACACTTCTCATGATTCACTGGCAACTGCCACTTAACTGACCAATCATGTAGCAGGTCGAGTGTCGATTGCAACCTGTCAGCATCTTCCATACTGGATACCTCCATCCACAGCTTCAAGTCGTCGGCGTAGATTAGGCCATCCGCCTGGAGTGTTGACGGCAAGTCATTGATGAAGATGTTGAAAAGCACAGGGCCGAGGACCGAACCTTGTGGGACTCCACTAGTCATGAGAACAGGGGCGGAAAATGTATCGTTCACTTGCACCTGCATCTTGCGGTCGCGAAGGAAATCAGAGATCCAGGAGAGAAGATTCCCGGCAATACCGATTCCTCGGAGTTTAAGCAAAAGTCGTTCGTGCGGGACCCTGTCGAAAGCTTTGCTGAAATCCACAAACACAACGTCCAAGCGTTTGCCGGAATCTAGCGATTTCGCCAATTTCTTCTTAGCCACTAGTAAGTTCGAGGTACATGAGCGTGCCCTTCGAAAACCATGCTGTGCACAGAGAAGAGATTCAGTTCCTCGAGGTAGAGATGAAGAGCCTGCTTCAAGATCCGCTCCATAACTTTACACAATATCGACGTTAAGCAGATAGGACGATAGTTGGCAGGATCTTGCCTGTTCCCTCCTTTGTATATGGGTTTTACAATGCCCACTTTCCAAGCCGACGGGAAACGCCCAGCTTCAAAAGAAAGACGGAAAACCTGACAGGTAGGAGGGGCGATGTACTGTGCCGCAATCCCAAGGAACAAGGGGTGCAAGCCATCCGGGCCGGGTGAAGAATGTGGATCTAAATCAAGAAGAAGTTTAACCACAGAACTGATGTTAATGTCCACCTGATCCAACTGATAAGGAAAACTGGACGCAGTGTTGCCGCGGGCTGGAGTTTCTTTCGCGAAGACAGAGGCGTACTGCTGGGCCAAAAGACTGGCTTTATCAGCGTCTTCGTAAAGTAAATTTCGATGTTCAAAGGAACACAAGGTGGGGATTCCACTGCCAGCCCTGGCACGTCTTTTTAGATAAGAGAAAAGCATTTTGGGGGTCGTTGTGGAATGTACTGCTAATGATAGTTCATATTGCTGAGGTTTCTGTCACTTCAACGTGACACAAGCATTTCTGATAGTCTTGTAGGAAGAGTAATCGAAGTCTGTTTGAGATTGCCTGAAACGATCCCAAAATTTGCGTCTTCTGTTCATCAAATATCTCAATTCACTGTCAATCCAAGGTGGACCCATCTTGAAGGACTTTCTACGGGAGAAAGGAACGACCTGCTCAATGAGAGAGGTCATTTTGGAGAGCACAGAGTTCCAGGCATCATCAAG
>OX104071.1:10366631-10396343 GCA_944474145.2 Dicrocoelium dendriticum | reverse complement strand
CGCAAAAAAGTGTTCTCCTGCGTTACTCGCCCTGAAATCTTCGGATTTATTCTCACAGTGACCTACGTACTATCATCTGATTGGGCTCCGCGAGCTCCTCCTAGCACTGTTCACCTTTTGGATCTGTCATTCCTGGATGAGCAGCAAACTATGCTGTCGCAACTTGGAAGTCAACCGTGCTTGAATTTTATCGGACAATTTATTTTTCCTCTCGTCGCACAAGAACTCTTGTGGTCTTATTTTAAAGATCTTTTTGAGAGTCACCCGAACATCTTACTACCACTCCTCCTAGTCGCTGTACAAAGCGGTAGTTGTCAATTAGGTCCACCTTTGTGCAGCCACGGTTGTCAATAACAAGTATTTTCTAAGTCGTTCTGCCTTGACTCAATCCTACGTTGCATCGCTACCTATCCACTTACCTGCTGGATCAATAGCACGCACGTCGCCTATCTACCCTAAGGAACGTGTGACTCATCCGGACGCCACACGTCTGATCCCCCTGACCTCAAACCAGCGCCGATCGCCGCTCAAGGAAAATTGAAGCGATGCCATACACGGTGCTTCCGTCTCCATATCCTCTTGCTACCCCTGCTGTAGTGTACACATCCGGTTACTCCATTCCATCTTGTTAGTGGGGAATCTCTACACCATATCACTACCGTCTGCGGTCATTCCTACTTCGCTGCCCCATTACTGACAGTGACCACATAATTCAGTAGAATTATCCATTCTAAGCTAGTGGTAAGTGAGAGATCTACAACATAGATTCTGAACTCTCCTTTTCTATCTAATCCCTTTTGGAATGGGTGCAAGTCAAAATAACAAAGTACACGCCTCGAGTGGATATGGCCCGTTCGAAAATCAATTGTGACCTATGTGTAAAAACTGTTAAGTCTGGTCCAGTTTGCTTTAGATGTCAAAAGGCCTACCATTCGAAGTGTTTAAGAATGAGTGCACTCGAAACTATATAGAACAACTATATAGACAATACAGCAGCAAAAACGAAGCATTTTGGTTCTGCCAGGTGTGCAGATCCATTCTTGTCGTTAGTTGTGTACTTTTCCTAATGAAAAAGTGTGAAAAGTTGGCGGAAACAGTTGAGCAACTGGTGAACGCTCGCAATGCAGCTGTAAAAGTAAGCAACGCTATACTTGAAACTGAACGGATGCCTACCAACTCCCCGTTTAGGCCGAGGAAGAGGGCCAGGCATCCCAACCCCACCATCGCGTCTCAATCTCCAACGGCCCCTAGCCTCGTGACCCCACTCAGTGAAAAAGTGGTTTACAACCCACTTGCTACTACGTTCTCTAAGGGTGTAGTAACCAGTAATTCAGTTCACGTACTCGACACACAGAACTCCAGCAAGCCTACGGCAAAAAATAACTGGACATCCTACGCAGCGGTTGCTTCTAGGAAAAAGCCGTCAAAGACACTTGTGACTCCACTTTTCGGATAGGTCAAAACTGTGCCTCAACATGGACCGCTATCGCCAGCGCGGTTCACAAATCCACGAAAAGCAAAAGAACCTAGTGCTGTTAAGTCGCAAACCACAAGGCGGAATCATGGCGCCTTAAGTCTTGTGTGCACTAACGTGCCTGAATCCAAATCCAACAAAATAAAGGGTAAACTGATAGACGATCGTAGTCAGTGGGATTCCATCTGTAGTGCCATCAGTATGCGCGCTGAACCCACTATGCTGAGCCGCATCGCAAGGCACCCAAACAACTTACACTATGGTGAACCTCGACTACTTCGAGTAACACTACATACCGCAGAAGAAACGGAATCCATTCTGCTCGCTGCAAATCAACATCACAGAGCATCGAACGGAGTGTGTATCTTACCGGATATTCCGTGGAAAGAACGTTCAAAGGATATGAACAATCAACAGGGAAGTAGAAAATGCGTTGAAAACCGTCATTATTCATGGCGTCCCCGAGTCTCAAGCTTCACTTCCTGAAGAAGTTCCGGCACAGGACCTGGAGCAATGGCGATACATTCATGAGGCGCTGTCTTTAGAAAAGGCCATTGCTACCTCCCTGACCAGGATTCCATGTCACTAAATTACAAAGGGTGTGGTCCTAGGTTGCTGAAGTTGGTCTTACCGCCTGAACTAACTTTACAGATAGTTCTAGAGAACTGGGGTAAATTCCGGAACATCCTACCAACAGAAATTCGAATAAAAGCAGCAAGTTTACGACCAGAGGCTACTGATTACTCCATGGAGAGAACCAGCTCAGTGGGAACAACCGTTGTTGCAGAATACACCACAAAGCCTGATCTGACTGCCGTCATAACATCCGGCGAGACACTGAAGGTGGTGAGTGACCATCAGGATCATTATGAACCTGATCACACGGTGCAGAGAGTTATCCCAAGTCATTCTCGCGTGCCTAGGGCGATTTCAAAAAAACTAGTAGCAGCCGACCTCAAGAGGGTCGGACAAGTCTCAAACCTGTTGTCTATATCCACAAATAACCTTCTAACCTATGAATCACTCTCCTGTTTTTATACCAACGCACAAGGTCTTTTAAGCAAACTGACGAAGCTTCGCCTGCGTCAGGCCTCGATGTCAAGCGATCTCGTTATGAAAACCGAGACCTGGTTGAATGAAGCGATCACTGATGCAGAAATCGCACTACCTGGGATGTCTATTCTACGCAACAATCGAGCAAGTAGAGGAGTTGGAGTAGTACTTTATTATCGCAGCGAACTACACACTGATCTCATCGATGACCCAGAGGTTCAGATTGTCGATGCGCTTTTGTGTCGTCGCCAACTTAGCCGTGAAGACGCACGTTTGTTGGGTGTAGTGTATCGCCCTCCGTCGGCTAGAAAATGTTATTGCTACCTTCCTGACCAGGATTCCCGTGTCACCAAAATACAAAGGGTGTGGTCCTACGTTGCTGAAGTTGGTCTTACCGTCTGAGCTAACTTTACAGACAGTTCTAGAGAACTGGTGTACATTCCGGTACATGCTATCAACAGAAATTCGAGTAAAAGCAGCAACTTTACGACCAGAGGCTGCTGGTTACTCCAAGGAGAGAACCAACTCAGTAGGAACAACCGTTGTTGCAGAGTCCACCACAGAGACTGATCTGACTGCCGTCGTAGCATCCGGCGAGACACTGCAGGAGGTGAGTGACCATCAGGATAATCATGCGTCTGATCACACGGTGCAGATAGTTATTCCAAGTCATTCTCGCGAGCCTAAGACAATTCCAAAAAACTAGTAGCAGCCGACCTTAAGAGGGTCGGCCAAGTTTCAAACCTGTTGTCTACATCCACAAATAACCTTCTAACCTATGAATCACTCTCCTGTTTTTATACCAACGCACAAGGTCTTTTAAGCAAACTGACGAAGCTTCACCTGCGTCAGGCCTCGATGTCAAGGGACATCGTTATGAAAACCGAGACCTAGTTGAATGAAGCGATAAGTAATGCAGAAATCGCACTACCTGGGATGTCTATTCTACGAAACGATCGACCAAGTAGAGGAGGTGGAGTACTACTATATTATCGTAGCAAACTACACATTGATCTCATCAATGACCTAGAGGTTCAGATTGTCGATGCGCTTTGGTGTCGTCTTCACCCAAGCCGTGGGGACGCATGTTTGTTGGGTATGGTGTACCGTCCTTCGCCGGCTACTTTGGAAATGGACAACCGCCTAGCCTTCACAATGAAGAGCATTCTCACGCAGTTGTACAGCCCCATTCTCCTGGTTGGTGACTTCAATATTCATACCATAGAAACCCCAGCCCGTATCAACGAACGCTTTAAAATGGAAGTACAGGAGATAATTAGTGGACTACCACTCTACAATCACATCACATCTCCCGCAAGATTCAGGACGGGAAACAAACCGGGTATCCTGGATCTTGTATTCAGCAATGAAGAGATTATGATCGAAAAAGTATCGATAGAGTCCTTTAGGCCGTAGCGACCATGCAACCCTCATGTTCAGTTACATCTGTTATGCAGAGTATTTCTCAGAAAACACCGAGGATTACGGCGCTCTAATCAAACTTATAAATGCTACAAACTGGACATTTCTAGCAGAACGATCCCGCGATGTCGCCTGGTCTGAGTTTGCTCACCAGTTCAACACGTTAGTAACTAGTGCTTCTAGGAAAAGACCTTCACGAGCGAAGACAGTAAAATCATTCATACGCAGCAGGACACGCAGGTGTATCATCACGAGGAATTTACTCTGGCGAAGATACAAGGAGTCATCGAATGCTGAAACATGGGAAGCCTACACTATCTAAAGGAATCACTGCATAAACCTGGTACGCGAATACAGCACCAACAGAATCTAGCCTATAAATCCCTTTCAAACCCCAAGCTCCTTTACAGACACGTTAACAAGCTCCGCAAAATACAGCGAGGAATTCCTGCTTTATACACATTGTGTGGACTTGCACAAAACGCAACCGAGGCGGCCAACGCCCTATGTCAACAATTCGCCCCGAACTTCCAGAGCACGACATCGCCGCAAACACAGTTCCCGCACGTTGTACCACCATCATGACTTAGTCACATCACGTTTACGACTGCGGATGTTATGCAAAGGCTAATTGCGGATTTTGAGCGGTTCTCCGAGCTGAGTGATTATTGTGCACACGTTTCGTTGCCTGACTAGGCAACATCATCAGTGCGGTTTCAGGGGCCTGGTTCGCATCCACACCCGAGCTACGCATATTCTCATTTATTTCAAAATGTTAATTGCCCTGCGCGAGCATAACGCTCCCGGTATTGACAATATTCGTCCAAAAGCTTTGAAATTGGCTGCAGTAAACTTGTTGGACTCACTCTCCAAGTTCTTTCAACGATGCCTCGATGAGATGCGCGTGCCAACAATGTGGAAGCAAGGCATCTTCACTCCCAGCCATAAGGGGGAGGTCATACAAATCCGGCCAACTATCTCCCGACAACACTACTTCCGGTGCTCTCCAACATCATGGAAGTGCTTGTTGCCGAAACTCTGATGAACTTCTTGGAAGAACGAAATATCATAGCACAAGAACAACATGAATTTCGCAAGAACCGATCTTGCACTTCAACATAGCTGCTTGCCAGATGCAGTTGGACTGAGACCGTTGACAGCGGGGTAGGTGTTGACGCAGTATATCTGGACTTCTTAACGGCTTTCGACAGTCTGAACCACCGTATCCTCCTTCACAAGCTGCAGTGTTGTGGAATTGGTTACCCAATCCTCGGTTGGATTGCTAACTTCTTGCTTCAACGACATCTGAATGTAAGAGTTCGAGGCGTCATCTCTGACCCAATCGACGTTAAGTGCAGAGTGCCACAGAGTTCAGCGCTTGGTCCACGACTATTCCTGATGTACATAAACGATCTCCCGACAGTAATCACCTCCAACTCCTTACTCTTTGCTGATGATCTCAAGAAATGGCGAGCCATTAGAACAACCAGCGACAATGCAACACTTCAGGATGATCTGGACAGGGTCTACGAATGGTCGACTCAGAACCTGCTTCAGTTCAACGCTACAAAATGCAAGGTGTTGAGCATACGCCATAAAGCCACTTGCGAATACAGACTGGGGGATCAAATATTACAGCGCACTACAACGGAATGCGATCTAGGAGTGGCAGTGCAGGAAGATCTGGGCTGTTCCCCTCAGGCCGAGAAAGCCTCCAAAAGAGCTAACCAACACCTTGGTCTTTTACGGAGGGCATTCACGCGCTTCGATCCTTCCATCTTTTCGCAGATGCTGGACGCCTACATTCGGCCGCATTCTGAGTACGCCATCCGCGCCTGGCAGAAGCAAGAGCTTACCGCTCTTGAACTGCCACAACGAAGGGCGACCAAGAACCTAAAGGGCCTGTTTCATCTCCCATACCGATTGAGGCTGAAAACCCTCGGGGTCTACAGTGGACAATATCGACGCCTGCGTGGTGATTTGATAATGAATTATATGATCTTGAGGAATCCGAACCATTCTTGTCGTCCCCTACTAAAGCTGAATAGCAGTACCACACTCAGAGGACACCAGCTAAAGCTGGTCACACAATACAGCCGGTTGGAATGCCGCCGCAATTTCTTTTCCCTTGGTGTAGGCGAAGACTGGAACGTTCTTCCCACATACGTTGTTTCTTCCCCCACGCTATCGGTATGCAAAAGCCGTCTGGATGATTAGCTTATCCACCTACATTACTCTATATAATCAGAGATGTCCACGTCAACCAAACGCGAAAAAAAACGACACTCATTCGCAGATTTTGTGCTTCACTATTTACACACTGCTGTTGTGGAATATAGTGTCGGATATATTACAACTGCATTCATCAATTACCTCAGTCCAAAAAAGCGGCGCACGAGTGAGCGTTGTCGTTTCTTTTGTTCTTAAGACATGCCTTCCCCATATTACTTCCCATATTACTCTACAGTAACAATTCAGTACACTTTCTACAGCGTTTCTATGAATAAGGGGCACCTGAATCACTAGACGCTTAAATTGACGATTTACTCTTATGATTACTATCACTTCACCATCCTAAGGGACTTGTAAAGCTATCGCTTTTTTACCTGCAATAAATCATTGTTCATTGTACAATACGACCCAACAGGGAAACTCTCGTGCCACGACGTGAAGGCGAATAGCGTCAATGGCTCACTCGACGGCAGTCGTCTTCTTTATCTTAACGACTGCAAACCTGCAACCGCCTACCTTGTCTATACCGGGGATGAAGTTAGCGTGGTGCTTTCCGCACTTGGCGATGCAACTCAGCCGACCACACTAAGTCTTCATGCCGACAACAGCACACTAATCCCTACTCACCTCAAGCACTCTTTAAGCCTTAACTCGGGTCTTCGTAGAACATTTCCCTGGATGTTTATTATTGCCGCCGTCGCGTTTGCCATCCTTGGCATAGACTTCCTCAGACATTTTGACTTCTTGGTCCATGCGAAACAACAGAGGATAGTCGACCTCGCAACGACACTCAGTGTAGCTGGCACCAACACCGGCATTGTAGCTATCATCCCAGTCTACGTTTGCCCACAGACTTCCTCCGACTGTATCCAACTATTCTCTCAGTAACCCAAGCTCGTTCATCCAATGAATGAAGCTGTCCCCATGGCATCTCAGGTCACGCACCATATCCGCACTGATGGTCCACGAATCTCATCACGCTCGTGCCAACTTCCGCCGGAGAAACTGAAGCTAGCTAGAGCGGAGTTTGAGCACATGCTCAAACTTGGAATAATCGGCCCTTCGGATAGCCACTGATCTTCTCCACTCTAGGTGGTTTCAAAGAAATCTTGCAGTGATTACCGGACCCGTAAACAAACTTACGATCCCGGTAAGATTATAGGAGCGCCTTTTAGGTGCGGATATCAGAATTAATGTCCCGTAGTTTTCGGATGCCAAAAGGAAGTGAAAGTATGGATGCCCATTGTTGTATTTCAATGCTCCCACATAATATGCACGGTAGAACAGAGGAAATCCTGCGGATGTACGCTGCTGCTGTTGGTGCATCTTAGCTGTCAGTTATTTCAAAGTGGGTATTGATTGCGTATTGCCTGGACTTTTGAGATGGTCTATGCAGCTGGTGAAAATGTCAGCTGATTAAGGGTAATGTCCAGGCAAAGATTTGTGTAGCGAAATATAAAAGGTGTCCTATCTACCACTCCACCAGTGCGCTAGCCGCACAATGTTCGAGCGCCCATGAGTAAAACACCCGGTGGGATAAGCTGCTAAAACTGACCTCTACTTGATACGGTGTCACATGAAACGCCCGAGGCTGAGGCATGGGAGGATTGCAGGCTAAGGTTTTGTGTCTAAAGTGCAATGAAAAATTTGTTAGCAAAATAAAGATGGTGAATGTATTGATGGTTGACTTGTTTTTATTAGGCGATACTTCTTGTTCTCCTTCTTCGTCTTGTGAGAGATGTTCTCTGACATTCTGGAAGAATCTGGGGGAGGGCAATAATTGGAATAAAACTGGCAGCAGACAGGAAAGCCAAGTGATCAGCACAAGATGGTATTATCAAGATGCATTACACTAGGCGGTCTGGAAAATGGACTCTCCTTCCTGACCGTATCTGCCGCGTATTGATGTCCTCTTGCGGCTTAACTTTAGATGTTAACAGCTGTAGATCGCTTTCAACGAGCTTTGATGACTGCTGCGTACGTAGTGTAGTTTGAGGAGTTGTTGATTGCTTTTCGCAAGGTTGTTCGATATATGCTGGTTTAAGATGGTCTACAGAAACCACATAGACTTTACCATTCCCATTGATCTTATAGGGTTTTTCTGCTCTAGAGATCACTTCAAATGGCCCTTCGTACGGTGGTTGTAGTGGCTTACGAACTGCATCATTTTATAACCACACGTGTGAACAAGTTGTCAGGTCTTTTGGTATGTAACCCTGATTGTGCGCGTGTGGCATAAGATGCAGTTCATGCTTAGATGAATGTAGGCGATGGACCAAATTTGAAGGATCTAGGGTGCTGGCGTCGATTGGTTGAACAAGGTCAGCCGGAAGCCTTAACGTGGTACGGTATACCAGCTCCGCGGCAGAGCAACCTAAATCAGCTTTAGGTGTCGTTCGAAGACCTAATAAAACCAGCGGTAGAGTTTCGGTCCAACGAGTAGGGTCAGAACATGCCATCAAAGATGTTTTGAGATAGCAATGGAAACGTTGGACTAACCGGTTCGATGACGGGTGGTTCGCAGTTGTTCTTATTCGCTTAGTCCCGAGGGTATTGGTTAACTCTCGAAAAAGCGTCGACTCGAATTGCGCACCGCGATCAGTTATTCTGGTCTATGGTACACCATAATGCGCGATCCAATTAGCCACAAAGTTATGTGCTATCGGTTCTGCAGAAATGTCCGCGATGGGTGCTGCCACAGGCTAACTAGTGTAACGATCGATACAAGTCAGTAGGTAATTATATCCAGTCGACAGTGATAGCGGCCCGACGGTATCGATATGTACGTGACTGAAACGAGCATCAGGAACGGTGAAAATGATAACTGGTGCCTGTGTGGCACTGAACTTTTTAACATTGACAGGGTAGACAATTTCTCACCATGGTCTGCACGTCTTTGTTTAGTGCTGGCCGAACAAGACGATCAGAAATGAGTTTGCGAGTTGCGCGGATGCCTGGATGTGATAGACCATGTAGTGAATCAAAGATGATTCGCCGATAGGTCGGTGGAACTACAGGTCGTGACTTTCCTGTAGAAATATCACACATCAGGACAACTAAATTACCAGGCAGCGAAATGGGTTTCACCTGTAAATTGCTTCCTTGCAGTTGTTGAAGGAACTGCTTATTCTGACGCTGTGCTGTAGCTAATTCCTGGAGATCACTGGGGAAATGCTCAAATGTGATGATTTCCGCCCGTGATAAGGCGTCTGCTACGGCGTTATGCACACCGGACAAATGCTATATGTCGGAGGTAAATTGGGAAATGTAATCCAGTTGTCTAGTCTCGTGAGGAAAGTCGATCAGAAGTGGAGCGCAATGCACACGTTAACGGTTTATGATCAGTAAATATCGTGCATGTACATCCTTCCAAATAATATCGGAGATGACGCATACTGTGGTAAATAGCTAGGAGTCCTCTGCCGAACGTACTATACCGTCGTTCGGCAGGCAATCGGATACAATTCACCTCTATGTCGCTGTTGTACCACACCACCTACCGCTGCATCCGAGGCGTCCACCGTTAACTGTAACGGGCCTTAAGGGTCTAGATGCACGAGGAGAGTGTCGGTTGCTAGTTGGTGTTTTAGATCATTGAATGCGCGTTTAGGTGATTCCGTAAAGTTGAATGTTTTAGCATCCAATTTCAGTAGCTCAGTAAGTGGCTGGGCTAACTCTGAACAGTGCGGAATGAAGCTTCTATAGAAGTTAACCATGCCAACAAACGGGCGTAACTTTTTGAGGGAATCAGGAATGTGGTACTCAGTGATTGCTGTCACTCTGTCAGATAAAGGGTGCAATTCCGGCGGAGGAAACACGGTGGCCAAGAAAGTCTACCGTATCAACACCAATTTGATTCTTGGCGGCGTTGATAACTACCCCATAATGCGCAAATCGTTCAAAAAGTTATCGCAGCTGACGCAGATGTTCGTTCTGGTTCCGACTTGCAAGCAAGACATCGTCAATGTAGACGAAAACGAAATCCAGCTCGCGAATGACCTGGTCCATAAAACGTTGGAACGTTTGAGCTGCATTGCGAAGATCAAATGGCATTCGTAAGCACTCTACTAGACGGAAAGGAGTCATGACGGCATTTTTAGGAACATCTTCAGTATGGACGGGAATCTGGTGGTATGCCCGCACTAAATCTATCTTGCTGAACACTTTCTTTTCGTACAGGGAGGACGAGAAGTCCAGGAGATGCGGAATGGGATACATGTCGGGAGGTGAGGACATTCAGTCCCCGATACTCCACGCAAGGTCTCCAATCTCCAGATTTGTTCTTGGGACCATATATAGGGGCAATGCCCGCATACTGCTGGATGGACGTATTATGTCCAACTGTAGCATATGGTTGAATTCGGTCTTCTTCACGGGAAGTTTATCAGGCGCTAATCGTCATGGTCGATGGAAAACTGGACTACCTGCTGCCGTTATCCTGTGAACGATGTCGTGCTTAACATCACCAGGTTGGTATCCGGGCTTCGTAATGCTGGTACATTCTCGTAACAGATCCAAATACATTGGAAGGGCTTGAGGTGGGACAAGCTGCGGACTCATAGACATAATGGAACTTTTGAAGCCAGCCTGTGATAGTTGCGTTAGGCCATCGATGATCTGACAGCGTTTGGGATCTACGATAATGCTATGATGCTGAAAGAAATCGAGGCCTAGGATTGCAGTTGTCACTTTAGCCACAATGAAAATCCAAGGAAAGTCCTACGGAGACGATGGTTCAGCGTGAAAGAAAGTTCCCCCTAGGATCGGGATGACGTGCTGTTTACTGCCTGCAGGCTGTATACCGAGCAGTGCTTCAGGTCCTCCGGACGTGGGGGAACCACACTGACTTGAGCACCAGTATCTAGGAGCAATCACATGCCAGATCTTACGTCACGCAAGTGAAAGAGGCGACCTGGCTCACATATGCTAGCTTGCTTCTTTGCCATTACGAGTTGGTGTGCTCGTTTCCCGAGTTGGAAAATCGACACGGTTTTATGCATTTTTGGGCCATGTTACGAAACCTCCGGTGGTACCAGCAAATGCCACGGTAAGGACTAATACTCGGAGTATGCCGTTGGTTAGATAGTGAGTTGCTCCTTCCTTTGTTGTTGACAATGAAAGCTAGTTGAAGTTGCAAGGGGCGCACGGCTTTTACGAGTTGGTCCTCAGATGCACGAGACGATAAAGTTGAGATCGTTGGCGATTGTATCATCATTATTTTACCAGCCATAAGGGCTGTCTTCCAGTTCGGTATCCTGATGTGCGTTAGCCAATAGCCGTTGCATATGTGTAGGGAGTCGCATTAATAGATGCTTAAAAATGGAATTCTCTGGAGGATTGTCACCTAGCAGAGCTTGTATGATTCGTAATATTTGCGTAGGGATGGGATCGCCTAATTTCTCTTCATTGAGTGGGCGCTGCACTCTCTTACGCTCACTAAGGCTAAGCTAGCGAACTAACAGGTCTCTTAGTTGATGGTACGTATGGTTTGTTTTCAGGATATCCTGCGCCAGGAGCAACAATTCTGGTGGCAGTCGAAAAATTACATGATGGACCTTTAAGGCATACTTATGTGTACGATTGATTACAAAAAATGACTTGGTCTGAGGAAACCAAAGCTGGGGATATTGTTATCCAAAATGTTTGTAAACAACTAGTAGATACGGTGTTAATTTCCCCTGATTGCTGGTCAGTCATATTTGCATACTTCAAGGGATAAAATATAGGACGAAAGGGATACGACTCACCGGATGATATGGGCTGAGTGCGAAACACCGAGCTCACCTCGGGTTCACCAGTTTATGGGAGCGCTTCTTAGGTGCGGAAATCGGATTTAATGTCCCGTCGTTCTCGGATGCCATAAGGAAGTGAAAGTATGGATGCCCATTGTTGTATTTCAATGCTCCCACATATTATGCACGGTAGAACAGAGGAAATCCTGGGAAGGTGCGCTGTTGCTGTTGGTGCATCTTAGTTGTCAGCGATTCAAAGTTGTTATCGATTGTATTGCCTGACCTTCTGAGAGATGGTCTATGCAGCTGGTGAAAATGTCAGCTGATTAAGGGTAATGTCCTAGCAAAGCTTGTGTTGCGAAATATAAAAAGATGTCCTACAAGATACCCTATCCCACATATGCAGTACCTTACCGCATACCTCACATGTAAGACGGTGTTCAGCAAGATCGATTCTGTTCGAGCCTGTCACCAAATACCTGTCGAAGAAAATGACATACCTAAAACCTTCGGCATTATCCCTTTTGGCTTATTTGAACTTTTGAGAATATCTTTCTGATTATGCAATGCTGCGCAAACATTTCAGCGCTTAATCGACTATGTCATCCGCGGCCTAGACTTCGCCTATCCCTATCTCGAAGGCATTCTAGTGGCCAGTTCGTCCGAAGAACACCTAGCTCATCTTCAGTCTATTCCAGCGGTTGGTCCAACAGAGTGTCACCGTCAATTCTATTAAGTGCGAACTTAGGATGTCCGCGATAGAATTTTTAGACCAACTCGTTTCGTCATCCGGTAAAGAGGTCCTTGCAGACAAGATACAAACCATCAAAGACTTCCCAGCACCTACATTGATTTTGTGGTCTAGTCAGTTACTACCAACGCTTCATCCCCCGCTGCACTCAATTCATGCAGCCTCTGACTGAATTTCTAAGGGGAAACGAACGTGTTTAGTTTTCCCGACACAGCATACATGGCTTTCACCGAGCTCAAGGACGCTATCTCCTACATGGCTCTCACCGCTTACTCCGAACCCTCCGCGCTAATTTCACTGACAACTGACGCTTCAGAGGTTGCGGTATAAGCTGTTATTCAACAATACGTTGGTGCGCGGTGGCAACCAAACTTCTGCAACCAGCGGAATCCAGCTACAGCACATTTGGTAGAGAACTGCTTGCCATCTATGTAGCTATTCGTTACTACCGATATACATTAGAAGGCTGGGCGTTCACGGTATACACTGATCATAGGCTTCTCATTTTTACCTTTTACACACCACCTGACAAAGGTGTACCACGGGAAACCAGACATCTAGACTTAGTCACGCAATTCACAGCTGATGTACGCCATGTCTCAGGTGTCGCCAACCCGTCAGTGATGTTCTCTCTCGCATCAACCTCACTCTTTACTCTTTGCCTACCATCAACTTTGCCACCAGTACATCATCATCATCATCATCATTACACGTTAGCTGGAGGTGGAAAACACCTCAGCTATTGTGCCGCAATACAAAAGGCAAGAAAAGAAAAAACAAACAAACAGTGGCACGCCCGCTGAGTCCCCAGTAACGGATGGACATCGTTCCGGAGAGCTAACAGCTGGCTGCCGTAAAAGAAAGTCATATTATGCCTAACGATTGAGATCGTGATTGGAGGGGGATGCTAAACAGGAGGGGGATGGACAAAGGAACTCACAACACAAACGCCATTGGGGCCGGCTCCTAGCCATATCAGCAAGTGTGTCCAGCCAAACGTGTTCACCGTCCTTAGGACCCCAGCCAGGCAGTCGGGATGCACCAACCGACGCCAACTTCGAAGTGAGGGTTTTCATTTCTCGCGACCAAGTCATCACTTGGCCTCCCCTCCTCCTCTTCCAACCGCACCCACAACGCGCAAACAATGCACGTCGTGGGAGTCGGTGTGCTGGCATGCGCAAGACGTGGCCCAGCCATCGGAGCCTGGTGCGTGATATAATCGTGCTGAGCGGTTCACTCGCTCTTCCTGCACCAAATACGCGACGTCGAACACGCTCATTGCTCACGCGGTGTTCCCACCAGACATGAGCTAAGCTGCGAAGGCAGCGATGATCGAACGTGACGAGTCTCTTCATGTCTGTCGACCTGATGGGCCAGGTTTCACAGCCATATAGGAGAGTTGAACGGACGGCTGCGTTGTAAACTCTGCCCTTGAGGGCGAGAGTAATGTCGCGTCTGCGCCACAGGTGGCGGAGATTGGCAAAAGCACCTCGAGCTTTTGCTATACGGTTCGTAACCTCATCTTCAATCCCACGGGTGCTAATATAGCTGCCCAGGTACTTGAATTCCTGAACGACTTCTAGCAGATCACCACCAAGTGTTAGCGCAGGATTGGGTCCCTGCCAATCTTGGAGAAGTACTTTGCATTTTGATGGAGCAAAGCATAGCCCAAAACGACTGACAGCCAGTGCTAATCGGTTCAGTGCTGTTTGGCATGTTTGGGAGCCGTCACAGATTAGGGCAATATCGTCTGCATACTCCAAGTCAAGAAGTCGCTCACCAGGGAGTAGCTCCACACCTTCTAGGTCGTGTCCAGCGAACGCTGTTTCCATGACTTCATCAATAGCGAAGTTGAAGAGGAAAGGTGACAGCGGGCATCCTTGTCTCACACCGCTGGTGATACTGAAGGGTGGCGAGAGTTTGCCATAAACCCTCACCCTGCCCGAACTATGTGCGTACAGCGCTTTGATAATGTTTACATATTTATCAGGCACACCTTTCCTCAACAGACAGTCCCAAAGGGCACATCGATCGACTGAGTCGAAGGCACCTTTTATGTCAAGAAACACGACAACGGTGAGTCGCCAATAAACATGGCGGTGCTCCAACACTTGACGCAATGTGAAGATGTGGTCGATGCAGCCCCGACCTCGACGAAATCCGGCTTGCTCTTCACGAATTTGGCTTTCACGAGTGCCAGTCAGTCTGTGGAGAATGAGAGAGGCAAGCAATTTAGAGGCAATCGAAATCAGACTGATCCCTCTATGATTGCCACATACCAAACGGGAGCCTCCCTTGAAAATTGGGACAATGACGGAGCGGTTCCAGTCTGTCGGGACTGTCTCCTGCTCCCAAAGTTTTACTAGCAACTCGTGTAGATCACCTATTAGAGCAGGTCCACCGAACTTGAAGAGGGCTGGAGGAATAGTATCTGCTCCTGCGGCCTTATGCAATTTCAACAGCCTGATCTCACGTTCGACTTCTGCGCGTGAGGGCGGATCCAAGGAGACGGCCCAAGGAGAAGGGCGCTCAATGCCCGAAGAAAGTGATAACTCAGGTTGGTTAAATTGCATAGCAAAGTGTTCAGCCCAACGCTCCAAGCGTTTTGACAGGCTGTGGATCATCTGCCCACTCTCGTCGCGTATGGTCTCGCTAACACCAGGTCTCCTGCTGCCAGTTGCCCGTATCAGACGGTATAACTTACGATGATTACCAATGGCAGCGGCTGTTTCCATCTCAGAGGCACGATGAGACCACCAGGTTTCGCGGTCCTTCTTTAGGCTAGCACGTAGTTTCGCCCTGAGATTTTTGCGAGCTTCATTGTATTCGCTTCCAGCCGGAATACGTCGGCGAGCATCCATAAGTTCCAGAGACTGTGTAGAGACCCAATGTCCGGTTTTGCAATTTGTTTTGCCACATGAAGACATGCCTGCTAATAGCAACGCTTGACGAGTGTGCGACCAGTGATCTTCAACGGTGTTTAGTGGGCGCTTACTCAGCCCAGATGTCAGCGCATCTTGGTACACATTCAGAACATCTGGCTTCGCCAGCTGGCTAGTGTCAATCCGTACACATCGACGTCGCGGACGTCCACCGAAACGCACCAGGAGGTCGGCACATACAAGTGCGTGGTCAGAGTCCACGCTCGTGCTCCAAATCGAGCGACAGTTTTGGACACAGCCTCTCCAGCGGTAACTGATCGCGATATGATCGATTTGCGTCCATGACTGGCCCGAGGCTGGTGGCCGCCAAGTCACACTTCTGCGGGTGCTGTGTCGAAAATTAGTGCTCGCGAGAAACAGGCGAGCATCTTCACACAGCTGGAGCAATCGCTCACCATTATCATTACGGGAGCCTACACCATGTTGGCCGCCCAGATGAAGCTCATCAGAGGACAATTTTCCGACTTGGGCGTTTAGATCGCCAGCCAGCACCACAGTATCCGTGCTTCTTCTGTAACGAAGGAGCTCGTGAAGTTGCTGATAGAAATCATCTTTTACCGAATCAGTGCTACAGTTTGTAGGGGCGTAGGCCGCAATGACAAACAGTCACCGTTTGTCTCCGCGCGACTTCGAAGCACGGAACGAGCCAGCTAATCTAACGGCGCACATCCTACTGTTTACTGGGATCCAATCAAGCAGGGCAGCTTCAGCCCGGGGACTCAAAACAATGCCGACGCCGGCTTGACCGGCATTTGAAGCTGCATCATCGCCAGATAGGCGCAATGAGAATGTGCCGCCAGTGTCGCATGTGGGGGATCTCAGGGTAAGCACGGAGCTCTAACCTCGCAGGCGGGTTTCAGATAAACAGCAAATATCGATCGATAGGGTCTCTAGTGTGCGGGCAAGTGCTGCCTGTTGGCCAATCTGCAGCAAAGTGCGCACGTTGAGGCATGCCAATCTTAGCGAGACACGAGGACTCCAAAGGGAAACGGATGAACTGACGTTGTCCGCTTGGTTGAACATGGACTTATCGACTGGATTGGAGCGAGGCCCTGCGATTGTGTGTGATTTGAAATTAGAAGACAAGCGACTATTGAAGTAAGCTGGGGGAGGGCCAAGAATTGGGGGATCGAAAATGGGGGGGATATAAGTAAAGTTGGAGCGGGACAATAAGGATGCAGAAGCACAAGAAGGGGTATAAGAAGACGGGAAGGCCTGAGCAGTAGCATCCAAACCCCTATCCACCCTGCTCGATGCAGCAGATAGGGCGCCGTTTATTATCCTCTGCGACGGCCAGAGCATCAAGAAATTGTTGTAGGAAAGGTTCATTGTATTGCGTGGGCAGAATACTGTCAGGTTGCCCAGGCCTAGACAGGAGAACGATTAGGGTTCTCAACCAAAGCCTTTGGTTCAAAAACCTGACCGCAAGGCAGCGGGTTTTGGCACTGGACTACAGAGCCCGTTTTATGAAATGAGGAGCCACCCCCATTCCAACCCCCAACCTGGAGGACCAGGAGGCTGAGTTTGTCTGGCCTCTAACCATTGACCAATCTGGTATGAGTGGCTCTAAAGGTGCAAAAAAAAGCACCACCCAGCATAGCTCAATGGATCTCTGAGGCACGCAAACCATCGCACCACGGTAAGGTCCAGCCTCATTGCGATGGACCAGTACATCGGCCTAGGCTCAAGACAAAGACCTCCAACGTATCTTGCAGTCCACTTCACTGCATGAGCAACCAGTTCCTCTCCACACTGCGGACGGAAATATTCTTTGCGACTTTTCCACAGATTGTCCAAGACCCATCGTGACCACCACTTCAGACGCACATTCTTCGACGCCCTTCACTCACTATCTCACCCTAGTATCCGCGATTCTTTGAAATTAGTCACCGAGCGTTTTCTTTGGCCAAGCATGTACAAATGTACCCGTAACTGGGCTAGAGCGTGTGTCCACTGCCAGCGCTCCAAGGTATACGGACGCATCCGTAGTCCACTAGTTTCATTCCCTGCTCCGGATTTGCAGTTCTTACAAGTACACTTAGAATTGGTAGGACCCTTATCTCCTCCTCGCGGATTCGTATACACACGGACATTTATCGACCGTTTCACCAGATGGCCAGGAGCCATTCCTGTATCAGATTGCTCGGCCGATACTGTCGTCGGTGCCTTCTTGGACCGGTGGGTGTCCCACTACGGATGCCCATCCACCATCACAACCGACTGTGGGACGCTTTTCAAATCTACACAATACGATGAGTTCTATGAATTTTTATGTTGTCGCGGTATTCACACAACGGTATATCACCCGACAGCTAGTGGCTTAGTTGAACGCTTTCACCGACAGCGTAAAACATCTGCATGTGCTACCTCTGAGCATGACTTGAGCGAAAATAATTCGATTGTGCTTTTAGATCTTCGCAGTAGCATCAAGGCTGACTTGCAATGCGCACTGAGAGAACTGGTCTACGGCACTACATTTAACCTTCCAACTGAGCTCACTTCACCTCAGTTGCCATCATGTATTCCGCCGTCAAAATTCGCATCCTCTTTCGCAACGCATGCGCATGCAATGCCCGACGCCTCCTCGTGAGCAGAACAGAGATGAGCAAATGCACAGTGAAGTCTCTACTTGCACCAGAGGCGTAGCGTAAGAGGAAGGCGGCACGTGACAAGGGGCGGCAATTTTAGTACGGATGGTTGTTTAATACCATGTGTAAATTCATCAAATTTTATTCCATTAATGAAGTGGTAAAAAGGAAGGATAATAATCATATCGTAACCGAAGATGAAAATGGTACTACGTGCTTTGATATCCGAGTAACAGAAAGCGATTTTGACAGCATAAATGCAGCAGGAAATTTTGTGACGCTGATGTAGAAACGCGCGAAATTGAAGCTTACGAAATGTGACTACACATTTGCAAGCACATCAAAAGAGTATATGGTTGTCAGCCAGTGGGCTGTTAAGATTTTTCATGAAATTTTTACCATACTTGTCCTGCTCGGATCTACTGTCTTGCAACTTCTCGACCACGAATTTAGTAAATGGTTCTACCTGGACCAAATGAAAATCTAAGGCTAAGAAGCTAACAACAAAATTGTTTGGTTTCAGCTGCAGGATGTCTGCGACGGGATAGTCCTTTTGCGACTGGTGGAAACTAGATACAAAAGCATGTGAACACGAAGCTAGTAAATCGCGTACTCAGTCATTCCTCAACCGCAAGGAGCTAACGATCTGGTCTTCAATCAACAAGCGTTATAGAGAAGTTCGTCTCCATACTGCGCGCTCTATATAGTCTGACCTCGGGCAGGGTTAGGGCTTATGGCATGCTTTCGCCTACCTTTGTGGTCTCCAGTGGAGTTCGAAAAGGATGCCCTATCTCTCCGTTCCTATTCAACTTTGCCATTGAGGATGTCTTGAAGAACGCTCTAGGCGATTCGTTGAACACTGGCGTTGAGCTCCTCCCAGGTAGTCGAGTTGTTGATTTGGATTATGCTGATGATATCGTCTTGCTGGGTGACGATCCACACGTCGTTCAACTTGCATTAGACCGCTTGGCGATTGAAGCATCAAAGTACGGTATGTACTTTTCGCCATCCAAATGCAAGGCTCTCTTCCAAGACTGGCAGGTGCCTCTGCCTGCACTCACGCTTGCTGGTGAGACACTAGAGGTTGTGGAGAGCTTTGTCTCCTTGGGAAGTTGCATCACTGCTGGCGGGGCTGTTGGAGACGAGATTTCGATGCGCATCTCGAGAGCAGGCCTCGCTTTTTCTAGGCTGAGGCATTTGTGGCGTCGCCACGACATGCGTCTCTCCATCAAAGGGCGGGCCTATTGTGAAACTGTTCGTGCTGTACTGTTGTACGGATGCGAGACCTGGCCCATTCGTAAAGATGACTTGCGCAGGCTATCCTTCTTCGAGCACCGCGGTCTGCGGTCTATTGCCCGTGTGTGGTGGCAGCACCACGTAAGCAATGTGGAAGTTAGACAGCGTGTCTTGGGACGTGGAAGCCACTCGCTTGAGGAGCTCATCTCACTGCATCAACTGCGGTGGTTGGGACATGTATTGCGCATGCCTGTCCAGCGTTACCCCCCGTGCGTTGTTTGCGGTTGCTGGACAGGGCTGGAAGGGACGGTCTGGTGGACAACCTACAACATGGAGAAGCCGCATGAAAACGTTGACGCAACAGTTGGCCTCGGCCGGTTGTTGTCGACTACCTGGTTGGGGTCCGAGAGATGCGGATACTTGCTGGTTGAAGACCTTCGAAGTTATGGCTCAAGATCGATGTATATATATATATATATATATATATATATATATATATATATATATATATATATATATATATATATATAACGATCTGGCTAGTTGAAGGAAAGACACTTAATACAATCGAGCAAGTAGTTGTGGAAAACTGATAGAGTGTAATCTGATATAGAATACTTGATGTCGCCAAGCTTCTCGTCAAACAAAATATGACACTGTGTGGTCACCGAGGAGGCACTGGGATGACAAAAGTGGCCAAGAATAGAAGATATTTTGCAGAAGTTGTACTGTACGGTACCGGAAAATGCACCCTTTCAGTATTTTGCAACGTTGGATTTTACGGTTGTTTTAACCTTCAAGACGTCCACTTGTTTTACGGTACCAGGCAGAGAATAAAACCGAAGCACCTAAGCAGCTTTGTGCTGGCGCAACCACACCGACAAGAGCGACTAGCCAGCCATCAGCAATAGACGTATTATCATCGCAGACAGCGTCGCTTCAGCGCCAAATCGAGGAATTCACTTTAAACCGTAAGTACCACAGCCGCTCTGGATCATCGCCCAGTCGCACAAATCCTGATATCACATGTTACTGTTTTGACCACTCGCGTTTCGGTAATAAAGTCCGTAAGTGCGTACACCCATGTAGCTACACCGCTACAGATGGTCTGCTAGGCCGGCCAGTAATGGCGACTGACGATTTCGGCAAAGCCCAAAGTCGTCACATCTACATTAGGAATTATGATTCCGAGACCCAGTTCTTAGTTGATACTGTGGAAAGGAAAGTCAGCGTCATTCACCCTATGCCAGGTAAGGCTATCGCTTCTTTGTGGACAAGTTCAAGTGCTGCCAATGGCACTCCAGTAGCCACCTACGGTCATCGGTCGCTTACCCTGGACCTAGGTCTTCGGCGTAGGTTCCGCTGGGTATTCACCGTCGCAGCAGTCCCCTTGGTTATCATCGGCGTTGAGTTTCTGGGGCATTTTGACCTTATGGTCGATGCGAAACGCCAGATGATAGTCGACACTGCAAGGAAACAGTGTACTTGGCATCACCGCCGACATCGCATCTATAACATCAGTCTACACCTTCCCTCAAACCATGCCAGACTCCGCCAACCATTTTTCTCAGTATTCCAAGCTCATTCAGCTAATGAATGCAGCTTTGCTCCTGGCATCCGAAGTCACACATCACATACGGACGAATTCCCCCCCCCCCCGTCTCATGCTGTCCACGCCGACTATCGCCTAAGAAACCAGTGGTGACTAGGGCGGAGTATGAGCACATGCCTGAACTTGGAATAATCCGCCCTTCCGACAGCCCTTGGTCCTCTCTCCTGCAGATTGTCCCCAAGAAATCTGGGGACTGGCGCCCTTGCGGTCATTACGGCGCACTCAATCGACTAACCGTCCCAGATAGGTATTCCATCCCACACATGCAAGACTTTACCGCATGCCTTACAGAAAAGACGATCTTCAGCAAGATCAATCTGGTTCGCGTCTATCACCACATACCCGTAGAAGAAAATGACATTCCTAAAACAGCCGTTATCACTCCTTTCGGCTTGTTTGAATTTTTAATTATGCCATTTGGACTGTGCAACGCCGCACAAACCTTCCAACGCTTCATCAACGATGTCCCTCGTGGCCTAGACTTCACTTATTCCTACCTCGATGATATTTCAGTGGCCAGTTCATCGGAGCAAGAGCACCTCGAGCATCTTCGAACACTCTTCCAGAGATTGACCCAACACGGTGTCACAGTCAACCGGACTAAGTGTAAACTCGTCCAACCAACGGTAGAATTTCTAGGCAACCTCATTTCATAGTCTGGTATCGAAGTCCTTCCTGATAAGATCCAGAAAATCAAGAACTTTCCAGCCACGACTTCATTCAAGCACGTCAGTCGATTTTGTGGTTTGGTCAACTACTATCGACGCTTCATTCCGCAATGCGCTCAGCTCATGCAGCCTCTGACGGACCTACTCAGAGGGAATGTACGTAAGTTAGCTTACCGTGACACAGCACAGGCAGGCTTCGGCGAGCTCAAGGATGCTATCTCCTACATAGCCCTCATCGCCCATTCCGAATCGACTGCGCCTCTTTCTATTACGACTGATGCCTCAGACATCGCTGTAGCAGCCGTCCTCCAATAACACGTTGGTGGGCAATGGAAATGCCTTGGGTTCTTCTCCAAGCGTCTACAGCCGGCCGAATTCCGCTACAGCACGTTTGGCAGAGAACTGCTCGCTATTTATCTAGCCATTCGTCACTTCCGGAATACACTCGAAGGCCGCGCTATCATGGTCTACACTGACCACAAGCCCCTTATCTTCGCCTTCAACTCTGTTTGCGACAAATATCCACCACGGGAAACAAGACACCTAGACTTTGTCACGCAGTTCACTGCTGACATAAGTCATGTCTCAGGTGTCGACATTCCCGTTGCCGAGGTACTCTAACGCGTCAACTTCAGTCTGCAGTCTTTGCCTGCCGTCGACCTTGCCGCCATGGCGTCAGCTCAGACACAAGATGAAGACATACAACGCAGCCTGCAGCCCAATTCGCTGCGCGTGCAACCTGTTACTTTCAAAACCACGGAAGGAACCATACTTTGTGACGCTTCTACAGGTTGTACTAGACCCCTCGTGCCCGTCTCCCTCAGACACACAGGCTTCGACGCACTGCACTCTCTATCATATCCCGGTACCCGTGCATCTTTGAAACTGGTCATCGAACGTTTCTTTTGGCCACGCGTTAAAAAAGATGTTCTTACCTGGGCTCGCGCCTGCCTTCAATACCAGCGCTCCAAAATACCTCGTCACACCCGCAGTCCCCTTGGTTCATTGCCCACCCCGGACTCCGGGTTCTCGCATGTACACATAGACCTGGTAGGTCTCTTGCTTCCTTTACGCGGATTCGTATACATGATTACATGTGTCGACCGCATCACTAGATGGCCAGAAGCCATTCCCACAACAGACTGCACAGCTGAGACTGTTATCCAGGCCTTTTTGGACCGGTGGGTCTCGTACCACGGATACCCATCCATCATCACAACTGACGAGGAACGCCTTTCGAATCTTCACAATTCGATACGTTATGCAACTTTTAGGCTGTCGCCGCATTCAGACCACAGCGTATCACTCAACAGCCAACGGGTTGGTTGAACGCTTCCATAAATGGCTTAAAGCCTCGTTCTGTGCCTCTTCCGACCCTAACTTGAGCGAAAACGTTTCGCTCGTACTCTTAAGCATTTGCGGCAGCATCAAAGCTGACTTGCAATGTGCACCAGCAGAGTTAGTTTACGGCACAACGCTAAAGTTGCTAGGAGAATTAGTTTAACTTCCCGCATCGTCGGGTATGCCTCCGCCTAACTTTGTGTCCTCCCTAGCTCAAAGCATGCGTTCACTAAGCCCGACTCCGCCCCGTGATCAGACTAGAGGTGTGCAAATGCACAGCGGACTCTCTAGCTGCACTCAAGTCTTCATCCGCACCGACGCAGTACGGCGCCCTCTCCAGCCTCCCTACACTGGCCCTTTCAGAATCCTGCAACGGACTCCGAAACATTTCACTGCAAACCAGAATGTTCACCGAACAACGGTGTCCATCGACCGCCTCAAAGTGGCTTCCTTTGACGAACCACTTGCAACCCATCCTGATGCTATTATACGAGCACTTGCACCTGCGGTGACTTCCCGATCACTGTATATTCCGAAACCCTCTTTTTCACTTGACCCTCAACCTACTATGCCTCAACCCTAAGCAACCGACCGACGCGGTAGACAGGTCAAACGTCCGGTCCGTTTTCCAGATTTTGTAAACGTTTGCTATTTCCATTAACGCGCATGTTTGGTCTTTAGTACTAATCGTGTGTCTTATTCACAAAAGTTTTACAAAATCGACAAGAAAAACCAAAACATTTTGAAAACATATAAAACTTATTTGCTTTTATCATGTATGCCATGTACGCTCTCCGGCGTCATGACAGTTCCACCGACCTTTGCCCACCTCCTGAGTTCTACCTTCCAGAACTCAACCGCCGGAACTGCCAACGTAACCCCCGAGTGACTCGCCAGCCGACCAAAGACCCTCTTCCAGACCCAAAGAACAGCCAGTCGCCCTCGGCCGCAGACAGCCACCAAGGGCTTGGTTCCCAAACGCCTGGATAGGCGTTGCCGACGACGACGCTGGGTTACTTCGTCGGACGAAAACGCCTGGATTTCTACGTGGGACGAGGACCGTGGACTGGAGTGCGGTGGAGGGGGGGGGGAGTAAAACCTTTTAAGCGCACAGTCGGATCTGCAGCGGAAGGAATGTCCTGTCAGCCATTTTCTGGACTAGACACTATTTTTGCAGTCCTACCAGCTCGCCTCGGCGGTCCACCGATGATGCATTCTGGTCAACACAAGCAACAAATAATTACTAATAAAGCCTGGACCCAGCGAACTCTGCTACACACCCCATCTTGGAAGTGCTTGCTCAAGCCCATGCAACTATTCGCATCCACCCCACCTTCCGTTTTCCCCCACTAACAGCTCCATCGAAGGCTTTCAGCCTTCAGCCTTTTAAGGGGAGGCCCTTGTTTTGTACCTGAAAACACTCTTTCAGTATTTTGCAACATTGGATTTTACGGTTGTTTTAACCTTTGCCAACTGTGAGAGCGCATTCTCAAAGCGCAATCTTATAACAAACTACTTTCAATCATCATTGAATCGGACAAGGCTCACGGATTGGCAGTTCTCAATATAGACAGGGAACTTGACGATGGATAGTGTTATCAATACTACTGCCTCAATTAATACGCGAAAATTTCATCCGTAAATCTTGTTCACGATTACTGTAACCATAAAAATCCCTGAATTTACGGCAGCACTCTAAAATTAGGTCATCGCTTGTTTTTATATGAAACGAAGTATTTTAGGATTTTCTTCAATTATGAGAGTTTACGATTTACAACCGCCAGGGGGCGGCAATTTTACGTCCGCGCGGGGGGCAAAAGTAGTTGCTACGCCATTGATCTGCACGCACATTTTTGTTCGCACGGACGCAGTGCTCCGTTCGCTTCAGCCTCGCTATACCGGACCCTTTAAATTTCTTCAACGAACTCTGAAGCACTTTACTTTAGACCAGAATGGGCACCTAACAACGGTGTCCATCGATCGTCTCAAGGTGGCCTTCTTCGAAGACCGACGCCCGGCCTCACCGGGTGCATCCAGCTGCAACTGCGCCATCCACACCTATCACTCCATACCCTTCCGTTACCCATGACCGTCCGCCAACCCAGCCCCAAAGTCAGGCAACTGAATGAAGAGGTAGACATGTCAGACGGCCAATTCGTTTTTCAGATTTTGTTGAGGTTTTCTATTTTCATTGACATACACATTTTCAACTTTCGTGGTGCTCGTATTTTAGTCACAAACGTTTTGCAAAAAAACAACAAATACCCAAGACTATTAAAAACCAAAAAACTGTACCCATTTTGTTCCATATACTTGCTTTGTTTATCATACGGCACCATCCCGCCTGTCCCGATCACGTCTCACCCTCTCCCCGTTTTATATTAAAGAACCCAGGTCCCCCGAAACAACGGGGCACCTGGCCCATCTGTCAGACGCCTCAGACCTCACCACTTTGGCTCCAAACAACAGGTGTTCCTCATTCTACTGGTACTGATAAGCTAGCCTGCTCCGCGAGTGCTCGGATACGGTTCTACAAAAACGACATCTGGATTACTTCTTGGGTCGTGGACAGTCTTGGCCGTGAATTGTAGTGCGGTAGGGGGTGACACCAAGCAAGAGTAGCGTCGGGTCTGCATCGGTGGAAATGTCCTGTCGGCCCTAGTTCTGTAATATCCAGCTTTCTTACAGTCTGATCAGCCCACCCCGATAGACCAACGATGCACTCCGATTCACACCAAAATAACAAAGAATATCGAACCCAGCGAACTTCACGAGCTCCCTTTCAACATGCATGCGCCTTCTATCTGTACTCGACTCCCCATTCTTCACATCGTCCCCTCACCTGACATTTAGCGAAGGCTTACCTCCATCAGACCTCTAGAGGAAGACCCCTGTAGTGAACTCGAAACATTTGAGCATCATTATTTCGCGACAATTGTGTCTATTCTTGTTTGCATTTTCGACCGTCCAATTGCTTTACTGAAGGTACTAGGCGTTCACTTTCAAGTTCCCTGTGAGTTCGGCGGTTCATCGCCTGCCTAGAATCCTACCTACTACCTAGTTGCCTTAGAATACATCAACAGCTCATCGGAGAGGCATGATCCTGTCCAAATGAAAAATAGTTGGACAACTTATTGCCTGCATTGCGTCTGAAGCCCATGAGCGAACGCCTAGGCCTAAAATCGCTATAGTTCTCAACATTTCCGATGCGGTTAATGGCGACAAAGTCAAAACAAGATTGCTGAATGCTTTCGACATGTCCGAAGTCCAGTGCAAAAGCATAGGTCTAAGAAAACAAACACTGAAGCAATGCTGCCCGATAATTTTCAAACTTCCAAGTAGGGAATCTGCGGACAGATTCATGCTGTGTCGATTCGCCATAGCCCAACATAATCAGTTCAAAGAGTAACCATGATCTAACATCCTGCAAAGGTCTTTTCTTGCACGTGCACGACGAACGCTAAAAGTTGAGACATCGTGTCATCCAGATTCGGGAAAAAAGGCACGGGAAGCAGACAAAATCGATGGAGATACCAGCTGCGTGAACTTGGAGCTTGACAACACACAAACTGAGGTGGCGACTTCGAGTGCCCATGCTCCCGATTCCATCACAATATTGGTAAACAAAAAAACTACCACAAATGGTTTGGCTAGTGGACCGAATGTCCCATACATAAGATTTTCATTGAGATGCAAGACTGAGAAACAAGAATTTGTAAAGGGTGCGATCACCGGCAGTGTAAACCAAGATACACCTGCAAATGAACAACGAATTTCTACGAAGGCAATTGTCACTGACCGATGAATCAATCAGTAGAACAATGGTTTTATACGGGTAAAAAAGCCGTAGCATGGCAGGTCCCGCAGCATGATCACAGTGAAAATTCAAAGTAAAACAAAAAATTTCCGCATATTTAAGTTCACAATGGTGGACCCACCGCGGTATTCGTATAGATCCACAGTAAGTCAAGTTATGGAACAATGGTATAATACGGATAAAAAAGACAAGGATTGACAAGTCTCGTGGGAGGGTTTTGCGGGAATAATGTTAGTTCAATGAAGTTATACAAAAGTGAAAAACAAATCTATGGACTCACGATGTTATCCACGTTAACACAAAGGTATATCCGTCTACCCCGACTTCGTGAGGTTGGTGAGCACAGCACGAGCACAGCACGAGTCAAACGACTGTTCAAGAACGCACAATAATGCCACTCAACATGACTGAAATACATAAACCAAAAAACGATTAAAGGCCGGCCACCTAACGGCCGACTTAAAAACTAAAACAAACTTGACATCTATCAATGAACTCCTAACAACAAAAGCCCTATCTTGCATGTACACAAACGCCCAAGGCCTTCTAAGCAAGTTGGCAGAACTTAGAGAACTCCATGCCTCACAACCGCGGGACCTCGTCATGATTACAGAGACATGGTTAAACCCTGAGATAACCGATTCTGAGATCAATCTACCCGGTATGTCGCTGCTTCGGACCGATAGAATCGGAAGGGGTGGCGGTGTGATTCTTTACTATAGTACAAACCTCTGATGTGAAGTTATCGATCACCCGGAAATCAGAGCTCCCGATTCGCTTTGGTGCCGCCTATGGTTACGAAACAAGGACACATGTCTACTAGCCGTGATTTATCGCCCACCAAACTCAACGTCGGAAATGGAGTCCAAACTGAACTACGTCTTTCAGTTTGCTTTGAATAAGTCCTACATACATATTCTTATCGCTGGAGAATTTAACGTGCACGACATAGAAACGCCGGCAACCGACGGTATGCAGTTTAAAGCCTGCTTGCAAGAGCCAATAGCTAGCCACCCTCTGTACAACCACGTAACCTCTCCCACCAGATTTCGAACTGCTAACAAGCCGTCGATACTGGATCTTGTGCTAACTAACGAAGAACTCATGGTTGACGGGATAGTTACAAGCAAACCATTGGGTCGTAGCGATCATGTTACTCTACTCTTTGAATATAAATGCTCTGCGGAGTACCCTGAAAAGGAGGAGGATAAAGTGCATACTGTCACACACTACATTGTGGTGTCCAAGCTTGTTAAGGATACATCTTGGACTTTCTTAACCGAATGCTCCCCAGATGTTGCCTGGGAAACATTTACAAGGACGTTTAGCACACTGGTAGCGCACGCATCGGAACAGAAATCCTTCCAACCCCAAAACAAGCATAAGTCATTTCTGAGGAGCAGAACGCGTAAATGTATGTCCCGGAGGAAGTTGGCGCAGCGGGATCACCAGGACTGCTTGAATGCCGAAACCTGGACTGCATACGTGACACATCGTAACTTCTGTGTTAAACTGATCCGCGAAGACAAGGTCACTCATCAGCAGAAGTTAATGAAGCGATTCTGCACTAACCGCAAACTCCTGTACAGGCACGTTAACGGCCTTCGAAAGGTAAAGCGGGGGGTTTCAGCGCTAGTCGCGGCTGATGAGTGCACGCGAACAGCAATGGAAGCAGCTGATCTCTTACGGCTTCATTACTCCCAAACTTTCCAGCAGGTAACGAGCACAAACATTCTCCTCATTTCTAATAATTCACTATCTGGTTTAGAAAACATCACCTTCACTGCAGAAGCTGTGTTGAAGAAGTTGTTATCCTTACGTATCCACAGTTCTCCCGGAGCCGACAACATCCGACCAAAGGCTCTACAGGCGGTAGCTAGTGATCTAGCAGAACCACTGGCTGTTTTCCATCAGCGATGTCCAGAGGAGAACCGTTTTCCACCAGTATGGAAGCGAGGGGTCACCACTCCTATCCATAAAGGAGATCGCCGCATTGATCCTGTCAACTACCGTCCAATAACACTACTTCCCGTACTATCCAGTGATGGAATTAATCATCGCAGATGCGCTGATGCAGTAGATGGAATGCCACAACTTAGTAGCTCCAGAGAAACATGGCTTTCGTCAAAACCATTCGTGTAATGCTAACCTATTAATTGCATGTAATAGCTGGACTGAAGCTGTTGATGATGGAGTAGGAGTCGATGTCATCTACCTGGACTTTTCAGAAGCGTTTGATCGCTTAGACCATCGTATTCTCCTTAGAAGCTTCAGAATTACGGCATTGGCGACACAATTCTGAGTTGGATTGACAATTTTCTACAATAACGACGGCTAGTGGTGAGAGTCCGAGAATCATTGTCTGATACAATCGATGTAGTGTTTGGTGTACCACAAGGCTCGGTGCTTGGACCTCGTCTATTCTTGGTGTTCATTAACGATTTGGCGAGATCAACTGCTTCCCATTTCTTATTTTTCGTTGATGATATCAAGTTATGGCGAATGATCAGAGGACCGGACGACCACGAACGGCTCTAGTGCGATCTTAACACAGTGTCGCACTCGTCAGTTCAAAACGCCCTACCATTCACCGTAGACAAATGTCGCGTGGTACAATTACGTCATAGACATAACTACACATATTTGCCTGGGACAAACGGATTGCAGACCAGCTCCCAGGAACGTGACCTTGGAGTGATCGTACAGAGCGACCTCAACTGTTCAAAACAGGCTGAGGTAGCTGCGAAAGAAGGCAACCAGCACGCCGGCATGCTGCGAAGGGCATTCGGGAGATTTGACCCATTAAGCTTCCCAATGATGCCCAATTCCTACGTGCGCCCGCAT
>OX104071.1:10262188-10366135 GCA_944474145.2 Dicrocoelium dendriticum | reverse complement strand
CTCCCCGTTTAGGCGGAGGAAGAGGGCCAGGCGTCCCAACCTCACCGTCGCGTCTCAGTCTCCAACGGCCCCTAGCCTCATGACTCCACTAAGCGAAAAAGTCGTTTACAGCCCACTTACTTCAACATCCTCCAAGGATGTAATAACTAGTAATTCAGTTGACATACTCGACACACAAAACTCCAGCAAGACTACGGTAAAAAATAACTGGACATCCTACGTAGCGGTTGCTTCTAGGAAAACGCCGTCAAAGACACCTGTGACTCCGCTTACCGCAAAGGTCAAAACCGTGCCTCAACATGGATCGCTATCGCCAGTGCGGTTCACAAGTCCACAAAAAGCAAAAGTACCTAGTGCTGTTAAGTCGTAAACCGCAAGGCGGAATCATGGTGCCTTAAGTCTTGTGTGCACTAACGTTCCTGAATCCAACTCCAACATCATAAGGGGCAAACTCATAGACGATCGTATTCAGTGGGATTCCATCTGTAGTGCTATCAGTATGCGCGCTGAACTCACTACGCTGGGCCGCATCACACGACACCCAAACACCTTACACTATGGTGAACCTCGACTACTTCGAGTAACGCTACATTCTGCGGAAGAAACGGAATCCATTCTACTCGCTGCAAATCGACACCACAGAGCATCGAACGGACTACGTATCTTACCAGGTTCAAAGGATATGAACAATCAACAGGGAAGTAGATAATACGAGCTGGAAACCGTAATTATTCATGGCGTTCCTGCAGCTCAAGCTTCATCTCCTGAAGAAGCTCAGGCACATGATCTGGAGCAATGGCGACACATAAGTGAGGCGCTGTCTTTAGAAAATGTTATTGCTACCTTCCTGACCAGGATTCCCGTGTCACCAAAATACAAAGGGTGTGGTCCTACGTTGCTGAAGTTGGTCTTACCGTCTGAGCTAACTTTACAGACAGTTCTAGAGAACTGGTGTAAATTCCGGTACATGCTATCAGCAGAAATTCGAGTAAAAGCAGCAACTTTACGACCAGAGCCTGCTGGTTACTCCAAGGAGAGAACCAACTCAGTAGGAACAACTGTTGTTGCAGAGTCCACCACAGAGACTGATCTGACTGCCGTCATAGCATCCGGCGAGACACTGCAGGAGGTGAGTGACCATCAGGATAATCATGCGTCTGATCACACGGTGCAGATAGTTATTCCAAGTCATTCTCGCGAGCCTAAGACAATTCCAAAAAACTAGTAGCAGCCGACCTCAAGAGGGTCGGCCAAGTTTCAAACCTGTTGTCTACATCCACAAATAACCTTCTAACCTATGAATCACTCTCCTGTTTTTATACCAACGCACAAGGTCTTTTAAGCAAACTGACGAAGCTTCACCTGCGTCAGGCCTCGATGTCAAGGGACATCGTTATGAAAACCGAGACTTGGTTGAATGAAGCGATCAGTGATGCAGAAATCGCACTACCTTGGATGTCTATTCTACGCAAGGATCGACCAAGTAGACGAGGTGGAGTACTACTTCATGATCGTAGCGAACTGCACATTGATCTCATCGATGACCCAGAGGTTCAGATTGTCGATGCGCTTTGGTGTCATCTTCACCTAAGCCGTGGGGACGCATGTTTGCTGGGTGTGGTGTACCGTCCTCCGCCGGCTACTTTGGAAATGGACAACCGCCTAGCCTTCACAATGAAGAGCATTCTCACGCAGTTGTACATCCTCATTCTCCTTGTTGGTGACTTCAATATTCATACCATAGAAACCCCAGCCCGTATCAACGAACGCTTTAAAATGGAAGTACAGGAGATAATTAGTGGACTACCACTCTACAATCACATCACATCCCCCGCAAGATTCAGAACGGGAAACAAACCGGGTATCCTGGATCTTGTATTCACCAATGAAGAGATTATGATCGAAACAGTATCGATAGAGTCCTTTAGGCCGTAGCGACCATGCAACCCTCATGTTCAGTTACATCTGTTATGCAGAGTATTTCTCAGAAAACACCGAGGATTACGGCGCTCTAATCAAACTTATAAATGCTACAAACTGGGCATTTCTAGCAGAACGATCCCCCGATGTCGCCTGGTCTGAGTTTGCTCACCAGTTCAACACGTTAGTAACTAGTGCCTCTAGGAAAAGACCTTCGCGAGCGAAGACAGTAAAATCATTCATACGCAGCAGGACACGCAGGTGTATCATCACGAGGAATTTACTCTGGCGAAGATACAGGGAGTCATCGAGTGCTGAAACATGGGAAGCCTACACTATCCAAAGGAATCACTGCATAAACCTGGTAGGCGAATACAGCACCAACAGAATCTAGCCTATAAGTCCCTTTCAAACCCCAAGCTCCTTTACAGACACGTTAACAAGCTCCGCAAAGTACAGCGAGGAATTCCTGCTTTACACACATTGTGTGGACTTGCACAAAACACAACCGAGGCGGCCAACGCCCTATGTCAACAATTCGCCCCGAACTTCCAGAGAACGACATCGCCGCAAACACAGTTCCCGCACGTTGTACCACCATCATGACTTAGTCACATCACGTTTACGACTGCGGATGTTATGCAAAGGCTAATTGCGGATTTTGAGCGGTTCTCCGAGCTGAGTGATTATTGTGCACACGTTTCGTTGCCTGACTAGGCAACATCATCAGTGCGGTTTCAGGGGCCTGGTTCGCATCCACACCCGAGCTACGCATATTCTCATTTATTTCAAAATGTTAATTGCCCTGTGCGAGCATAACACTCCAGGTATTGACAATATTCGTCCAAAAGCTTTGAAATTGTCTGCAGTAAACTTGTTGGACTCACTCTCCAAGTTCTTTCAACGATGCCTCGATGAGATGCGCGTGCCAACAATGTGGAAGCAAGGCATCGTCACTCCCATCCATAAGGGGGAATTCGTACGAATCCGGCCAACTATCTCCCGATAACACTACTTCCGGTGCTCTCCAAAATCATGGAAGCGATTGTTGCCGAAACTCTGATGAACTACTTGGAAGAACGAAATATCATAGCACAAGAACAACATGAATTTCGCAAGAACCGATCTTGCACTTCAACCTAGCTGCTTGCCAGATCCAGTTGGACTGAGACCGTTGACAGCGGGGTATGTGTTGACGCAGTATATCTGGACTTCTCAACGGCTTTCGACAGTCTGAACCACCGTATCCTCCTTCACAAGCTGCAGTGTTGTGGAATTGGTGACCCAATCCTCGGTTGGATAGGTAACTTCTTGCTTCAACGACATCTAAATGTAAGAGTTCGCGGCGTCATCTCTGACCCAATCGACGTTAAGTGCAGAGTGCCCCAGGGCTCAGCGCTTGGTCCACGACTATTCCTGATGTACATAAACGATCTCGCGACAGTAATCACCTCCAACTCCTTACTCTTCGCTGATGATCTCAAGAAATGGCGAGCCATTAGAACAACCAGCGACAATGCAGCACTTCAGGATGATCTGGACAGGGTCTACGAATGGTCGACTCAGAACCTGCTTCAGTTCAACGCTACAAAAGTGCAAGGTGTTGAGCATACGCCATAAAGCCACTTGCGAATACAGACTGGGGGATCAAATATTGCAGCGCACTACAACGGAATGCGATCTAGGAGTGGCAGTGCAGGAAGATCTGGGCTGTTCCCCTCAGGCCGAGAAAGCCTCCAAAAGAGCTAACCAACACATTGGTCTTTTACGGAGGGCATTCGGGCGCTTTGATCCTTCCATCTTTTCGCAGGTGCTGAACGCCTACATTCGGCCTCATTCTGAGTACGCCATCCGCGCCTGGCAGCCATGGCAGAAGCAAGACCTTACCGCTCTTGAACTGCCACAACGAAGGGCGACCAAGAACCTAAAGGGCCTGTTTCATCTCCCATACCGATTGAGGCTGAAAACCCTCGGGGTCTACAGTGGACAATATCGACGCCTGCGTGGTGATTTGATAATGAATTATATGATCTTGAGGAATCCGAACCATTTTTGTCGTCCCCTACTAAAGCTGAATAGCAATACCACACTCAGAGGACACCAGCTAAAGCTGGTCACACAATACAGCCGGTTGGAATGCCGCCGGAAATTTCTTTTCCCTTCGTGTGTGCGAACACTGGAACGCTCTTCCCACATACGTTGTTTCTTCCCCCACGCTATCGGTATTCAAAAGACGTCTGGATGATTAGCTTATCCACCTACATTACTCTATATAATCAGAGATGTCTACGTCAACCAAACGCGAAAAAAACGGTACTCATTCGCAGATTTTGTGCTTCACTATTTACACACTGCTGTTGTGGAATATAATTTCGGATATATTACAACTGCATTCATCAATTACCTCAGTCCAAAAAAGCGGCGCACGAGTAAGCGTTGTCGTTTCTTTTGTTCTTAAGACATGCCTTCCCCATATTACTTCCCATATTACTCTACAGTAACAATTCAGTTCACATTTTACAGCGTTTCTATGAATAAGGGGCACCTGAATCACTAGACGCTTAAATTAACGATTTACTCTTATGATTACTATCACTTCACCATCCTAAGGGACTTGTAAAGCTATCGCTTTTTTACCTGCAATATATCATTGTTCATTGTACAATACGACCCAACAGGGAAACTCTCGTGCCACGACGTGAAGGCGAATAGCGTCAATGGCTCACTCGACGGCAGTCGTCTTCTTTATCTTAACGACTGCAAACCTGCAACCGCCTACCTTGTCTATACCGGGGATGAAGTTAGAGTGGTGCTTTCCGCACTTGGCGATGCAACTCAGCCGACCACACTAAGTCTTCATGCCGCCAACAGCACACTAATCCCTACTCACCTCAAGCACTCTTTAAGCCTTAACTCGGGTCTTCGTAGAACATTTCCCTGGATGTTTATTATTGCCGCCGTCGCGTTTGCCATCCTTGGCATAGACTTCCTCAGACATTTTGACTTCTTGGTCCATGCGAAACAACAGAGGATAGTCGACCTCGCAACGACACTCAGTGTAGCTGGCACCAACACCGGCATTGTAGCTATCATCCCAGTCTACGTTTGCCCACAGACTTCCTCCGACTGTATCTAATTATTCTCTCAGTAACAAAGCTCGTTCATCCAATGAACGAAGCTGTCCCCATGGCATCTCAGGTCACGCACCATATCTGCACTGATGGCCCACGAATCTCATCACGCTGGTGTGCCAACTTTCGCCGGAGAAACTGAAGCTAGCTAGAGCGGAGTTTGAGCACATGCTCAAACTTGGAATAATCGGCCCTTCGGATAGCCACTGATCTTCTCCACTCTAGGTGGTTTCAAAGAAATCTTGCAGTGACTACCGGACCCGTAAACAAACTTACGATCCCGGTAAGATTATAGGAGCGCCTTTTAGGTGCGGATATCAGAATTAATGTCCCGTCGTTTGCGGATGCCAAAAGGAAGTGAAAGTATGGATGCCCATTGTTGTATTTCAATGCTACCACATAATATGCACGGTAGAACAGAGGAAATCCTGCGAATGTACGCTGCTGCTGTTGGTGCATCTTAGCTGTCAGTTATTCAAAGTGGGTATCGATTGTGTATTGCCTGGACTTTTGAGATGGTCTATGCAGCTGGTGAAAATGTCAGCTGATTAAGGGTAATGTCCAAGCAAAGGTTTGTGTAGCGAAATATAAAAGGTGTCTCATCTACCACTCCATCAGTGCGCTAGCCGCACAATGTTCGAGCGCCCATGAGTAAAAAGCCCGATGGGATAAGCCGCCTCTACTTGATACGGTGTCACATGAAATGCCCGAGGCTGAGGCATGGGAGGATTGCAGGCTAGGGTTTTGTGTCTAAAGTACAAGGAAAAATTTGGTAGCAAAATAAAGATGGTGAATGTATTGATGGTTGACTTGTTTTTATTAGGCGACACTTCCTCTTCTTCCACTTCGTCTTCTGAGAGATGTTGTCTGGCATCCTGGCAGAATCCGGAGAACAATAGGCGAAAGAAAACTGGCAGCAAGCATTACAGCCAAGTGATCAGCACAACAGGATGGTATTGTCAAGATGCAAAATACACTGGGAGGTCTGGAAAATGGACGCTCCTTGCTGACTGTATTTGCCGGGTATTAATATCTGCTTGTGGCTTAACTTTAACTGTTAACAGCTTTGAGTCGCTTTCAACGAGCACTGATAATTGCTGCGTAGGTAGTGTAGTTTGAGGACCTGTTGATTGCTTTCGCATGGTTGTCCGATATACGCTGGTTCAAGACGGTCTACAGAAACCACATCGACTTTACCGTTCCTATTGATCTTATAGTGTTTTTTCTGCTCTAGAGATCACTTCAAATGGCTTTTCATACGGTGGCTGTAGTGGCTTACGGACTGCATCATTTCGTAACGACACATGTAAACATGTTGTCTGATCTTTTGGTATGTAATCCTTGTTAATTTGTGCGCCTGTGGCCGTACAATGCAGTTCACGCATAGATGATCGTAGGAGATGGACAAAGTTTGAAGGATCTAGAGCGTTGGCGTTGATTGAACGAGGTCAGCTGGAAGCTTTAACGTGATACCATATACCAGCTCCACAGCAGAGCAACCTAAATCCGGTTTAAGAGTCGTTCGAAGACCTAATAAAACCAGCGATAAAGGGGCGGCAATTTTAGTACGGATGATTGTTTAATACCAAGTGTAAGTTCATCAAATTTTATTCTATTACTGAAGTGCTAAAAAGGAAGGACGATAATCATATCGTAACCGAAGATGAAAATGGTACTACGTGCTTTGATATCCGAGTAACAGAAAGCGATTTTGACAGCATAAATGTAGCAGGAAATTTTGTGATACTGGTGTAGAAGCGCGCGAAACGGAAGAATAGGAAATGCGACCACACATTTGCAAGCACATCAAAAGAGTATATGATTGTCAGCCAGTGGGCTGTTAAGATTTTTCATGAACTTTTTACTATGCTTGTCCGGCTCGGATCTACTATCTTGCAACATCTCGACCGTGAATTTAGTAAGTGGTTCTACCTGGAACAAATGAAAATCTAAGGCTAAGAAGCTAACAACAAAATGTTCTTTTCGGGATTTGAGAAACCGTGAGCAAAGATTGAGAAAACCGATGGTGTATTCTCCTTCAAAAGATGCCTTGTTTGGTTGCAGCTGCAGGATGTCTTCGACAGGATAGTCCTTTTGCGACTGGTGGAAACTAGATACAAAAGCATGTGAACACGAATCTAGTAAATCGCGTACTCAATCATTTCCTCAACCGCAAGGAGCTAACGATCTGGCTAGTTGAAGAGAAGGCACTTAACACAATGGAGCAAATAGTTATAGAAAACTGATAGAGTGCAATTTGATATAGAATACTTGATGTCGCTAATCTTTCGCCAAGCAAAATATGACACTGTGTGGTCACGGAGAAGGCACTTGGATGACAAAGGTGGCCAAGAATAGAAGATATTTTGCGGAATTTGTACTGTACTGTACCGGCAAAGACACCTTTTCAGTATCTTGCAACTTTGGATTTTACGGTTGTTTTAACCTTCAAAACCTCCACTTGTTTTACGGCATCATCCAGAGACTAAAACCAAAACACCTAAGCAGCTTTGTGCTGGCGCAACCACACTGACAAGCGCGACTAGCCAGCCATCGGCAATATACGTATTATCATCGCAGACAGCGTCGCTTCAGCGCCAAATAGAGGAACTCACTTTAAACCGTAAGCACCGCAGGCGCTCTGGATCATCGCCCGGTCGCACAAAACCTGATATCACATGTTACTGTTTTTACCACTCGCGTTTCGGTAATAAAGCTCGTACGTGCGTACAGCCATGTAACTACCTCGCTATATATGATCCGCTATATATGATCCGAAGGAAGGTTAGTAAGGGGGACCGGGATGGGAGTAAGATGGAAAGGTAGAAAAGAAAGAAGGGAGGCGCCAGCAGTAGCATGTTTTCGCTTATCCGCCCTGCTGTATGCAGCAGATAAGGCGACCCTTGATAATCTGCGCGACGGCCGATGCAGGATGAAGTTTATGTTTGAAGGGAATGTCATGGTTGTATGTGGGCTGGGATACTGCCAGGGCGCCCAGACCTAGACAGGAGAACGATTAGGGTCCTCATCCAAAGCCTTTGGCTCAAAAGCCTGTCCGCAAGGCAGTGGGGTGGCAGTGATTTAGTTTTACAGAAATGGACGCCACCCCATTTCAAACCCCCAACCTGGAGGACCAGGAGACTGAGTTTGTCTGACCTCTCACCATTGACCAACCTGGTAGGAGTAGCTCTCGAGATGCTTGGAGGCATCACCCAGTATAGCTCAATGGGTCAATGAGGTACGCAAACCGTCGCACCACGTTAAGGTCCAGTCTCGTTGCGACGGAAGTTAGAACAGCGTGGAAGTTAGACAGCGTGTCTTGGGGCGTGGAAGCCACTCGCTCGAAAAGCTCATCTCACTGCATCAACTGCGGTGGTTGGGACACGTATTGCGCATACCTGTCCAGCGTTACCCCCGTCGTGCGTTGTTTGCACTTGCTGGACAGGGCTGGAAGAGACGGTCTGGTGGACAGCCTACAACATGGAGAAGTCGCATGAAAAAGTTGACGAAACAGCTGGCTTCGGCCGGTTGTTGTCGACTACCTGGTTGGGGTCCGAGAGATGAGGATACTTGCTGGTTGAAGACCTTGGAAGTTATGGCTCAAGATCGATGTCAATGGCGGACGTGTGCATCGGTTTGTTGCGGTGTCCCTTCATCCTCCTAAAAAAACTGAAAAAATTTCAAAAACTGTGAGTGGTAAAATAGACAAAAAAAGCTTTTGTTGTTGCTCTTTTCTTATTATTCATACTGTTTTCCTATGCAGCCATGATTCCGATGGCACAATATCTGTACCGCAGATTGTGTATAATATATATATATATATATATATATATATATATATATATATATATATATATATATATATATATATATTTAAATGTACATTAAGGTGTGCCCCATGCTGAGGCTGAGGTTGCATTCTTGATGCTTCTTCACCGCAGTTGGGCTAAACCAACTTACACTTAAACTAGGTCTTTTTAAGCTGGCTAAATTTCATTCCACTTTACTTGGCTTGTTCTGTCTACCTGAATACTCTTCTATTAACTGGCCACGTTGCTTACATTATTTGGGCTTATGTTCGGTAACTTTGTTGCGTTTGTAGCATTTTTAAGTAACTTGCGGACATTTTTTCCTTATCGCGTATTCGTTGCTAACCAACTTACTTCATATGCTAATTTAGCAAAGTGTTATGCCACCGTATCTGTATGCATTATTGGATTTGTTTTATTTCATCTTGTCGTTCCAGGTGATTGGCTGTTGCTTGATATCCCCGGTGTGGCTGCGCTTGATGTGCATGTTGACAAGGTGCCTACCTGTCTATTACCCACTACCTCGTCCATACTGGCTCCAGGAGACAGTTGGTCGTTGCTGGAGGGGATGGGGTGCACGGTCCTTGTGGCCGTGCTAGGCTCAAAGAGCGGTTCCATGCACTCAGTGTGGAGCGGACTACGGTCCAGCCATCGCCTTGTGTGCGCTTGATTTCCCAAATACAGCGTGCTTGTGTTTGCCTGTGAAGGAGTGTGGGCCGGCTCCGTTGATGAAACGTGGCTCCCATCCACCTGCCTCCCGGTCTTATTCCTTCGGGTTTACACTGGATATGGGGTGTGTGAGTGGAGCTGTGGGTGGTGCAGCGCAAGCCACCCGTGGTCCCTCTGTAGGCGCAGGCGTCCTGTGGCTGGCCACAGTGACAGGCAAATCCGAAACCGGATGCCGCCAACCATAGATGATCCGCCACGCCGGCCTGTAATGACCACGAACGTCGGCAAAGCCCAAAGTTGTCTCATCTACCTTAGGGATTATAACTCCGAGACCCAGTTCTTAGTTGATACCGGGGCGGAGGTCAGCGTGATTCCCCCTATGTCAAGTGAGCCTATCGTTTCTTTGTTGACAAGCCCAAACGCTGCCAATGGCACACCAATAGCCACCTACGGTCATCGGTCGCTTACCCTGGACCTAGGTCTTCGGCGCACGTTCCGCTAGGTATTCACAGTCGCTGCAGTCCCCTTTGTCATCATCGGCATTGACTTTCTGAGGCATTTCGACCTATTGGTCGATGCGAAACTCCGGATGATAGTTGACACTGCAACAAAACTCAGTGTATTTGGCATCAGTGCCGATATCGCATCTCTAACACCAGTCGACGCCTTTCCTCAGACCTCGCCAGACTACGCCTACCTCTTTTCTCATTATTCCAAGCTCGTTCAGCCAATGAATGCAGCTTTGCCCGTGGCATCCCAAGTCACGCACCACATACGGACGAATAGCATAGTCATCTCATGTCGTGCACGCCGACTATCGCCTGAGAAACTAAAGGTGGCTAGGGCAATGTTTGAGCACATGCTCTAACTAGCAATAATCCGCCCTTCCGATAGCCCTTGGTCCTCTCCCCTGCAGATGGTCCCAAAGAAATCTGGTGACTGGTGCCGTTGCGGTGATCACCGCGCACTCAATCGGCTAACCGTCCCAGATTGATATCCCATCCCACACATGCAGGACCTTACCGCATGCCATACATGTAAGACGATCTTCAGCAAGAGCAATCGCGTTTGCACCTATCACCAGATATTTGCAGAAGCAAATGACATTCCTAAACAGCCGTTGTCACTCCTTTCAGCTTGTTTGAAGTTTTAAGAATGCCATTTGGACTGTGCAACGCCGCACAAACCTTCCAACTCTTCATTCATAGTGTCACTTGTGGCCTAGACTTCGCTTATTCCTACCTCGATGAGATTTTAGTAGCCAGTTCATCGGAGCAAGAGCACCTCGAGCATCTTCGAACACTTTTCCGGCGATTGACCCAACACGGTGTCACAGTCAACCGGACTAAGTGCGAACTCGGCCAATCAACGGTAGAATTTTTAGGCAACCTCGTTTCATCGTCTGGTATCGAAGTCCTTCATGATAAGATCCAGGCAATCAAGGACTTCCCAGCTCCGACTTCGTTCAAGCACCTCCGTCGATTTTGTGCTTTGGTCAACTACTATTGACACATCATTCCGCGCTGCGCTAAGCTCATGCAGCCTCTGGCTGATCTACTCAGAGGGAATAAACGTAAGTTCGCTTTCCCTGACACAGCACAGGCAGCCTTCGCCGAGCTCAAGGATGCTACCTCCAACATAGCCCTCCTCGCTTATTCCGAATCGGGTGCGCCCCTCTCTATTACGACTGATGCCTCAGACATCGCGGTAAGAGCCGTCCACCAAAAACATATTGGTGGGCAGTGTCAATCCCTTGGGTTCTTCTTCAAGCGCATGCAGCCAGCGGAATCCCGCTACAGCACGTTTGGCAGAGAATTGCTCCCCATTTACCTAACCATTTGTCACTTCCAGCACACACTCGATGGCCACGCTTTCATGGTCTACACAGACAATAAGCCCCTTATCTTCGCCTTCAACTCTGCTTGCGACAAATATTCACCACGGGAAACAAGACACCTAGACTTTGTCACGCAGTTCACTGATGACATACTTAATGTCTCAGGTGTCGACAATCCCGTCGCCGAGGCACACTCACGCGTCGACCTCACTCTCCAGTCTTTGCCTACCGTCGAAATTGCCACCATGGCATCGGCTCAGACTCAAGATAAGGACATACAACGCAACCTGCGGTCCGCTTCGCCGCGTGTGCTACCTGTTCCTTTCCAAAGCACGGAAGGAACCATCCTCTGTGACACTTCCACAGGCTGTCCTAGACCCCTCGTGCCCGTCTCCTTCAGACGCACAGTCTTTGACGCACTGCACTCACTATCACATCCTGGTATCCGTGCTCCTTTGAAACTGGTCACCGAACGTTTCGTTTGGCCACGCGTAAAAAACGATGTTCGTACCTGGGCCCGAGCCTGAATTCAATGCCAGCGCTCCAAAGTACATCGTCACACCCGCATGCCACTTGGTTCATTTCCTGCCCCAGACTCTCGGTTCTCGCATGTACACTTAGACCTAGTAGGTCCCTTGCCTGCGTCACGCAGGTTCGTACACATTCTTACATGTGTCGACCGCTTCATCAGATGGCCAGAAACCATTCCCGTAACAGACTGCACAGCTGAAACTGTCATCCTGGCATTCTTGGACCGGTGGGTCTCGCACTACGGATGCCCATCCACCATCACAACTGACCGAGGAAGGCCTTTCGAATCTTCACAATTCGATACGTTCTGCAACCTTTTAGGCTGCCGTCGCATTCATACCACAGCGTATCACCCAGCAGCTAACGGGTTAGTTGAACATTTCCATAGACAGCTTAAAGCCTCGCTCTGCGACTCCTCCGACCCTGGCAGGAGCAAAAACCTTTCGCTCGTACTCTTAAGCCTTCGCAGCAGCATCAAAGCTGACTTGCAATGTGCACCAGCTGAGTTAGTTTACGGCACAACACTACAGTTGCTAGGAGAATTCATTTCACTTCCCGCATCGTCCGGTATGCCTTCGCTTAACTTTGCGTCCTCCCTAGCTCAACGCATGCTTTTACTACGCCCGACTCTGCCCCGTGAGCAGACTAGAGATGTGCAGCTGCACAGCAGACTTTCTACCTCCACTCACGTCTTCTTTCACACTGACGCAGCGCGGCGCCCTCTCCAGCCTTCCTACACTGGTCATTTCAGAGTCCTGCAACCTACTCCGAAACATTTTACTTTAGACCAGAATGTTCACCGAACAACGGTGTCCATCGACGGCCTCAAATTGGCTTTCTTTGATGAGCCACTCGCAACCCATCCTGATGCTTTCGCACAAGCACCCGCACCTGCGGTGACCTACCGAGCATTGCATATCCCGAAACCCTCACTTTCCCTTGACCATCAATCTATCAAGCCGGAACCCCAGGTAACCGACCGACGCAGTAGACAGGTTAAACGTCCGGTCCGTTTTTCAGATTTCGTAAACGTTTGCTATTTCTATTAACATGCCATTTTCGTCTTTAGTGATTATCGTGCTTCTTTTTCACAAATATTTTACCAAACCGACAAGAAAACCAAAAGATTTTGCAAATCTAAAAAGCCTATTTGCTTTTGTCATGCACACCATGTTTCCTCTCCGGCGTCAAGCCACTTGCACTGACACTTGCCCACCCCCTCTGAGTTCTGCCTTCCAGAAACTCAACCGCCGGAACTGCCAAGGCAACCCTCGAGTGACTCGTCAGTCGGCTCAATACAATCCCTGGGTGACTCGCCAGCCGACCCAAGGCCCCCTTCCTGACTCAAGGAACAGTCAGTCGCCATCGGCCGCAGATAGCCACGAACGGGTTTGTCCCCAAACACCTGGCTAGACGTTGCTGATCAGGACGCCGGATTTCTTCGTGGGACGAGGACGCCCGGATTTCTTCGTGGGGCGAGGACCGTGGACTGGAGTGCGGTGGGGGGAGTGACACCTCACAAGCGCACCGTCGGGTCTGCAGCAAAAGGAAGGTCCTGTTGGTCTTCCTTCTGGACTAGCCACAAATTTGTAGTCCGACCAGCATGCCCCGAGGGTCCAGCGATGATGCACTCTGGTCCACACGATCAGCATGAATAGTAACTAACAAAAGCCTGGACCCAGCGAACTCTGCTACACACCCCACTTCGGAAGCCCTTACTCAAGCCCATGCAACTATTCACACCCATCCTCACCTTCCGTTTTCCCCCACTAACAGCTCCATCAAATGCTTCCATCCTCCAGCCTTCTAGGGTGAGGCCCTTGTAGTGTACCGGAAAACACACTTTCAGTAGTTAGTAACATTGGATTTTATGAGTTCAGAGAGTTTTGGAAACAATCGGTTGGTAAAGAAGTTTGGTAACGTTTCGCCCTGGACACAAGGGCTTCGTCAGAGCAGGTGAACTCATGACTACTCGATTGGTTCCAAGTACCTTCTAAGAATTGGATCTTACGGTTGTTTTAACCTTCAAAACGTTGTTTGGTGTATCGATGGGATTAGATACAGAGTTGCAACGGGGAATATTGTCTCTCATAGACAGTTTGACTGATGAAATGCTCTAGATTTCACCAAATTCATGACCTTGCAAACACGTAGGCATTTCTTGCACCGTCAAGTCTGCTTGATAATAACATAGATTGTCCGTTCAGTGAATTCGACGAAGATATAGCAAGAGAAATATTTCTTGCCGAAAGGAGAAGATTGCATTATGTTGTGAAAACTTCAAGAAACAATAAAATTAATGAACCGTCTGAGCTTTTGAACCTCTTGCAGAAATATCACTTTGGAGAATCTGCTACGTATTTTTCTTACCCAAACGATTAGCATTGCCAACTGTGAGAGCGCATTCGCAAAAGAGCAATCTTATAACAAACTATTTTCAATCATCATTGAACCAGACAAGGATCATGGATTGGCAGTTCTCAATATGGAGAGGGAAGTTGACGATGGATAGTGTTATCAGTACTACTGCCTCAAGTAATACGCGAAAATTGCATCCGTAAGTTTTGTTCACGAGTACTGCAATCATAAAAATGCCTGAATTTACGGCAGCACTCTAAAATTAGGTCTTCGCTTGTTGTTATATGAAACGAAGTAGTTAAGGGTTGTCTTCAATTGTGAGCGTTTACGGATTTACAACCGCCAGGGGGCGGCAATTTTACGTCCGCCGCGGGCTGCAAAAGTAGTTGCTACTCCGTTGACCTACACTAACTTTTTTGTTCGTCCGGACGCAGTGCGCCGTTCGCTTCAGCCTCGTTATACCGGACCCTTTAAAGTTCTTCAACGAACTCCGAAGCACTTTACCTTAGACCAGAATGGTCCCCGAACAACGCTGTCCATCGATCGTCTCAAGGTGGGCTTCGAAGACCAGCGCCCGGCCTCACCGGGTGCATCCAGCTGCAACTGCGCCATCCACACCCATCACTCCAGACCCATCCGTTACCCATGACCCTCTGCCAACCCAGCCCCAGTCTCAGACAACTGAATGTAGAGGTAGACATGTCAGACGGCCAATTCGTTTTTCAGATTTTGTTGACGTTTGCTACTTTCATTAACATACACATTTTCAATTTTCGTAGTACTCGTGTTTTACTCACAAACGTTTTGTAAAAAAACGAAAAATACACAAGACTATTAAAAAACAAAAAAGCTGTACCCATTTTGTTCCATATACTTGCTTTGTTTATCATACGGCACCACCCCGCCTATCCCGACCACGTCCCACCCTCCCCCAGTTTTATCTTAAAGAACTCAAGTCCCCTGAAACAACGAGGCACCTGGCCCATCTGTCAGAAGCCTTAGCCTCACTAATTTGGCTCCAAACAACAGCTATTCCTTATTCTACTGGTACTGAGAAGCTAGCCTGGTCCGCGAGCGCTCGGATACGGTTCTCCAAAAACGACATCTGGATTTCTTCGTGAGATGTGGACAGTCGTGGCCGTGGATTGAAGTGCGGTGGGGATGACATCACCCAAGCGTACCGTCGGGTCTGCAGCAGTGGAAATGTCCTGTCGGCCCTATTTCTGTAATATCCAGCTACCTTACAGTCCGATCAGCCCACCCCGATGGACCAACGATGATGCACTCCGGCTCTCACCAAAATAACAAAGAACACCGAACCCAGCGAACTTCACGAGCTCCCTTTCAACATGCATGCGCCTTCTATCTGTATTCGACTCCCAATCTTCACATCGTCCCCTTACCTGGCATTTAGCGAAGGCTTCCCTCCATCAGACCTCCAGGAGGAGACCCCTGTAGTGAACATTTAAGCTTTCATTATTTCGCGACAACTGTGTTTATTCTTGTTTGCATTTTTGACTGCCCACTTGCTTTACTGAAGGTGCTAGGCGTTCACTTTCGAGTTCCCTTTGAGTCAGGCGGTTCATCGCTTGCCTAGAACCCTTTACAGACTACCTAGTTATCTTAGAATACATCAACAACTCATCGGAGAAGATGATCCTGTCCAAAAGAAAAATAGTCGGACGACTTATTGCCTGCGTTGCATCTGAAGCCCATGAGCGAACGTCTAGGCCTAAAAACGCTATAGTTCTCAACATTTCTGATGCGGTTAATGTGGACAAAGTAAAAACAAGATTGCTGAATGCTTTCAACATGTCCGAAGTCCAGTGCAAAAGCATAGGTCTAAGGTAACAAACACCGAAGCAATGCTGCCCGATAATTTTCAAACTTTTAAGTCGGGAATCTGCGGACAGATTCATGCTGTGTCGATTCGCCATAGCCCAACATAACCAGTTCAAAGGGTAACCATGATCTAACAACCTGCAAAGGTCTTTTCTTGCATCTGCACGACGAACGCTAAAAGTTGAGACATATTGTAATCCGGATTCGGGAGTAAAGAGACGGGAAGCAGACTAAACCGATGGAGATACAAGCTGCGTGGACTTGGACCTTGACAACACACATAATGAAGTGGAGACTTCGAGTGCCCATGCTCTCGATCCCATCACAATACCGGTAAACAAAAGAACTACCACAAATGGTTCGGCTAGTGGACCGAATGTCCCATACATTAGATTTTCATTAAGATCCAAAACTGAGAAACAAGAATTTGTAAAGGGTCCGATCACCGGCAGTGTAAAACAAGATACACCTGCAAATGAGCGACAAATTGCTACGGAGGCAATTGTCACTGACCGATGATTCAGTCAGTAGAACAATGGTTTTACACGGGGAAAAAAGCTGCAGCTTGACAGATCCCGCAGGATGATCATAGTGAAACTTCAAAGTAAAAGAAAAATTGTCCGCATATTTAGGTTCACAATGGTGGACTCATCGAGGTATGCGTAAGTATAAATCCACAGTAAGCCAAAGTATGGAACAATGGAAAAATAGTATAATACGGATAAAAAAAGCCAAGGCTTGACAAGTCCCGTGGGAGGGTTTGGGGGAATAAGATTAGTTCAATGAAGTTACACAAAAGTGAAAAAGAAATTTATGGTCTCACAATATTATCCACGTTAACACAGGTATATCCGTCTACCCCGATTTCCACGGTTGACAAACTCGAAAGTAAGAATAATTCCGGCGGCACTCAAGCCGGCTGTATTAAGTGGTAAGTTTCATCTTATGACCCCACAGTTCTGGGTTGCAGGTAAGCTTCAAAAGGTGGCAGCAAGCGTGACCAGGGTATTTCAAAACCTGGAACGCCAAGATGAGGTCACTCCGTAGACGGGGATATCTACCGCTGTACACACCCAGGGATTTCAGTCGCCTATGGTATTGCAGGTGGGAGAAATCCTTCATATTTTTCGTTTCCCGTCGCTGTGTGGTCTCCAGTGCAACCAAGTCGTGTTTTAACCAGGCTTGTCAAGCTTGGATCGCGTACTCTACATGGGGCCTCACATACGCATTGAGCATTTGAGGGTAGATGGAAGGATTGAACCTCCCGAACGCCCTCCGTAACAGACCGACAAGGTGGTTCGCGATTTTGGACGCCTTCAAAGACTGCGCCGAACAGCCGAGGTCACCTTGGATTACCACCCCAAGGTCTCGCTGTTGTGAAGCGATGTTCAGCATATCGTGTCTAAGCTTATACGCGTACTTCGGCTTGTGGCGGACATGCACAGTGTTACACTTGTCCATGTTAAACGGAAGTAGATTTAACTTTGACCATTCAAAAACGCAGTCTGTCTCGCTGTAGCGTGTGATTTTTTTGACAGTTGATTGTCCTCCAAATCTTGATGTCATCGGCAATAAGCAGGAAACTTGACTTGGGGACACACGCAGGGTCGTTAATGTAGAACAAGAATAACCGCGGTCCCAACAACGACTCACGTGGAACACCGCAGTCCACACCAGTTGGATCAGAAGATGAACCCCGAACTCGGACCTGAGGGCGCCACTGAAAGAGAAAGTTTCCGATACATCCAAGGACATGGTTTCCAACTCCGTATACTTGCAGCTTTTAGGGAAGGATGCAGTGATCTATGCGGTCGAATGCTTTGGAAAGTCTAGGTAGATGACATCTGCCGGTCTCAATGTCGGCTGTTTTGGTCCAACTGCCACGGGCAAGCAGTAGGTTGGTGGCATATGACCGGTGCTGACGGAATCTATGTTGCTCCGGTGCTATGATGTTAGAGCTTTCGAAGTAGCCCACTACAGCCTCAGCTATGATCGATTCCATCACCTTAGAGAGCACCGGGAGGAGAGTTACTGGGTGATAGTTGGCTGGATCTAAACGGATACCACTTTTGAAAAGCGGGGTAATGATGCCTTGATTCCACATGCTAAGGACCGGGCATCTTTGAAATAATCTCGTTAGTGGTTCAACTATCCTCGTAGGTGCCACCTGCAGGGCTTTCAGGGGAATGTTGTCAACTCCGGGGGAACTATGGGTGCGCAGCGACAGCAGCTTCCGCAAAATTGTCGTTGAACTAAAAGTGACGTGTGTAAAGAGTAGGATCTGGGAGAATAGGACAGGTATTTTACAAATACTGGCAGCACGTCGGAAAATTGAGGCATAGCGTAGCCGTGAAACCTTGGCTACATCTTCGGCAGTTTGAGCACATCCATCCGCTGGTATTTGTGGGGGAACACCACGTTTCACATTCCGGAGGCTGTTCACATGTCTGTACAGAAGCATTTTGCTAACACAAAACGTTTCCGCTAGACCCTGCTAGTGTACTAATTGATCCTCACGCACAAGCGTAGTACAGTGATTACGATGCACCACATTCCAGTGTCAGAGTTAGGGTTGGCTCTATACACCTGTCACGCAGCATCTTTTACTGTCATATTTTCGGGTTCTACTCCGAATGTACGATTGTGCCCTTGCAGAACGAAGGGGCTTGTTGACACAGCCACAAGGCTCGGTTCTTGGACCTCGTCTATTCTTGGTGTTAACCATTTGGCGAGATCAATTACTTACGATTTCCTATTTTTCGCTGATGATATCAAGATATGGCGAAGGATCAGAGGACCGGACGACCATGAACGGCTCCAGTGCGATCTTAACAGTGTCGAACTGGTCAGTTCAAAACGCCCTACCGTTCAACGCAAACAAATGTCGCGTTGTACAATTACGCCATAGACATAACTACACCTATTCACTTGGGACCAACGGACTGCAGAATAGCTCCCACGAACGTGACCTTGTTGTGATCGTACAGAACGACCTCAACTGTTCAAAACAGGCTGAGGTAGCTGCGAAAAGAGGCAACCAGCATGTCGGCATGTTGCGAAGAGCATTCGGGAGATTTGACCCATCAATCTTCCCAATGATGCACAATTCCTACGTGCGCCCGCATGTTGAATACGCTATCCAAGCTTGGCAACCTTGGTTGAAGTGCGACCTAGAAGCGATAGAGGCACCACAACGAAGAGCAACAAAGAATGTAAAGGGCCTGCGCTATCACTCTTACCACCGAAGGCTGAATTTGCTGGGAATTTGCACCGGACGCTATCGAAGGCTGAGCGGCGATCTCATATTAGCGTATCAGATATTGAGTGAATCCAACCACGTATGTCGCCATTTTCTAAAACTTAGCCACAACACGCAGCTCAGGGGTAACTGCTTAAAGTTGAAGGAACACTATAGCCGTCTAGAGTGTCGACGGAATTACTTTTCCCTTCGGGTTTGCCAACCCTGGAACGCACTCCCAGATTCAGTTGTATCCTCTCCTACCTTGGATGTTTTCAAAAAACGATTAGATGTTGCTCTTAGCTCGCAACATTTTGTTACCTAAACTCCTCTATTGTGGATTACGCCAAGTATGTTTTCAACGGGATTTATGTATCAAATGGACCTAAGTGAGCGACCATATTTTACTTGCTCTCTCCTTACCTCAACGATCACTGGTGCCCAGTGTCTTTCTGAACGTTTACACTCCATTATTTATGTTAATTTTACTGATGTTACTTATCAAACTATTCATCTCGGCAGACGTTCGATAGGTGACCCAGACATATTTTAATTGCATAATATTCACCTCAACCATCCTACGGGACGTGTCAAGCACTTGCTTTTATCCCGTGATAAATCACTGTTCAGATCACTGAACTTGCCAGTAAAATCCAACAAAGCATTGTCAAGGGAACAGTCGTCCGGAAACTCCTGGGTGGCATCTCCCACAAGTTCTGCCAGTATGCCCAAGGGAGTGATGGTACGAAACAAGTTAGTATGTTCTTGTGGATACTGGTTGCTCCGCTCCAGAGGGCTCTCCAGCCTTGGTTTCTCAACCATGAGCTCTTTGTTTGTGAGCACTAAATCAAGCACAGATGATTTATTTCCGGCTTTGAATCGGGGGGGGGGGAGAATTGACATGGCTGAAGAGCGGAATGCTTGCAATAAGCTCTTGCAGGTTGGCCTTAACTGCTCGTTGGGGGATGCCGGAACTTCCAAATCATGAAGATTGAAGTCACCTGAGATGAGAACATGACTGTGTCGTCCTCGTAGGACTCTTCCCAAGGATAATGCCAGGCAGGAGTCCATCTCTGGGGTAGACATTGGGAGACGATAAACAACGTCCAAAAGGCAAGTGTCGTTGCGTCTCAGTCGCAGACTGCACCAGAGTGAGTCTATGATCAGCGTTTCCGGATCGGCCACCGGTTCGCACTACAGGTCGTTGCGGTAGTATAACATTACCCCCCCCCGCCTTTGCTATGTCGATCGTTTCGGAGAAGGGTTATACCATTTATGGCGACATCGGCATCGGTAAGCTTTGAGTGCAACCAGGTTTTCGTATCCAGTATGAGGTCCCAGGCATGTGACGCTTGACGTAGCCGCAGTTCGGCAAGCTTGTTCAGGGGACCTTGTGCGTTGGTGTACATGCAGGAAGGTTTCTCTGTTTTTAACAACGAATTGTGGGATGGGTGTTTTGAATAAAATGTTGTGCCGACCGGTAAAAGGTCGGCAACCAATCGTTTTTTGCGTGAGTGGATGACGAACTCATCTGTGCCCCATTCATGGATCTTACCATTACCTCCTTGTTTCTCACTTTGTATGCAATGTATGATGTGTGTTCGCAAGTTCCATTGACTAGTTGATTCAAGTTATCCGAACTCCTCTCGGTAAGTGGTCTGACTAAGTGGCTGCTCTCGTGTGTTTGTTTATCAGATGCTGCTTTGATCCGGAGCTCGGAAGGACGGCTGCTGCGGCCCGCATACCATCACATCACTACAATTGTTGACATCTGTCTAGATTGAAGGATCACTTTCACAATCCTCGGGCCACATCCCTTGTAGTTTAGCGATCGGCACAGCCTCGAGATTGATTGCACTATGACGTTTTCCAGGGAGAGGGTCTCATGAATGTACTGCCATTGTTCCTGATCGTGAGTGGTCACTTCGCGCTCACTATGACTTCCAGCCTCAGGAACACGGTGTGCAAGGATGGTCCTGGCTACCGATTCCTTTCGGTTTTCGTCCAAGTAGTGCTTCGCCTGTCTGAGCTCGCTCCACGGAATATCCTGGAATAGGCGGATGGAACATGATTCATTTCGGAGGCGAGCTATCGATAACAGGACAGCTACTGCTGCATTGGCAGGTCAGCACAACTCGGAGTAGTCTTGGTTCACCGTAGTGCGGTGAGTTTGGGTGACGGGTAACGCGTGTGAAGTTTACGGGCTTAGTTACAACACCTATAGTGTCTCATATGGAGTTCCACTGGTTCACGTCATCGAGCTGTTTTCCTTTTAAGGAATCTGACGTCGATTCTGGAACGTTGGTGCAGATTACCGCTGGTATACTACGTGCAAATCTAGCTGAGTTCAAGCGACCAGCTGGTCTGTGTACAATCGATGGAGGCTGTTTGGGTACAGCTTCGTCTTCTTCATTTACTATGGGTCCAGTGGGAGTGGCCGAAGATCTAGGTTTCCGGTCACCTTTGGCAGCAACCAAGTTCCAACCACCACTGGTGTCGAAGCCCTTCTGAATTTTCGGAACCGTTTGGAGGGTGGACGAGGCCCTGACCGTGCTCATTGCAATCGGACTGGCGGTATCTTGTTTCAGGCATATTTGAGCAAATCGCGGTATTGGCGTTTAATGCCACAGATGATGCATTTTCAGCGCGCTGCCTAGCCTTCTTCCTCAGTTTTAATGCGGTGCTGGATGGGAATGACTGCGATTTACTCTCTGTCACGCTTTCTACAAATGAATCGCTTTTGGTGCTCCTCATTTGTTCAAACATTGCCACTAGTCTTTCGTACTTCTGCGATAGTTCATGTACAATCTTTACCAGTGGGATGACTATACATACTGAACAGAACCACAGTGAATCTGGTTTACTATTGTGTAGCTTCAACTGGTTCGCTGTGAGCTTGGAACATTTGCGATGGAATTTGCCTTGGCAACTGCTACACCGGATTCCGATCCGTACCTTTTTATGGCATGAACGAAGGCCATAAACTACTGTCGATCTGGATGTGGCAACATGGGCTTTGATTGGTCGCCAAAATCCATTGCGTCGATCGATGGTATTCCCAGAGAGGCCCGAACGCTTATGATTTCCTGCCGGTCGCATGTGCGCTGAATTGTCTGAATGTTCAAGGTTGTCACGTTCTGTGCGTCTAGCCCAGGCGGGGTAGGTTTAAGCGGCAAAATCGTTCACGCGGCAAACAGAACGACTGAGCGATAAGGACACAACGTGTACGATAGCTTCTTTGATGAACAGTCCACAGCTGTAGTTGCTGATTCGTCAGATGAAACCTGTAGTTGGCGTTCTTTTGAGACCACAAATATTTCTGTGTGGTTCGTGATTCGGAAAATTCCTCGATTGTGTTTTGCGGGAATGACGCAAAAACTGCAATGTGGAGATAAAAGACGATCCACACAAGCTAGATCCGAAAGATGGAGTGCACTAGATAGCGCAGATGAATCTGGGTCGAGTGAGTGTGAACACACATTTGTGTGACAAAATGCAACTGAGTACGGCAGCAAAACAACAGATTGGAACGCAGGTTCGTTCAAGGTCACTTGGGTCACGCCGACACACACAGCTGAAAGGGCCGTCCGGAAGTACAGGGCGTGATATGCCTCGGAGAGTGGGTCAACTGACCCGGTATACTAACTGTGCTCAACAACTGATTAATTTCGGTGATCGGACGAGAACCGGTGTTTGCAGCGTGGCAAAGGATCTCCAAATGTAAAATCACCAAACACATTCTATGCGTCTTCTGAAAAAAGCCATCGCTGCCGAACCATTACTCATATCCCTAAAGTGAGTGAGCCTAGAAAAAAACTATCGTTTGGATTATCCTGCATATTGTCTTTCAGCGAACATCCGAATAGTCAAAAAATTACAGTGTCAGGAGTAACTGGTCAACGCTGACCTGTACCTAACCCCATACGCACAAAGACAATGACGAAGCAAGTTTCAGACAACCATTTCTTAGGGGAATCGGGAATGGTCTCACAACCATTTCCAGCGTTGGTACATCCGACGGAAGCCAACTACGTGATCCCACTGGTTATTCAATTTGTCCAGATGGCAAGGATGGCCCAATACCAGGCCAGTCACAAGTTGCACCTATTGCCTCAGCATATCCCATACTCCAATGAATTGCAGAGTACACAAGGGATAAATTGTCCCAGCTTCCGAAGTTGCCAGCCGTGGAAACGATAGCGTCATTTTCACCCCCGCACCAACTCCCCACGGCCACAGATACATGCTCAAATACCTTCAATAATTCCAAACCAGATATCGCCGGATTCCCGTCAAACAAAACAGATACGTCGTCATCAGGGGATAGCCCTGTACTGTTTCAACGAATAATGAACTAGCCCCGTCAATCGTTTTCCAGGCGTATTCTGCTGCTTAATGCACGCTCCATTAAAAACAAAGTTCGCTTACTACGCTCACTTATCTTCCTAGCTGATGCACAAATCACACTTATGATCGAAACGTGGCTAATGCAAGATACTTCTGAGTATAAATACCAGATAAGGTGTTATAAGAGTTTTACTGGTTGTCGTAAGTCCAAGCAAAGAGGTGGTTGCGCCATATACGTTCACAATGTCGTGTGTGCCTCAACGGCCAATGTACTCTCACATAATTACTTCGAACACTCCGCGTTTGCAAGTACACATGTTGATCGTCACACGTTACTCCTCGGATGTATATATATGCACTCCAATTCTAGTGTCGCAGAAGTTAACGCACTACAAGATATGTTCTGTCATATAGCTGACCAACTTGCAGCCCATCCTGATGCTCTCGCACAAGCACCCGCACCTGTAGTGACTTCCCGAGCACTGGATAGACCGGAACCCTCCGTACCCCTTGACCCGCAACCTATCCCTCCGCAACCCCAGGCAACCGACCGACGCGGTAGACAGGTTAAACGTCTGGTCCGTTTTTCAGATTTTGTAAACGTTTGCTAGTCCCATTAACACGCCTTTTTCGTCCTTAGTGGTTATCCTGCGTCTCATCCACAAACGTTTTACAGAATCGACAAAAAACCCAAAACATTTTGAAAACCTAAAAAGCGTATTTGTTTTATCATGCATGCCATGTTCCCTCTCCGGCGTCAAGCCACTTCCCCGACCCTTGCTCACCCCGTCTGAGTTCTACCTTCCAGAAACTCAACTGCCGGAACTGCCCAGGCAACCCTCGAGTGACTCGCCAACCTGCTCAACGCAACCCCCCGAGTGACTCGCCAGCCGTCCCAAAGCCCCCTTCCTCACCCAAGGAACAGACAGTCGCCCTCGACCGCAGACACCCACGAAAGGATTGGTCCCCAAACGCCGCCTAGGCATTGCCGACGAGGACGCCTGGATTTCTTCGTGGGACGAGGACCGTGGACTAAAGTGCGATGGGAGGAGTGACACCTCCCAAGCGCACCGTCGGGTCTGCAGCAAAGGGATGGTCCTGTCGGCCTTTTTTCTGGACTAGCCAGTTTTTTTGCAGTCCGACCAGACGGCCCACCGATGATGCACTCTGGTCCACACGATCGCATAAATAAGTAACAAAAGCCTGGACCCAGCGAAATCTGCTACACACCCCACTTTGGAAGCTCTTACTCAAGCCCCTGCAAATATTCGCATCCACCCTCACCTTCCGTTTCCCCCACTAACAGCTCCATCGAAGGCTTCCATTCTTCAGCCTTCTAGGGGGAGGCCCTTGTAGTGCACCGGAAAACAAGCTCTTTCAGTATTTTGTAACATTGGATTTTACTGTTGTTTTAACTTTCGAAACGTCCATTTGTTTTACTGACTGCACGTCCGTCGACACAAACCGTTTTGGTGAGTACCTCGCTGCACGTTTCTCGCTCTGTCTGATTCGCTTCCTATTCTTGTAGCCTGCACAATATACGTTGGGTTCAGTCGCCTCCGACTTCTACACTGTCGTATTTGACACGTCTTACGTATCATTGCTTACCGTCTAGTATCCCAGGCTTCGTCCAACAAGTCTAGCTGCGACAAATCTTCACAAAAAACCAAAGATTGTTATTTGAAATCCGGATACAAATAATATGGAACAGTGGTATCCTATGAACTCGAATCGTCTGTGTTGAATAGACCAAGTGTTCCCAATGCGCCTGTCTTAGTGCAGCTAGCTGGATGAAACCAAAAGGTGATGAAAAATAGCAAGAATGTATCGAAAGGCTTAGTGGAGTCGGCAATTGTCATCTTCCCAGATGGTGTCCTTAGAATTGATAGTATCAGTAAGTAGATACCTTACAGAATAAGTCGTAATCACGAGGTCGATGGTGCTCTCGTATCCGTTCTCATAGCTTAAGTTTTAACCATTGAATGGCGATTCTGATCATGGTCCATTCCCATGGAATTATCCCTATGGGTAGTGCGTATCGTTGTACTTAAGCAACGTGTGTCGATGTAACTGATCCCGCCGCACCAGATACAAGGATCCTAGTCGATTAGCCAAACTATGTGAGTTAACGTGGATTAATGCAAAGCTTAGGAGCCGAATCAGCCGATTGCACTTAATTCACTGTGTACTGGATTCGTTTCGTCGCAGTACAGACCCGTTCAAAAAGGGGTAAATTGTAGTAAGACAGTAGAAGACAGTACAGCATTGAGGTCACTCTAATTTGAAGTTGACAGAAGACAACGTTCGATAGCCCGACGCTGATTTCTACAGCAGAGGTGTGAATACCATGCATTACATTCATGTTCGAGTGAGTAAATCAATTAGAGAAGAGATTTATCTGATTACTGTTTAGATTTTGGCTGGTCTGTGGCCGAAGAAATAAAGTGCCTGCTTTGTAACATGAAAGTCATCGATTCAGATCCGTGTAGGTGCGGGTGACATTGTAATGACCCAATTCCGCGCACGGCTGATGGCAATTGTACGGCACCGAAGCGTCGGTGCGATGCACCAGAGTACTCTGTTGCTATATCGTCCCTTCAAGGCCTGAACACACCGCAGCAGTACAGTCAGCAAACACGTATCACGCATGATACGTGGGTCGCACTACGAGACGACTATGTTATAAAATTTGCGAGCACATTCCGAAGTGGGGTAAAACATAGGTGAAGTGCGGTCTTCTAATAGCTCCACCATGTCACACCTCGAGTGTGTTCACGCAAACCCTGAGAAAGATTTCAGTCATCTATTCCATTCCTGAGCGAACATCGCGTGGATTCCGGAAAACTCATTTAAAAACACGTTAAATCAGAGATTAAGATATGTGTATTGACGTTGCACAGCCAAGCGCAGGAGCTCGACCGAATGGGCGCTGTATTTAAATACAATACACGAATTAAAATACGTGACACGATCGCCGAATCGGTCTGTGTGAGGTATATTCGTGTAAGACGAAGCGAATACAGCTGAGGAACATTTAAAACTAGTAATAACGAAAGGAAGAAAGTAAAAGCATGCGGTCAGTCAGCTGAAAATGGTTATTAGCAAAAATTCTGTTGCCAACCACAGTGAGAGCGGCGGGGATATGCTAACCAGACACAAAAGAGATGGATGAAAGTTGTGCGTGTGAACGAAGAGCAGTAAAAATGACAAATAAGGGCGAAAAATCACATGAATTTGAATGAGATCTGTGCACGAAACAAGGGGAAAGAGAAATATCTGCAGAGGAAGAAAACAAAATGATAAAGCAGCCTAGACGGGGTGCAACTGGAATAGTATGTACAATCTGAAAGGGCTCATATTTTGCATTGCTCAAAACCAATAAAAGGCAACGAAAGAAATGAGCTTAGTGGATGGTGTTGCAGAATGAAAGAAAAATCTATTTAAAAATAACCGCAAATGGAGGCACTTACATGAAAGCGAACGGGTCCTAGAAATCGGTGAAATGAAATGCATAAGAAAGGTACAACGCATATCATCACAATTCTGTCTCAAAAGGCGGTCGTCGGTTCAGTCGGTTGTGCTGATCCCTTGGATGAGTGCTAACTGACATATTTCGCGAGTTGCTCGATCCTGAGCTGGGGGAATGAGGGGAATGGGATGAAACGGGGTTATCGTTCAAACGAACTTTAGCGAGGGACTCGGCCATTATGACAGATGGATGCGAATTGATACCAGAAGTCGGATCGTTACTGTTGCTCGAACTACAGCGATGAGGACGAGAAGTGTTTGATTGTCGAGGTAGCGGATGAGTAAATAAACGTTGAGTCAAACGATTACCGTGAGGAAACAATGGAGGAAGAATCGGTACTTCAAGACAACGATCATCAAGGAGTGGGGAATTAGAGCCGCCAAATGCGACACAGCGAATTTGACTAGGAGTTCGGCAGTCAAGAGTTGATTGAGCCTGTGGTAGGCGGGAGTAGCATGAACGCTGGGAGTAAGGTTGGGCGGGCGCTGCAGCAAACTTTTCATAGTCATTGGTTGCCCCTAAACGCGTATCCGAAACAAAAGTTTGGCGCGAATCAGACACCGGAATCCGGTTTTTCAGCGTGGGTCTGCTGGGCCACCGTTGCGCACAGACACGTTGTAACTGAGCTCCAACGGACGCCGAACGGTTCTGAAATGTGGCTGGGGATCGTACTTGGCGCGGAAGGTGGTCAGCACCACCTGAACAGCTGACAAGGTTCGCATCGACTTTATTTCTGGCTCTTACCGGAGGTGTGCAACTTCGATCTTTAACTGTCGTTTTATGTGAACGAGTCCCCTCAGGCTCAAATTTCCTGATGAGCGGGCCGACAGTACCAGCAGCAGTCCGACGATGATCGTTTGCATAATGATTAGCTACACGATTCGTCGTAGTGCGGGAAGAAGACGCAGATGCACTCCAGTGATCGAGACTCGGGTTAGAATGGTGATCAATGACTCGAACCGCCTCCGAGGTGTTTAGGAGCTGAGTCCGATTTGCTGCCACCGGGTACCTGAGTAATGTGCCATTCAACGGTGAACAAAGAGGGGGCCGATGAGACATGGGGCAACAATCCGACGTGCTAACGTCGGACATCTGCGATGCACTTGAGGGTCGACTGCCACTAGTGAAGGAACCAGGTGAACCATCAGAGTTAGCAGAACCGTAACCTGAAGATGTCTGGGAGGAAGGGTCATGAGCTTGATCGACGACCGTTGTGCTCACCATTGTCCTTGCCGCCGGTGGATGTTGAACCAGAGACTCATGAACATGCTGTTGAGTGCCTCCAGAAATAAACGCTTTAGAATTGCTAGTCAGACAATTTGAAGTACTTGAACTGAGAACGTTCGATGAACAAGTTTGAGTACCCAGAAAAGTGGGACTGACGAGTGGAATGTGAGAGGTAACTGCGCAGCCATTCGGAGCGGAAACTAAGGCAACACCGAACCCGGACGTCATGGGAGTATCTTTTGGTTCCGTAGAAGCAAATTCAAACGAACCATCGAGTGTGAGACCACGAATGGCGCGAGGCATCTCGGGACTGAGAGTGGATGTGGAATTAGGAGAACCCAAAGAAGTGGCAGGAGAAACGGACAGTAATTTCGTGGAGTCAGGATGGTGCAGGTGCTTTAGTGGGAGCCCGCGGAGCCATTCAAGAACATCGATCGGTGCAACATTGTGACGGCAGAAAAATTCGGTGCTCATAAGGGAGCGATATTTCGGTCGTTGCCGTGGGTCTTTTTTCAAACTGCAACAAAGGAAGCGAATATATGTGCAAATGACAACTGAAAGAGGCGAACGAAGCAAGTTATGTAAAACAAAGCAACCAACTGCAATGAATATGTTCAAGGTGACGGATAGACTTCCGATGAATGTTGTCAACGATAAGCAACGACAATAAGCTGCGATCTAACTACATGCCTTTGCGTTTAACTCTAGACGCCTGTAACCGACGAAACGTAGTTGTTGAGCCACGCGTAGAAACAATCCCGGATCACTTAAAATAGAAGGTGGATCCAACATCTACGGTGATATTTACAAGAGATTAATAAATACAATGACAAACTTCGATTGTTTACACTTTTGGATCGACAACAAGTAGCGTGAAATAAGCGCCCAAAAAACCCGATGCACACAAAATTGTCACGTCACTGATCGTTCGAAATACATGTGAACGGGACTGAACAGGTTGGCCTAAAATCGGTCAATCGCTCGGTAGACAAACGCTAAAGCTCATGACTGGGGATGGAGTACGACAAACACGATCTGCGCAATGCATGATCACATGGCTCGGGGAGCGGTGTGATGCGCGCCTGTGTACATGGACGCGTAGGGAGGGTTCATAGTGAAGGGCCAAGGTCAGTCCGTGGACGCAGTCGGGGTAGTGACACATGGGACGAAGATGATACGTGAACACGCGTAGGTACATTGAGAGCAAGACAAACATACACATGCACAAACATGAAGGAAGAACATGCCGTAATGTCTGAGGGGGCATGCAGTGCAAAGAAGAAGAGGAAGATTTCACACAGATTGAAGGCCCCGCAATAACAGGTGCAGAAGAAACATGAAAGGTTTAAGCAGCTGGCAGTGAATCACAGGCAGACCATCGGATAATAAACGATTTCGAATACTGATTGTGTCAACAGAATGAGTGTAAAGAACCAGTCCAGAAATAGCGAATGAGTTGAGCGGAGACAACCGTAACATTGAGGTTACCATGTGCTAAACTCCAGAATGAGAGATGTACTTAAATAGTTTGCAGCGCCGGATCAATTCATCCTCCACCTCCCATACCATCTGCTCACAAAAGCCAGTTGTCATCCGTTTGATAAGGTCACAATGTTCGCTAGCACCCGTTTCGCACGTTTTACAGAAGTTGTCGTGATCAGTAGAAGCAGATTCACATGATGTGTACAGAAACAGCTGTTTCTATGGATTAAGTGGCGTCGCAAATATCCTTAACTGATGGAAAACGTCGCAAGTGCGCGACGCCGAACAGAGTACACCTTTGATGAAAAAATCGTTCGGTGGTACTGCAAGCCAATGACTGACAGCAAATGACTACATTCCAATCGTCTCTCTGACATACGTTGACTAGTACGAAGTTAAGAAAATCGCATCCTGTGATGCAAAACAAAAGGGATGTCGCCTACGGATGTAGTCTAGCAGTGTATATGTACGCAATGTGGAAATAGTGCTTTGATGGGTTTCGCCAGTTCACATTAGCAGAAGACAGTACTTTCGCCAAAACGACCAGAAACCAACATGTTACAGCGATAGGAAAACCCACAGGTGGCTAAGGCAAACAACAGAAAAGGTCGAGTCACATCATTCATCATTATACACGCTGGCTGCAGGTGGAAAACACCTCAGCTGTGGCGCAATACAAAAGAAAACATGAAACAGTGGCACGCCGGCTGAGTCCATAGTAACGGGTGGACATCGATCAGAGTTAACAGCCAGCTATCATGCCGCAAAAAGGAGTTATATTATGCCTAATAAATCAGCTCGTGTTTGGAAAGAGAGGGTAAGTGGGAGGGACAAAGAAACTCACAATACAAACGCCAATGAGGTCTGCTCCTAGCCATGTCAACAAGTGTATTCAACCAAACGTGTTCATTATAATTCGGTCCCCAGACATGGAGTCGAGAGGCATCAACCGAAGCCAAGTTCGAAGTAACGGCCTTCATTCCTCTTGACTAAATCATCGCTTGGCCGCCCCTCCTCTTCTCCCATATACAACCCCGGCGCACAAAGAACGTACGTTGCGGGAGTCAGTGGGCTGGAATGCGCAACATGTGGCTCAAGCATCGGAGCCTGGTGCGTGAAATAACGGAGTGGTTCTTTTTTTTCTTTCTGTGCCATAAACAAGGCGTCGAACACGCTCATTGCTCACATGATGTTCCCACCAGATATGAGCCAAACTACAAAGGCACCGGTGGTCGAACGTAACTAGCCTCTTTATGTCTGCCAATCTAATAGGTCAGATGTTATAACCGTACAGTAGGGCCGAACATACGGCTGCGCTGTACATTCTACTCATCAGGACGAGAGTGATGTCGCGCAGACGTCATAGATGGTGAAGAGTGACAAAAACGCCTCGACCTTTTGCTATACGGTTCGTGATCTCGTCTTCAATGCCAACGCCGCTGATACAATAACCTAGGTAGTTGAACTTTTGAACGAGTTCTAGCTGATCGCCACTAAGGGTCAGCGCAGGATGCGGCCCATGCCAATCTTGGAAGAAAGCTTTGCACTTTAACGGTGCAAAGCATAGCCCTAAACGGGTGACAGCCAGTGTTAATCTGTCCAGTGTCACTTAGCGGGTTTGGGAGCTGTCACAGATGAGGGCAATGTCGTCGGTATACTCAGAGTCAAGAAGTCGTTTAATTGGGAGCAAGTCCACACCTAAGTCGTGTCCTGTGAACGCGATCTCCATGACTTCGTGAATAGCGAAGTTGAAGAGAAAAGGTGACAGCGGGCATCCTTGTCGCACACCGAAGGAGATATCGAAGAGTGGCGACAGCTTGCCGTAAGCCCTCATTCTGCCCAAACTACGCGTGCAAAGCGCTAGCATAATATTTACATATTTCTCGAGCACATCTTTGCTTAGCCAAATGTTATGTCGATTCACCGAATCGAGGGTACCTTTGATGCCGAAAAGCACGACAACGGTGTGCCGCCAAATATGTGACGGTGCTCCAAGAACAGACGTAATGTGAATATGTGGTCGATGTATCCGCGACCACGACGAAACCCGGTTTGCTCCTCACGAAACTGGCTTTCACAAATGTCAGTCAGTCTGTGAAAGATTACAGAGGCAAGTAATGTAAAGGCGAAAAGGGATCAGACGGATTCCCCTATGGTTTGCCGCATTCCGAACGTGAGCCTCCTTTGAAGATCGGGTCAATAACGGAGCGGCTCCAGTCGGTTGGGACAGATTTCAGTTGCACTAGTGGTTCGTGTAAATCCTCAACAAGAGCAGGGCCCCAGAATTTGAAAAAGGCTGGATGAAGACCATTTGGTTTAGCTGCATTATTTAACTTCAGCCGTCCGATCTCAGGTGCGACTTCTGATTGAGAGGGCGGATACAAAGGGACAGCCCACGGAGCAGAGCGATCACTTGTCGGTGAGGAATCTAACCATTCCGGCCTATTAAACTGCTTTTCAAACTGTTCAGTCCAATGATTCCAACGTTTCGACAAGCTGTATACAGGCCGTCCACTCTCGCCATAAATTACTTCACTAACCACTATAGTCAGTCATATGTCTCTGCTACAAAACTTGGCGAAGAGTAATTACGTGATAGACGCAATCAAGAACAGGGGGGAATTAGTCTGACTTCTAGTAGGTCGTCAAAGAATGATACACGCCAGAAATTTGGACGCAACGGACACAAGGCTAACGCCTCTATAATTTTCGCACAAAGGCCGCTGACACTACTTGAAGATAGACACGACAGCTGACAGCCGCCGGGCTGAAGACACCTCTTCTGAGTTTTAGGTAGTGCTGAAGTGAGCAGCAAGTCCAGTCTACAAAGAGCCACCTCCGTCTTTTATGAAAGATGGAGGAAGGTCATCAAACCCAGGAGCTTTGTTTTGTTTGAAAATGGCGAGCTCATGTAGTAATCTCCCACAACTGGCTCAGGTGATTCAGCAAACGGTAGTGTCGCAGCAGGCCTAATGAACTGATCTTCGGAATGTTCCACCGAACGGGCTAGCCGACAACGTTGAGAATGGATCAATTATCAATCTCTCTCAGCAATTGTTTTATTAACTGGTGGCTTTTTCGGAACCGTCTTCCGGATGAGCTAGAGTAGCACTCGGCTGTTCCCAATAGTACTGACTTTCTCCATCTCACGGGGCCCATGCCACCAACCAAGGTTCCCGGTCGATGCGAAGACTCCTTGTCAGACGTCGTTTAACAGCGTCACGGACACGCTAAAATTCGGCACCCATTGGCACCTACTTCCGTTCCTCGATCAGTTTGATCGAAGCGTCAAGGATCCATTCACAGTTAGGACGTCTAACATTGGAGGTTTAGCAGGGGTTATAAGCCAACTATACGACACACCTGAGACGATTACAGACAGTGTTCGGTTCACTAACCTGGCTCACTGGTCGGAAACTTTAGGATATTGTTGAATTACAAACTGCGAGTTTAAGTTATGAGTGAGAAGCCTGGACACTGGGCGCTTTTTGAAGAGGGAAAAATAGGCATCAGGTGTGCGCGCAATAGTACATGGCCGGAATTCAGTTAGGTGTACCAAATTGAGTGACAGACGGGTTGATGTGCACCATTTATAGCTGATAGCAATATGGTTAATTCGGATTAAGTTCATGGAGGAATTCCGTGGGAGCCAAGTGATCTGATTTGAACGTTCGTGCTAGAAAGCACTGCTGCTGCTCATAGTCATAGGAATTTATCGCCATTGTCTGTTCAGTGTGCATCGATCTCAAAGCGACCTCTCAGGTGTTAATCAGAATCTCAAGCGATTCACTTGGGCATTTAAATCACCAGCAACAAGCATGATGACAGTATTCATCGCCATAAGCAGAGACGAACGATGGTGACAGAAATCATGTTTGATACCGTCAGAACTGCAGACAGCATGGGCAAAACCTGATGCGATGAAAAGGCGACTTAACTTCAGACGGCGCTTATTAACCCCATTAAAGTTTCAAAGTCGGACCGCACACATTCAGCTGTTCACCGGAATCCAATAGAATAGATCGCTTTCAACATGTTTGCTGAAGGCAATACCAAAAACGTAAATACCTTAGTTGGCTTGCCGAACAACCTCATGACCAATTGGATGGCTGGAGATCCCCCGTTCTTGCCAATGGTTCGGCGGAAGTGTTCCAAGACGTGTTGTTTTCGTCTGGCAAGCGTTCTCCCTATACAAAGTCACATATGTCTATTTAACGACACTGTGACATGGCGGATGTAACTCACCACTAAACAAAGTCACTGCCCCTTACTTTACTCTGGTAGAGCAGTGTTCCAGCAATCCGATGCTGAAACAGTGGGGAGAAGTAGCCTCCTGTTTTGCAAGCGTCCAAACGAAAGTCATGTAAACTGAGTGGTCGGTCACCGGCTCCCCAATGGACACGATTACCTGAAGTCGATCCGCTGCCTTGCGGGTAGACTATGCAGTGAAAGACTCGGGGTGGTGTCCCCTAAGACAACTCCCTACCTCGATTTGGGCAAAGGGGTAGTATCTCGTCCGCTGATAAAAACATGGATCGCGCTACCATTACTATTATGTCGTTCATTCCTGCTCCTACGATTCTCACTACTTACGCACCGCTATCACATGCCAATCCTAGTTTTGTCAATAATTCCTTTAAATCTACTTGTGATGACAGTCACGCTCATGTCAAAGAGTCCGACCAGTGGTCTTCCTACGGCCCCGTTTCGGCTTACTGCCTTCAACGTTAGGATCATTACTCAGATCGGACAACAAGCCAGGCTAGCGCGCACCTTGGAAACCCTAGCTACTGATGCCAGTTGTTTTTCTGAGACCCGGTTACAGCGGTGTTCGGTGACAGTGTTCCGTCAGTGTGGCATTGTAGTCCAGCAACAGTACTGATTTCATGGGGAGTATTAGGTCCCTATTTGGTGACCTACCGAACAAAAGACGTATGAACTGAAAATTCAGTCAGCGACTCACAATGGGCACGATTCCCCGAATTCGCCCCGCTGCCTTAGTGGTATATTATTTAGCCAAAGGTTCGGGGTGGGTTCCCCTAAGTCAACTCCCTACTTCGGCTTGGACAAGTGGGTAAGATAACGCCCTCCCACAAAACCATGTACTGTTCTACAACGTGCTAGTCTGCTACCGTTTCTGCTTCTTACATTCACGCGACTTCATCACATGCCAATTGTTTGTTTCATAACAATCCTTACTATCCGATAGCCGATTCGTGTTCAAAAATCTGGCTGTGATTCCAGTTGCGCCGCAAACCATGGAGTTCAACCTATGGCTCTCCTTCGACCCTGATCCTCGTTCCGTATGGCGTGCTTCAACATTCGGACACTCATGCAGATCGGACAGCAAGCTGGTACAGCACGCATCCTAGGGTCTTACGATATCGACCTCTGCAAACTTTCAGAAACCGGATTGAAAGACCCCAGCACTGTGCTTATATTGACATCCACCAATGACCAAAATGCCAGGTATCACCTGCGTCTTACTGGAGATCCAGAAGCAGCCACAGCGAGTTTGGTTGGTGTAAGTATAGCACTAAGTGGCAAGGCCGAGGCGGCACTACTGGACTGGTTACAGATTGACAATCGGCTGTGTGCAGTTCAGCTTCGGGGTTCATGTAGAATCAACAAGCGTCGCGAGGAGAGATGCAAATTGCTTGCGATCGCGTACGCTCTAACTGACTGCAGTAGTGGCACGGTCAAGGACGACTTCTATCGGGATCTACATTAGCTCTTGATTAATGTTAAAAGGTCGGATGTCGTCCTTGCTGGAGATTTTAATGCACGGGTTGGCCACCAGTTACCATACGAACGCCACCTTGGTGGTCACCACGCGCTCGACGAGGACCGCTCTGATAACGGAGAGAGGCCTCGCAGATTGTGCGAAGACAACCATCTGTTTCTTTCGAGCACTAACTTTCGGCGTACGAAGAAGCGTTCCGTAAAGTGGCGTACTCCTTCGTCAACACAATCGTGGTCTCAAATTTATCATATTGCAATTAGCTCCAGATGTCGTGGTTGCGTACTGGACTGCAGGCCCTTTTGGTCCACCTACGTTGAACCAGACCATGCGCTCGTCCGTGCGCATTAGCTTTTGTGAGTCCCGAAACTCGTAGCACTGCAAGGCTGATGAGAACAGATTAATTGATTCCTCTGTCAGGCGAGCTATCAGTCTTCACTGGCATATGCAGTCAGTTGCAATCCAACGCAAGACATTGAGCAACACTGGACTTGTATGCAGAAAGCAAGAAACATTTCCGGATAAAGCTGACGCCTAGCACGACGCCCCTTAAAGGCTTGGATCGCTGCTGACTCTCTGAAGCTGTTCGACCGACGTAAAGATATCCCGGCGGAATCCGATTGCAACAAGCTGCATGTGTCAATAGAGTGCAAAAGTAAAGACTGTGACATGATCGCCGGGTATGGTGATCCGAGCATGCTTTAAAGACAGAGACTCCCGTTCTCTTCCGCTACACTCGCAAGCCTTGTTAACTCACTGGATTCACTGGCCTCAGGAAGCCTGGTGCCAGGGAGGTTATTTGCGAAGCGGATGAGCCTCCGAGTATCTAACTACTACTACTACAACTACGACAACAACAACAACAACAACAACTACTACTACTACTACTACTACTACTACTACAACAACAACAACAACAACAACAACAACAACTACTACTACTACTACTACTACTACTACTACTACTACTACTACTACTACTACTACTACTACTACTACTACTACTACTACTACTACTACTACTACTACTACTACTACTACTACTACTACTACTACTACTACTACTACTACTACTACTACTACTACTACTACTACTACTACTACTACTACTACTACTACTACTACGACTACTACGACTACTACGACTACTACGACTACTACGACTACTACGACTACTACGACTACTACGACTACTACGACTACTACGACTACTACGACTACTACGACTACTACGACTACTACGACTACTACGACTACTACGACTACTACGACTACTACGACTACTACGACTACTACGACTACTACGACTACTACGACTACTACGACTACTACGACTACTACGACTACTACTACTACTACTACTACGACTACTACGACTACTACTACTACTACTACTACTACTACTACTACTACTACTACTACTACTACTACTACTACTACTACTACTACTACTACTACTACTACTACTACTACTACTACTACTACTACTACTACTACTACTACTACTACTACTACTACTACTACTACTACTACTACTACTACTACTACTACTACTACTACTACTACTACTACTACTACTACTACTACTACTACTACTACTACTACTACTACTACTACTACTACTACTACTACTACTACTACTACTACTACTACTACTACTACGACTACTACTACTACTACTACTACTACTTAGATACCAACAGCCTAACTGCTCCATTCCACTGGCTTATCAATCTTCCTGATCAGATGCGCTCGCTAGTGCTCCACCTGTAAATGTAGAAAACCACTGGAATTTCTTGCAGAAGGCACTGCTTTCTCTCGGTCAGTCATGTTGTGGAATCTCTGGGCATTCTCTGAGATGTTGGTTCGGCACAGGCTCGTTGGAATTGTTTGACCATCGTCGAGCTATCCAAGCCGATTCAAGCAGTGATGAAGTCAGCCGCAACCACAATCTACAACTTCAGCAAAGCCTACATAAGAATCGCGAAAATTGGTCTCAGCGCGCTGGGGAGATGGACAGAAGCTCTAAAAGTTCCCAAGCTTTTCCATATCATTCGGACCACTGGCCAACGAACACAAGGCGTCAGTCATTTGCGAAGCTGATGGATCGTCAATCACTAATTTGCGTAGGCGCATAGACCGCTGGGCTGAGTACTTCCACTCTCAGTTCAGCTGGACTCCTCCTTCTGTATGTTTAACAAGTGTGTCTAATTGCGTGCCTTGGAAAGCTTCGCTGGAACCACCTATCGAAGCGGTCTGTCTTGAGCTATGTCACTTGAAGCGATTCAAAGCTGCTGGCTCAGAAGGAATTCCTCCGACGTTGTTCAAGTACACTGGTGAGTCAATTGTCAACCAATTAACAGCTCTGTTCTCCAAGAAGAAAAGGTTTCATCCTGTTAGACCGAGTAAAATTATCATACCTATCTTCAAATAGGGCGCTCGTATCTCATACGCCAACCCCAGAGGAATCAGTCTGATCTCCGTGGCCTCAAAACTGCGAACATCTATTCTATTGCGCAGCCTAACACCCATTCGAGAACTACACTCCCGTGGGGAACAAGCTGGTTCCCACCCCGGTAGTGGATCACCTGTTTACGCTCCGCCAACCTCTCGAGCAGCGCCACCATTATCGCCAGCATACCATTGTTGCTTTTTTGGACATACGAGCTGTGTTTGACTCGGTCAATTGGTCTGCGCTATGGTGCTGTCTGCAAAGGAATGGGGTACCCGGAAAGTATGTCGTCATACTTCGTGTTTTGTACAACAATATCTCCGGCAGAATGAGAGCATATGGTCAGCTCGTGTCACATTTCGTTATCACCAGCAGAGTGCGACAGGGATGTCTTATTAAGTGTTCTGGAAGGCATTCAGAGTTCTGACGTAGATCTTCCATGCAACCGAGCGAGTTAACTGGATTATGCTGATAATATTGCCTTGCTTGGTGACGACACACAGATCATGCAGGTCGTTCTAAACCGCCTGGTGATTGGAACTACCAAGTATGGCATGACGTTTGCGCCACGGAAATGCAAGGTCCTACTCCAGGATTGGCATCCTGCCTTCGTGCTGATTCTTAAAGGAGTGCAGCTTAAAAAAGTTGACAGATTCAGCTACCTTAAGAGCTGCGTCTCATCTGATGGTACCATTGGTAGATTTCGCATTTCCAAAGCCCGATCTGCTTCGCTGATTTGAGGCATCTGTGGCGTCGTCGTGACGCTTCGCACTACAATGTCTGTGTTCGTGCGGTCCTGTTGTACGGAAGTGAGTCTCGGCCGATCCGTGTAAATTATTTGCGCAAAATTTCAGCCTTTGACAACGGTTTACCGCGGAGGATAACATGTGTAGTGGGAACATCACGTTTGTAATGACGGAGTTAGACATCGCGTCCTAGGTAATAGGTGTCTCACTTCTCTCTCTCTCTCTCGATAAGCTAATACCACTGCGCCAAATGAGGTGGCTAGATCACGTCTTACGCATGCGCCGTGCGAGCGTTTACCACGGCGCGCCTAATTCGCTCGAGCAGGACCGCACTGGAAAAAGTCAGGCAGTGGCAAAACTACCACATGGCAACAAAACGTCAAGGCGATGACTTCTGATCTAGCTATTGTGGGTCCTGTAGGCATTTCCGGCTGAGGAATCAGAGATGAACATCGCCGGTTGAAGACTACTGAGGGCAAGGCGCGTAATCGGGGCCAATGGAAGCATTGTATTAACTCCACTGACCAGAATCGCAATCAATAAACTGGGAAAAACAAAACAGCATTCAAAACATACGAAAACAAGGTTTCATTACACACCTCTCGTTTTGTGGTAATTGTACGTATTATGCCCAATAATTCCACGGTTTTCGATAGCAGAAATATTTAACCTATAGGTTACTGAGCCGAAGGATGCCCTTGTGCTACCACTGTACAAGGGCAAAAGTAGCAAGCAATGTTGCACGAATTATCGTGGCATCAACTTGCTGGGTTGTGTGGGCAAGGTGAATGCCCGAATCCTGCTCAACCACCTCGTCAGTCAGGTTGCGGAACCGAACGCGACGGAAGAGCAGTGTGGATTCCGTTCGGGTCGCAGCACTATAGATATGGCGTTTGTCGCTCGTCAGTTGCAGGAGAAGTGCAAAGAACGACACCAGTCAGTATACTCGCTTTTTGTTGATTTCACCAAGGCATTTGATACGGTGAACCGCGAGGCATTGTGATTTGTGTTGGGTAAGTTTGGTTGCCCGCGTAAGTTTGCAAGTTTAATTGAATGTCTGCACAGGGGAATGCGCGCGAGGGTGCAGCTGAGTAGAGAGACCTCGAATGACTTTGCAGTTGTCTCTGGTGTGAAACATGGCTGTGCCTTAGTTTCAGCCCTGTTTAATATATATCTTCATGCCATAATGTCTTGTGCTTACGGTGTTCATGTAGAGCACCGTATTGATAGTGGGTTGCTGAATATCCGTCGTTTCGGTGCGAGAACTCCAGTCTGTTAGACAACTATCCGTATGTTGCTGACGACTGTGCGTTGTTTGCACACAGCGCGGATGAGTTGCAGCACATGACTAGTGCTCTGACATCGACAGCGACCAAATTCGGGCTCACCATCAACACAGGCAAAACTGTCTGTCTCTTTCAGCCTTCACCGGAGGTGCAATCTTCAATATTGCCGCGAATCAGCACTGGTGTTTAAGTACTGGAAACCACCTCCGGCTTCTGCTACCTTGGGAGTGTGATGTCGACGGGCCAGCAGCTGCACAGTGAGCTGCGTATCCACGTGTCGAAAGCAGCGGCAGCATTCAGGAAGCTAGAGTGTCGAGTTTGGAATAACCATCAGCTTACCATTGGCACGAAGCTGATGGTGTACAAATCCATGGTGCTGTCCGTTCTTCTATACGGCAGTGAAACGTGGATGATGTATTGGTGTGATGTGCGATATCTCGAGCGGTTCCTTTAACAGTGTTTGCGATGGATACTCTGCTTCGGATGGGGTGACAGTTGCGGCCACGGAAGTGTTGCATCGAAGTGGGATGTATGCAGTGGACTGCATACTTTGCTGAGACACCTGAGGTGGCTTATGGATTCGACTCGGATACCGAAACAACTCTGATACGGTCAGCAGAGTATTGGGAAGCGGCATGTGAGGAAACCAAAGTTACGTTACCAGGACATGATCAAAGTGAGCCTCTCACGTTCTAATCTTGATTGCAGGTCATGGGAATCAAAGGCGGTTGATCGGCATGCATGGCGCGATCTAATCACGAAAGCAGTTGCCGAAGTGCGGGAGAAAGACCTCACGCATGCGGAGAAACGGCAAGCAACGATGGGTTGTACTTCATCGACATCAAGCGCATGGTGCTGTAGCACATGCGGTCGCGAGTGCCTGAGTCAGGTAGGCCAAATGAGCCATGAGAGAGGCCACTACCGAAGCGACGACGGGTCCTGCAGAGAACGTAGGCAGAACCGGCGCAGCGTTTGTAGGTACGCTGCATTCGATTTACTAACCGCGTGCTTGCATGCTAAGTCTCTTTATTTCAGGTGGTGGGTTTGCAATTGTGTCCTAATGCTTTTCTTTCTCATATTAATGTCTACTTGTACAACCTTCTCTAAACTTGCCTACGTCGCTGAAGCCAATTGTAGTTAAGTTCGATAACATTTTCGCGTTCGTGGCATTTTCTAAAGATATGTTTTTTGACCTCTTGAACTTAAGGCGGATTCGTTCGTAACCAATTTATTTTATACGCCCATTTAGTGAAGAGTTACGTCGCCATATCTGTATATATTATCCGATTTATTTTATTTCATCTTGTCGTTTCAAGTGATCGGCTGTTACTTGATATCCCCGGTGTGACTGCGATTGATGTGCATGTTGACAAGGTGCCTACCTGTCTATTAACCACGACCTCGTCCACACTGGCTCTAGGAGACAGTTGGTCGTTGCTGGAGGGGACGGGGTGTGCGGGCGTTGTGGTCGTGCTAGGCTTGAAGAGTGGTTCCATGCACTCAGTGTAGAGCGGATTACGGTCCAGCCACCGCCTTGTGTGCACTTGATTCCCCAAATACAGCGTGCTTGTGTTTGCCTGTGAAGGAGTGTGGGCCGGCTCCGTTGATGAAACCTGGCTCCCATTCACACACATGCATATATATATATATATATATATATATATATATATATATATATATATATATATACTTATCCATCGCAGTTGGGCTAAACCTACTTACACCTAGAGCAGATCCTTATAATCTGGACAAAAGTTTTATATTAGTTGATTTGTACACTTCTGTACTTCTGCTGCACCTTCTGTACCAGTTTTGCGTGTTTGATTTCCCTCAAATTCTATGTTGGTTGTTTAATATCCCCGGTGTGGCGGCACTTGATGCCTATATTAACAAGGTGTCAAGCTGTCTAATACCCTCGACCTCGATTACTAGTCCCAGGAGACTATGAATGGTTGCTGGGTGGAGGACGCGGTGCATGGTCCTCGTGGCCGTGTTAGGCTCAAATAGTGGTTCCATCTAGTGTGGAGCAGACTACGGCCTAGCCACCGTTTTGTGTACATCTGTTAGGCACGATTCCCTGCATAGATAGACAGGAATGCTGTTGCTGTGCATGTTGAAGGAGTGTGAGCCGGCTCCGTTGATGAAACGTGGCTCCCATCCACATGCCTCCCGGTCTCATCCCTTCGGGTTTACGCTGGATATGGAGTGTGTTGATGGAGCTGTGGGCGGTGCAGCGCAAGCCGCCCATAGTCCCTCTGTAGGCGCGGGCGTCCTGTGGCCGTCCTAAGGAGGCCGTAGTGAGAGGCAAATCCGGAACCGGATACCGCCAACCATATATAACTTGAGCCACTGAACCAGTATTTCCGGACGTTAGGTGTAGTCACTACTAGCAGATACGGAATCAGAGTCGAGGACCCGCCACAAGAATATTATCATGTATGCGTATTTCGGAGATAGCACATGAAGTGACGGATTATAAGCAGTGCTGCTTGTTGATCGATCTGAACCAGAGTGCAGACGTTAAAACAACCAATGTGATATAAGATTGTTGGTATGATGGAAGAACTACTAGTACAGATGGAAGCAGCTGCGAAGTCAGCAGCAGTTTCTTGATCAATAGACAGAGAAGAGCAGAGTTTTGAGGAGGGAAACGAATAAGAGAGTATTATCGACGGGATCGAGAGAGCAGATAACACTCTCCGGTAGTCCGTTCCGAGAGGCTTTAAAGCATGTTACGTGTTAGTTGTACGCCGTAACGGCGCTTCGCTGCCATGCAATCACTATCAGTCGCGAATGGGCTGATCATACCGCGAAAACGCCCGCTCCCATGTGGATTCGAACCGGTGTCCGTTTGATTATAAGCCAGGCGTGCAGATCACTCGATCACCAGCCGATAGGGGCTCTATTTGAGATGTCCTAGCCCTTGACTCAACAGGTTGATCAACAAGGCAGTGAGGCACATGAAGCTTCGCTTGAGGGACCCCATTCGGAGGATTCGGCTCAACAACCTGGTCCACGAGGCAGCTGGGAGCAAATCCAGCTCATAAGCGTGATTGCAGAGGCCCATTAGTATATGCTTGTGACCTATCACACAAAACCTCTAAAGATTTAGAAAACTTTTGCTTTACGACCGTAGTACCTTATGTACGCACCTCTGCCTCATGGTGCTTCTTCACCGCAGTTGGGCTAGATCTACCTAAACCCATTAAATTTTATCTGCTCAGTTCTCTTCCGTCTGTTTTGCGCTTTCTTTGTTTATATTTCCTTGGCGGTTAGTTGATCCCCCTAAATTTACTAATAAACCCCAACACTAGAGCAGACTTCATCATCAGTACACATTAGCTGAAGGTGAGAAACACACTCTCAACCACTGTGCCGCAATACATAAAGATAAAACATACGAAAAAGCAAGATGCTGAAAATTATGGAATGAAGAAAATGGGCAACAGATTACTTAGTAGCATAATATGCATCAGGAGGAAGATAGTGGTTGGAGAAGGAAGATCAGTGGGATGGGAGGGACAAAAAACTCACAACACAAACGCCACTGAGGTCGGCTCCTTGCCATGTTAACTAGTGTATCCAACCAAACGTGTTCATCTTCCTTCGGCCCCCAGCCCGGTAATTAGGACACAAAAACCGACGCTATATTCGAAGTGAGAGATTTCATTTCTCTTGATTAAGTCATCGCTTGGCTACCCCTCTTTGTCCATTCACACCCCCGGTGCAGAGACAACGCACGACGCAGGAGTCGGTGGGCTGGTATGCGTAACACGTCGCCGAGCCATCGGAGCTTGGTGCATGATATAATGGTGCTGAGCGGTTCACTCGCTCTTCCTGCACCAAATACACGACGCCGAACACGCTCATTGCTCACGCGGTGCTCCCACTAGACATGAGCTAAGCTGCAAAGGCAGCGATGATCGAACGTGAGTAGCCTCTTTATGTCTGTCGACTTGATGGGCCAGGTTTCGCAACCATACAGTAGGGTTGAACGAACGGCTGCATTGTAAACTCTGCCCTTCAGGGCGAGAGTGATATCGCGCCGGCGCCACAGGTGGCGGAGATCGGTAAAAGCGCTTAGTGCTACTGCTATACGGCTTGTGATCTCATCTACCATTCAACTGGCACTGATATACCTGCTTAAATACTTGAATATCTCGATGACTTCTAGCTGACCACCACCAATGGTAAGTGTAGGGGTGGATCCCCGCCAATCTTGGAGAAGGATTTTGCATTTCGAGGGTGCAAAGCATAGCCCGAAACGACTGACAGCCAGTGCTAATTTGTCCAGTGCTACTTGGCACGTTTGAAAGCTGTCACAGATAAGGGCAATGTCGTCGGCGTACTCTAAGTCAAGAAGTCGTTCACCTGGGAGCAGCTCCACGCCTTGCAGGTCGTGTCCAGTGAACGCAGTTTCCATGACTTCGTCAATGGAAAGTTAAAAAGAAAGGTGACAGCGGGCATCCTTGTCTCACACTGCTGGAGATACTGAAGGGCAGGACAGTTTGCCGTAAGCCCTCATTCTGCCCGAACTATGCGCGTACAGCGCTTTTATGACATTTACATATTTCTCGGGCACACCTTTTCTCAGTAGACAGTCCCAAAGGGCACATCGATCACCGAATCGAAGGCACCTTTGATGTCGAAGAACATGACTACGGTGGCTCGTCGATAAATATGGCGGTGCTCCAACAATTGACGTAGTGTGAGGATGTGATCAATACAGCCGCGACTTCGACGAAACCCGGCTTGCTCCTCGTGAATCTGGCTTTCATGTGTGCCAGAAAGTCTATGAAGAACGACAGGTGAGTATCTTAGAGGCAATTGAGATCAGACTGATCCCTCTATGATTGCCGCATTCAGAACGTGAGCTCACCTTAAAAATTGGGACGATTATCGAGCGGCTCCAGTCCGCTGGGACAGTTTCCTGCTCCCACAGCTTCACAAGTAAGTTGTGCAGATCATGTACAAGAGCAGGTCCCCCGAATGTAAAGAGAGCTGGAGGGATTTTATCCGCTGCTGTGGCCTTAGTTACTTTCAACAGTCTGATTTCACGTTCGACTTCTGCGCGTGAAGGCGGGTCCAAGGGGACGGCCTAGGGAGAAGGACGATCAATGGCCGAAGGAGAAGCTGTAACTCTAATTGATTAAGCTGGTTTACAAAATGTTCGGCCCAACGCTCCAAGCGTTTTGACAAACTGTGGATCGGCCGTCCACCCTCATCAAGTATGGTCTCGCTAACACCAGGTCTCCTACTGCCCGTTTCGCGTATCAAACGGAATAACTTCCGATGGTTACCAACAGCAGCGGTCATTTCCATCTCTGATGTACGATGAGACCACCAGGCTTCGCAGTCTCTCTTCAGGCTAGCACACAGTTTCGCCCTGAGGTCCTTGCGAGTTTCGTTGTGTTCGCTTCCAGCCGGAATGTGTCGGCGAGCATCCAAAACTTCCAGAAACTGCATAGAGACCCAATGTCCAGATTGGCAATTTGATTTGCCACATGAAGACATGCCTGCTGCTAATAACGTCTGGTGAATATGCGATCAGTGGCCCTCTACTGTGTTCAGAGAGCGTTTACTCATCGCGGACGCTTGCGTATGTTGATACGCATTCAGAACATCTGGCTTCGCCAGCTGGCATGTATCTATGAGCTCACAGCGACGCCGCGTGCGCGAACTGTAAAGTCGGCACAAACGAGTGCGTGGTCAGAGTCCACGCTCGTCCTCCAAATTGAGCGACAGTTTTGGACACAGCTTCTCCAGCGGTAACTGATCGCGATGTGATCGATTTACGTCCATGGCTGGTTTGAGGTGAGTAGACGCCATGTCACCCTTCTGCGGGTGATGTGTCGGAAGTTAGTGCTCGCGATAAATAGACGAGCATCTTCACACAGGTGTAGCAAACGCTCCCCGCTATCATTACGAGAGTCTACACCGTGTTGGTCGCCAAAGATGAAGTTCATCAGTGGAGTTTTCCAACTTGGGCGTTCAGATCGCCAGCCAGGATCGCAGTATCCGTACATTTCCTGTGACGAAGGAGCTTGTTCAGTTGGTGATAGAATTCATCGTTCACCAAATCAGCGCTATAATTTGTGGACGCGTAGGCCGTAATGATAAACAGACACCGTTTGTCTACGCACGACTTCGAAGATCTGAACTAGCCAGCCAATCTGAAGGCGCACATCCGGCTGTTTATCGGGATCCAGACAACCAGAGTAGCTTCAGACCGGGGTCACAGAACAATGCCCACATCGACTTGAGCGGCATTTGAAGCTGCGTTATCTTCAGACAAACGCAATGAGAACGCGCCGCCAGTGTCGTTTGTGGGGGATCGCAGGGTAATCACGGGATTCGCATCTTGCAGGCGGGTTTCCAATAAGTAGCAGATGTCCATTGACAGGGTCTCCAGTGTTTATGCAAGTGTTGCCTGTTGGCGAATCTGTGACAAAGTGCGCACGTTGAAGTATACAAATCTTAGGGGGAATCCGGGGGTCGATGGGGAAACGGATGAACTGACATTGTCCGTTTGGTTGAACATGAACTTGTCGACTGGAACGGAAGGATGCCCTGCGATTGCACGTGAGTCGACACTAGAAGACAAGTGATCATTGAAGCAAGATGAGCGAGGGCCACGAATTGGAGGGCTGAAAACATGGGGAATACAAGTGGAGTTGGAGTGAGACGATAAGGATGAAAAAGCGAGAGGATAAGATGTGAAGGCTTGAGCAGTAGCATGCTTACTTCTATCCACTGTGCTCGATGCAGAAGGTAGGGCGCAGTTTATTATCCTTTGCAATAGCCAGAGCATCGAGAAATAGTGTGTAGAGAAGTTCATAAAGTTGCATTGCGCGCGCAGGATACTGTCAGGTTGCCTAGGCCTAAACAGGAGAACGATTATGGTTCTCAACCAAAGCCTTCGGTTCAAAAACCTTACCGCAAGGCAGCGGGTTTGTGGCACTGGGCTAGAGACACCATTTTATGGAGTAAGGAGCCATACTCACTCCAACCCCCAACCTGAAGGACCAGGAGACTAAGTCTGTCTGTCAGTTAAGCGCCTCTAGTTCTGCTCCCACAGGTTCATCACTGATTTCGCTGAGGCGTCATAATCTCATGGTCTTCCACGTACCAGAGTCAAAAGATGAAAACCCTCAGGTACGTTATGATCACGATGTTGAGTTCCTCCAGGGGCTCATCGATAGACTCTTAGATGTGGGCGAGCACAGTGTGACGATTAAACAAGTAATCCGACTTGGCCAGAAAACTAACCAGTCATGTCGACCTCTGAGGATCACCTTTGCAAATCCTAATATGCCGCAGCTCATACTGTCTCGTCTGTCAAGGCTGAAAGGCATAAAAGTTCACATCCGCCGAGATTTGGAACCCGAGGACAGGGATCGTTTGAAGACTGCGGTCATTGAGCTCAAACGCCGTACAGAGGAAGGTGAGACTGAGTTACAAGTTGTAAATTTTCGAGTGATCAAGAAGGGTGTACGAACCCGTATCAATCGGTTGCTCAACCTCCAGGCACGTCCCGCAGTACCTCCCAGGACCTCCGTGTCGCATTCGCCAACGTGTGCAGCCTAATGAACAAACGTGACGAATTGTGCCGTTTCGCTGTCTCGGAGCGGCCGGACATTTTAGGACTTGCAGAGACATGGCTGAACTCCGACGTCATACCCCAAGAAGTCGTGTTGTCAGGATACTCTTGTTTCCGATGTGACCGAAAATCAAAGGCTCATGGTGGTGTTCTGTTGTACATAAAATCGTCACTATCTGGCAAACTTATCAGTACCTATCGGAGCGAGGATAGTTTATGCGAGCAATTGTGGTGCACAATCCGTCTCAGGCGCGCAGAACTAATTGTGGGGGTTATCTACCGGAGCCCATTAAACCGTTGCTGCGATTGGATACCACATGTACAGAAGCACATGAGCCGCCCTCAGTTCTTACTGATGGGGGATCTAAATTTACCTAAGATAATTTGGCCAGATGTTCGACTTCTTCCCGGTCATGGCAACATTGAGGCTCAATTCGCTAAAATGACTATTGAAATTGGGGCAACGCAACATGTCATCCAACCGACGCGCGTAACTCCGTACTCGGCATCATGTCTGGACCTAATGTTTACGAGCTGCGAGCAGAAGCTAAAAGAGATCAGAGTCATCGAACCTCTGGCGAACAGTGACCACTGCTCTATTGTAGCAAGCTTAGAACTGTCGTTACCATATTACAATCAACAGAAGCCGACATTCAACTATTGGAAGACGGACTTCAACGGACTCGTCCAAGCCGCAAGTCAGACTGATTGGACACTACCACATGATGCGTCACTTGAGGCGTGGTGGTCATTAATAAAGGGGAAGCTTAACTCACTCTGTACTCGGTTCGTTCCCCTTAAGTATCCAAAAATCGGACCTGTCAAACCGCATTGGTTTGATAGGGAATACAGACAGTTAGCGCGACGACGTCGTAAACTTTGGGATAGATACATCAGCTCGGGTTGTGATGAAGATTACGCGGTGTACAAGAAACAGCGTAACTTATGTAACGCCACAAAGATCAAGAAACGCCGGCAGTTCGAAGAGGAGCTAGCATCCTCGGCCGCAACTGCACCCAAGCGAATATTTGCCTATTTGAAACGTCAACTGAAACCTGGAGACGACCTACCGGTCTTAGAGAGCTTAGACGGGAAGACACTCATTTCAAGCGCGGAGCGCGCGGACGCCCTGGCTACGCACTTCCTCACTGTATTTTCCAGTAAACCGGCGGCTGTTCCAGTACCGGCACAGGTTGCGCCATTTTCTTGCTCAACAGCCTACAATGTGATGCAGTCGAAGTACATCAGCTACTCGTCAACCTCAATGGTGCAAAGCCCCCCGGGCCAGACGGACTTCACCCACTAATACTCAAGTCCCTATCGATTATCATCTCACCAGTTGTGACAAACCTTTTCAATAGATCGCTCTCTGAAGGATCTGTCCCGAACGACTGGAAATGCTCGATAGTTAAACCGCTTCCCAAGGGTGGTGATCCGAGTAAAATAGAGAACTATAGACCGATCTGTTTGACTTCGGTATTATCCAAAGTTCTCGAGAAGGTTGTGAAAAAGTGTCTGCTGTCGTTCTTCGAATCGATGGACGTATTGACGCCAGCGCAACACGGCTTTACGAAAGGGCGATCCTGCATCACCAACTTGATGTACGCAAACCACCAGTGGGTTCGAGCTCTCAATGAACAGAAGGATGTTGACGTGGTGTACATCGACTTTAGTAAGGCGTTTGACAGAGTGAACCACGAGGTACTCCTTCGTAAACTGAAGACACACGGAATCGGTGGCACGTTACTTCAGTGGATACAAGAGTTTATTGTGGGACGAAGGTTTAGAGTACAGGTCAATGACTATCTGACAGAATGGTTCCCATCGACCAGTGGCGTGCCTCAAGGAACTGTACTTGGGCCAGCATTATTTCTTATTCATATCAACGATCTTCTGCAGCAGCTCCAGTCACCATGTGTCCTGTTCGCAGATGATTTGAAAATCTGGAGGATCATTGAAAACCAGGACGACTGCGCTCGCCTCCAGCATGACTTAGAGCGACTGTCAACGTGGTCCACTGAAATGCAACTCCATCTTAACGCAAGCAAGTCGGAGTTCATCAGTATCACCAGACGTCCAGCCACTCGATCATACACCTTGGACGGCCAGTTGCTCCATCCCAACACATCTGTCAGAGACTTAGGAGTTCTCTCACGACATGATTTAAGATCACTAGAAAATACAGAGAAATTGTACTGTGCGGGACTTCGTATGCTCTGGGCATTACGACGCAGTTTCTCCACATGGTCCGAAGAAACCGTCCCTCGTCTATTCACCTCGCTCATTAGACCAATCCTTGAATACGGTGCCCCAGCTTACCATCCGATAACCCAATGGGAAACTGAAAAACTGGAGAAAATACAGTATATCGCAACTAGAATGATACCAAGTCTACGAAAGCTTCCATATGAAAAACGTTGTGAAAAGCTCGGACTCTACACACTATCCTATCGCCGAGTAAGAATTGATCTTATTATGACCCATCGAGTACTACACTCGAATCACTTCCCCATACTACGGCCAATATTTCACCTGCGAGAACCCTGTAACACCCGAGGACATCGTTACAAACTCAGGGTCCCCAGCATGAACAAAGTATCACATCAGCTTTGTATCGAACGAAGAATCGTAAACTTATGGAATACACTACCAGATGGATTAATAGAGGCCGATTCTGTGAAGTGTTTTAAAACCCGTATCGACGATTATTTTGGAAACCTGTGTTTTTGTGAAACGATGCACATACAGTGCCAAAAGGAGACATTGTATGTCCGGAAATAATGACGCTAGTACAAATTTTTAATCGAACACGGATAAATGATTAACGGACCAGACACAACTGCTGATAATTCACAAGTAAATTTTGATTTTTCGTAATTCGATAGAGTTGTACAAAAACCTTTCTACTTGCTCTTAAATACAGTCTCAGTCTCTAACCACTGACCAATATGGTGTAGTGGCTCTGAAAATGCCAAAAAGCACCTCCCAGCATAGCTCAGTGGATCTCTGAGGCATGCAAATCACCGCACTACGTTAAGGCCAAGTCACATAGCGACGGCTAGATCAGGCTTAATACTTATTATTATTATTATTATTATTATTATTATTATTATTATGCTCTGCTCCGTTATACTGCAGCGCATTTGATGCCCAGTTCGCGTGTTTCTTTTCTTTCAGATTAATTTTTTGCTGATTGATATCCCAGGTGTGAATGTGTTTGATGTGCATGTTGACAAGGTGCCTAGAGGTCGAAAAACCGCTACCTCGATTATACTGGCTTTAGGAGAGAGTTGATTGATGCTTGGGGAGACGGGGTGTACAACCCTCGTTACCGTGCTAGGCTCAAAGAGTAGTTCCATCCAGTGTGAAGCGGACTACGGCCCAGCCACCGCTTTGTGTACGTCTGGTACGCAAGAGCACCAAATTAGATATACAGGAATGCCACTGCTGTGCATATTGAAGGAATGTGGGTCGGCTCCGTTGATGAAACATGGATGCCAGTCTTATTCCTTCGGGTTTACACGGGATATGAGGTGTATGGATGGAGCTGAATGGTGTAGCGCAAGACACTCAGTCCTCAGTAGGCGCAGGCGTCCTGTGGCTATACTATGGAGGCTGCAGTGACAGGCGAATGCAAAATCGGATGCCGTTAGGCATGTTTTGCACCTGCGACCAAGCCCAGCCGCAGGTGAGAGTTGGCGGGTTTGCACTAAGTTGACCAGGGGCTGCCTCACTTGAGGCGGGCGGTAGCAAACTAATAAGCATAGGAAGGTGCCCTCCCACCGTCAGAGACAATGCGTGGCGTTCGTGCTCTACGCCAATGGAACTGTGAGCATATAACCCGTAGACCCGTTGTCTCCCATTTTTAGGTTTTAAAGGAAGAAGGCCACTGACTTCTGCCTGACCTCCGAAGAGGATTGGGTTGTGGGACTGAGTTAGTCTGAACGCTAACCACTGACCCGTCTGGTAAGAGTGGTTCTGAAGGTACTTGGAAATTGCCACCCAGCATAGCTCACTGGGTCATGGGGGTATGCAAACCATCGCACTACGCTCAGGTAGTCTCGTGGCGATGGAACGCATTAAGGTTCGACGCTAGGTACCCCTTCTCTCTGTTAGTATTCTTCGTTCCCTGTCACCATGGTCGTATGGCAGCGAAGCGAGTTCAGTTAACTGATATACTCCTATTGATGATGAGGATCATATCGAGCCAAAGGATAGAGGTGAAGTCCATCAAGCAAACCTCCATGTCTCCACGGCCTTGTGAATCAGGGTAATGAACCAAAGGCTCAGGGTGGAGTACCTTAAGTGAAGCTTACTTTGCCCCACTGCCTTGTGGATCAGGCCGTTGAATTAAAGGTTAGAGGCAGGGCACCTCGAACAAACCCCTCTGTCGAATGAACATCCAGGGAGTATCATCTGCCCTCTTGATCACATCGACACTCCCTCTTCTTGTTTTTCTCCGCGCTTATAACGCCTCTTCCCCGTCCATTGATCAAGAGACTGCTGCCACATGTACAAATAGCTCGTCCATCAAACCAACAATCTCATTTCACATCGGTTATTTTAACGTCTGCACTCTGAATCCGATCGATCAACAGGCAGCCCTAACTATAATCCATTACTCATCATATATGCTGGCTACGGAACACGCACACATGATAACATCCTTGTGGCGAATCCTCGACTCCACGGTTCCAAATCTGCTGACGATGACTGCACTCTTCGCGTCTCTGGTGGTACTTACTCAACACAAACGGTGTTGGAATCAACCTCAGCAAACATGTCGAAAGCAAGCTATTCGACTGGATGCCGGTGAACAGTCGCATGTGTGCGGTTCGACTTCGAACCTCTATTGGAGTATCAAGACTAGACATTAGCTGTAGTAGGTTGGCGCGTAGTCAGACAGCAGAAGGGAAGCTTGTAAGAAGCGCAGTACACTCAAAAAATAACACGGAGCGGGCTACAGCATAAGAAGTGCAGTCGGGGTGCCTACGCGCGCACGGAAGATCAATGCGTTTTGAACCTGCGTAAGTCATTGATTGTTAATCAACCAGTGACATCCCCATCGTCGTGACTGAAATCAAATTCCTGTTTGGAAACGTTTTACCGGTATGTGAATTCGGCTGGACCGCGAAAGAGTGGTCTCACTTGTTGTGTCCGTTTTCACACCCTCCGCTACTTGCACGGTGCCAGAACGGAAGTCAGATTCCGCTTCGTCCGGTGTGTCTATGCCCCGGGGGTGTAAGTCGTTCGAATGTCGGCGAACAATCCGGTCGTCCGGAAATGGCAGCAGAACCGAACACAGCTGCTGGTTGCCAGCATTGCTCATGCGGTAGCCCAGTGTATACTAGTTGATCTTCTCAGAATGTGAGTTCAAATGTGCTTGACAAATATCGCAAATCCTCAAAAAATTCTCCATGTCTGAATCGATCTTGGGCTACCATCAATATCCCCTTGTTAAGGTTTTCATCCCCGCCACTCCAGGATATGCATCGTGGAGCTTCTTAAGAATCTGACTGTGTCTTACTAACAGGGACCAACCGAGCTCCAGAAAACGCAGCCGTCGAATAAACAGTGTTTCCGCACACTATGAACGGTTGCAAGACCGCTGTTCCTTCAGATGATCAACCTACGGTCAAAAAGAGTTTTACCATTGACAGCACTGGGTCCCGGTCCGTCCAATGGCGGATTGTTGGGCTTCGTATTATATATATATATATATATATATATATATATATATATATATATATATATATATATATATATATATATATATAATATCGTCCGTATACAGACAATGTGCCAGCAGAACCAAGGCAAAATGGAAGACAAAAGCATACGTAAGAAAACAAGAAAAAAGGGCAGTTCTTTTTGGGTTTAACACACGCAGTTTGTTTTGTTAATATATAAATATATAGTCGAGATTAAGCATCAGATAAAACGGCACAACACTGGCGACATTGTTGTCAGTTACGTGACATCACATCAAGCGTTTGCAACCATAGGAATTGCGAGTCACGTGGTCCCCAATCTGGGAGGCACACTGATCCGACTGAAACTAAACTTGAGGCTGCTTTCCTCATGCTTCTTCTCCATGACATTGGTTGTCCACCGCGATAGTTTTTCCAGTCGCATCCGGGAAGCGCAAATAACGCTCGCTGGGGAAGGCGATAGGCTGGCATCCGCAGTACATGGCAGAGCCAACGCATGCGGTGTCGGAGAATAACGTTTTGAAGGCTGGGGCTGTTTGCCCCAAGCACACGTTCACGAACCTCCGTATTACTAAGGTGATGTTGCCACCACACGATCCATCCATCGTTGCCAAGAACTGACAGTCGTCTCATGTCTTCGGAGCGAACAGTCCAGGTCTCAGCCGTACAGCAGGACAGTACATACGGAAGCATCGTACACCCTGCCCTTGGGTTTGAGACTGACGTCATGACGACGCCATAGGTGTCAAAGTTTATGCAAGCAAGGTGGGCTTTTGTAATGCGTTGTGAAACCTCATATCCAATACCTCCAATAGTCGTGATGCAACTCCCTAGATAAGTGAAGCAATCCACTTGTTCCAGAATGTCACCAGCAATGGTGATCGCGGACGCAGGCCCTTGCCAATCCTGAAATAGCACTTTACATTTGGCAGGGTGAAATACAAGCCATAATTGGATGCCTTAATCGCTAAGCGGTTCAAGGTGTTTTGGACAGTTTGCAGATCGTCACCCAGCAAAGTGATGTCATCGGCGTAGTCCAAGTCTGCGATTCTGGCGCCAGGGAGAAGCTCAACATCGCAATTCGGGACCCCTTTCAGCGCTCGTTGCACAACATCTTCGATGGCAAGATTGAAGAGGAAAGGCGAAATAGAGCAACCTTGGTGAATGCTGCTGGTGACAGCAAGCGAAGAGGATAGTCTGCCGTAAGCCCTAATTTTGCCCGACATGTAACTGTACAGTTCCCTCAGAATGGCGGCAAAGTTGTCGGGCACACCCTTCCTTAGTAGACATTTCTACAAAGCAGCTGTCTATTGAATCGAATGCCACGCGGATGTACAAGGACACTAGGATCGTTGGTCGACGATGGACATGGCGGAGCTCGAAAATTTGTCGGAGCGTGAAGATTTGATCAATGCAACTTCGGCCTAGGCGAAAACCGGCTTGTTCTTCTCGGGAAAACTCTCTCTGGTAGAGGAAAGCCTGTGAAGCAAGATGGACACAAAAATCTTAGAAGCAACTGAAATCAGTGAAATACCGCGGTAATTAGCGCAACCTACGCGGGGGTTCTTTTTGTGAAGCGGGACAACGATCGAGTCACCCCATGCGTTGGTGACTTTCTTATTAATCCAAACCTTTGCGAAAAGTGTGAGCAATTCGTTGAGAAGTATATCCCCGCCATCTTTGAAAAGAGCCGGAAGAAGGCTGTTAGGGCCGGTAGCTTTATGCCGTTTCAAAGAAGGGATTGCGCTTCAGATCTCTACTTCGGTAGGAAGATCCTTGGGGACAGGCTAAGCAACCTCCGATAAAGATGGTGTTACAGAGGGATGTGCTGAGTAGTTCAATTGAAGAACGCTCTAATTGCTTCTGCAGGTTAGTGATTTTTGTGCCGTCTAACTCACAAATTGCCTGATGGCGTGTGAATTGTATTTGGTGGTCTTGATGAGACGAAACAAACTGCGGCAGGTTCCAACCGATGCAATGGACTCCATCTCAACAGCAAGCCTAGACCGCTAGGATTCACGGTCAGAGCGAAGGCTTGCTCTCCGTTGTAGAGAAATAGACCGATGGATTTCGCTGCTCTATGTGCAAACGGGCACGGCGCGTAGACGATCTAGTTCAGAGAAACTTCCTGAGATCCAGGCTTTAGCTGTGCAGCGGACGAGGTCGCAGCTGGACAAACATGCGGACAGCATGGCATTTTGCAAGACGATGCAGTGCTGGTCGGCATCCAGAGAAGAGGAGGGGACAAGAGTTTTACGAAGCTTCTATTGATACAATGTTTGTACTGCGGGATCTTGCAATTTGTAAATGTTCAGTCCAGTTTGTTTGGCCCTTGGGGAGCCACCGAAGCGCATGCAAACTGTCGCGCACATTAATGCTTGATCGGATTCCAGTATGATCGGTAATCGCGTATGCTGCCACGCCACCTCCGATTTATGGCTATGTGGTCAATTTGCGACCAACGCTGAGTTGATGATGGAGGACGCCAGGCGGCATAATGTCGCCTGGGGTGACGAAAGCTCGTACTGGAGAGGAAAAGTTGGTGATCACCACACAGACTGAGCAGTCTTTCTCCATTGTCAGAACGAACATAATCATATCCATGTGGTCCCCAGAGATGGCGTTCAGATGGAAGCAACCGACCAACGTGTGAGCTGAAATCTCCTGACATAATGATGATGTCCGCTTTAGGTGCCATTAGGAGCACATGATGAAGACTTTGATAGAATTGGTTTTTGACTGCATCCGAGCTGCAGTCAGTGGGGGCATAGACAGAGATTACAAAAAGAGCACACTTATCGGCTCGATGTCAGCTAAACTTGCAGGAGACACGGAGCCCACTAGCACAAAGACGACTGTTGAAATCCAAACAAGGAGGGCAGCCTCGGTTCTAGCATTGAGCGCAATCCCAACACCAGCTTGCCCAGAAGCCGCAGACTCAGCGTCAACAGAAAGATGACGATGAAAACGGATGTAGGGGTGGATTGGTGACGATAGGTGGTAGACTGCTGGGATCCTGAAGTCGTGTCTCAGTCAGGCAGCAGACATCAATTGTAAGGGTTTCCAAGGTGCGCGCCAGCCTCGCTTGTTATCCGATCTGCAGTAGAGTGCGCACGTTTAGTGCTGCTAGCTTGAACCGAGTTTCAGGTTGCAGAAGCGATGATGGAAGACCTGTGGCTGGTAATTCCCTGTGAAACACTGTGTGGCTGAGTTGGCAGACGTTGGTGGGATGAATTCACCGGTGGAGACAGCGTGGTTCACCGTTGTATCTAGATGCTGCATTTAAGTGACCAGTTCAAAAATAGGGGTGTGTTCCTGTACAGCTTTATTTACTGGTAGACGGCTTAACGCACTGGCTGTGCAGATATTGACGCTTGTAATGTAAACCATCTTGTAACTGTAGGCACTCAAGATTACAACCCATCTCTTCATTCTTAAAGACATCATTTGTTGAATGCCTTTGGTTTCTCATCCAGTAAAGATAATAAGGGTTTATGGTTCGTGTGCAGCTTAAAAGATTTCCCCAGAGGTACTGGTGGAACCTTTTTACCAAAAAGATTACAGCCGGCGATTCTCTGTCCGTAGTTTGTAATTTAAGCGACGTGAATGCTATGGGACATACGGATCCATGGTTTTCATGGTGATAGAACAGCTCCAACCCCACAAGGGGATGCGTCACAGTGAAGAATGAGTTGTTTATTGGGATCTGAATGAACTGATGTTGGTGGAGAAGCAAGGGTTTGTTTAGGTATAATGGAGTCCCTGTGACGAGAATTACAGCACCATGACACAGTTTGGGCAGCAATTCATTTAATGGAGAGAATACTGTAGATGGATGTGACAAGAAACAGCGAAGGTGAGATAACATTCCTAAGAACGAACGAAGTTCATAACTGTTCCCCCTGCCTGGACTTTCTATAATAGGCTTCACCTTGTCATTTAAAACATGCAACCCATGTTTATCCAGCTGGTAGCCAAGATAAACGGAAGAGGAAAAGAATTCACATTGAGATCTCTTTAATTTAAATCCGCTTCGTTCCAGTCGCTCGATCACAACAATGTGTCTGAAGATGTTCCGTATCACAGCGTTCCGAGATCAGAATACGCCCACATAAGCACAAGCGAAAGGTATATCCTTCACCAGGTTGTCGATAATCCACTGGAAGATGCCAGGGGCATAATTAATGCCAAAAGGCAAACGGGCATATTGGAAAAGTCCTACATGTGTGATAATGGTAGTAAGCTTCCTGGAAGGCTCGTCGAGCTCAATCTGCGGTTATGCATGGCTGAGAGCAAGCTTGGTAAACTTTTCGCCAGCTGCCAGAGTTGGGTACAAACCTACAATGTGTTGCAACGGATAACTGACTAACATAAAAGTTTGGTTAACGGTCATTTTGTAGTCACCACAAACACGTATGTAGCCATCTGACTTGGTTACAGATACTATTGATATGCCGAAATCAGAAAATTGTATAGGGGCAATAATACCTTGGTTTTGTAAGCAGGTTAATTCCCCGAAAGACGCACACATGATAACGGCCTTGCGGCGAATCGTCGACTCCACGGTTCCAAATCTGCTGACAATGACTGCAATCTCCGCGTCTCTGGCGGTACTTAATCAACAGCTCAAGGTATTTACGGTGTTGGAACCGACCTCAGCAAACATGTCGAAAGCAATCTATTCGACTGGATGCCGATGAACACTCGCATGTGTGCAGTTCGACTTCGAAGCTCTAATGGAGTAAATAAAAACCGTCTGAAGTCAACTAGCCTTTTCACGACTGCAGTTTGGATAGTGTCAGACGATTTCTATCGTCGACTTTCGTCTCTTCCCCGCATGGCAATAAATACAGACATCACGATTGTTACTGATGACTTAAATGCCCAAGTGGATCGGCTATCGAATTCTGAACAACACCCGGTGGACCGCTTCGAGGCCGATGCACGCCGATGCACAATGGCGATCGATGCATGCAACTATGCGCTGATCGAAATCTTTAAGTTAGCAGCACTGCTTTCCAGCACAAACGTTCACATCGGATCACTTGGTGTTTAACGAATTCCTGGGTGAATTGATCATATTGTCATCAGATATCGGTGGTGCAAATCAGCTCAAGTCTGTCGGTCAATATGCAACACGTGACGAAGTGACCAAACAATTGTCAGTGATAAACGAGATTGGTGAGCCGAACGTTGAATGTACTCGTAGCAAGCGTGCCATAAAGGAAGCATCATCATACACAGCAGTACATCAGCCATGTGAACTGATGCTTCGCTGCCATACAAGCATGATAACCTATGGAATAAAGAATAATAAGGGGAGAGAAGGGGACTTACCTGAAAATCTTAATGCCCAAAGCAAACACTCAGAGACAAGGCGCTTACACCTTGTGTAGAGGACATACCGTCACAAACAGCTGGATATCGTGCAAAGATAAGGCGGCATCAGCGAGACAGCTTCCTTGCGGTTTTCACTGCCCGCGTCATACTCAGCCATTACCCCGCAGATAACTCAGTACCAAACACACTTAAAACAGGCAATCCGACTAGAAGGCAGCAGACGTGCCACTGGTGTCCGTTGCGAGCCATGTCCTGTAAGGTCTCGAGCCAAACACAAAGCGAGAAGGATCAACGGCACCCAGTTTAGTCGTCACTGACTTCATTTCCCGCTGCCAAGTCAGTTTCTGTCCACCTGGAGCTTTGCGCCATCTTACATCTGGCAGACTAAACAATGCCCTCCTAGGTAAGCGGTGACCAGTCATACGTAGCAGGTGCGCAGGCCAATGCAACTTATTCAGTGCTATCTGTCGTTCTAGGGAGATAGCATGGTTATCACTACTTAGTACTCGCCCGCGCACATCACCGTTTCGGACACGCTGGTGCCATCGGACAACAGCAATGCTTCGCAGACAACGATGATCAGACTTGAAGGCGCCTCAGATCTTCAGACCGAAGGGGCCAAGCCCCACTATCATAGAGCAGGACGGCCCTCTCTGTGGCTTTGTATACGCGGCCTATGATAAGGAGAGACTCCCTTCTGTCGCCAAAGATGCTGCAGGTTCAAGAAGGCAGTTCTGGTTCTTGCAATAGGTGAACTGACTTCAGTTGCTATGCACCCGTCGTTGTTGATACAGCTGCCAAGGGAAGCGAATCGAGCAACCACCTCGAGTTCCTCGTTAGCAAGCGTCAAGAGGTCATAAAGTGGCTGGTGGTCCTGCAGCAACACTGCACTTTGGAGGCGCGATGTGCATAACAAAGAATGGGATCACTTCAGACAGGCTATTCAGGGTTGGTTAGGCCGTCCCAACGTCGTCGAAAAGCAAGACGATATCGTCCGCATAATCAAGATCAACTGATCTTTCACCAGGCAGCACTACAACGCCTACATGGTGAGATTCTACAACGGAACACTCCATGATAGAATTCACGACGAAATTGAACAAAAACGGGGAAATCGGACAACCCTGACGAACGCCACTTGCGGTCGGAAAGCTATCCGACAGATCACCGTAGACCCTGACGCAGCCTGTAGTGTTCGAGTACAGAGAACATATGCTCACATATATGGTGGGAACACCTTTCCGCGCAAGTATTTCGAACAAAATGCATCGACCGACTGAATCAAATGCACTCTTGAAATGGAGGAACACAAATATTGTCGGTCTTTGGTATGTGTGGCGCTGCTCTAGCACCTGCCGCAGTGAATATACGGTCTATACAGCCACGCCCTGAGCGGAAACCTGCCTGCGCTTCCCTTATCCGAGATTCCAGTTCGACAGTGAGGCGACAGACGAGAATCGAGGCCAGTAATTTTGTCACAACTGGTGTTAGGCTAATACCCCTGTGGTTAGCAGTCTGTGTGACTGTCCTTGCATATTGCCACTATAATCGATTAACTCCAGTTAGCCGGAACACTCTTCCTTCCATATATTTTCGAATAGGGAGGTCAGTGCTTTGCAGATGACCTCACCTCCATCCTTAAATAATGCAGGTGGGAGGGAATCCGGGCCAGCGACACGAAAACGATTGAGAGCTGTGATCACATTCCGGACCTCGGCCACCAACGGAGGCACTAAACTAACTGCAATGGTTCGTCCTGCATCACCTAAGTAGGAAGAGGTTCGGGAGCAGGGGCCAGCTGAATTGATCTTGAAAGTGTTCCGCCCAACGAGCCATACGGCGCTCCTTATCGTGTATCAGTGCACCTGCCTTGTCTCTGATTGTCTTACTGATGTTGGTTTCCTGGGACTAGCGGTGCGATCAGCTGGAAGAGCTTGCAATAATTGCCCACTGCTCCTGCCTCCTCCAATTCTTGAGTCCGACTTGTCCACCAGGCTTTCTTGTCAGCATGTAGGCTCTGCTTTAGTTCGCGTCTAATAGTCCGTCTGGTCACATTGTGCTTAGAGCCAGCCGGGAGGTTTCTTCTGGATTCCAACAAGTTCACCGACCTCTCGGATATCCAATAACTGGTGGGGCAACGATTGAAAGTGCCACAAGCAGATGCTCCTGCATCGTGCATGGCGACCGAGATCCTATTCCACCGAAGCTGTGTCATTAGGACAAGACAGCGAAAGTTCGGTACGCAGGTTTGCTTGACCGAGGGTTGAGCGTATTTCTCAGTTACCGATTGGGGGAGAAACTTGGTGCGCTTCCCGAGAAAGTTGATGGGGAAACGACAACGTACCAAGGCATGATCAGAGTCAACGCAGGTGTCCCAGAACGAGCGGCAATCCAAGATGGAACCACGGCACCTGTAAATTATTGCAAGGTGATCAATTTGGGTCCATCGCTGGCCAGCTACAGGAGGACGCCAAGTGGCACTTCGCGCCCACTGTGTTTAAAAACAGTGCTACTAAGAAACAACTGGTGCTCCGAACACAGTTGCAGCAGACGCTCACCGTTGTCAGTCCGTTCGGAGTTAAGCCCATAATTACCACGCATCTGAGCTTCTGAAGAGCTCAGACGCCCTAGCTGTGTTCATATCCCCTGCAAGTACTATAATACCTGAACTAGTAGCACTGTGTAGTGGCGCGTTCAGTTCGTGATAGAATGTCTTTGACAGCATTAGAACTGCAGTCGGTGGGAGCATAAGCGGAAATCACAACGTTTTGTGCCACTTCGTGAATCAACCTTGGTCGATATCGTCAAACGGGCTGTTCACCGGAATCCAATCAACCAACAATGGCTCCGCCTTGGAGCTGAGAATGATACCTACACCAGCTTGACCGGTGAGTGCTGCATCATTGTTTATGGACACGTGCAACCAAAAGCGAGAGAACAAGCCGGGCACAGTTAACTCAGCAACCCCATTAGGGTCAATGACCCTAGTTTTGGACACACAACATACGTCAATACCCAGTGTGTCCAACGTACGTGCAAATGCAGCCTGCTGACCTATTTGTGCGAAGGTTGAACGCCGCCAGAGAAACAGGACAGCGTGGCCTTATAAGGGACTGTTGTCGATGGGCGTTGTGGGAAGGTGGCTGCAGATGGTTCTACTCTAGTGATACTTCTGTTGCTGTCAATTAAGCTGCGAATTATAGAAGGAAGGTTAGTAATGGGGGTCGGGGAGTAAAAGAAACAGATGGGAAAGAAGGGAGGCGCCAGCAGAAGCATGCTTTGTATGCAGCAGACAAGGCGACCCTTGATAATCTGCGCGACGGCCGATACAGGATGAATTTTATTTTGAAGAAAATGTCAGTTGTATGCGGGCTGAGATACTGCCAAGACGCCCAGACCTAGACAAAAGGACAATTAGAGTCCACAAGCAAAGCCTTTGGCTCAAAAGCGGGGTGGCAATGATTTAGTATTACAGAAATGGACGACATCCCATCTCAAATGCCAAACCTGGAGGACCAGGAAACTGAATTTGTCTGACCTCTAATTATTGACCAACCTGGTAGGAGTACATCTCAAGTAGCCCGAAGGCCCCACCCAGGAGGCACGCAAAGGGTCGCACCACGTTAAGGTCCGGTCTCGTTGCAACGACCATAAAGGAAGTTTATGACGCATGCTGTACACCCAGCTTGAGACGTCTTAAATGTGAATGGATCCCTGAGGAGTCGATCAAAGAGGTGCCAATGGGTAGTGAATGTATGCGTGTCCGCAACGCCATGAAACGACGTCTGAACTGTTCGGGAGCGTCGGTGGGTGGCAAGGGCTTGTGAAATGGAGAAAGCTAGTGTCAGTGAAAACAGCCGAGTGTTATTCCAGCACATTCAGAACCCATGTCCAAGAAAGGCATCAGTTAGTGACACAATACTTAAGATGAATTGTTGATTCATTCTCAGCTTCGTCGACTAGCCCGTCAGGAGGAACATTCTGAAGAGCAGTTAAGCAGGCCTACTGCGACACTGATACTTGCTGAATCACGAGCTGACGTGGAAAGTTGACGTCACACTTTCTACTTTGGAAGAGACTCGAGATAAGCAAACCGTGTTGAAACGAAACAAAACTCCTGGGCTCGACGAACTTTCTCCATCTTTTCTGAAAGATGGTGACTCTTTGTTGACTGGACCGGCTTCCTTGTATAACATGATTTGTGACACGGAAGATGCATCTTCAGATTGGCGAATGTCAACTGTCGTTCCCATCCAAGATGTGTCAGCGCACTTTGTGCGAAAATTATTGAAGTTTTAGTCCTAGTTCCATTGCTTCCGAAGTTCTGGTGGGTGTCATTCTTCTGTGAACTGCAGTTCCCCGTGAACTCCGAATCATTGGAAGCCACTCGTTTCCGCACTGGTCGTGGCTGCACCGACCACATGTTTACATATCGCCAAGTTTTAGAGCAGACACTTACAGAATACCGACTATGGTGATTTTCCTTGACTTGAAATCTGCCTTCGGCTCAGTTAACCGTGCTAGCTTATGGTACTGCCTATCCGTGAAGAGCGTGCCATTCTGAAGTCACTCTACCACGACTTTCGGGACCATGTAAGGGTCTACGGGAAACGGTCCCCTGAGTTCGCCACCAAAAGCAGTGTTCGCCTGGGGTGACCTATATCTCATTTTCCCGACAAATTTGCAACCGAAATGATCATGAATGACTCAGTTCCTTCGGACTCTACCGGAGTGCAAGCTCTGCCAGGTAAACGACTGAAAAACCTGGAGTATGCGGACGACACAGCTCTTCTTGGATCTGATGCAGTGTCAATGGAAACTAACAAATTATTTTGAGCTCGTCGCAATCAGCCGACAATTCAGCTAACTCAACTAATAATTCAAAAAAGCTTTTCCAGATTGGCAGTTGAGTTAGCTGAATTGTCGGATGAGTGTAACGAACTCAAAATACTCCCCAAAATCCTGCTACTCATAAGTAATAGTAATGAAGTAACTGGTACATAACGCTGCACGCTTCGGTATGTGTTTTGCACCTTTAAAGCGTAAAGTATAGTTGCAAGACGGGAATGATACGTCACCGGTTCAAGTATCATCGAAAAGCCACTAGAAGTGGCAAATCGATTCACGCATTTTGGTAGCTATTTCATCTCTGGTGGCCACATCACTGAGGAATTTACTTCACGTATCAGCAAGGCCTGTATGGCATTCCAGAGGCTCGACCATCTAGGGATATCAGCCTGTCAGTGAAAGGGGGTATAACGTCGTGATAAGGCCAGTGTTACTGCATAGATCAGAGAGCTGGACAGTTCACAGTGAAGATATCAAACGCTTGGTCGTGTTTGACCCTTGGTGCTTGCGGAGTGTTGCGCACATCTGGTGGGAACACCGGTTAAGTAATGCTGAGGCTCGCCGGTTGGTTTTTGGTAAAGAACCTCCTGGTGCCTCACTCGAGTGTTTGCTGAATTTTAAACGCTTACATTGTATAGGGCATGTCTTCCGTATGCTCGCTGGCCGACTTCCTCGGTGTGCATTATACGCCGTGGCTGCTCCAACTTGGTCGAAGCCGCGAAGCGGCAAGTCGATGACGTGACTGAGAGACTTGGTCAGACTGGTGAACGCCGTCTTCGTGGATGAGGATCTCGGGAGGGTCCACGTCGGTATCATCATGATACACGTTAGCTAGAGGTGAAAAACACAGCTGTGCCGCAATACAAAAAAGAAAAAATGCAACAGATTCATGCCAATTGAGCTAAGAGTAACGGATGGGCATCGTTCCGGAAAGCTAGCAGCCGGCTACTTTGCGGCAAAATAAGTTATGCCAAATTATATTAAACTAAGAAATGAGATCGTGGTTGGAAAGGAAGGCTAAGAGGGATGGGGAGAGGCAAAGAAACTCACAACACAAACGCCAATGAGGTCTGCTCCTAGCCACATCAACAAGTGTATCCAACCAAACGTGTTCATCTTGCTTCGGCATCATCATCATCATTACACGTTAGCTGGAGGTGGAAAACACCTCAGCTATTGTGCCGCAATACAAAAGGCAAGAAAAGAAAAAACAAACAAACAAACAGTGGCACGCCCGCTGAGTCCCCAGTAACGGATGGACATCGTTCCGGAGAGCTAACAGCTGGCTGCCGTAAAAGAAAGTCATATTATGCCTAACGATTGAGATCGTGATTGGAGGGGGATGCTAAACAGGAGGGGGATGGACAAAGGAACTCACAACACAAACGCCATTGGGGCCGGCTCCTAGCCATATCAGCAAGTGTGTCCAACCAAACGTGTTCACCGTCCTTAGGACCCCAGCAAGGCAGTCGGGATGCACCAACCGACGCCAACTTCGAAGTGAGGGTTTTCATTTCTCTCGACCAAGTCATCACTTGGCCTCGCCTCCTCCTCTTCCAACCGCACCCACAACGCGCAAACAATGCACGTCGTGGGAGTCGGTGTGCTGGCATGCGCAACACGTGGCCCAGCCATCGGAGCCTGGTGCGTGGTATAATCGTGCTGAGCGGTTCACTCGCCCTTCCTGCACCAAATACGCGGCGCCGAACACGCTCATTGCTCACGCGGTGTTCCCACCAGACATGAGCTAAGCTGCGAAGGCAACGATGATCGAACGTGACGAGTCTCTTCATGTCTGTCGACCGGATGGGCCAGGTTTCACAGCCATATAGGAGAGTTGAACGGACGGCTGCGTTGTAAACTCTGCCCTTGAGGGCGAGAGTAATGTCGCGTCTGCGCCACAGGTGGCGGAGATTGGCAAAAGCACCTCGAGCTTTTGCTATACGGTTCGTAACCTCATCTTCAATCCCACGGGTGCTAATATAGCTGCCCAGGTACTTAAATTCCTGAACGACTTCTAGCAGATCATCACCAAGCGTTAGCGCAGGGTTGGGTCCCTGCCAATCTTGGAGAAGTACTTTGCATTTCGATGGAGCAAAGCATAGCCCAAAACGATTGACAGCCAGTGCTAATCGGTTCAGTGCTGTTTGGCATGTTTGGGAGCTGTCACAGATTAGGGCAATACCGTCTGCATACTCTAAGTCAAGAAGTCGCTCACCAGGGAGTAGCTCCACACCTTCTAGGTCGTGTCCAGCGAACGCTGTTTCCATGACTTCATCAATAGCGAAGTTGAAGAGGAAAGGTGACAGCGGGCATCCTTGTCTCACACCGCTGGTGATACTGAAGGGTGGCGAGAGTTTGCCATAAACCCTCACCCTGCCCGAACTATGTGCGTACAGCGCTTTGATAATGTTTACATATTTATCAAGCACACCTTTCCTCAACAGACAGTCCCAAAGGGCACATCGATCGACTGAATCGAAGGCACCTTTTATGTCAAGAAACACGACAACGGTGGGTCGCCAATAAACATGGCGGTGCTCCAACACTTGACGCAATGTGAAGATGTGGTCGATGCAGCCCCGACCTCGACGAAATCCGGCTTGCTCTTCACGAATTTGGCTTTCACGAGTGCCAGTCAGTCTGTGGAGAATGACAGAGGCAAGCAATTTAGAGGCAATCGAAATCAGACTGATCCCTCTATGATTGCCACACGGGAGCTTCCCTTGAAAATTGGGACAATGACGGAGCGGTTCCAGTCTGTCGGGACTGTCTCCTGCTCCCAAAGTTTTACTAGCAACTCGTGTAGATCATCTACTAGAGCAGGTCCACCGAATTTGAAGTGGGCTGGAGGAATTCTATTTGCTCCTGCGGCCTTATGCAATTTCAACAGCCTGATCTCACGTTCGACCTCTGCGCGTGAGGGCGGATTCAAGGAGACGGCCCAAGGAGAAGGGCGCTCAATGCCCGAAGAAAGCGATAACTCAGGTTGGTTAAATTGCATAGCAAAGTGTTCAGCCCAACGCTCCAAGCGTTTTGACAGGCTGTGGATCATCTGCCCACTCTCGTCGCGTATGGTCTCGCTAACATCAGGTCTCCTGCTGCCTGTTGCCCGTATAAGCCGGTATAACTTACGATGGTTACCAATGGCAGCGGCTGTTTCCATCTCAGAGGCACGATTAGACCACCAGGTTTCGCGGTCCTTTTTTAGGCTAGCACGTAGTTTCGCCCTGAGATTTTTGCGAGCTTCATTGTATTCGCTTCCAGCCGGAATACGTCGGCGAGCATCCATAAGTTCCAGAGACTGTGTAGAGACCCAATGATCGGTTCTGCAACTTGTTTTGCCACATGAAGACATGCCAGCTAATAGCAACGCTTGACGAGTATGCGACCAGTGATCTTCAACGGTGTTTAGTGGGCGCTTACTCAGCCCAGATGTCAGCGCATCTTGGTACACATTCAGAACATCTGGCTTCGCCAGCTGGCTAGTGTCAATCCGTTCACATCGACGTCACGGACGTCCACCGAAACGCACCAGGTCGGCACATACAAGTGCGTGGTCAGAGTCCACGCTCGTGCTCCAAATCGAGCGACAGTTTTGGACACAGCCTCTCCAGCGGTAACTGATCGCGATATGATCGATTTGCGTCCATGACTGGCCCGAGGCTGGTGGCCGCCAAGTTACACTTCTGCGGGTGCTGTGTCGAAAATTAGTGCTCGCGAGAAACAGGCGAGCATCTTCACACAGCTGGAGCAATCGCTCACCATTATCATTACGGGAGCCTACACCATGTTGGCCGCCCAGATGAAGCTCATCAGAGGACAATTTTCCGACTTGGGCGTTTAGATCGCCAGCCAGCACCACAGTATCCGTGCTTCTTCTGTAACGAAGGAGCTCGTGAAGTTGCTGATAGAAATCATCTTTTACCGAATCAGTGCTACAGTTTGTAGGGGCGTAGGCCGCAATGACAAACAGGCACCGTTTGTCCCCGCGCGACTTCGAAGCACGGAACGAACCAGCTAATCTAACGGCGCACATCCTACTGTTTACTGGGATCCAATCAAGCAGGGCAGCTTCAGCCCGGGGACTCAAAACAATGCCGACACCAGCTTGACCGGCATTTGAAGCTGCATCATCACCAGATAGGCGCAATGAGAATGTGCCACCAGTGTCGCATGTGTGAAATCTCAGGGTAAGCACGGAGCTCGAACCTCGCAGGCGGGTTTCTGATAAACAGCAAATATCGATCGATAGGGTCTTTAGTGTGCGGGCAAGTGCTGCCTGTTGGCCAATCTGCAGCAAAGTGCGCACGTTGAGGCATGCCAATCTTAGCGAGACACGAGGACTCCAAAGGGAAACGGATGAACTGATGTTGTCCGCTTGGTTGAACATAGACTTGTCGACTGGATTGGAGCGAGGCCCTGCGATTGTGTGTGATTTGAAATTAGAAGACAAGCGACTATTGAAGTAAGCTGGGGGAGGGCCAAGAATTGGGGGATTGCAAATGGGGGGGATATAAGTAAAGTTGGAGCGGGACAATAAGGATGCAGAAGCTTCGGCCCTCAACCACGGAGCCGAGATGCTCCAATCGAGGCCGGGTTCGAAGTGAGCCTTAATTCCTCTCGACTTGGCCACCTCTTCTCTTCTTCCATCCACACCCCTGGGGCGCAAACCACGTACGTCGCGATAACCGGTAGACTGATGTAGCGTAATCTTTCAATTATCCCTCAATCTTACTAACATTGTATATGATTAGATTTCATAGAACATCTCTGGTAACTGATTAAACCACTTATTAACTCTCTTTCACTGTTGCCATATATTTCTTGTTTATAGAATTGTACATTTGGTCGGACCCTCGTTGTCACCGATACACGCTTGTGACGTGCAGTTCTCTCGTACTAACTAAATTCGATCCCGATCCACTGGGTTTTGTTATTCGTTGTGCGACAACTGTTGGAATCTTGTACTCCTTCATTTCAGCACATCGGATATACTTTGGTGGTGGCCGAGCCATCGGAGCCTGGTGCGTGAAATAACGGTGATGAGAATAATAATAATAATAATAATAATAATAATAATAATAATAATAATAATCGTTAGCTAGAAGTGGAAAACACCCCAGAAACCGTGCCCCAATACATAAAAGAAAAAAAGTCATGCAACAGATGTATGCCAGCTGAGCTACTAACGGTGCTGAGCGATCCACATCCATTTTCTGCGCAGTAAACAAGGCGTCGAACACGCTCGTTGCTCACACGGTGTTCCCACCAGATGTGAGCCAAACTGCGAAGGCATCGGTGGTCGAACGTAACTAGCCACTTTATGTCCGCTGACGTAAGGGGCCAGATTTCACAACCGTACAGTAGGGTCGAACGTACCGCAGCAAAGTACACTCTGCCCTTCAGAAAGAGGGATGTTGCGCCGGCGTCATAGGTGGCGAAGATTAGCTAAAGCGCCTCGAGCTTTTGCTATACGGTTTGTGATCTCATCTTTGATCCCAAGGAAGCTGATACAACTTCCCAGCTAGATGAATTTTTGAACGACTTCTAAGTGATCCCCACGAAGGGTCAGCGAAAGAGGCGGTCCAGGCCAATCTTGGGGCAAAGCTTTGCACTTCGGGGGTGCAAAGCAAAGTCCGAAGCGGCTGACAGCCAGTGTTAATCTGTCCGGTGCAGCTTGGCACGTTTGTGAGCGGTCACAGATGAGGGTAATATCGTTAGTATACTCCAAGTCAAGAAGTCGTTCACTTGGGAGCAACTCCACACTTTCTAAGTCATGCTGTGAATGCGATTTCCATGCCTTTGTCGATAGCGAAGTTGAAGAGGAAAGGTGACAGCGGGCATTCTTGTCTCACACCAATGGAGAAAATGAAGGGCAGCAACAGCTTGCCGTAAGCTTTCGTTCTGTCTGAGCTACGCGCGTATAATGCTCGGATAATATTAACATATTTCTCGAGCACACCTTTCCTTAGCAGACAGTATCAAATGGCACAACGATCAACCGAATCAAAGGCACCTTTGATGTCGATGAACACGACAACGGTTGGCTGCCAATATGACGGTGCTCCAAACAGCTGACGCGAAATGAAGATGTGGTCGATGCAGCCACGACCTCGACGAAACCTGGCTTACTCTTCATGAATCTGGTTTTCACTACTGCCAGTCAGTCTGCGAAGAATGGCAGAGACATGTAGTTTGGAGGCGATGGAGAGCAAACTGATTCCGCTATGGTTACCGCATTCCAATCGCGAACCTCCCTTGAAAAGCAGAAGTATGACGGAGCGGCTCCAGTCGGTTGGGACAGTCTCCTGCTCCCACAGTTTCACTAATAACTCATCCACAGGAGCAGGTCACCCTAGTTTGAAGAGGGCTAGAGTAAGATCATCTGATCCCGCGGCTTTATTTAACTTCAACAGTGCGATCTCACGTTCGACTTCTGAGCGAGAGGGTGGATCCAAAGAGACAGCCCACGGAGCAAAGCGATCAGTGGCCGGCGAGAAATCTAACAATTCCGACCGAGTAAATTGCCTTTCAAAGGGTTCAGCTCAACGCTCCAAGCGTTTTGACAAATTGCAGATAGGGTGTCCACTCTGGTCACGTATAGTTTCACTAACACCAGGTTTCCTGTTGCCCGTTTCTCGCAACAGACGGAATAACACGATAGTTACCAAGGGCAGCGACCACTTCCATCTCTGACGCACGAAGAAACTACCAGGATTTGCAGTCTCTCTTCACGCCAGCACGGAGTTTTGCCCAGAGTTTTCTGCGAGTCTCATTGTATTAGCTTCCAGCCGGAATGTGCCGGCGAGCATCGATAAGTTCCAGAGACTGTGAAGAGACCCAATGTCCATGTTGGCGATTAGACTTACCACATGAAGATTGCCTGCTGTTAGTAAAGTCTGGTGAACGACACCAGTGACCTTCAATTGTAAGCAGTGAGCCCTTACTCAACCAGCATGTCAGCGTAATTTGATAGGCATTCAGAACAGCTGGTTTCACCAGTTGGCTGGTGTCAATGTGCTTACAGCGTCATCGTGGACGTCCACCAAAACGAATCCGCAGATCAGCACATACAAGTGCATGGCCAGTGTCTACACATGTGCTCCAAATCGAGCGACAGTTATGGAGGCAACCTCTCCAGTGGTAACTGATTGCGATGTGATCGATTTGCGTCCATAGCTAGTTCGAGCTTGATGGGCGTTAGTCACCCTCCGGCGGGTGGTGTATTGGATGTTAGTGTTTGCATTTTCACACAAAGGAAGTAACCGCCCACCGTTATAAGTACGGGAGCCTACACCATGTTGGCCACCCAGATGTGGCGCATCAGTGGATCACTTTCCAACATGAGCGTTCAGATCCCCATCCAGCACTAGTCTCCGTGCTTCTTCTGTGGTGGAGTTCGTTCACTTGGCGATAGAAGTCGTCTTGTACCGAATCATCATTATAGTTTGTGGGCGCGTAAGCAGCGATGAGAAATAGACACTTATTAGTCCTGCGCGACTTCAAAGTTTTGAACGAGCCAGCCAATCGGACCGCACACATCCGGCTACTGATTGGGATCCAATCAACCAGAGCAGCTTCAGCCCGGAAACTAAGGGAAATACTAGCACCGACTTGGCCGGTACTCGAAACTGCATCGTCACCGGATAGGTGGAATGAGAAAGTACTGCTGGTGTCACCTGAAGCGGATCGCAAAGTGAGTACAAAGCCCGAGTCTTGCGAGCGTCTCCGATAAGCAGCAGATATCGATCGAAAGTGTCTCTAATGTTCGGGCAAGTGCTGCCTGTTGGCCGATCTGTAGCAATGTGCGTATATTGAGACATGCCAATTTGAAGGAGGATCGAGGGCTCCAAATGGAAGTCAATGAACTGGGGGGGGACCGCTTGGTTGGACATGATGTGTCGACAGGGCAGGAGTGACGCGCCGCGTATGTATGTGAGTTGAAACTAGAAGGTAAACACCTATCAAAGCAAGGTGGAAGGCCAAAAACTGGAGGGGGAATAAAAGTGAAGTTGCAACGAGACGATAAAAGTGAAAAGGCGTAAGAGGAGGGAAAAGAAGACGGGAAGGCTTGAGCAGCGGCAACTAAACCCGTATCTACTCTGCTCGATGCAGCAGATGGGGTGCCATTTATTATTCTCTGCGACAGTCAGATCAACAATGGTCGGACATCTTTCTGGGATTGGCGCAATCCCGCGGTTAGTGGCGCACATACAATCGGTTTTTTGCATCTAGCTGCTAATTTTCACTAAATTCTGATTAGTTTAAAGCAGCTCCTCCTTGATTTCATTTTCAGTACGTCCCATTAGAATTCAACCTCATTTTCTTGTCATTATTATTCTTGCGATGTGATTCGTTGTAATTAGAGCCACCATACTTTGGGGCCCAGATCATAGTGGTTTAACCGAAATGAACTGGAGTGTGAGAAGTAGTTAAGTGTTTCGCAAATGAACGGTCCATGGTTTTGTTCCTCGATGTGATGCTATCCGGGTGCCCAAGCCGAAGTTGTTCACGCACCAGGCTCCGATGGCTGGAGCACGTGTTGCGCATGCTAACGCACTGGGTTCTGCGACGTACGTGATTTGCGCCCCAGGGGTGCGGATGGAAGAAGAGGAGAGCTGCCCAAGCGATGACATGGTCAAGAGGTATGAAAGCCCTCACTTGGTTGGGGACTGAAGGACAAGGAACAAGCTTGCTGATATGGCTAGGAGCAGATCTATGGCGTGTGTTGTGAATTACTTTGTTCACCCCCTCCGCCTAGCCTTCCCCTCTAACCACGATCCAGTTAATAGGCATTAGATGACTGCGGTACAATAGCCGGCTATTGGCTTTTCGGAACGATGTCCATCCGTTAGTGGTGACTCAGCCGGAGTGCCCCTATTTCACTTATTTCTTTTTCTATTGTATTTCGGCACCATAGCCGTGTTCTTCCACCTGCAGCTGGCATGTATAATGAATAAATGAAGTAGGGAGTTGTCTTGGGGTACACCAACCCGTCTTTAGCTTAACAGCCTACCCGCAAGGCAGCGGGGTGAATTCAGGGAATCGCGCCAATGGGAGTCGGTGGCTGACTGCTTAGTTCACACCTTTGTTTGGGGTCACCAAGCAAGAGCTAAATCCTATTCATGGTGTCGGCATAGACTCGCTGGATCACCATGCTTCACCGAGGTGAAGTAAGGTAAGGTGAAGAAGTAATTAGTTGCGACGCACATCAGTTACGCCAGTGTTAGTAAGGATTTGTGGCTTTTTATAGAGAGAACGCTTTCCAGACTAAAACTAACGACGTCCGGAGCCAGTGCTGCTGAACATTTCGCTGGAACAGCATAACTTCGAACCACCCAGCAGGTACCGAGAAGATGCAATTCGGTAAGTCAGCACAAATAGCATAGCCTTTAGCTCAAAAACCTAGAGGTTACTGTAAGTCAGTAACGGAGGGAAAAGTAACGCAAATGTGGGGAACAGGAGATGGAGTTCGATCGATGCCTAAGCACTGGCCAACTCTAAAAGTAGGTCTGAATCCGACCGAAGACACTACACAGTGCAGCTCAATAAACTAGAAGTTCAATCGATTGCAGTAAGCTTGGTAAAAGTCTGCCCGTAGCCTTAAGGGTCACAAGCCTGCCTTGTAATACGAAAGCATGGTTTCGGGCCTGCGGAGGGATCGGACAATCCTCGCAATATCCTTAATTCACAAGCGACTGGTAGTGGTTGCTCGGCAGCGAAGCGTCGGCACTGCGCACCGGCGTACTCTGGATGCCGCAACATATAATAATCGAAGCTATGATGTGTCACTGGTGGAACATATATCGGTGAAACACGGTGTCTCAAGTCCACTCGCATTTTCTTTTCTCACGTTTGTTCTTCCTTTTGTATTGTTGTGGTGTTTTCTACCTGCAGCTAACGTGTGTAGAACGGTGCAAATTGCATGAGTTGGAAAGATTCCGTAGCTACTCTCTAAAAAGGCAGAACAGTGTGACAAGAACTGCCACCACGACCATTAAAAGAGGAATCCAAGTGAAAAGTTCACGAAGAAAGCCAAAATAACTTACCAGCAATCAACGAAATACCGGAATGCCGAAGTGAATGGAATGTGATGGGGCAACGATGGTGCCGGCTCAGATATTATTTTGCTCATGATTGCGAACTCTAATTCCGTGCCCTTATAGGGAAATGATCCAGTTGCTAATTCCAGGAGAGAAATTCCTAAAGACCAAATATCTGCTCTAACATCATAGGTAGGGGTTTCGAGTCGCTCGGGTGCCATGTATCCGATGCAACCTAACTGTCTTGAACGAGCGATTGAATCTTTCAACTTGCCACTAATTCCAAAGTCACACAACTTAACAACGCCTTGGTAGCTCAGTAGCATATTCGAAGGTTTGACATCTGCAGATGTAGAAAATAAGCAATAAGGAAGCTACCTCTGTGCATCACATTGTGCCTCCGCTTGAGATAGTCCAAAGCTGTTGTTATCTTCGGAAGAAATTAAAGAGATAAGGAAACCTTACCGAAACGGTTATCTTCCCTAGCACTTTCTCAGGAAACGGTCGATGGAGATCTCGCAATAACTTATCCAAACAGGTTGGCATAACCTCCATGCAAATCCAAACATCTCCCTATAAGGACTAGAAATTAAGCAAATAAAGATACCGTGGTGAAAAATATTCCATAACATTGGACAATGTATACGCAGTCGCAGCTTTTGGTTATAACATTCAGGTCCATCATTATTCGCTTATTCTCTTCCTGACAAGTGGAGGAACGACGCATATACTTGACTGCCATCACGAGATCCGTCTTTGATCTGTGTCGCATTTTATATACAACGCTGCATGTACCAGAGCCCAAGAGTCCCTCATTAATGAAGTCATCCATGCTGGCAGAGATGGACTAAACGGATCACTAAACAAATGCAGAACAAACTTCTGATCCAAAATTAAGAAGACCGCTCCTTAATTCAATTTCTTTCTGTAGAGATTCTAAGTCATATTTGGAGCTAAAACAGTCATAGCAAACGATAATGCACACCTTTCATCAAAGTGAGCGGGCACAGAAGCATCGGAGGGTCTACTCTTTGAACGAGTAGCAGGAGATTCAGACCTGTTTCTACCCGTAAGCACTAAGAAATTAATAAAATATACGACATCCTTTACAGGCAGTTGGTCGCTGACAACGAGCATTCATCCTATCAAAATGGAAATCGCCACCAATAGCAGACCCAGATGACCCCTCACCGCATCCAGACATAACAACATCGGGACGGCGTCACTGATCGGTATGGAGAAAGCGTTCCTGCGATTAGTAAGTAGTTCCGAACTTGTCAAGGGTAGTTTTTTAAGGTCCTATATTATAAAATAATAGCTTTTACTGTATTAAAAACCATTTGTCAGCATATGTATGTTGACGGCCTATTGCACATGCCAAGTTGCATGCTGTCTAGCCAGTATTGCTAAGGTTACGTACTGCAGCAGTTATGAGGCTAATTGAGGGGGCATGAAAATATCTGCCTTGCAGCCAAGCACAAGTAATAAGTGCATATATGTGTAGTGTATAAGCTGTAGAATAATTGATCCCGTATTGAGTTCATTGAGCTCATTGACTTGTAGAGAACAGGAGGGAAATCCCTTGTCAGCCCCATCGATTCCGTATCATACTGCCTTTGGTGCGTGTTGTTGCATTACGACGTTCCTCGAGGGTACGTCGCAATTTCAGTGACAGACATAGGATTCCAGCATTCTCAGTGAATGTTTGTCTATCAGCCGTTGGAAACTTACCTCGGATGGAGCGACTGTAATTTCTTCCGGCAGGCTGTTTCAATCATTCACCACGCTAGTGGATAAGGTGACGTCCATGCGAATTCTGTGTCGTCTTTGCTCAAACTGTTTCCAGGTGTGACCTCGTGTGGAACAGTCAGTGTTGGTCCGAACGAATTGTTGTAACTCACTTCCAAGCTCCCCTCGGAGGATGCGCCTAGTGTAGCTGAGATCACCCCGACGACGGCAGAGCTCGAGGGATAAAAGATTTAGCTGCTGGAGTCGAAGCCCCAGAACAGATTTCGATGCACGTCTCTGAATCTTTATCAGCAGAACGCCTTCAAACTTCGAAAGCGGATGGCTAGCTGGTAGGCCATATTCTAGGACTGGACGGACGTACGAGGTACACAAAGGTCGAAAAATCTCAGGAGTCATTCGAGCGAATGATCTTCTTAAGGCACCCACCAGTCTTCTTCCAGTGACACGTTCTTCAACGTGTCCTGCGTCGTTCTATGGTCAGAAGTCACAATAACCCCGAGATCTCTCTTATGAGTGGTATTCATGAAGAGAAACCCCAAATGTGGTATGCACCGTAGTGTTCAGTGCTATCCATTGGGAGAACAGCGCATTTAGCTCGGTTTACTGGCAGTTTCCACTTGATGGACCATTCGTGTAGCTGGTCTAGAGCCTCTTGTAATCTGTCCACATCCTCAATGCTGGATACTGTTGATCATAGCTTGAGGTCATCGGCGTAGGTCAAGCGGTCGGTTTGAAGTGTAGTCAGCAGATTGTTAATGTTGAAGAGATCCGGTCCAAGCACTGGTCCTTGGGGAATGCCGCTAGTCCTAGGCATTGGAGCAGAGATGGTTTTGTTCACTTGTAAGCGCATTGTCCTACCTCTTAAGAAATCGGCAATCCAGGAAAGATTTCCTGTAATGCCAATTCCCTGGAGTGTATGCAGCAGTCGTACTCGTGGCACCTTATCAAAGGCTTTGCTGAATGTTACTGAATATTACCTGTTTCCGGGTATCTATAGCTTCTGCCTATGTTTCCCTGGCGACGGGTAAGGTAGTGATGCATGCGCTTGTTCTCCGGAAGCCATGTTGAGCAGGTGAGCTGGGGTTTAGATCCACGCAGTGTAGCTGGAGGGCGCACCTGGCGATTCGTTCCATGGTTTTGCATACGACTGATGTCAGACATCTTGGCCAATATTTGGCTGGGTCTTGTTGGGTTCCCCTAGTATTTGGGCAGGGCGGTGCATGCTTTCCAGCCTGTGGGTAGGCAGCCGACTTCAAGGAATTTTCGAAACACCTGGCAGAGAGTGGCGTCGACCTACTCAGCTGTCGTTTTGAGGAAGCTGGGGTGCAATCTGTCCGGGATTGGAGAGGAGTTCGGGTCCAGTCCCAGGAATAGCTCAGTGAATACTCCGGGGTTAATTCCGACTTGATCCATAGAGGAATTGCGTGCAGGCAAACAGTTCTTGAGCGGCGGTGTCTTCACTGAGTGGACCAAGGAATATGGCGCAGCCATTAGGCTTGCCCGTTCATCATCGCTGTAGAGAACGGTACCTTCCTTAGGAAAGGATAGAGCGGGGATTCCACTACCACCTTTGGCATTTCGCTTCAAGTAGGCAAAAAGTTACTTCGGACAGTTTTGGGATTCCATGGCCACTCGATGTTCATATTGTAGTCTTTTTTCTGGTTTTCTCAGGGTGCCTAGGTTTCTGACAGTTTTGTACTCTAAGTAGCTTGATGTCAGTCCTGTGCTCTTGAAATGACCCCACTGTTTTCATCGTTTGCTTCATTTGGGATCTTACTTATTTATCAATCCATGTGGGTCCCTTGGATGGTGGTCTGCTCTTGCAGTTTGGAACAAACTGTTCAATGAGCCGCAGCACATGTACAACGCATTGCAAAAGTAGTTCATAGAAGTATAGCTACCACTAACCAAAGCAGCCATTTCAGTACGGGATGGAAAGTAGATCTTTCGTTTCTACATACGTTAGCTGCCAAACCCAGGCTAAGTATTGGAACAGGTCATTTGTACCGACCGCAGCCACGCACCGTCAAGGTCGGCTAGAAAACTAACTTCAAGTTCATATTCGGATGGGACTGCTCCGGTAGGAGATTCCCTTGAGTGTTCCATATTGGGCGGATCATTGAGCCAGGAATTGATGAAGTGCACAGAGCTATTGATGGTTGGTATACGGAACACCCGTAGTCCACCCATTTCTACCAGTTTAATTTGGACAAAGACGGTAGGAAATTACCCACGTGCGTTCCTTCTTCAATGACTCGTCGAACCAGGATGGAGCGTGAGCGATTTGAAAGCGAGAAGAGCCAACTCAATACACATGAATCACATCAAGCTCAACCAACCAATGCCCACTTGGCCTGAACTAAAAGTATCAGCTGCACCGGCAACGTGTATAAGAATAAAGCCTAAGAAAAGGGAAGCAATGAAAACCAAAAAACGATACTTACAGTAAAGGAGCGAATGTGTGGAGAAGACAATAAGAATAATAGATGAGAGAAGACAAGGAAATGGATGTAAAAGTTACGAACCAAACGGAAAGATCTGAAACGGCAACCCATGGGCGTCCAGTCGATGTTCAAACTCCACAATGGGTGCTAATACTACTACGCTTGGTAGTGCGTTCTATGAGTGGATGACCCTGCGTGATAAACGAAAGCCAGCTCCAACACGATCAGATCTGGGCTTATGCAGCATCAGAGGGTGACCACGAAGAAATGGTACCTGCGCCGGACGGAATAGTCTAGTTAGATCAGACCCGAGGTTGATGGTCAATATACTGCACGTAAGAATCAGGTCTCCGCGAAGACTCCTATAGTGCAGCGAAAACACCTGCAATCTGAGCAGCCTATCGTAATACGAGAGATGCCTTAATTCTTGTACCATTATTGTACCAACCGTCAGCACTCGTTCACGTGCCACCTTGTCGCGTACCAAGCATGGAGGACAGGCCTGCACGCAGTACTCCAAGTATTGCCTGACAAAGTCTGGGAACAATGTAACAAACATTTCGTTCCATGTGACGTCGAACAACCTGCGGATCATCCGCAGCATTCGGAAACCCTTGCGGATAGCATGCGTCCAGTTCTCGCTTGCCTTGAAGGCAGAGGTTAGCGAGATACCCAAGTAGGTTTGTTCAGTCGCTTGACGCAATACATAGCCGCCAAGTACGTAAGGAATTGTGAAAGTGCTTGATCCTATGCGCAGGACCGAACACGTGTCAAGACTGACTGGCAGTTGCCACAATTCTGCATAATTCCAAAGCTTGTCGAGAGCTGTCTGCAAAGCCATGGGCCCAACAGAATCGTTCACTGTATTACAAAATTTTATGTCATCCGCAAACATAAGAGATGGTACCTTAGGCTTCTCAGGGAGGTCATTGACGTACTTTGCAAACAATAGAGGTCCGAGAACCGACCTCTGAAGAACACCACTCAGGACGGCTTGTCTGAAAGACAGCCCGGAATCCACTCGGACGCTCATCTGCCTTCCTTCTAGGAAAGCCGAAATCCTCTTCAATACTTGGTCTGACGCCGTAGGATTCTAGTTTAAACAAAAGACAGCAATGCGGTACGATCTCAAAGGCTTTAGAAAGTCGATGAACAAAACGTCTACCGCCTGTCTTTGATCCACAGCAGCAGCCCTGCACTCTCGCCCTACCAACATATTAATCAAACAAGAGTGGCCTCTGCGGAACCCAATTTGGGACCAGCTGAGCAAACTGAACTTATCTAAGTGCTTCTCCAGAGCATCTCTTACCAGCTTCTCTAATACTTTCACTAATACACTCGTTAGGCTAACCGGTCTATAATTTTCAGGTGGGTGCTCATCACCCATTCTGACACTAGGGCACACGATAGCATCTCTCCAATCAGCAGGTATGGAGCAGCTACGAAGAGACCTCTCAAAGATACATTTTATCGGTTTACACAGCAACTCAGCCAACTGGTACAAATGTTTGGGATGCAGGGCAGCTATCCCGGCAGCTTTAGTAGGATTCAGGTTACGCAGGAGCTTGAGTACCTGAGCTTCCGAGGTGGGAAGGTCCATCAGACCTATCAGACCTGCTGTAGCAGTCACGTGAAGTAAGCAAAGAATAGGAAGAGCAATCGAAGGTACAGTTGAAGGTTTAGTCGAAGATGCAGTTGCAATAAGGAAATAATATCAAGACGTGTAGAAAAGTAGAGAAAAGGAAGTCGAAGTGTGAGGATGCGAGTTACTCATGAAGATGGAGAGTTTCATGTTGCCACCCAAGAGCGTCAAGTTGCCGCTTAAACCCCTTAATCATAGATTTCCTGATAACATAAGCCATACTCATTTTGCTACGCCTGAACATCGTTGATCTGTCATGCATGCAAAAGTATCAGTAGTTAGCTTTTTATTTGGGGTATGCTGCGCTTATATGTTTCAGTCCTTGCTCTGATTTAGGCAGTACTTTTATTGCTCGGCTTTATGCCCCAGGAGGAACGACCGCGTCCGGCGCAACTAAGCGTGTGGTATACTACTCGTTGTGGTGTGCGTAACAATTGGTATGTGATACCGACGATTGTTGAACACGGTGGTATGGCTGTTGTGACGGTGACCTAGTTTTCTCTTAAAACACCTTGTTAGCGATCTGCTTGTTGCTCTCGTGAGGCACATAGCTGAAAGACCAGCGCACCAGACTGGTGGAGGAATCCTAATACCCATAAGGTACCAATATAAACACTGGTCGGCTCCATTTGCCATGGGTTCTGCAAAGGTTCATGTGTTATCTGCTTTTTAAGGGTGTGGAATAGATTAGGGATTATTTCAAGTCTATCATAGCCAATCCTCCACGCGCGAATGACAAAGATCTTTGTACGTTACTATGACAGGCGGCGATGTCCGGACCTAATTTTTTAAACGTTGGTGACCTAACCTAACAGCATGCTGATTGGCAGCATGCTGAAAATAGGGCGGATCCCCAGGAGAAGGCTTTGAAGGTTTGTTTGCATGAGAATTCGTTCGAGCAGTAAAGCAAGGTTCCGACAAGATGTCCTAGTTAGAGTATACCTTCAACCCTTGCTATTGTGATCGCCATACACGGTCCCTTGCTGGACCTGCGCATGGAGACACCCATAGGAATGGCCGATCATCGCTTCCTGACCTTTCCTCTGCACACACTGAGGCTCACAGAGAATAACTGCTTGGGAAGGAATTACAATAGCATTGCTATTACGAAGTTGCGCGATCAAGCTTTACTAATCACTTGGATCCCTGACCGACACCAGGCCAATATGGACCTGTACTGGCATTTATTCAACACGGGGCTTGTGCGGTTACTAAGTGGATATGGTCGCGTACGCCCTAAGAGACATCTTAGCATGCCCCGTGGTTGGAGGAAAATGATAGACCGAATAAGAAAGCGGCATAATACTGAGGGGAAAGTTCCAAGAAAGCCGTGGATTACAACGTCAGCTGTCGGGCTAGCCGAACAACCTCCACGTGATGCCAGCTGGGTGGTTCAGGTTTAACTCGATTCAGCAAACAGTTCTGCGGCGGTGCTGCAGCAAGTGGTGGATTTTCGCCTGTCAAGCGTTCCCTCTATAAAATGCCACAAAGGCCTGCTTAACAACACTGTGACGTGGCGGATGTGACTCGCCACTAAATAAAGTCACTGCCCAAACTAACGCTGACAAGCTTATCAGATCCACAGAGGCCAAACATTTCTTCAGGCACCGACGCGATTGAACTCATTCAAATGGACAGTAACACGTTTACAAACACATGCAACACACCTACCTACATCCCAAAATTTATGGATTCACGTTTATGAAAATCCTGTTGCACATTTCTTGATCAATTGTCGTAATATTACCAGGATCATGCCTTTAATGGCGTGCCTTGCGTAGCCGAGAATAAAAATTAATTAATTAATTAATTTATTTACAAGATGTCGCGACGTGGCAGTTAATTTGCAACGACAATCGAGATACTCATACGGGCCTAGGTTGGACAACTTCGAGAAAAGAAATCCAAATTAGTACTAAATTTATGTCCCCTTAAAGGCTTCGCTAAAAGAGGCGGTTGGTTATCTAACTATGGAGGATAGCAGTCAGGCTGTGGACGACTTTGACCAAGTAGGGTTACAGTCACGTGTCTTCCAAACTCTGCATTGGTTGGACAGTGTGTCAGCCTTGCCATCGCCACCGCAGAACTCAAGTAGCCATACAATGCAGGAAATTATAAGCAATGAGCTAGAGGTCATCACAGTGTTGGCTAGCTTGCAAACTTTAAAGTCAGCTGGTCATGGCAACGTACATCATGCCAAAGTTAAGCCACTGGCTTTTACGTTTCAGTATCTTGTCGCAAAATTATTCAACCAGTGAAGTCTCTTCGATACAGTCGGGCAGCATGGACTTGTTTGACTACGTCATGATCCCGTAGAAGTGACAACAAGGGAACAAATGAAGTACCGTAAGCCCGTGTGCGGACGTAAATCACTTTGCATATTCGCCTAAACGAGGAACTCGTGAGGCCTCCTTACGTTGCTCAGTGGTGTGGGTAACTGGCATCAGTGAGTAGTTTAGACACCAGTTCCTCGCAGAAGCGAACATGATTAGGCACAAAGAAGTCAATATGCCCTAACACTGCAATCTGCTACGTCGGGCAAGTTGCTTGAATGAGCAGTTCGTAAAAATGAGTTTACGTTTAACGATGAAGATAATTCCAGAAGTGAGCAATACGACCAGTGCGGTAGTAGGCAAACGGTGACAAACCGCAACACCAGGTAACAGACCACGCATAAAGACCTCTCGAGAGACATAGTACCTTAGTCTCTTAAATTTAGTAAATTTTTAGTTCAGGATTTTTTGTCCACGTGAAATCTAGACTTAGGTAAATCCGAGATACTTCGCTCAGGAACAGGAGTTCAGCGTCACGACGTCGATACTAAACTTCGCGGTGTGCTTGAGGCATAGCTGATAACGATAACGAATATAAGAACTTTACCATGAATGCGTTAAGTGAAAGACCAGGGGATTTAGGGCAAATGGTGAGGCAGCACAAGAGTTATTGCAAGCCGGCGGATTACTCTGTGTTGCGCACAGCAAGTACACTTTCAAGCGGCAAAAGTATGGAGATTAGCCTCGCACAAAAGCCATTACATAAACGCCGCTGATGCAAGGCCAGAGCTTTATAGGAGTCACGTCCACCTACATCCGGAACCCTGCTCCGTAGATGCAGAAAAATAGGGATGTCGGTGGGAACACTGATTGAAAAGCACGGCGACGCAGTACAAAGAAATTCACCTCGCTGTAGCTAGACCTGGGCCAAGGACCAAGGTAGACACACCCAAAAATTACCCCGTTTAGTAAAAACGAAATACTTATAACTTGTGCATCTTACACAATGTAATTCATAAGAGGTCACACAGCACTACAGCCTGTTTACAACCAACCAAGGTGTCCGGACCTAAACTCCGAAACAATTGTCACAATTTTACTCCACAAGGAGCAAAGAGGTAACACCGAGTTCGATCCTTCTTAGTTGTGTACGTGAACACACAAAACTTGTTGCATTCCAGAATAAGAAAATTCAATACTTGCAGGCATCCAGGATGCAGACAAAAGGTTTCCATGTATAGACGGTTGGCAAGGCATCTTCAACCTCTGAGATCCACAGGGCCATTTCTTCCAGTCTGTTCCCGATGCGGCTTGGAAAAGTTGAGGGATTATTTGTATGACACCTGAGAGCCTTGAGTTCACAACTCAAACACATCCGTTGCAGTTGCCGTCTTAACACCAAAGAGACATTAGCGGGATCAGTCGCTCGCAGTTTCCAGGTAATATGCCTGGAACTTTGAGTACAAGATCACCTGCATCAGAACTACTTGCTTTTTGACGCTTCGCGTCTTGTCACAGACACTTCGACCCAGAACTTTGACAATGGGAAAAGGAGAAGCCACCACATAAGCAACCTGTAAGAGCCAAAGGGTGTCTCAACCGTTATAAAGTCTCTCTGTGAATGGGTAACATATTGCTGCAAAAAACAGCGTAACACATAATACAGCAGTAGTCGTTAGAGTGGTAGCTTCTCAACCTGATGGCATTATCGAAATAGAATATCCTGGGGCAATAACAACTCCACCTACAAAAGCAAACTTCAGTTCCTACATCGTAGCTGCATTACTTTGTCTTCAATTTATCTATTACCACCTTCCAATTAGTTCGTTAGCTGTTTCCGTAAAAAAGCAATAGCCCTACGGCCTTTGGGATACGTCTAGTCAAGGCAACCTACCAGACCCTAAACTTGTAGTAGGCGTCAAAAGCTGTTGTTGCCGTTGTTGCAACTCGTCCAAACAAAGGTTGTTTTAAGTACGGTGCAGACATTTTCGTTTAAATGTGCTTTAGATGTGCTATCATGTGCCTTCATAGCTGGCAGGTGCTAGTTTTCCCTAATAGGTGCTTTTCAGTCTTTGCGTCTGCGAAAATAGAACAAGCATGCAACCTTTGTTACCTGTTTACCAAGAGCACACCACACGGGATAAGCATCGTATCATGCTTCAACAAATTACGGTCATTGTAGCTGGAGGCTGACACCGCTCAAAGTGATAATGTGAATGGACTAAATATTTTTGATAAGAGCTTTCGCATTAGACGTACTTCTTTGTGCATTACTTACCGACAGGTTATCCCTAGTTCATGAATTGGTTCTACTGCGTACAGGGCTCCTAAACTCTGCTGAATCTAATTCCAGTAAATGTACTCCTACTGGTAGACAAACTGATCACTGTTAGACCCATAGTTATCAGGACACAGTGACTTTGCATTCGACTTTCCCTTTTCTTGGCCCCATATCCCTTAGCTTCTATCTGAGGTATCCATGTGCCATTCACTTTTGGAACCAATGATAGACCAGCAGCATGGAAAACCCTGGTCCTATTCTACTGCTCTTTTTACAAATATGATATACGCTATTTCATATACCATTATCCTGGCCCGAATGCTAATCATGGGTAAGGGAAAACCTCTCACCTCAGTTAGCCGGACATCCAAGCATTTATGCTGACCACAATATCTTGTATTGATCAGCTGTGAAAAAGTTAGGTTTTACCTGGCTCCAATGATCATCATACGTCATGCGGAGTGGTCGACCATTTACTTCTACGTGTTAGTATAGGTCGCTTATCCTAGGTCGCTTATCCTATGGCTAGCTAGCCGAACAACCTCCTCGTGGTGCCAGCTGGGTGGTTCGGGTTTAACCCGTTCCAGCAAATAGTTCGGCGGCAGTGTTCCAGGACGTGGTGGGTTTTCGCTTGGCAAGCGTTCTCCCTATAAAAAGCCACAAATGTCTGCTTATCAACACTGTGACGTGGCGGATGTGACTCGCCACAAAATAAAGTCACTGGCCCGTGAACATCCGGAAAATGGTATCCAACCCACGGACGTCATTCGCTTATTCTCACATTCCTACTGATGACAAACAGTCAAAAATTCTGCGGCACATTCAAAAATACAAGCTACATTCATAGACAGTTGCATACATATATACACCCATACACTTACATTCACTGTTATGCCAAACATGTACTCTTTGTACATTTTGATCACACTATGTTAGCTAAACATGATCATGCCTGTACAGGTGTGCCTCGCATTGTCGAGAATAAGAGTTTATTTATTTATTTATTTATTATAGTTTAGGCCCCTTGGCGTACCGAAACAGCTTGCAGCGAGATTTCACGAACGTGTTTGCTGACATGGATTCTAAGGTTTATCTCATGAAGGGGACCGCAACTTCAGGTTTCCGATGAAGGAGAGAAATTGCTCGAACAATGCAACGAGATGCAAAACTGTGTGCCCTAAAACATGAGGCACAATAACCCTTAACCCCGGAAATACAACTGTCTTTTCAAACCACGGTTGTTCATGCAATACCAACGGGGGTGCTATTAAATTAAGCGTGGTTAAAATGTGGTCCGATATTTTTGGTTACGTATTAGGTGAACTTTTGTTTCTCTAGCTACGTGTGCCTTCTTATTAGGTCACTTGTTTTGGGGAACAGGTTTAAGCTTTACTTGCTTTTCCTAGTAATTATTTTTCTCCTTTTGCTCCTCATTTTAATATCGTCTCTCGCCTGTATTTTTCCATGATCCCGCTACTAAACGGAGCTACTGAATGCACAGAATTAGCTAAATGGTTTTGAGGGGAATTGGTCGGGAGATGGGTCCTGCTTCGCAAAAGATGTGCAGGAATGCGTTTTGCTTCACATTGGCGCTATTAATATCAGAAAACAGAAAGCGCGGCAGCAGAATTCAGAGAAAATTCACTGGTTGCGCGGTGCGTTTGGCGAGGAAAACCCGGTTTATATATTACCGCGGTAAAGCTGCCAAGTGCTGCATAATACATTGTTAAATTCACAGCTTTGCAACTTGGATAGTAATCGAGTTCAAAGAGCATTTTTTAGCCTTCTCAATATCCTGGTATGGTTATTGATAATATGTATATTTTGATCTGAACTCTTTCGTACATAGCACCTGGAGAACTCTACAAAAATACCTTTGCTTATAATTATACTATTATTGTTAAGTACGAGTCATCATACTTCAGCAGGGCGGCATTCTGTGGAGCAGGAAGTGATCTGGTGTACGTAGAAATTAGGACAAGGGGGACCAATTGGTTACATGATGCACACCTGAATTAGGAGGAGTGAGGAATGGCTTCCTCGCTCAGTGTTGCTGAAATGAGTACGAGTTACAAATAGGCTGTAAGTTAAATCGTTTGTAAAGTTTGAACTCCGGAAACAAGTAGCTGGTGGGACATCGGCTCGCGGTTCGCACAACTGAATGCAATGCTGTAATTAACAGAAGCAGGGCTGGTGCGTTAGTTTTGACTATCTAGTTATTAAGGCATGGCGTGTACATGGCAGGCGTCCGCAGTTTGCCTTGTACGGTGAGAGGCAAACAGAAAATAGCAGTTAAATCAATAAGCTGTACAGGATACTAGGAGCAGTGTTCTTTTACTCTCAATTTGTTAAGTCTTTCAAATGCGTTTGATGTCCCTGGAGTATATTGTATCACGATATTAGCGTTTTGTTTATCACCAACCCTAGGATTTTGTTGCCCCAATCGTTTCTTTTCGATAACCTTTTTCTTTAGACATGGTCTGTTAATAACTAAGCATCACGCAAAGTGTGTGAGACCCTTACTGCTTGCCCACTCAGAGATAACACATGCAGCAAAACGTATCCGGCACACTCATACCAAACAAAGTTAACCTAAGGGATATCTTTTCTTTGAGTAGTCAAATAGTCGAGTTTCAAAATGACTTATTGAATAATACACTGATCATCAAACGCATCCGATCCTCTAAGAGATAAGCTGGCAGTCAATGCGAGTATGGTTAATGCAGAGGAATTTATGGAGGTGAAGTGTGTGGAGATGGCTTGGAGGTTTTCCTGCAAGTTTTGCACCAAAATGATGAATCGGCTATAATTCCTTGATAAGGTATTAGAGCATAATGTTCTAAAAAGCCCAAAATTGTACACCAGCAGTAAACTACTAATGAAAAGGTGTGGCATGGAACACAACCTGCGTTGCACAAGGTTGAGCAAAAGAGTTACAAAATCCGGTACCCAATCTTAGGCCAGTTCGACAATGAGGGATAGGCTCTCAGGTTTCTTTATTGCCAAGGAAAATTCAGAACCCCCGCGACGTTCACTGACTTAAAGTTAGTAGCAGCAAGATGGGCTTTGAAACGCGGCCACAGGTGACAGAGCTCCGCTCCGAATAAGTCTGTTCAAACGTGATGTGACAAATATACGACACCTGTGCACTTAATTGACTACCCTACTGTGACCTAGACGTCTCGCCTGAGATAGATACTGGATGGCTTGATTCTTCCTTGAAAGAATTTGTAAACCTGGGGCCAATACAAGCCACAAATCCATAACAAACATGGATCAAACCAGCCAACCTGTGGACACCGCGGGAAACTTATTTGAGAAAACTACTAGCCCGGCTGCTTATAAACTTGACCCACGCTACAAAAGGATACAGTGGTTGAAAACTCCTAACACAAATTCTTAAGGGCCCCGTTAAAGTGGATATGCTAGGAAAACGCTACGACAATAAAAGCCAAACCAACCGGACCAAACCAACCTGACGTGTTAGAAGGCCCACTTCTCCCTTCTACAGTCCTAGGCCGCCTCAACGACAGTGCGATGCAGCATTACAGCCCCGTATAATTAACTTTTTCTGGCCTGGTCGCGCGCCGATAATAGCTAGTCCCATGCACCACATCGTCCACCTCCTCTGGCTACACTGTCCAGCACATTCATTATGTGGGTTTTATCTTTATGCGTCCTTAATTCTTAGACGTCTCTCTGTCGCTGGCATTCTGACAATCACCCCCATTTTAGCACGCTTTAACTCTATAGGTACCACGTACGCTTCGTTATGCGGCCGTCACCACGACTCAGCTTAGCCCGTAAAGACTTCCATCTACTACCCACTCGTCACAACCTCTCCGACACTCCGTCGCACACGAGCTCCCATCTAGTGCTCTAGCATCCTAGTACCTATTTGTTGAGATATGTGGCCCATGGATCTCTGGCCAGGCGTACCAACGTTGCTGGCCCATTTAGATTTTTGCACGACAAGCTCCATCACTGGCTGTTGACTGAGCGCTCAAGCTACTTCCTGGTCGCATAATCCACTACTTTCTAAGCTCTTTTGATTCCCTCCACTCGCTCACCGGTTAAAGACGCCTAATTTTATTTTCACACAGGGTATCTAAGACTCTTGCTAGGTCAATTGCGACAACATTTGTCTCACGCATTCAACAAATATCGAGTCTAGTACATGCACTTAAAATAACAGAGCTGCTACATGAGCTGTTTTGGTCACTCCATTGCTATTCGCCACCAAGGAATTAGTAAAATGTTTTTAGTTATACATTAACATATGTCTATAAAATTTCCTTGGCAGTTTGTTTGGATTCATTTTCTTTTCTTCTTTCCTTAATGATATCATTAACTACATAAAACACCTCCTTGAACATATCTGCAAAGCTCACCTGGCCACCAAGTCAAGGCTGGTCATTGAAACCGGTAACCTCTGCAATCCTGCCACCCAATATAATTCGGAAACGTAACGTAATAAATGCAAGTTACCCGAGTCATCCGACTACACCAGCTCCAAACAGTTGGGGTAGACTTCGAAAAAGCTAACCTTAAAGCCAACGGAATTACCTTAGCGAAACGTAACTGCGAATAGCCGCGAGGACAACCGGTCAAGGAGCAACCCAGTCAGTGTCATATCACCGGTCGGCAGTGTACCAGAAGGTGATGGGTTTTCGCGTGGCAAGCGTCCCTCCTACAAAAACCACAAATATCTGTTTAACAACACTGCGACGTGGCGGATGTTACACGCCATTTAATAAACTCACTTTCCCTACCACGCATTGGCAAGTTGAACGGTACCAGATATTAAAACTTCTATGCATATATCCGCTGTCATACGATTACACCTAGATGATCAGTGCCATGCCACCACTCCTTCAGCGCTTTAACGGGCTGGTCCTCAGGCTTCAGTAGCCTGACCCGCATCGCGTGCAGCACCTCCTTTGATTAGTTAATTACCAACGTACCCCACCCCAATGACCTCTGTAGTGTTTCGCTTTACAACTCGCACTCAGCGAGGATAAACTTCTTGCAATCCTTGGGCCTTGTGGGTCAACGCTACGGCCTACATCCGTACTATCCTTGCAGCTGGACCTACTCATTTGGCTATCATGTACAACCTCGCACTGTTGTGATCCGGCCAAAAAGATGTGTCTCGCTTCGTCGAGAAAAATTAACTATCCATTTATTAATCAAAGACATAACCGCTTGCGCTTTGAGCCACAAGACTTAGTGCATGGAACACGTCACAGAGTTCAACCGATCCATTGGGGTCCACGCACCCACTTTGAACATGGCAAAAGTAGCGGCACCAGAAGCACCTTCTTTTGGGTACCAATACGCATTGTGAAGCGCACTAGTTTTTCATCTTCCTGATTATAAATCCATAAACGTAGTTTGGCATGTAGTCATCGAGGTTAATGGCATTGCAGCGAACGCAATACAGATTAAACGGCTGATCAAGCGCGTGCTCAAATTTGCAGACAGCAGCACATTACATGTGAACTTTGAGACCGTTTTTCATACGCTCAAAGCTAACCATGAACAATTCCGCAGCGCACCAACGTTGAGCCAGCTTGCATTTAGTCCACTTAAAAGGAACATAATTTGGGCTGCAACGAAGCATAATTACCATACAAAGTTCTACCAACGAGTTCAGCACACACCTCAAAATTGAGGAGACACGCGGCCTCTTAGACGGAACCGTGTCTAAAAGTACGAATTCGCCTGCTTCTAAAAGGGTTCGCGTAGGGAACATCCCTTAACTTTTACCCATGGCGGTTATGGCGCCTACACTGGCCTTGGGTATTTAACGATCCCTAGCCAACCCGCCTACGAAACCTGGTTGGGGAAATTAGGGGTATAGCTCACTTGCTGTTAATGAGCCGGATTGCATATCGATGGGCAAGTTTGAGAGCAGAATCGTTATAGTCAACTTTATTGCGGAAAAATTGATACCGGTTGCAAGGATGACTAAAAGAATCAGCAATTCCCAGCTCCAAACAAAATAAGGACGGGAAAGAACAGTGTGCTGCACACCGTAATATCGAATTGCTAACAACTCCGCTATGATACCAAGTTATGATAGTTGTGCTTCAGTACACGATGACTGAATTTGCCGAATCCTACCCCAGCTAATATTGAGCCGGCCCCGCATATCACTACCGCCAACAAATCGCATATGGCGAGCACTACGTTTGACAATCGTTATATCTCAGTTCAACCTCACGCGCGCCCAGGCAATTGAGCACTTACTACACCCCTCAGATTTATGCATTGGTTAATCTACCTAGACCAAACAATTCACTGCTTCCTATCCCGCTACCTAAGTGTTTGTAGTCCAAGTAGTGCTAAGTCACTAGAGTTTCATCTTGGCACCAAGCCACTCAAGGTCCAACTAGCCGCTGCTATGTCACACTCTTTCTACATGTGCTGCAGATGGCATCGTCATTGCAACTTGTGAAACTTTTGGACAGAAATGTACTTTCGCACTCATACATGGAAATGCGGTCTCTTAACGATAACATGCATATCCTGTCAGGTCTCTTGGACCGTAGTGCAATATTTGTCACCGAAATATGGATTTCATTGCTGCAGCAGAAGCGGTTTACCCCTTCCTGACACTCAGCTGTTCATACATCCTCGTGTTTACAAAAAAGAGGAGGAAGCGACATTTATATTCAACGGGCTTACCTAGTCATGGACGAAGCTGAGGCGATTGACTAAGTAGTAATAACGGCAGATATCATGGGATCGCTGGTGCTATTCGTGCGTGTTTATAGACCACCCGGTACCTAAGGTTGGAGTGAAAACACACATATGGATACTTTAGAACAGGCATCAAATCTTTCGGCAGAATACAAACTGGTCGCAGGAGATTTCAAACGTTCAGACAACTTGTTTCCCACCTGTTGCAACAACGAACTTTGCAGGTCTATTAGCATGTATAAATTTGAGGGGGTGAACGCCAATTGTGTCTGCCCTCATCAGGGCGAAAAATTTGCTTAGCATACTATTTACCCTAGGCCTTAGTTCGGTCCGAGTGTCAGTTCTCCAGGAGTTCCCGGGTAGCGAGTACAGAGTGGTGCCTTGCTCGGGTTACTTTAAGAGAGTTAATGTCTATTCCATAGAAAAAATGAGGTCGCAGCCTACCGGTCAATGCACCAGGTTAAGAAGACGACTTTGCCATGCTTGTCAGCTCAAAAATTGGGATTCATTCTGTATATCGGATTATGTGTAATGGTCGGCTGCACTGTTTTATGAGAAACTGCTTTACTGTCGCCACTCGCTGGCTTCCAGGTCGCCCTTAAAGGCACCCCAATAAATTTGTAACCCAAAATAATATTCATAGGAGAATTCGTCATCTTAGACGACCATACAATAAGAAATTTAACTCTACCCACACCTTTGGGACGAAGGAGAATGCGCATGCTCACTTGCCACCTCTAAGCGGAAGCAAACCAACCAACAATTGTCACATTAACTAGCGCGAACAAAGCTAAGAACCTCAGCTGGCTGCTGCGTTCTCTGACCTTTAACTACGGACGACAGACCTCTACTCCAGCCTCAAGCTATAACGACAATTTTAGTAACGCAAGGCCTACTTGTGCAACCTGCAGTTTACATTTTAAGGCATTGTAGGGCCTGGAAAGAAGTTTAACCAATCAGGCGCTGCCAGTGCCCGGTAGCTAGTCTCTGGCTTTAGTACAGCACGGCATAGACAGTATTATTTCATCGCTTTCAACCATCGAGTGGTCCTCGAATTCTGTCCAGACTGGATAGCGCCCATTCTAATTAAACATGGTGACGAAACTAGCAGTAAGGTTAATATCCAACTCTTTTGAAACTTATCAATATTATGTCTCATCCTAATGTTAGATGCTTACAAGCATTTGGTACCTATTGCCCAATTAACCACACTTCCGTTAGCTCGCGAGTGATGGAGAAGTTGCTTAAAGTAACACATGTATCTTCCTTATGCGGGGGAGAAACATATGAATCACGACATGGTTTCCTAAGTGCTCGATCTTATGCAACTGCCAACTGGATTTACTTAATTTTGTTTCGGTGGTTATTGACTCCGGCCTGTCAGTTGTTATTCCTTAGTTTGTTAGGCAACAGGCGGTTGCTATGGTATCACGCAGGCGCCTGATGCATAAGGTACTGGCTTACGAAGTAGGCAGTCCTTTATTGGACTAGTTCTACTCTTACCTTATAAGACGCACGCCGTCTGTTAAGGTTGAGCAAACTGTATCCGCTTTCTTGCCCGTCTTCACTGGCGTAGTGCAAGGGAACATGCTTGGCCCTGCCCTATTTTTATGTATGCCCATGACTTATGCATCTGTTTGAAGCACGGTCGCTCCTACATCTTTACTGATGGCGCACAAGTTGTATACATACTTCCAACTAATGCAAATTCCGCACTCGGTAAAATCAGTGAAGATCTTAATGTTCTTGAAGATCAGGTGAGGTGAGGTCAGTTACCTAGAACGAAAATGAGCTCTCACCTAACAAGCGTCCTGTTTCTTGTACCGGGAAGTAAGCCAGGGCTTCAGTACCTCGACTCCTGAGGTCTTTTTTATCACATGCACTACTATACGCGGCAGAGAATCGGATAGGTGGGTGTGGGTACGCCAGCAAGTAGTGCGAACACTGGCAAATGACTTCACAGTTCAAAAACTTAAGGTCATAACCCATGAACTTTATACACTTACTGTGTTTTTGACACTGCACGGTACGCATATCTAGCAGGACGTAATGGCAACAGAACTCGGCCAGCTGTATCCCATTTACCACAACTTCGCAGAGCACGTTCTACTTCAACATGCTCAAATGCATACACACAGGTGACGTGTATGCTCTTGTTCATTTGGGTTATTCCTCTCTATCCTCTCTCCAACTTCTCGTAGCATAGCCAATGTACAATAAAGCGAATCGGTTAGCAACCTTACACAGTGATACAATATAAGTAGAAAAACATACTAGTAGGGCCCATGCCATCACCAACCGTGTTCCCTCTCCTTCGTGATTAGTCGCAAGCGGATAACTCAGCCACATTGAGACGACTGCCTATCAGTGTGACACCATTCCATACAGAATTCTCGATGCAGTCCGAAAAGCCTAAATTTATTGTTCTCCGGCGATCCTCAACCTAGCTAAAAAATTTGTAATATCACAATGTGTTCAGCGTTGTGTTCAGATTGGGTTAGCAGGTTCCGGGCACTCGCCTTTCTTTGTAACCTTGTTAGCCACTGCGCCTGCATAACCCAGCACTCGGACCGAACGACAAAGTCGACCGTTCATTTGACCTTGCAACCACCACGCTCATCTGATCGATGTGCGTCGCTCTCAAAGTTGAATAGTACAAATCACTAACCAACCCACGGCGTCAGGTAATGACACTATGTTGACTGGCAGAAATGCGGATCCGGGAAAGCCCAAGAGAAAGGCAGCCGCGGGGATGCAAAATGCATCGAGTAGTTAAATTTTGGCTTGCGTGCACGCATTGATTGAAATGGTATCATTCAAAATGTGCACACGGGTCACAAAGCAGGCACGATACAGAAGTATCTCCCAATATGCACTTGATTTCTGTACTGCGTGCTCCACCCTCCCACTCGTTAAGCTCTTGCTTATCCTAGTACAGAATTGCGCCCAGCTTACCGAAGAAACCGAGCAGTGACTAAACAATAAGCTTATTTTAATGGAAGCGTAGCGGCTTCTATGCAACGGATTGCTGCACAATTGGGTTCCTCGAACCGTAAGCAGCCACGTCCTTACTTCCGTTGTCTATTTCAACTTTGATAGAATGCCGGGTGAAATCCGACTGTACCTACGAGAGTCGAACGGTAATCATGGCGACCCATATCTGGCACCACTCGAAACGTCCGGTTAGCCAAATCCCACTGGACCTGACATCTAGAATTAACAAGTCTGAAGCGGCCGAACACCAACGCTTGGTACCTGTAGCTCAAAAGTCTTGTCTCGACAAAGCCCCCAAAACATCAGGTACCTATGCAGCCATTGTTGCAAATGTTCGGCGGAAGGCGGCCGTTGCGGCACTTTCTGTTGTAAACACCGTAATTGCGAATATAGGGACAACCAGTGAACAATCAACACTTGTCAGCTGGACAGAAAAACGATTACCATAAATTGTAGCTTAACAACAAAGGGATCCAATAATAGTGTCCGCACTGTTGTTCGTTCAAATGTCTATTCATCTTCAATCTTTCATTCTTTACTGATCCGTGTTCCGCTCGATTCTCGTCGTATTTCGCCACTTATGATATACGTGTAAATGCGATATTTAAATAACAATTACATGCATAGTGGTACAATAGTTCAGGCATCGCCGCAATTGGTTGACTGCATTCCAGATGCATTCCTTTCTTCTGTCTGTGTGGCTGTCTCTGTTCGTTTCCTTTTTCTCCCGAGTCTGTCACAGGTACGGCGACACGCACCCAAGGAATTGTCCTCCGTTTCGACAACAATCCAAGGCACACAGTTCCTCTACCTGGACATGAGCGGAAAATTATCAACTTTTTTACAACTTACTAACTGGACAAATCAATCAATTCTTCCGCGGCATGAACCACTGAGTCCAATTTATCTAACCATACCTATTCCACATATCTCTTGACTGGAGGACTTTCGACTACGGAAGGCACATTCTCCTGCCAAGACAAAGCTTGAACAATCGGTCGTTCTAAGCTCTTCAATCCGCTTTGACCGCTCAAATGGCCGTGGTTACCACAATCTCTAATCAATTTCACTACATACCCCGGGGGATCTGCGATTCTTTCTTCGGAACCTATCCTGTCCTCCAAGACTTCAACATATTTCAACGTATATTCTTCGAGGCTACACGTGGTTCTGCAGATGATCAACACATCATATCCAGAAAGAATGCTTAGTTCTTGACCTACCGATCTGGAACAGGAGAGGACCCAGGCACGCAATGGCCGCTCGCATAGCGCATCAGTCAGCATAAAAATGGGACGCAACTTGACTGTGAATAACGGAGCAAAAGAACGTTCAACAAGAAACATAGCCAGTTACAACTTGCCATTCAATGGATTGGCGGCAGTGTTTCAGGACGTGGTGGGTTTTCGCCTGGCAAGCGTTCTCCCTATAAAAAGCCACAAATGTCCGTTTAACAACACTGCAACGTGGCGAATGTGACTCGCCACCGAATAAAGTCACAGCCCATAACTTCACAGTGGCAGCTCAATTAGAATCATCATACTGGATAGCTTGCTCTTCAATTATCTTCCAATGGATCACTCAGGATTCTTTATCTATTATTACTCGAGGTATGACTGCGATATATGGCAGAGCGATTATGTCCAAACAAATCGTTCTTTCGCATGTTCACCATCGCACAGTTCCAAGCATGGACATATGAACAATTTTCTATTGTCACTACAGTTCCCATAAAATGTCTGTACAGCTGTACATACCTGATCATGCCTCAACCGGCGTGCCTCGCATAGTCGAGAATAAATATTTATTTATTTATTTATTTACCGCCAGCATATTGCGAGATTATTTATCGGGCGACCAAGACCGATCGAACTTATTGTGCGTGCTGATAAATGCTAAAGCCATGCCCACAAGCTTATTACCAATTACTCGTCATCCAAACTCACTAGATTATGGAGAACCCAAACTACTTCGAGTAACACTGGAATCCTCCACGGAGGTAGAAAACGGTTTGCCCTCCGCAAGTGCGATAAAACACGGATTCTGTGTGATAAGTATCTATCCTGATGTCCCTTAGAGCTCGCGACAATAAACAAGAAACATGGAAAGGGGACGCAACAGGCCAAAGCGCCTAAACAAAGGCTTTATATGTGGTGTGCCGGCACATAATTCTTACGCTGTTCAAGAGACCGGAAAGCACGAGTTAGAACAGTGGGTGTTCATTAGTGAAATACTTCGTTTGGATAATATTTGGCGCTGTCAGTCACCAGGATACCACACGCACAAACTTATAGAGGATGCGGCTGTAGAATACTAAACTTGTGGTTCAGTCAGGGCAACAAGCAACGAATGTTTTCGATCGCTTGCAGAGATATCGGAATGGCCGTGCTGCTGCACTTTGGTTAAGGATCGCCGAAGCTTCGCAGCATTCAAATATAAAAGCATCGGAAGCAGCAAGCGTACCAAGGAATGTACAGAAGCATAACGACTGCTGGTTTCATTGACTTTGACGTAGGTCTTAACAAAGATTTGGACGCACCTTAGACGAATGAAGTTTCAAACGAGGTATCGCTATCCAATTAACAAAGTGGAACTGCAGGCTTCCCATTGGTTGGCATTCTCATCCATTTGAATCTTCTACCCACTGTGGGCTGTTAGCGACCGAGAAACTGGCCCGCTTGTATCTGAATGCTCAAGAGCTTTTTAATAAACTGGCCGAACGGAAAGGTCGCCAAGCTTAAGGGTCATATGAAATCATTGGTATAACCGAGACATATTTGCTTATGGAAGTGACTAATGCTGAAGTTTTGCTACAGGGCATTTGCCGTTCCGAACGATAGGCTCATAAAAGGATAGGGGTAATCCTCTATTACCGAAGCGACTTAATGTGCAATGCCACGGTAGAGTCAGACTCGCAGGTCCCCGTTGCACTTTGGTGCTCCGTGCACTTGAAAGGCAGGGACGCTTGCCTTATTGGCTAGCTGTACCGCTCCTAACTCTACAGCAGACACTGAGTACCACCTAGCTGATTCTTTAAGATGCAGTTTAAAGCGAACTAACACTTCCATACCTATCACGAGTGCTTTCAACGTACCTGGTGTAGAAACTCCTGCCTTTCTCGAAGAAGAATTCAAGGCCTATCTACAAAACCTCGTAACCACTCTTCCCCGTTCAAACCATATCACTCTGTGTACTCGGTTAAAAACAGGTAACTGGCCCTCTGTGCTGGGTTCTGTGCTCACCAGCGAGGGGCATGTGATTGACGTGTTGTTTGTATACGCCTTTTGGCTGTAGGGATGACGTAGTCATCAGTTCCATTTTTGTCTGCTATGCGGAATATCAAAATGATCAGGAGGAGACTATGTGAACCATTACACGCTACGATTGAGTAGCTCAGCTCGTCAACGCTACAACTTACTTGTTCCTTGCCGAAGAATCTCCGGAAGTCGCCTGGCACGAGATTGCCAACAAATTTAGTCAGCTTGTTACAGAGGCTTTAGAAACAATAGTTTTATTAAGTGTACCTCAGTTCCTTTCGTTAGCAGCAGCACTCGAAAATGGTTGACAGTATGCTTTGCAGCGTTGTATGTGTACAGCGTGGCTCCAGCACCAGAAACTCGGGACAGTTACGTATCCCAACGTAACAACTGCACTCAGCTGCTAATAGAAGACAAATCCGCCTATTAACGATACGACGACAAAACCTTCAATGCTACCCACACACTGCTGTACAAGCACGTCAATAACCTTCGAAAGTTGAGACAAGCATCTCCACTCAAAACGGCTGCTGACCCAACAACGGCTGTGGAAGCGGAGAAGCGCTACAGATGCAATGGGCTTCCGCAGTTCTGATAGCCATGCCATCAAGCAATTTTTTAACCATTGTCGTCTCTTCGCCATCACATCACTTCTACCGCGGACGCCGTATAGCAGAACCTGACGTCTCTACGCAAATTTAGCTCGCATGGCGTCGACACCGTTTGTCCAGAAGCACTGGAGGCAGCAGCAAGCCACCTGGTTGGACCTTTAGCTCTGTTTTTCCAGCGCTGCTTAGATTATAATCCAGGTCTCGTCATGTGGAAGCTTGGAATAATAGCCCCAACTCAAAAAGGTGGGAGCAGAACTGTGCCCTCCAACTACCGCCAGGAGGCCTACTTCCTATACTATGCAAGGTCATGGAATTAATATTTACCGATGCACTGGTGTGTTAGCTGTAACACTATAATTTCATCACGCCGAGTAGCATGGTTTTCGCCGACAGCGATCGTGCACATCCAACTTCCTAACCGTAGGCTGGGGGTGTAATGAACCAGCTGACGCTGACGAAGGCATTGATGTGACCTACCTGGAGTTTTCGAAAGCCTTCGAGAGTCTAAACTATCGGATACTACGCTCCAAGCTCCAGCATTACGAGATCAACGACCCTATTTTAAGCATGTTTGCCATCTTTGCACTCCAACGGCAATTAGTGGCCAACGGAACCCATACAAATCGAGCGTGATGTACCTCAAGGCACAGGTCCACGTTTGCTTTTGTATTTATTAAAACAATCACAGCGTATGGCTTAAAAACTTCCTGTCGGTTGCCGTCCATATCAAGATTTGACGCAGGATCCCGGCGAACGCCGATCAGCATCAGATTCCGAGTGGCCCAGTTACAATATATTGATGCGCAACCCAAAACACTGCAGTTCAACGTCAGTAAGTGCAAGGCACTTTCCATCCGATATCAGAGCAGCTACTCATACCGGATCGGAACAAATGTACCGAAACAACCAGTAGTTAAACTTGACTTAGATGTCCTGGTTTAAAATGCTTTCGGTTGCTCTAGGCAATCCTAAAAGTGCTCGACGACTAGGACCAAAAATGTCGGGCTGTTATGACGAACATTTAGACCAATAAGCGGCCCCATATTTCAACAAATGTTGGGTGCGCATGTTCGCCCCATATCGAACACGCAATTCAAGCCTGACATCCATGACTGAAACACGACATTAATACACTGTAGCAGCCTAAACCATGAGCATCCAAGAACGTAATTCGAAGACGCAGTCGTACATCCCAGGAGAGGCTGCAACGATTAGGGGTATTCAGTGGATGATATCGCCGATTACGAGGAGACCATATTTTGGCATACTTGATTCCTCGAGACTCACATCAATTGTACCGCCTTTTACTGCGACTCAACAGCAATAAAAACAAGAGGAGCCACTCACTGAAACTTGCTGTACATTGTGGCGGTCTGGTGTGCCGCAGAAATTTCTTTGCCATTCCTGTCTGTCACCGTTGAAATGCCCTTCCAGAATCGCTTGTCTTTGCGCCGACAATTACAGTATTTAAAAGACGGTTGGATGACATGATGATCTACTTACACTTTGTCCCAGCGCTGCGTCTCCATCCTCTACCTGACGTTTACCATGGAAATATTTGATGTCAGCTGCAGTTGCCGTGATGCTAAGCGGATTGCAGATCTATGTAGGAGCAACGGAGTAGTTCCTATTTGGTACTGGAAGCACTAACTGCTTTACTATCATCATTATCATTGTTGTTTTTGATATCCCCACCAACTACGCAACGAGACTTGTAAAGCAAAGCTCCTTAACCCCTGTATCTACATTGTTCATTGTTTAACTGACAAGAGCAAGGGATTATCCTTCCACGAACGCCATTATATAAGCATCGCAAAATATAGGTAGGACTTTATTGGAGTCACTTCCGCCCAAATCAGGACGGCTGCCCATTTGAGCGCAACAACCTACGACGTACGCTGCTTGAAAAGGCTTGACAGCGCTTTACGAAGAAGCTGACTGCATCACAACGGTCTTTGAGTTATCAAAAATGGTGTGGACACCTTAATCTTTAGCCTCTTTGGCATAGACGCATCATGAACAACAAAAGGGTAAGATAAATTTTGGCAGATGTTAGCATTTCCTATTAGCTCGTTAGTACCAAGAAAATAACAAGGAAATACTTTTATATGTCTAATAAAGCACGGTCGAGCCAATAAAATTTATGGTTGTGGTCATTGTTGTTGGGATTAGGACCACCGCAACAGCAGGTTGACAAATAATTGCTTTTAAACACTCAAAACTGGTCTAAGGTGGATTATCGCGACTGCCTCGGCAAATCGCAAAACGCGTGAATTAGTATGACGTAACAATATCCGGAATGCCATTAAGGGTGACCAGTCGCCAAGATGTGCCTGCTTATGGAGGACGCTGGCGGCTTACGCGAGCACGTATCGTCGCAGATGGATTGAGTCGCTTCGCGCTGAACCCAGTTTGCTAAGTGCTCCTTCACTATGGAATCTAAAGCTCGTTCGGTTCTGCCGATGTACCTGATGCCGCAGCCACACGCGAATTGGTAAATATAATGTGGTTTGGAGCTGACGGGTTCATCATCCATTACTGAAGGTAACTGCAATCTTTGGATTCTGTTGAGAATTACCGCCTCCGCAGCAGAGTACGTAGGCTGGATGGCCAAGAAAAAGTGTTTGGTTGTCTTTGAAAAGCTGTAACCCTTGAATATTAGCTCGATGTGCACCTCGTTCCTTTGGATGTCAACACCAGCTCTTTAGGCGGTCTAACAGGGCTAGGTTTGTCTATGAATCTATATGGGTAGCCACTTTGCATAAGCGTCTTAGTAATCAGCTCAAACGCCTCTTGCAGGCACTCGTTGGAGCAGAGACTTCTGGCCCGAGTACATAATGTTTTTACCAGCGCGCACTTGTGTGCCATCGGTGAGAAGCTAGTGAAATGTAGGTATTGATCGGAACACGTTGGCTCCCGGAATACAGATCATTTAATCAGCCCATTATCTCTGCGACTCATGCTAATGTCGCGATACTGAAGACACCTATTCCATTCAAATTCAAAGGTCCCCTTTCGGTAGGAGGAAAAAGTATTAAATTGATCTACTAACTGTTCGGTTTGCATCATCGTGGAACCAAAAACAAGGAAAGTATCTACAAATACGTAATAATACGGCAGCTAAAAAATATCTCCACTTAGTTTTCTCTCAAGCATAAGCATGCAAACATCAGCTAGTACCAGGCCTAATGAACTACCCATGGACATGCCATCAAGTTTGCGCCTTGAGGTGTGCTGGAATCGGAAAGCAACATTCGCCGTGCAAAGTAACGGGGACTGTCTCAGCAGGTCCGTTTGTATTGACGGAAATTCTCCTCTTCTTTCAGGTGGCAAAGGTAATCAACTGTCTCTAGCAAAGGGACCTTAGTAAATAACGACTGGACTTCCACTTAGCGCGTAACCTGGTCGGCTAGGCTGATTTTGTCTTGGTCTTTGATTATTACAAATGAGTTGTTAATGCTGTGCAAATTGAAGTGCGGCCTCAGTGGCGAAAGGACCTGAACTAACCAGCTTTCCGGTTTGTGCTGCGGGGAATTCATAATTTACCAACTGGGTCCTAGCGGCATGCCCTGCTTGTGAGTTGTTGGTAACCCGTGCAGCCGTGATGTCGATGAACGGCTGGGCTTCAGGTGTTTGTATGGGGTTTCGTCAACAACAGACTGTAGAAGAATCGTTTCAAGGTGTCGGTTTATAGGGGCCTTTATCAGACCTTCTATCCGGTCGGTGCGTGGAAACTTGCTTTTGTCACCTAGAAGGTTAAGGAATTTTTGTACGTAATCGCTCTTGTTCAAGACAGCCACTTTTGAAACTTCGTCCGGTTTTACTACAACCAATCCCGCATCACTTAGGTCTCGTAGCGCCTTTAACTGACAGGTTGGAAGCGCAAACTTTTCGTTTACTGGTACCATGAGGACTTCATAAGTAATGTCAATCGGCTTATTCCTAAACCAATTGACAACCTCATGGCTGGTCGATTTAGGTTCAGCTAGATTATCGAAAAAGTTCTCATACTGTGCTTCAACAAACGAACGATTCAGCTTATTTGGAGTAGCTTTGTAACCGATCTCCAAGGCTAGTGCTTCTAGCTGCATATCATGAAGTTGCACCTCTGACACCTTCAAGGCGTACTCACCGAGCTAATAGGTAACGCGTTGGACATTTACTTCCATTAGGGATTTTGGTAGGAGCTTTCTGCATGTTTTTTTGTACGCTCTAAGTCGCTAAGAAACTATTGAGAAGACAATATGGCATCATAGGCACAGACTCTCCCCAACCGACATCAAGCGACTATGTGTCTCCATCAAACCTGTTAGCTTATCCTTAATCGTGTCTAATTGCTCAGACGCAAGGCGTCTATGGTTGCGATTAGAAGGAGTGAGCTTGTTTCTGCGTAAAGGTTTCAGCCTTCAACGTGGGTAACGGCGTATTGTAACACTCGGAAAGAAAGGATATTTTCATACGTTTGGAAGCAAGTTTGCATTACCCTTAACTTGTGCTTCTTACCTAAGTAAATCGATAAATAATTTATTCCAGAGTGCATCGAAGCACACTATATGAGGCATGATCAAAATCCTACGAGCACCTATTTGCAAAAGGCAACTTTCATCGCACGTCATGGGAAGAGGGCTTAAATGACATAGATGGTACGAATAAAAAAGAAGTAATGGTGGGAAACAAAGTTGGTTGATGTTAGGATAATGTGCTTATAGGTGCGGGTATGTGGCAAATTAGTAATAACGCATAAAGTGGTGATGAAATGCGCTGACAAGGAAGTAACTTGTGGTGCATGAGTGAATAAGACCAAAATGCAGCGTTAAGCAACTTGCAAGTGTGCTGCCTTGGGCTATGACGTTATACACTAGGGCGAACATCCGCCACGCCGCAGTGTTGTTACACAGACTATTGTGGCTTTTCACAGGGAGAACGCTTGCCCTGCAAAAGCCCACCACATCCTGGTACACTGCCTTCGATCAACTTGAATGGTAAACAGTAGCTGGCAATGCATCTAACGGTCCAATTGTACGCTCGGCTATTTGCCGGTATATTTATATTTATTTATTTGTTGGATGACCGAATGGATTAGTCACCCTGAGCTATTAATCGTTGAAGTTGGTCGAAGATGAAGTAGGATCTTGAATAAGCAGATGAAAAATTGCGAATACCAGGAGAAGTTTGAAGTTAATGGATATTTTGTCTATGTATTGGATGCCACGGTTCGCAAGGCTTAGCGTCCAACTATCAACGCTGGCTTTGGTAAAGGTGGTGTGTGCTGTGTAATCCTGGTTTAGCATCCATCCATTATAAAATCACCGAGAAGTTCCCCATGACCACTTCGGACTTCGGAGATAGGGGAACGGAGGGAAAATCAGATAGAGGACCGCAAAACATAGTCATGAAAATAAGCACACTGCATGTCTTATATTACGCATAGTTTGATTAGAGATAAATTGATGCAAATTATGTGATAGCTTGTACACTCTGAGTGAATTTGTTATTGCAACTTAGTAAAATGGCCGCATGGATAGAGCACGGTCCTATTTAGTGAGGCAGATAGTGCAAACGATCTGCGGAATATTGATGTACGGTGCTGCAATTAATATGCCAGTAGAGAGCTAATAATTAGGTCATAAGGGCGTTGGCGAACAAATGCTGTACGAAAAACAAATTATCATGTGCTAATGAACTAAGGAAGCGGTATAAGGAGCAGCATTGGCATGGGAGGAACAACAGCCAAAAACCGGTTATTAGTCGCAAGGCGGAAAAGGGAAAACGCTCAAGAGTAAAATGACGTTGGTAAATGACTCGATATGCATAAGGAATAAATGAACATCTGGAAAGAACAGGCTAACATGCGGCCATGCGCTGAGCAATTGGGATACTTGCGCACATTAGAAGAGAGGTAATGATGATTAGCTGATAAAAAGACAGCAACCAGGCAGAATGCAAGCATACAATTGGATAACTGAAGACGTCGGACCGATTGGGGCTATGGCGCAGCAACGCAAAAATAATCCTTAAGCACTAGTGCGAAGAGCACTGTGCAAATGTGACCTAAGCCAATTATAACCACAAAGTGAGCTATTTCATAAACGGCTACAGATTACAATCGCCTGTATAAAACTAACCAAGGCATCTGAACTTAAATTCAAAAAGTGCCACAACTTCACACCGTAAAGGGCGAAAAGGAACCGCGAACACGCGTCTTCTTAATTGTGTATGTAAACATACGAAACTGGTTGCATTCCAGACTGATAAAAATTCCTAACTTGCAAGCTTCCAAAATGTAGTCACAAAGGTACCTG
>OX104071.1:10166402-10261689 GCA_944474145.2 Dicrocoelium dendriticum | reverse complement strand
TCCGCGCTTAATTCCGCGCACCGTCTCGGACTAGTATTAACTAGTCCTACAACCAAATCGGATTTCACGCCCAAATGCAATTAGCTAAATTTTACTTAATTTTCCCATGCTCATTTCTTTATTATTAGTGACAGGCTCCTATAGCTCATTGATGTTAGAGACAGAGCCACGTTAATATAGAAAATCGGCTCTAAGGGATAAATCTTGTGATGTTTAGCTAAGTAATGTGTGTATTTTGCAGGCCGAAATCTGTCAACAGATCTGAAAGATCCCCTGAGTTACTCAGGTAGATCTGGCTCATCCGACCTTGCTGTAAGCTTTAGAAAAGCTTAGAGGCTTAAAAAATGCTAAACTCTATTTTACTGGTTGTTTATGTGGCTCAGTATCCCCTGAAAATGGTATGCTGTGGCCTTCTAACCGTGAGTTAATTACAAGCTCCCCTGAGTTCCCTTGTAGATATAATATTCCTTGCTGGATTTCTAGCGTTTTCGCGCCAGCTCATCCCTTAATTGCATACATTTTTCATGCTTGCCTGCAAAGTTTACTTTTCGGCCACCTGCGCAGTCCGGAGTTGTCGCAGGGTATAACGGGCTAATTAGAGCATTTCTGGATAGCTATACCTATCTAGAACATACACCACTTCCCTACTTTTTATATTTTCTTTTATTTTTTCTGCTATCTGCCTGCAAAGCAGAAAGCCATTTTTAGCGAAAAATAAAAATGGCCTTATTCGTAGACCATCATTTAATTGCGAATAACTCGCAAACTACTGCACGCATGGTGTTGCTTTTACATTCGTCGTATTCAGGCGCTGAAGCTCGTCCAGACAAGTGTAATTTTGTGCTACTTTAAGCGGTATTCTAACTTTAGAAAGGCTTTTTCTTTTATCTGAGAATCACTCAGGTTGAAATTTTGCGCCGTAGAGCAATATCAGCGTAATAAAAGTAGGGCTATATTTTTTTTGATAATGGGTATTTTTCTACTGAAGCACGCAGATTTATTTTCTCTCCTAACAAATTGCTTCTATTTATGTCTGCATTTTTCGGAATTGTTTTTACTCTTCGTATGCCTTATAATCCCTGCATTCATTTCTTCCATGTGCGCAACAACAATTGGGGCAACTGAGTGGCCAATTATTGTGCGATCAATTTAAAGTGAACTTGTGGCAAATGTGATTCTGTTTCAAGGAGAAAAGGCAAACTACACCTCCGCAAAATTTTCACAACAAAATACAAGGAGCTCAATATCGCCCGAAGGAACCAGACAAATGGCAAGGTGGGCGCCTGCGACCCAGTAGCTGTATACTGAACAGTGCCAATGCATTTGCAATTGCTAACGATGAACATTTATTTTGCCAACTTCCATGCAAGAGCATCGGATAAATGTAAGCATTGATCTGAAACCTTTAGGGTGCAGCCTCTAGCAGGTCTAGAAATATACCTATTTATTTATTATTTATTTATTTATTTATTTATATATAGACGGTTGGCAAGGCATCTTCAACCTCTGAGATCCACAGGGCCATTTCTTCCAGTCTGTTCCCGATGCGGCTTGGAAAAGTTGAGGGATTATTTGTATGACACCTGAGCGCCTTGAGCTCACAACTCAAACACATCCGTTGCAGTTGCCGTCTTAACACCAAAGAGACATTAGCGGGGTCAGTCGCTCGCAGTTTCCAGGTAATATGCCTGGAACTTTGAGTACAAGATCACCTGCATCAGAACTACTTGCTTTTTGACGCTTCGCGTCTTGTCACAGACACTTCGACCCAGAACTTTGACAATGGGAAAAGGAGAAGCTACCACATAAGCAACCTGTAAGAGCCAAAGGGTGTCACAACCGTTATAAAGTCTCTCTGTGAATGGGTAACATATTGCTGCAAAAACAGCGTAACACATAAAACAGCAGTAGTCGTTCGTGTGGTAACTTTTCAACCTGATGGCACTATCGAAATAGAGTATCCTGGGGCAGTGATAAATCCATCTGCGAAAGCAAACTTCAGTTCCTACATCGTAGCTGCATTACTTTGTCCTCAATTAATCCACTACTACCTTCCAATTAGTTCGCTAGCTGTTGCTGTGAATAAGCTATAGCCCTACTGCTTTTGGGATACGTCTAGTCAAGGCAACCTACCAGACCCTAAACTTGTAGTAGGCGTCAAAAGCTGTTGTTGCCGTTGGTGCAACTCGTTCAAACAAAGGTTGTTTTAAGTACTGTGCAGACATTTTCGTTTAAATGTGCTGTAGGTGTGCTATCATGTGCATTCATAGCTGGCAGGTGCTAGTTTTCCCTAATAGGTGCTTTTCAGTCTTTGAGTCTGCGAAAATAGAACAAGCATGCAACCTTTGTTACCTGTTTACCAAGAGCACACCACACGGGATAAGCATCGTATCATGCTTCAACAAATTACGGTCATTGTAGCTGGAGGCTGACACCGCTCAAAGTGATAATGTGAATGGACTAAATATTTTTGATAAGAGCTTTCGCATTAGACGTACTTCTTTGTGCATTACTTACCGACAGGTTATCCCTAGTTCATGAATTGGTTCTACTGCGTACAGGGCTCCTAAACTCTGCTGAAACTAATTCCAGTACATGTACTCCTACCGGTAGACAAACTGATCACTGTTAGACCCATAGTTATCAGGACACAGTGATTTTGCATTCGACTTTCCCTTTTCTTTGCCCCATATCCCTTAGCTTCTATCTGAGGTATCCATGTGCCATTCACTTTTGGAACCAATGATAGACCAGCAGCATGGAAAACCCTGGTCCTATTCTACTGCTCTTTTTGCAAATATGATATACGCTATTTCATATTCCATTACCCTGGCACGAACGCTAATCATGGGTAAGGGAAAACCACTCACCTCGGTTAGCCGGACATCCAAGCATTTATGCTGACCACTATGTCTTGCATGGATCAGCTGTGAAAAAGTTAGGTTTTACCTGGCTCCAATGATCATCATACGTCATGCGGACTGGTGGGAAATCAGCCTTGCTTTTTCCTATAAATAAATATGTATGATTTCGCCGGAACTAGAAATGACAATACAGACATGCTCAAGTGGTTGGTAAAATCACGGAAACAGAAAAGTGTGTGCACTCCAGACTACCCTAATAAGTGTTGGCAAATACATGGCTCGAAAATTGCACATAATTTTGCATAGGAATGATGCAGAGATGTAGGGCAAGATTATTGGTGTCAAAAAGAACTGTTGCGCCAAATCGCTGTAAGAGCATTAATGTTTTGTTCTGGAAATGCTGGTTGTGATTTCAAATTGTTCAGGAGATTGATCACCGTTTCCCTGGACACAGGACTTCGTTGAAGTGTTTGATAAGCTCAGTTTGCACGCAAACTATCGAATATTATGATCATTCTCCGTGTGAAGCAGCGAGCAGTGACTTTATTTCTGTGGCGAATCACATCCGCCATGTCGCGTTGTCGTTAAGCAGATATTTGGGGCTTTTTATATGGAAAACGCTTGCCAGACGAAACTGTAGCGCCTTGACGAATGCTACACAAGAAAACCGTAGCCCAGTAAGACAGAAGACGGCAAGATATAAAGAATGTCTTGAGAAAATAGCTATGTACAATAGCTCTGAAAATATAGCTTGAGGACAATGGGAGAGAGTGGTGAAGCAATGAGTAACACCACGTAGAAACGCAACAGCCGGCAACGCGCGGACAAGATGGCGAACCCGGTTCAAAATTGCAGTCCAGTATATATGGGCTTGGGATGGGTGCAAAGTAAAACAAAATGTGCACAAGTCTGAATGTGATGTTTGATGGGGTAAAATGTCATGGTCACTACACAGGCCTCCCCCTAGAAGGCCGAGGGACGAGGACTTCGATCGCTGTTGGCTTGCAAATGTATAAAGGCAGAATCACAGGAGTTCGGTTGTATTTGGATTATTTAATCTTCTTGTGGATTGGAATGCATCATCGGTGGGCCATCCCAGCGGGCACACCGGACTACAAAAGCTGGCTAATCCAGAAAAAGGGCCGGTAGGACCTTTCACCGCTGCTGAAAGACGGTGCGCTTGGGAGAGGTCACTCCCCCCACCGCATTCCGATACACTGCCACAACGAAGCTGAAATCCTGTTCGTACTGGCGAGCCGTGGGGGGCCAAAAACAACGAGCCAAACACACGAGCAGCCAAAGCCAGGAAGGCGAGCCAGACAAACGACCAAGGCGAGCCAAATTGAGCCAAGCAGACCACGATCCAAAGGCCAAAGTGGGCGGGCGAGACGACAAAGCGTTGGGGGTAGACCAAAGCATCCAAAAGACCAAACAATTGAGAAACAGCCAACCATTAAACGGACGGACCCAAACGTGCCAGCCTCATGACTTTACCTGATAGATGGGGGAAAAACTCGGGGACAGATTCCGATATGTACTCTGCTAACGGAAAAGCATAATACAAACGATGAGAGAAAATGAAAAAGATTCATGAGGTGTGGATGAGTTCGACAAAATCGGAGAAACGATACCGTGACTGGTATTAGTTTGAGGCGAATCTGGTGACTGGGATTGTGGTGGAGCTGAAAAGCTGGGCGTCGTTACAGGTGGCCCTGTAGATTGCGTTAAGGTCGATGACGAGTCGAGGGCATAAACTAAAGGTTTGTGGTCAGTAGAGACGGTAAAGCTTCTGCCCTCTAGAAAAGGACGAAAATGACGGATGATACCAAGTTCGAGCATGTGCTCGAATTCCGCCTTAGCGGCTTTTAGCTTATCAGGGGCGAGACGTCGTGGCCGTGCAGAAACCGGTGGGCCACGGGTTCGTACATGGTGCGTAACGTTAGATGCGACCGGAAGAGTAGCGTCAGCTGAGCGGACGAGCTGCGGAAACTGTCTGAACAGATCTAAAAATTCCTTATCAGCTTCAGGCTGAATGTAAATGGGAGTGACAGAAACACAAGGTGTGCGAACTCCACATGTGAAAAGCTGGGTCTTTTGGTCAACGAGTTTGCGCTGACGCGCATCGACGAGAAGATCGAAGTGTTGGAGGAAGTCAATACCCAATATAGCAAATGGAACGGCAGCGATGGTGAAAATCCATCGAAAGGGACGTCGTAGTCAAAGGTCAATGGTAAGGGAGCGTTGACCGAAGACTCGAATAGCAGTGCCGTTAGCGGCACTCAAGTTAGTTGTCTGTGGCTTAGTCGCGTAGTCTGGAACCGGTGGGATCACGCTAACTTCCGCCCCGGTATCAACCAGGAACATGATCCCGGTGTTCCTATCAACGATTTTGAAGAGGCGATTTGGACGACTTCGGCCGACGGCGTTCGTCGCCAATACGTGTCGGCCTGTCCTTTTTCTCGTTACGGGATATGAGCATGGTTTTATACAATTTCTAGCGGAACCTCCAAAACGTGCGTCATAACGGCAAATTGGGCGTCGTGTTCGTCTTCCAGATGGGCTAGGGGAACGGGATGGAGAATCCCGTTGGTGCCGATGTAACTTTAAGCTTTGAACTTCTTGCCGTAGCGCGGCTATCTCTGTTAAGAGCTCACCAGTGGAAGGTGGAGTAGTGGTGTCGATGGTTTGGACCGAAGGGTCAACAGTGAAATCTACGTCAGGTGAGCGAAGAGAACTAGACGACGGACACGGTGGTCCGGTGAAGCGATCCATCATATCATCAGCAATATCTGCAACTTCTGACAAAGGCTGCGACTTCTCAAGCGATAGCATAGCTTGTACGTTTTCAGGCAAACGCTGAAGCCATAACTCTCGAAGCAGCGACTCGTCCATATGCAGTCCTTGAAGAAGACCACGCATCTCTAGCAATAGCGCGGATGGCTTACTAGAACCTAGTTGTAGACCAGTAAAAAGTTTAGGCAGGCGGGACTTCACTGAGGGAGTAACACGCTTTATTACCGCGTGCTTGAGAGAATTATAGTGGTCAGGAGGACACGATGTAATAATAAGATCACGTAGTGCTAAAGTAATATCAGTCGGCAGGCGTGTTAGCAAGTGATTAAACTTTGCAGTGTCATTGGTAACATGCTTAGAAGTAAATTCAGCTTCTAAAATCATGAACCACAAAACAGGATCCTTTTCAATAAAGGGTGGAACTACGAGAGATAAAGCTTGCACAGACTGTGAATCTTCACACTTTTTAGAAACTGAGGCCATGGCTTGCGTGGAAGAACCAAAGAAATGGAACGAACTCACCGGAATGCGATTGGGGTCACCAATTATGTAGCGCCTTGACGAATGCTACACAAGAAATTCGTAGCCCGGTAAGACAGAAGACGGCGGGATATAAAGATTGTCTTGAGAAAACAGCACAGTACAATAGCTATGTGAATATAGCTTGAGGACAATGGGAGAGAGTGGTGAAGCAATGAGTAACACCACGTAGGAACGCAACAGCCGGCAACGCGCGAACAAGATGGCGAACCCGGTTCAAAATTGCAGTCCAGTATATATAGGCTTGGGATGGGTGCAAAGTAAAACAAAATGTGCACCAGTCTGAATGTGATGTTTGATGGGGTAAAATGTCATGGTCACTACAAAACCCAACACCTCCTGGAACACTGCCATTGACCACAATCAAACAACCTTGAGATACTTGAAAAGCTTTGTATGATCGATTTTCGAACGGCTAGGCGCAATCATAGTACACCCGATTTTCCGTTGGCTCAGCCGAATGCTTAGTCGTGATTCACCAGGTACCGTTGGGGACGGCGATACTGTTTGCAGATAGTCTGTGTAAATTGGGGTGCTGCGTTTTGCATGTGGGTATAGATTGGTTATCCTAACTTATTTTTTTATAATTTATGTCTCCTCTCGTTCCGGAACTGCTCGCATCACAGATAGCACAAACCTGATAGCTGATGGGACTTCCAAGATTTATATTTCAGTGCGATCCCCAAATTCAGCTTTCAGATAAAGAAGCAAAGCTCGAACAGAGCAAACGGATGCATAGTAGTGTGCCACAAAATATGAGGCACAATGCTCCTTTACTCGGGAAAGACATCAGTCGTTTCAAACCGCCATTTTTAAAGCAATACCAACGGTGATCCCAGTAAATTAAACAAGGTAAAAATTTGGTCCTATATTTTTGGTTACATATTAGGTGAATTTTTATTTTTCCAGCTGTGTGCCGCCTTATTGTGTCACTCTTTGAGAACATGTCTAAGCTTTACTTGTTAGTCCTTGTAATTATTATTATTATCCTTTTGCTTGTCCTCTTTAACACAGTCTGTCTTCCGTTTATTCCATGAGCACACCACTGAACGGAACCACTGAATGTGCTGAAATAGAGAGGAATTCATCGGGAGATAGATACTGCTTCATAAAAGATGTGTGGAAATACATTTTTGCTTCACTTTTGGCTATTATTATCAATGAACACAAAGGGTGATAGCAGGACGCAGATACATATTGCTTTCTGCGCGATGGGTCCGATGTGGTAAACCCGTTTAACATTTTACTGCTGTAAATCTGCCAAATGGTGCATAAGGCAACATTCATTCATTCATATATGCTGCACTTGTTCCGAAAGTCCACACTATATATACATCATGATGGGTTGTTGGACATTTTGCAGGTACAACATCCGACCAACGTCCGGGAGTAATGTTATTATTATTGCCATTACGGTTATTATAAATATTAGCAGCAACATTCGTTTGTCCGACACATGAGCTACCATTTATGGTTGTTAACAACAGCATGGTGGTACTCACGCTTGATCAAGCTCTGACATACAAGGGAACTTAATGTTTGGGGAGCAATCTCAAATTCCTTAAAGGCCGACGCTGCCTGTGGAAGACCAACATATCGCCTACAAAAGACAACGTCAAATCATAGCTCCGCAATGTGTTTTCTGACGCCTTGTAACTACATGGATGGTCCGTTGCAACCAGCCCCACGGTTAAAGACCCGGTTGTACATTATTCCTAAAAGCCCAATTCACTGTACAACGAGTTATTGCTTAGATAAAGCTAGCTTAACAATCCCTCTTATTTTCGTAACAATTTTAGGCTGGCTCTCTACAAGTTCCACGCTCAACTTATTTTGGAATACTTACACTAAAGTTCACTAGTTCACGCAAGCGTGGCCGCCTCGAAGTAGATCGCGTGCAACGCTAGTTCACTGGACGCATTCTAGATACCATCAAGTTGAACCAGCGCGGCAGCTGCAAGGACTGATATTGCAGAACTTGCAGTTACGCAGACTGGTAATCAACTTGTTTTCGTGTTTCAGATACCAAATTATCATATACTGAAACCGCTTGGTTCGTCCAGCAGGTAGACGAAGTTAGATGCCCTGTCAGCATCAGACCCTACTCCATTCTCCTGCCACGAGCTCTATGCAGCATATGTTTCAAATGCTTTCTAAAAACGCTTTTGCATTTAATAAGCCCACCGTACCCATTAGGTAGACCAAGAGAGCCCTCCGTTATCGCAGGGTGCATCAAAAGTTCTTGCTACCTGCACCAATAACTGATAATAATAGAAGCCTAGCCGAATCTGAGTTATTGAAGCTGGACTCTGCTTGCTATTAGCAGACTAGGTGCCTGTGTGGGCTTGCGTGACTCAGCGAAGCAGTTTCGCTTACCATCATGTTAACTTACCTCTGAACTGTTGCAGTGCTCCCAGCTATCTGCTACGAATGTGCACACAACTTCAGGCACTGGACTCTCATTACTCAAAATGATATAGCTCTTTGCTCCTAGCATCCGAGAAAGTCTACCTTACCACGCGAGAAGTAGCGCGTTAGCCTCGATCGTACTGATGAGTACGCACTGTTATAATATTCGCATTCCTATTGCATATATATGTAAATTGCACCTACGTTCAACAGAATTTTTACCACACCACTTGCATTTGCTCCATTCTTATGGCATGCTAAAAAGCATGAATTGGCCCGCGCGATGCAGGGCATTAGCCTCAGTGTCTTCAGGTGAACTTACGCTTATAATCTTTTCAAGCTTCTCCCTACAAGTAGGTGTAAATTGCACGTAAATTTTCAATGGCCTTATACTGCCCAATCTCACTACCTCAGTACTGCTAGTTTGTAAAAATGTTTGACTTACCCAGCGCGAAGTAGTGCATTAGTCTCAGCATACTTAAGCTTTCTCGTCAGTGCAAAGAGAAAAAAAAACTTACAATATGCTAACGTTTAGACTGCCCTGCTAAGTCGCAAACGCACTATATTTGAGAACTAACCTATTTACTGGTGGAACGAACTCACCCGGGTAAATTAAAAATGGCAAATCATGACAACGGGAAAGATGTTAGGTCGCCACATTAGTTTTGTGTGTACAACGCCGATCGATTCACCGAAATCAGTAACGCTTCAAGAATCGTTAGCTTCTTCGTGGTGAGGTTAATCTACACCAGTTCAAATGCTTTTGGTTAGTCTACTTGCTGGCCAGTCCTCACGAAATGCTTTGTGATAAACTAGATGAGCTTCGGTTTGTCGTTTGATCCAGCGCTCGTTGTTTCGCGGTGGACTGGCTTAACTACTTAAGCAAGTTTTCGGTTACCATTTAAGCAAACTGGCGGTCTGTCCTGCATGTGTATAGGTTGCCACAACTGCAGGTGGTTTGCTAAATAACGTGTGAGACCCAACCGACTGACGTGCAGCTCAGCCGATGGTTAAGCGTACGCCTTCGTGTGTTATAAATGATGCGTAACTGCGCGATGGTATACGTGTGCATTAGAGCAGACCTAGGCTGTGCCCAATGTCACTTAAAACCTTGTCTCCTTTGGATGCAAGAACACGTTAACAGCCTTCTTCTCAGCCGCTTGCACTGATTACTTCCGTTTGGTTGGTGTATGGTATGTGTTTATGTAAACTGTGCCGGATACCCGTTAGACAAGAGCTTTCTACGTATAAATACCTCTGCACTCTCTAGCATCTAATTAGTACAAGTGCGACCGACTCTGTAGAATAGGATTACAACAAGACGGCGGTTGCACGCGACCGTGACAAATCTGCCAAAGAGCCGGTAACTTCAGCTCCATCTCACGTTGCAATGTTTAGTGCGCATAAGTGTTCTTTTAGGCCAAACTTTGATGATGATGTCCGGACCCGGTAGGCTCTCTCGATGTTCCACCTTCTACGATACAAAGCATTTGGGTGAATGGTTTCACACATTATTCACACAGCACCCATCAAAAGCTTTCAAAGTGCTATGGAGTAACCGCAACACAAAGAAGCTAGTGATCGCTCCAACTCTATTGATTACGGTGTACCGACCGGCGTTGTGCGCGCAACAAGAAACTGAAACCATCTAGCAGACGAACGTGGCCATAACTTTCAGTATAAATTTACCAATGTTGTTTCGTTCTATTCGTAAATAAGTAATTTCTCAAATCTGCTATGCCGGCGACTGAGGGGAGTAGTCGAAAGTTTAACAGATCCTAAGTTATGTCTGCTTACGATGACGGTATTTCAACTTATTTACTTAAGTTTACTTACCTTTATAATGTATGTCTTATCCCCTAAACTGGGCTGTAAATGAAAAGCACCGTCCCTACTAGCCTTCTACTAATCTATCCGCTTTAGCCCTCTTCTCCTAGCATTTTAAAAGGCCTTACTTACAACACGCTAAGCAGCGCATTATCCTCACTATGCCTTTGCATACTTAATTTTATATGCGATGCATGCCTATGGACACCCAGCTATAAATTGCACCCCCTTCACTAGTAGCTTTGAACAACAACTGCTCTTGTTATCCTATCTGAACTAATCCTTTGCTTCGGAGGTTTGTAATTTTACTTGCTCCTTGTTCCCCGCAATGCACATTACACTCTGCCTTAAATCGTTCAGGCTTCATCACAGCTGGTAGACGAGTACGTTTGCACCTGCCACTTGGTCTAGTAGTTTTCATTCCTTATATTGCAACATGGTTTTATTATACGTCTGGACTTGTACCTTGCAATGTGATTCTGCACTACTTTTGACCACATCTATCTAAACTAGACCCATTTTTGACTGCATAAGCCTGTGGAACTTTAACTGCATCGTTTTAAGCTGTTTTTTCCTAGCTCATTGTAAAAATAAAGCAACGGCGTGCGGACTAACTGAGTATTGGTAATTTTCTAGAAATGTCTTAAGGAAGCTTATTGCGTGGAAAGGAGGTGAAATCGTAGGATGGATGCATACAGTAAAACCGTTGAATATGTCGGGGCATATATGCTCAGCACGGTGGTGTGTAGATATTCCATTCTTCCTAATCTGCTAGGAGAAAGAGCTAAGGCAAGTTTAGCTGGAGCAAGCCAGTGGTAGAGTTGTGCTGCTGTGCAAGGTACCGTGCCATAGCAGGCAATGCAGAGAAGAAAGGAAGCGGCCAGAGATAGCTACGTTTAGAAATAGAGGCAAGTTTGATAAAGAGGGAAGGACAGCAGGAAATGAGCCAGACTGTAATAGGACGCCACAGAAACGCTAGTGTCTTGTATGAACGGTTACGTGATAGCAGGATAAGGCACAGGCGTCATACGCAATAAATAAAGATAATGTGGGTACTCAGAAAATGTAGAGCCTGCAAAGCAAGCGTAGAAATCCTAAAGCAAAGCGAAGCGGTGGGCGGATTTTTGAATCATTCTGTAGTACCATGAAGAAAGATCTAGTGTCGCCTGAGCAATAGAAGGCTAGGGAAATAGCCAGATACCCAATTATGGTGAAGCGACGAAGTTGTGGCGGCAGCAAACCTTGTAACTATACTGTGGGGTTGCACTTTAACAGCAACCACAAAGCTGCTCCTACGGCTCCCCTTCAAAAACGCGTATTCCTAGTAAATCAGATATTATGTTGGAGATAAGAACTCTGTGTAGAGTGTTATGAAACTCTAGTATAGTCTTGGTGGTCCGGAAGAGCACAGGTTGCCGATACATGTAAAAGCTATTTGTGTACAAAAGTTGTTGCGTATGCAGGATTGAGCCCGAAGCAAGATTAACGAAAACGGGCTGGCTTTTTGGGGTACCGAAGTACCTCTAATTACAGAACAAACCAATCTGTACTGACCCATAATTTTGGTATCACCTGTGACAAAAGCAAGAGCTTGCTTTGAGCCCGCTTAGCAACCAAGGTTCCAGTCTAAACTGTTTGAATTTGTTTCGATAAGTCAGTGTAGCTGAACCTGGGAGACGTTCGGTAAACTTTCTTTGCATCCACTCAACTTCCAGTCGGTCAGGCTTGTATGACCATCTAAACACAATTGAGGTGTACACCAACGTTGGTCGAGAGCCGAACTTGTAGTGCTAACCATGATTCCACAAGTAGCATCAATTTACGACTGATGGTGGTGATCGATTGAGCTGCCGCAGAGCTATAGCTCGCCTGTTCGGAGAAAGTAAACAAGCTGGAGTACTGTCCAACTTAGGTATAGATTGTGGTGTACCCTGCAAGTAATACATTATGTAGTTTCAGCACGTGTGGAGGCACACTGAAACGGTATACTCTAACCTTGCAGTTTGGTGCTGAGAACTCCATTTCTCATAGACTGCACTAATGTTCAAGCACTTCGAGGTCATTCTGTACACTGGAGTGTTGGTTATCCAAGTAAGGGTTTAATGATGAGAAGACTACTTGTTGGCATCTGCGAACAGCAATGTTTTGCAGTGAGAGCAGGCGTCAACTAAGTAGTTAACAAATAGAGGGCACGACAGCGGGCCTAAGGTAGCCCTAAAAGTTTTCATTGGTTACTGGCATGGGTTCAGCATCCTGGTGTCTTAGTCGAATCGACTGTGTGCTTTCAGAGATATAAAGTAAACCAAAACAGTAGACGCTTAGGGAGACCGAAAAATCAGTGCTTGGTCAGACGGCCAGGGAGTGGTTTTTGGCTTAAGACGTTCCTCCTGTTGGGAAGGATTATAAAGAACGCAGATTTTGTATCGACTTTACGTGTCCGCCTGTCCAAGAACTGCAAGGGGATCGTCTGACATAAGTTAGCCGGCAAAGTCCCACGTTCGGCTTTGCTAATAGGGTTGCCCATTGCAATCATCATCAACCTTGACGCAAACGGCCCGTGACCGAGGGGACCGTAATTAATAGTGCCCAGCCGGAATTAGCTTCTGAGTTTCGGTGAAAGGTGTTCTTGTATATAGGCCGTTAGCAATGTACCGTTATCTTTGCTAACGTAAAATCGTTAAGGGGTGAGAGCGGGATATCAGCACCCACTTGTTTCAGAAGAGAAGAAGTTAGGCCATCCGGCCCTGGATAACAAAGCGACTTGAATGACGTGAATGCCCTAGTAATAGAACGTAAATCAAGTTCAACAGAAAATAGCTCGTCATTGGTTAGCCTAGAAATGTCAGCAACGTTGCATAGACTTAAGTGAAAAAGTCACAAAAGTGTCTGTTAGCGTATTCGTACAGGATGAGTAGGTCATCCACGGCTGTACCGTCCGATATCTTTCACGAAGTAAAAGACTCCGATGGAAAAATGTATGTATGTCCGCAGTGAGTAACCGATTAGTCAACGTTGGTTTTGCATACTCACAGTTTCAGAAGGTACCATCGAAAATGTGCGCACTTTCCCCAAAAGCAGGTGAGAGTTCGAAACAACTCTCAAGCCGATTTCTAATTTTATACTCCTTGGTCGACCGTCCCACTAATCAAACGTATAATTCTTCTAGTCAAAAAGTGAGAGTGGTTAGCGAAAGCAGTTGAACAACGAACGAAGGCAAGGCATTTGTCACTGCTTGCGAGTACACACTATTATTACACAGTGGCTCCAAAGAGAAGCAATAATACAAACTTTGTTTCGCTCGAACCACCATTAACAAGGGCCTCCTAGACCATTTTCTGCAAGGTTGGAAGAAGGGTACGCAATAGCAGCGTAGCTCTTCTGGAATGGCGGTACGCAAGGCTTCAAAAATCAAATACTACTGGAGACGCGTGGTTAAGCAAAATAAACCAGTCTTGACAACTTGTATCATTACCAAAAATGAGAGGGCCGAACCCGACTAAAAGTAATATGCAACTCAAGGGTCTCCGGTCGAATGCAAATTCTCCGAGACTCTAGGTACATATGCTGAGATCACTGCAAAAGTCCCTCGAGGTGCTTCATTCAGTGTACCCTCTATTGCAAACACCGGTAACGCCAATAGAGCGACAAACATTGGATTAACTTCGCTTGATATAAAGCCAGGCCCACGCTCCCCCGACCTTGCAATTCAACAACAAGGGCTCAACCAATAACTTCTGGCTTGAGTGTGCACCATTGTCACCGAATCTACCGCCAACACATTGCGAGATTAGTTGTCTGACAACAAAACTAGTGGAACTCACTGAGCATTTTCAAGTACGTAAACGTCAAACACACAAACCGGGTGAGAGTTTCTCGTCACCGAAACTCTGCACACCACGCTGAACTAAGCAGTATTCGACTAATACCGGCATCAGCCGTTGAGGCTGAAATCGATTTACTGCATACAAGTGCGTTAGTACGCGGGTCCTGTAAGGTAAGCATCTATCTTGAGGTTTCCTGGAGCACGTGACAATCAGAAAGAAACATCGCAGTTGGAAATAACAAGCTGGGTTGTTTAAGCACATCTATTATTGGCCTGACAGAACCTTCTTCGTACGGTAGCTATGAAGTTGATAACCAAGGTTTGAAACAGCGGTTGTTCATTCCTGAAACAAGTTCCTTAAGCAACGTTATGGCTCGGCCACTCAAAAGGTTACCTCGCTCACCAAATTATAGAGTAAGCGGACCAAGAAACCTAAAACTCCTGGTTCAGTCAGAGCAGATAGTAACGGATGTGTTCGAACGTAGGCGGAGAGAGAGGAAATGCCTTCCATCTGAACTTTGGTTAAAAGCTACTGAAGCCTTGCGAAGACCAGATATGAGACCTACCTAAAAGAGCAATTCTTCCAGCGACTACGAAGTAGCATAAAGTTAGCGCTCGTTTGCGATACTACAGTAGTTCCGGACAAGGAACGAGATCTACCTTGGTCAAATCTTTTCGCAAAAGGCCTGCCACCATCATCCCATCAAAAAAGCGAATAACGGCAGACCTCGCATCTTTCGGCATTCCACCACACTTGGCTCTTTTAGCTCCACGTGGGCTGCTAGAGGTTGAGAAAATATCCAGCTCTTATACAAATGCTCAGCTTTTAAATTTGCTGGCCGAACTGAAGTATCTCCAAATTTCGAAGCCATATAATACTGTCGGTATGGCGGCGACATGGTTGCAAGCTGGGATGCCAGACACTGGCGTCCAGCTTCGGGGCCTGACAGTCGTGCTAAACCACAGGCTTACGAAACGAGGACGGTTTATTCTGTATTACCAGATCGACCTACGGTGCGAGGCGTTTTGAGGATACTGAATTACAGTTCGCCAATTCGCTGTGGTGCCTCCAGCAGTTACATTGCAGATCGACCTGTCTTATAGTTTTGTTGTACCTCCGCCTAAACACTACACCAAAAATAAACTGCCAACTTGTGACTGCTTTAAGCTGACACGAAACTTCCATACACGTACATCCACATCATGGGTGATTTCAACTTACACTATTTAGAAACTACCGCCGCAAACGGACAGCCATTCAGAGCAGTTCTGCAAGTGCTCATAACCAGTGTTCCACTTTACCATGACGCCATTACGCCCACTCATTACAGAGGAGGTTATAGACCTATTTTGCTTGTGCATGTGTTAACAAACCAGGAACACATGACTGATGGGTTGATTGTAGAATGCCTTTTGTGGCACACGGATCATGCACGCATCCGTTCATACCTCATCTTCCATGCAGAATATCGCGACTAGCTACCTGTGCTGATGAGCACCATTACGCCCTACGACCACGTAGCTCAGCTCGTTTGTGCCTCGACCTGGTCACTTCTACCCGAAAGCCATCCGGAAGGTGTTTGCCTTGCATTCGTCAGCGCAAGGAATCAACTGGTAGCGTATGCCTTAGAGCCGTGTTTACATGGGGCTCACAACCGTTTCATTTGTAAGAGGTAGAACGAGAATGCATGATTACACGCAACGCAGTCTGGCAAGAGTACAGCGCATCAGCAACGCTAGAAAATTAAGACAGCTACGTAGCCCAGCGTAACGACCGCACTCAACTGCTTAGGGATGCCAACGTCGCATATCAGCAGAATCTTGCAAAAACTGTCAGTGCTAACCACAACATGCTGTACAAGTATGACAATGGCCGTCGTTATTTCCATGGTGAATTTTTCAGCTCTGGACGAATGGTGGTCTAACTAGAACAGCTACAGAAGCAGCAAAGACGTTGCGAACACAGCATGCTCCCACCTGTTGAAGGGCCAAATCATCAGGCCAGCTTCCAAGTTTGGTTTTCCGCCTCCGGGAATCACCCACAGCACTTTCACTGCCAAAGCTGTTTCGCGAAAGCTGACTTAGCTGCACAAACACAACTACCTGTCAGTCACCACACTTCTCCCAGAGGCACTAGGACAACAACAAGACAACGGACAAATTTTTGGCACAGTTCTTTCAGCGAGGCGTAGACCGGAACCAGATTCACGCAGTGTAGAAACTTGAAAAGCGTACACTAATTCACAAAGCCGGAAGCAGGACTGAGCCCACAACCTACCGCTTAAGGTGACGTTCCCTGTATTATTCAAGGTCATAGAAGCTATCGTTGCTGATGTGTTTATATGTTGGCGAAATATCGTCAAATTAGTTTACCCAAGCTAAACTGCTTTTGTCGACAGAGACGGTGCACAGCTAATTAATTATCTTAAAGGTTTATTTGGACCAAATAAGCTGACGTTAGGAGCAGTTGACTTGAGGTAATTGCATTGGTCGAACGTGTTCGATCGCCTGGATCAGCCTTTCCCACCAAGAGCTATATGACTCGCCTGTGGACCACAAAGAACTTTTGCGTGCTCTGATATGAGAGAATATTTTATGAAAGTCGTGGGGGCCTACTTCAAAAAGTTACTTGGGACAACACAAATAACAAAATTTGATTTTAAGAACCTGTTGATTTCCTCTCCGCGCACTTGCATCTTCGGTCAAGGAAATATATTAAAGTGCGCAATTGGCTGTTTATGAAAGCGTAAAAGACAGACGGACAGACGTTCTTTTGCAGAGCAGGCATAGCCCTAACAAACTTTCGTCGATTTTACCGGTCTCACCTCGAGGATACAATCACAATACGGCGACTTAGATTGTGCAATTAGCAACCGATTCATCTTCAGGACGTTGCTGCCTAGCCACAGTGAGCCAACTAGGTGCTAATCAGGACCCTGGTGCACCTACTTTGCAAGCTGCAGTTAACCTGGCGAGATCCCGTCAAAACACTGCAGCAGTTACCGCACAAGGCCACGCTGAAATTAGGTGAAGTTTCCTCAGGACGCTAACAGTGATGACTCACTTGCCGGTCAATCATTCTCTTGCTGGTCTTAGTGCGGCAGCGCGATTTTTCTCTCTAGTCTACGTCCGCCTGTAAGTCTGGCTCTAGGTCACGTTATCACGTAAGTTCCGAAATCGAATATCTACCGTGCGCTTATGGTGCTATTTCTGAAGAACGTTTTAACATTTCGACTGAGTGGAAAAAGCTAGGAGGCGTTATAACGCTACATTAACATTAGGTTTTGCTGAAATTGCCAATTAGGCGAGCAGTTTTGTCAAATTTCTCCCGGTTTGTTTGCTGAATATATATAACATAATGTGTGCAAACTGGTACTTTTCCTACTACACACAATAATCAATCGCCTTGCATTCACGCTTTGGGCCCCATGTTTAGCAACATCCGAAGCACGTTATCAGTTTCGTCGTAGACACTGCCGTGCTGGTTTCTTGAACATTCCGGCATTTGCTTCAGTTTTGTCTTTTCTGCCCTAAATGTTACCAATTGTACTTTTGGCTTTAACTTGCCTGTACTGAATGTGCAATCAGTTAGTATTGTCATTTGACACGTTGGATCCGTTTTTCTTCTTTATTGAATTTTAGTAATAAGTGGCCCTCAGCCATGTAACTACCCGCCTTATTATCTGAATCATCCTCAGAATCTTCCTTTGTTTCGCCTCTGACCTTCTTTATTTACTTTTACATTTTAATATTGTAGCCATTAACAGAGCTTACAAGTAGGCTTGTTTAGTGTTGTACAATAGCAAGAGCAAGCAAGTTTACATTTAGTGCCACCAATCATTCATACAAGCTAGTGCTCCATCTTGTCGAGTGATGTTATTTACAGCTCTTGATATTACTGAGCAAGTAACGGGAAAGCAATATAAGACTTATTATTACTAAACGATGACTTTTCAGGAATGAGCTCCTCGGCATGGAAGTGTCGGCAATGCTCCGTGGAATACCTGTCGTTTGGCGTTCTCACAGCATCTAGCCACCACAAACCACCTATAAGTTTTGTTTGCCGAAACAGTATTTCAACTGAACATATACGACCAACTTAACTGCATAATCATTTGCCAAGTGTTCATAAGGGCGAAACTTAAGGTGTGAAAAGTTTGAACTCTGTGGGATAGTTTTGAAAACAGACCACCTTTAAACACATCGGCTATATGGAAGACAAAAATCGCACATGGACTTACAGCCAAAACTTGCAATGTAACATTGGAGAAAATATCCACTTGTTTTAATAATCAATAATATTGCCTACCTTAATGAATGTCAATCCACATGCAACAATTTAAGTCATTCTGTTTAGCAATTTGACTGTATATAGTAGAATAGATGAAATAGCTTTACACCTCGAAGGTACCTTAGTTACTTTACTATAGTCCAGAAAATTTACATTAACATTGGATGAATCCACCTTAGCTATCCACGACTGTGTACCCCTAGCATCCGTCCAATATCGCAATATAAATGAATTCGTGTAATAGACGCTGTTTGCCGGGAGAAGTACAACTCATACAAATGGCCAGTCTATAGTTGAGGTAGTCTGTAGCTATCTGACCGAAAGCTGCATTCCTATACAAAACACATTTTCATGTGCGGTAATTGGTGCTGCCGCAATGGTCGAATGACCGTTGTCTTCCTACAATTCACTTTGATTCGTAAAGAGCGTCTAGTGGCTAAGTGATTTGGGGGGCCTTTAACTTATTCACCGTCAGCTGTTATAATATTAGTCAGCAATAGAAAATCGCTCCCTCTTCAAGATCGTCTTGTCCAGTAGTAATGTGAGGAGAACTGTGAAGAATTTTAGGTTCTTCTGTTTCATACAGAAGTTAGATGACTCTTCACGGGCAACCGTTTTTTGCGTTTGGTTTACTTAGGAGCTTAATCATAACCTTCCTTGCTGGAACTGGCAGGAAAGGGTAACTGTCAACAACTATATCGGACGTGTAATATCTTTCTACTTTATTCGAAAATCGTATCTTATTAAATAAATATCACCAAAGCATGCTGAGTAATAACACCTTGAGTTGAGACGACAGTATTGCTTAACTTAAAATGCTGGAAACGTATGCACAACACAGCGGAGGTCGGTAAAGTTCATGATTTCTAATTCCCGCTACAGTCGCGGAGGAGTTGAAGGATGAAAACTTGCTGCTTTAGGTCGGTCATTTACAACAATTCCGAAAGGAAAGACGGGTTTTATTACCTCGTTGGCATGGAAATCCAACGTAGGTATTAGCTTCATAAATGTGCACACCAGTGTGTTAAAATTCAGGATGGTAACATAGAGCTTTCTATTGACACACTGGCAAGATCTAAATTCAAGCAAGATATGAAGAATGGTTATATAAAATTTGATGTCCTTAAACAATTTCCCAGACTGTAGGAAATAAGTGTGTTGCATATCTTTGATTCAACCCGTATTGTTTATTGAAGGTAGGCTCAACAGATGGGTTTCTCCAACAAAACAGTGGCAGGTTGGGTACTACCGCAAGAGCACGTAAAGGTCTGGCTGGTTAATCTGGAGCCGACCCAAGTAAGTCCGCCCAAGGAAGACAAGCTCAAGTCTGGCAGTTACAGCACCACAAAATTGTTTTTAAGTAATTGCTACAAATCCTAATTAATGACGTGCTATCCAAGCAATAACTAATTACAATTTAAAGTAAAAATAAAAATTTCTGAGTAACTACTAACAAGTGGCTCGATGTTGCCTCCAAATATATTTTGTCCTGAGGCAGTAAAGGTTAAGCACGAAGATGGTAAGGGAAACAGCAATTATACCAACATCAGAAATTTAGCCATTAAAACATAATTTACCCATGTCAGCGTTGAAAATCACTGATTTAACCGTATTACGCGTTGCATATTGTTGAAATTGGGGTGAGCAAATGTAGTTCCCACGAGAAATGGAATGGTCAATAAAGAGGCCACGGCAGCAAAATAGTTGGAAATGCCTGATTATGGTATGGGACTCTCCATTCCAAGCTCCACCATAACGATGTTGGTGCCCCTGTTTTGGCCTGGCTCGTTAATTATCGATTGCAACGAGAAGTATGCGTGTGACTGCACGGTTCCGTATCTTAATCCATGCCATTCGAGGCTGGTGTGCCCCAGGGCACCGTTCTAGATGTACGGTTGTTTATATGTCTATCAATGACCATGCATGGAATACCACTTCAAGTTTTCTGCTGTTTGCTGCTGATATCAAAGTATGACGCCAGACCCAGACGGATGTCTAGTAGAATTTACTTCGTGTGGGCTAGATATGTACTTGTGAGGTCACACCTAAACTTATCACAGTTTAACATGGACGAATGCAAGACACTCTCCATACGACACTAAGGTACCTTATGTTAGTGCTTCTTGATTCATTGCTGTCTCTGTTTGGCCATCTCTTGTCCGTTGCCCGTTTTTCCCGAGATTCCCACAGGTACATCCGCCAAAACAAGAAGGTTTATCCACTGGGACTGGCCGACCCATCCTCAAAACGCTTGGTCCTTTCTCCAGGAAATGAAAAACCCACACACTGGTCCAAATGAAGCTCATTCCGCCATTCCGGAGGCGCTACCTTCACGGGGTCTAAACAAATGGGTTTAGCTTGCCTCGTACTCAGAGAACAATTTACTCACCTGGAATAATATATGTACATGGATCCTCCGTTCCACAACCGAAGACAAACAACTCTGGCGTGATTACCTTCACTGCCTCAAACATTCCTATTCGCTAGTCACCTGGAGCTATTCTGATGTCATTTCACGGACAGCGTTGCGCACGTATACGTGGCTATTCCGATGGCCTTCCATGGAATTTTCACTTGGCTAGGGAAACAGTTACACTTACTTGCATCTGCAGGAATCCCAAATCCAATTTGCAGAGAATGACGTTTTTACCTATTAAGGACATATTCAGCCACAAGAAACAACTTCACTCACCGACCCCATGACAAGTCCAGCGTGGATAGCTGGACACAGTTTGCGAGCCGAGCAAGAATATAATAGAAGAGCCGGGCTCTACTAACAATGTGTTTACTCACCTGCATCATTATCATTCGACTCTTCGAATCTTGCATCATTGACCGGCCCCAACGACTGCTGCCGTATCAATACTAAGCCATTCGGCCAACCAACGAAGAATTTTGGCTGTCAACCTACTGCGAATAATAGAATGCAAAATCGGCCTATACGATGCATAGCCGACTTGCACTACTGTTCAACGAAAGCTACGGCAGTGTTCCAGAACGTGGTGGGTTTTCGCCTGGCAAGCGTTCTCCCTATAAAAAGCCACAAATGTCCGCTTAACAACACTGCAACGTGGCGGATGTGACTCGCCACAAAATAAAGTCACAGCTAAGCATTTCACACTGACGCAGTCCTCAGCCTTCTACATCGAACCTGTGCAACTAATTCTGCTATGAAGAATGCTTTGTTGGAGCACAGGTCATCCCTATCTCGCAATGGTTATTGGTTGCAACACAACCTTGTTTAGGCTCCTGTGCTCACGGATTACTACCTGGTGAAATTACCCCCAACTTGTGTTTTGACGGATTTTTGCGCGCCACAGCGCCATAATTTCCCTTGGTCTGACTATTACCTGACAGTATGCTCACTCATGCGGACAACATCTTTTCTTTTATACCTTTCATTAAAACGAAATGTTTTAAGATTCCACAGAAGCTATGCTTGTATGCGTATTTGATCACGCCTTTACAGGTGTGTCTCGTTTTACCGAGAATATACCATTTATTTATTTATTTATCCTACAAGCTAGCGACGCACGTACTGCAGCAGTCATTCGTCAAACGCTACCCTGGCATGGTTGTTCAGGACAACTTAGTTTGTTTCAGGCGACCCGAATATTTATTTAGAACTGTTAACCAGCAAGCCGGCTAGCTAAGACAGGCTTTCGGACAACTAGACACCACTATTTTCATGCAGAAGCTTAATGCTTATATAAGCTTCCATGTCAAACACGCATTACAAGCCTGGTAGCCGTCGTTAAAGCACGACCTTACCGCCCTTGACTAACCTCAACTTCCGGCTTCAAAATACTTCGTTGGAATGAGCCACATGCTGTATGAGCAGAAGCCCAAACGTTTGGGACGAAGCAGCAAGTAGTATCTTCGACTACGAGATGAGTTGAGTATGACTTATAAGATTTTACACAATCCAAAGCTTGAGAGCGCTGTTTACCGCAACTTAGAGGTAAAACCCAAACTTAGAGGCCACCCCTCTAAATTGTAAGAACCCTACAGTCGTCCGGAGTTCCCCAAAAACTTCTTTTTATTCCTGTCTAACAAACCTGGAAAGCTCTTTCCGATTCTGTTGGTTGAGCACTCACGCTAGCCACATATAAAAGTCGGTTGGATGACGCAATCCGCCACTTACACTTTGCTACTTGAAGCTACACCACCATACTCCCAGAAATGTCTTAAATTTATACATTTGATTACTAAACCTGTGGAAACAATTGGATTGCAGGGCTACTGCATTAAAAATGATAAGTCCTTCATTTCGTGTTTTACGACTAACTTCTTTTTACGTTTAAGTGTTTAGCTAACCCAACAAACAACGCAACGGAGCTTGTAAAACTAGGCTACTTAATGCATGTAAAGCCATTGTTTATTGTTCTGTTGCGGCACTACTGCTTCTGTTTGTCATCCAAGCAACCTGGGTATTACAGTTGCTTTTGTCAGATAGCCCTACGTTCAGCAACTGACCAAGAATCGGACTGCTTGTTGCTCTACTCTGGTTGAAACACCTTAGGACGTTTAAAATTAGAGGAAGCATTGGTCTCCCGGGGTCTCTCCGAGATCCGGAACTTTGTGGTGATCCGGGATTGGACTGAGGAACAGATTTCACCCGACGGACGTAATACTCGACAAGTACCTACATGGAACAAGGCTGTATACCAAACAGACCACACAGCAAGCATCACCACAAACGTTGTCCAGTAGGGAGAGCTGGACACGTCTTCATCCACTCAAAAAGTATACATCTGAAAAATCCCTGCAGCAGAAAGTTTGAAGCTTGGCTCACCTGGACACAACTATTCGCGATGTTCCCATTCTCTACCGGCCGCAACAATTATGGCGGCCCTAAGCAAACTATCTGTCCACCCAATAGAGGAAATTGGAAGCCATTTGACTGCGAATACTCAAATATGAAATCAGTAGTCAAGCCGCTTTGCCAGTTCTACAAGTGTTCAAAATGCTTTACTGCGGAGTTGTGGGATGTGGTGGGTTTTCGCCTGACAAGCGTTCTCTCTATAAAAAGCCACAAATGTCTGTTTAACAACACTGCGCCGTGGCGGAGGTGACGCGTTACCGAATAAGGTCACTGCCCACAACTATTTACTGTCAAGTCGACTATCCTCATATTTCAACTTTTCGCGACACGTGCAAGAACACTAGCTCTCTGACAACATGTTACTTCGATACACAGTTCTTCTTGGAAAGAGCACATACAACCAGTTTGCGTTTCCAAACGATAGTTCCTCGCGCAGGGAACCTTAAAACTACAACACAGCACACTTAGCATTAAAACAGAATCGGACATAGATCAAGGCTCTTTTAATCACAAATTCGCTTCAGAAGAACCATTTGTCGTGGCTATCCAAGTAGACAAGCAATTAGATTTCGAACTTGTTACCAGCTCCGAAGTTAAGTTGATACGACCCGGTGTTGTATCTCAACTGCCGAAGAAGCTCATCCTGCGAGAAAACTACGAACATACACTGGACAATTGGTAAATGTATTGGGTACATTTCTTGCACACATATCCTGCGGTAACATTCTAAAAGTTAGTCTACTACTCCGGAATTTTTCACAAATATGCAGACTTGTTTGTTGAGACTAAAGCAGGGTTACTATTAAGTAGAATGATTTTAATTGTAATGTATGCGTCCCAGCTGCTCACAAGAACATAGGACATCCTCGTACGGAAAAGCGCCGGACGCGTTTTGCCCTACTGGGGCTCGTCAGTGATGCGCATTCCCTCGGTTCCCTACTGTAGAGCGACACATGACCGCTAGATGCAGGTGCCAACCAGCCAGCAGCCTAAGTCACTGAGTCATAGGAGACGTCTGCGGGGCTACACAATTTGCAAGCTAACTGGGAAGTAACACGACTTATCTTTCACTGCCACGCAGGTTACTACGTTCGCAGAAAAAAATGGATAGCCTCCGTATGTCATGACTTCCTCTCACAAGACGCTACATCCAAGGCATCTGGAACTAGGAGAGGCTAGGGCATAGGTGACTAATAAGCAGGAGGAGTTTAACTGTAACGTGTTCGTCCCAGCTACTCACAGGTAACTTTTGTAGCCCGGCCAACCTCCCCCATTGCTCAGTGGCTTAAGCTGCTGGCTAGTTGGCATCTACCCCTAGCGGTCACGGTTATGATCCCCAGTAGGGGAACGAGGTAATGCGCAACAATGACGAACCCAATAAGGCGAATCGTGTCTGGTGCTTTACCCGACTAAGTTGCGCTATGTAGCCTGCGAGCAGCTGGGTCGTAAACCAGGATTGTTGCGAATTTCCGTGACACATTTGACACTGAAACCACAGACAGCAACACAAGGCTGAAAGGCGCGTACGGTATGTTGGGCTTTACAGAACAAATTTGGGAGCCAGCTTCGCTGACTACAGGAAGGGTGAACAGTAGAACTCCTTCGGTACTCCGATTGGGCGGAGGTTAGTTTGTCAGTATTGAGAAGCGCTGGCACCGTAAGGATCTGTGTGGACTACAAGGTTACCGTCAACCAGTCTCTACAACCGGAACGATGCTCCATACTAAAGTTGGAAGCCAACTATGCTTCCGTCTCGGGCGACGAACGTTTTACGAAACTAGACCTTAGCCACGCTTATCAGCAGATCGATCACCACAAGAACTCGAATGAATACACCGCCAGCAACACGCACCAAATGCTAATTCATTAATTACGCATGCCATTTGGAGTAAGCCCTGTGAGAACTAGCTTCCAACTTGTTATTTACTCGATGTTGAAAGCTACGCCCAAAACAATCACGTACCTGATCACTGGGCGAACCATTTCTGAACGCCTGCACACCTTGGACATAGTTCTGCAAAGTTTAGCGAAATCTGGGCTTGCCTATAAACAAGAAAATTGTGCGTGGTTTATTCAAAATCCACGTTACCTTGGATATCGGTTGTCACAAGATGGGTTACGTCCATCAGGAAACAAGCGTACTGCACTAATTAACACACAGGCACCCATAAAGGTTAACAACTTGCGGTCTTTCCTAGGAGCGGCCACGCAGCTTTCCCTATGCATACGGTCAGCTTCAACCTATTTGCACTCGCTTCAGCTACCCTTAAGCAAAAACCGATCTTGGAATTGGAACAGAGTGCAAGAACGTGCTTTAACCTTACGAAACCTTTGGCATCCGTCGAAGTTCCTGTGCATCACCACACACGAAATTCCACTGAGCTTGTTGGTGATGCTTCACGCTACGGTATGGAAGCTTTATTACTGCACAAAATGCCGGAATACTCTGGTCAACCTATTGCATATACTTCACGAACTATAACGGCAACAGAACCTTAATGCTCTCAACTTTATCGAGAAACAGCAGCTCTTTTTGGTACTAATAAATAAATAAATAAATATTTTATTCTCGACAAAGCGAGACACGCCTTTTGGGCATGATCAGCATATTGCATTATTGTACATGATAGCGGAATAAGCAGCACCAACAGTGGGAGTAGTACAGTTGGAGACAGTAGTGTGGGCCCATAGAGCCCAAATGTTGTATGTAGTCTATGTACACAGAATGCGAGAGGTAAAGATATTAATCAGATCACTTATATGGTATGTTGATGAGGAACTAGTCCGACGAGGTCCCGAGAGCAATGTAAGTCAGTGAGTGAAGTATGAGGAAACGGGTGAAAAATACTTAAGAATAGTGGTATGTCACTAATCAGATATGAAGGCGTGTTCGTGCAAGAGCCGATATATACACGGAACTTGTAAATGTGGTGACGGTCAACTTGCCAATGTGTTAGGGGCGGTGACTTTATTGAGTGGCGAGTCACATCCGCCACGTCGCAGTGCTGTTAAACAGACATTTGTGGCTTTTTGTAGGGAAAATGCTTGCCAGACGAAGACCCACCACGTCCTGGAACACTGCCGGTTCTAACCATACTTACTTGGTCGGCCTTTTGTAATTTACCCAGATCATAAACCACTTTTATTACTTTTAGACAGTAAAAATAGATTCAGCAAATGGCCCACCCAAATGTCCGTTTAGCCTTGATACTCTCTGCATATACATAATAACTTTAGCATGTCTCCAGATGGCAAACTGCCACTGCTGACGCCTGCAGTCAGCTTTCATTACCGAAACCAGTGGAATTAGCCCCACAGGTGCTCGTGGAACTGATATAGCGCCTTAAGAACATCCCAGTTACCTCAATAAACATACATCGGGAAAACGACAGGTGTCCTATTTGTGCACTCGTGACACGCTATGTGGAAATCGGGTAACCAGAATATATGACCAAGAAACTCATGCCTTTACGTAATATACTGACACAACTCCGTCACTATACCGGATGTGTACCGTGGGGAGCCCAGGTTTTGGTCCCAAAACCTGCGATCAATTAGCATACATGAGCTGCATGATGCGCCCCCGAGCGTTTATAAAATGAAGTTGCAAGCCTGTAGTTGAGTGTGATGACTTGATTTAGACAGGGACGTTGCGTTGAAAGCCTGGGGTTACTTGCTTTGACAGGGACTTGGAACGCTGTGCTCCGGATGCCAAGGGAGCTATGGAATTTGCCAAAGCACCATGGAAACGTATTCACGTTGACTTTTGGCCCGTTTGAATGTCAGTTGACGTTGTTGCTCAGTTCGAGTGGCTAGATGCCCACGGCCTGATTACAGCAAATTCAGATAACACGCTAGTTTAACTGCGTACGACGTTTGCAGACTTAGGTCTTCCGGGAACACCAGTGTCGGACAATGGAACCGCATTCACTGGTGCCTAATGTTCTGTCTTTCTTATCTCCAATGACGTTAGATACGTATCTACTGCGCCTTATCATCAGTCTACAAACGGTTTGGCTAGGAGGACTGTGAAGACTGTAAAGAATGTATTACTGAAGCTAATAAAGTTTCACTTCGCGTGCATTTGGATCGTGTTCTTTTCGCTTATGAAAACACCGCAAAGGAAACCACCGATAGAAGCCCTGCGCAATTCATGTTAGGCTGTCGGTTAGGTACACGGTTAGATATATTACACAGTCCTCTTGTTTCGGCTGTGTACAAAGAACTAGAACGCGCAAAGCAGCGCACCAACGCCGGAAGCGGCACCAGGCTCGTGGAAGAATCAGGCCCCATTTAAGTCCGTTTACCTACAGATTTCGGGTGGCAACCGGCCCTTGTAAAAACAGCCAACGGGCGAATTATTGAAACAAAAATGGAGGATAAGAGGATGGTCAGGCGCTACTTAGGTTACATGCGTCCGTGACCGTGGAGGTTAGCAATAACAGGTGAGTCAGAAATCCGGACTCCGAAGCTAATCGATTCACGGGTGACCGATGACAAACCACCGAACCAAGTGCCTATACGTTAGCCTACACGCCGAAGCCGGCCGGTGGATCGGTTCCAGAATAAACAGCGCAAGCCACAAATGAGGGTGATATGTTTGTCGGAGGCTCAGTGTGTGCCTGCGTTCATGTGAACGTAATGCATCTATTGGCTGCCTGCAGTAATCATTGCGTTGTACTTTGCTTAGGTATTCATGCGGCTTCCATTTCCTTGCACTCCCTTGTTGGTGTACATTGGTACGTGAATCTTTATCTTACTAAGCAGCTGTGTTTTCTGATTTCGTTCTGGTGTAACGAACATATAATCAGCGCCATAGGGCTGCAGTTCTAGTTCTTCCTTTCCGCATCTTAACTTAAACTTAAAACTATGATCAGTTTAAAGTTCCGATTTTTGCGCGTTTTGGTACTTCATAATTGTACGCGTACGTTATGTGTCCGACGCAGCTGGGACTGACGTTGTAGCCCACACAAGCTAAAATCGGGTGATTTATGCGGGTTACTTCCGCTCTTCCAGATCGCCGAGGTTGTAGCCAGTATGTACACTGTATCAATTTAGCTTCCAGTAAGAAATATACATGAGCCATTTTCACTCTTCCAGTTCCACTTAAACTTGAACTAGACCAACCTTGACAGTGAGCTGGTCTGTGGCAGACGCTTGTATATTATGCAAAGTTTTCGGCTTTACGATAGCGCCAAATAAACCCCAAATGCCCTACCTGTTTGTCCGGAATAAAATGCAGAATTTTTCCCATCTCATCAACCTAGGGGTCACGTTGGCTTCAGAACTGAATTCTAACTAGCATCAGTGGTATGCTAGGTGCAAAGCTTTCAGTATGTTGTGGATGATCCCCTAGGCATTTTGGGCCAACACTATAGATAAGCTTGTTATGTTGTTCTCAGCTTTCGTCAGGCCACAGTTAAATTATTGCATTCAAGTTTCTCCACATTGCTTAGTGAGGGAGAGTATGTCAGTAGCGAGAGGGTTGAAGGTTAGAATCAACATGGTTTCTGGGCTAGGGAACGTTTCTTACCCAGAAAGATTACTTATGTTGGGAATGTCTTTACTGCATCATCGCCACCAGCAAGATGACTTTATCTTGGCCTAGTGCATACCCAGCCATAAAATGGGGCCCAATTTAGCTAGTCATACTGAACCAGCTGCACTTCTATTTCTCCAAATGCACTCGATGGAGCAACATTAACCTCGATCGGATAGAGACCGAATAGTACTTCGTTTATTACACAATGTGGTGGCATATTATAATTCCCTGCAAGAGAACATGGTGTTCTCATCAACGGTGAGAGTTTGAATAGCAACGACGTCTTCGGTCTTTAGTTTCCAAGTTACCCCACGTATTTGCTTATTTGCCTTATTATATTAGTAACTCTATATTACTTTATGTTCATAAGGCTTTTGTTGCTTTCGTACTTCCATTGTTTACTTCGCGTGTCCGGTGCTTTCGGTAGTTCCAAGAAAGTTTGTGTGTGTATTAAGCGGTTGACCTTGAGGTGATTCATGCGCGCTAGTCTGCCTGAGATCAAAGACGCGCCAAGGAAGGAAACTCCCAAGAATTTATCATAAACATTCCAGTCTCACTTGAACCCTGAACGACTTTATGTGGCCCCGCTGGCAGTGCATGAAACTGCACAAACGGCTTGCCAATCGAAACAAAGCGAGGGCTCGGTAATCGGGTCATCGTCGAGCGCTGCAACTTGCTTCCAGAAATGTTGTCAAGAAATATGCTATTAAATGGTTTAAACGTCACCCATATGCGCTTGTGTGGCAACACCCACAATTTTCTAATTCCTGCCTTATTCTCAGTTTCACGCTTCCATTCTATTTTCTGTGCTTTCCCTCACCGTTGGTGTTGACCACCTTCCAAATGATTTTTACTAATTGTTGACTTTCCGTCTGCTTCATGACAACTTCCCGCAGCCGATATAGCAAAGACTGCTACTGTATGGAAGGTGGGCATAAATTGGTGTACCAGTGTGTGGTACAGTGGGTTCATTTTAGGCTCCTCAAAAAGTGAGAACACCCCTACCAACGCCTAGCAACTAGACGACACGCTCAAGTAGGAATACTTACGGGATTTACATTATCGTTTTAGTCCGACTTAAACTTAAACTTTCCCCAACAGCAGCAATACAGCCGCCGTACCAAACCACACAACCAAATTTCGGTCGATTTTGGTGCCGTGCGCTGCACACTCCGGGGTTGAGTGCATGGTATGGCCTTGAAATTGCTCTGCTTGATTTAGTCCAACTAAGTAGCCTAATGGCTTGTCCAAAGCCACGAAGGCGCGCGGGGCTAATAGCGGTCTATTCGTCAGCGCTGTTTACGCGTTTACACACCCTAGCAATGATTTGGTAAAAAGACCTCTACCGCCAACTGACCGAGCTCCGTCGCCAATGAGGTGGCACAGACACTGTGGTGCAGGCAGATGATCTGAATACTTAAGCTGGAAAATTATCCACTGCTTCACTGCGCCTGGGGAACCAACCTGGTGTAGGCGCTTGTAATGATAAGGTTCAGCAGTTAATCCAATTGTGTGAAGATGCCCGCTTATTTCCGGCTGGAACTAACTTCCGACACAATACCAGCCGGAGGGTGACATGAGGCCCACCAGCCACGAACCAAATTCGGACGCAAATTGACCACCTTCCAAACAGTTAACTCCAGTGAGGCTGCGTCCAGTACCGTCACTAGATTCGGAGCACATAGATGTACAGTTGTATTAACCAGCTATAAGCTTTCTCATCAGTTAACCTGCTAATGCAACTTAATGTTTAACTTTCACATTCTTCCGACTACAGTTTACCCAACCATGCTGTATGTTTTTTATCGAACGCCAACGGACAGCCTCTTACTTGTTCTATGCTGATAACCAACAGCAGTTCTTACTGTGCATCTGTGAAAGAAGATGGTATACTTAATTTCAAACACCTTCAAATGATGGTCCAACTGATAAAGCGTCCCGTATCCCTCAGCGTATAAGCTACGTAGAGTTGCCCGATCGCCCTAGATGGCAGAGCCGATGAACGGTGCGAAAGTGTCACCCACAAGCAACGCCTAAAATAAATCCTCTGCTATAAATTATTATGCATGTCTGAGGTATATTTTCATTTCCCTCTACTTGCCCTTACAGCTGCCAAACCTCAGGAACATCTGAAGATATGGCAGTGCGTTTGCAATGTATTTACCTGGCAACCATTTCTTATATTTGAGGTTTTCCTAATGGTTAGATTAATTACAGCGTTGCGCTGTAAACCTCTAAACGGCTTTCGGTTAGGCGGCTAGTTTGCCGAATATGCACCCCTTGGTTCCACCTGGTTCGGCGGCAGTGCTTGCAGACGTGGTTGGTATTCGCCTGGTAAGCTTACTTCTACATATCTTCAAATATGATCGTTTAACTTCGACGTGACATGGCAGATTTGATTGGCCACTGAATACACTCATTGCCCCTTGACTCTCGCTGAGCTGCGTTGTAATTCAAGGGCGTGTTTTGCCTCTGGTCAGAGGCGGTCCTAATAGCATAACAACCACTTGTTTGGTCACCGGCTTTCAGCCTATGGTCATACTTTTATATTGTTGTGCTACCTTGTAGGTTAGGTCCCAAATATAAGTCTAGGGGCGGGGCTACTTGCTAAAACCAGCTACTTTTGTCTGGGCAACCGAGTGGTACCGCGCCCACTGACGTACCACGGATGGATTACACTACTAATTGCCCTCCTGCAAAGTCTACTAGCATTATTGTCTCTGCTGCGCGAACTCCGTTCACAGCTTGTGCCGCATCCAATTCCGCAACTATACCTATATCTTCCCAGTCACTGACAACCGCCCACTGATCGCACCTGCCCGTCTTATGAGCCGAAAGTTGAGTGGTCGTTGCCCGATGATCATATCATCCTCAGACTCAACCAAAAGCAAAGCTTTCCTTCTTCCTGGTTGTCCATTCGGCTTGCAGCATTCAATGTGTGCACTGTGATGCAGATCGGAGAACCAGCATATCTGGCCGGGACCCTTGAGACACGCTTGGTGGATATCTGCTGCCTTTCAGAAAGCAGGTTGCAAGATGCCAGTACAGTCATCAGCATGACGTCACTGGCAAACCCTGACGTCAAATACCAATTGTGCCACTCCTAAGACCCAGTGGCCCACACTTCTGACCAAGAGGGTGTCGGTGTTGCACTAAATGACTGAGCTGTGGTTCCTTTGCTTGACTGGATCACAGTCAACATTTGGCTGTTTGCAGTCAGACCACGAGGATTGTGTAAGTTGTGGAAGCCTCATGTTGTTACAGTGCCTTGTTTGTCACCTTCGCCAGCGCCCATACAGACTACATCTCAGACGTAGTCAAGGATTGCTTTCGCCAGCAGCTGCATGAGCTGCTGCGTTCCGCTAAGATATCTGGCTCTGTCTTTCTTACCGGAGGTTTTAACGCACGGGTGGGGCGCCTGTCACCAAGCAAGCATCACCTTAAGGCTAGTGTTGGCTTCGGTTTTAGCAGATCAGACAATGGCGACAGACTACTGACTCGGTACGCTGATCATCCCTTGTTTTTTTCGAGTGCAAGTTTTCGTCATTCAAAAAGACAGACTGCTGTTTGACCTCCGCCTGCTCATACACAGCATGGTCCCTGCATTACCATATAGCAATGGCCTACAGGTCTGGACTCCGACAACGCACTGGTTTGTGCCAAAGTTTGCATGCTTTTCAGAGGAGCATCTAGACGTGCTCACTGCTTACCAAACGTCGAGAATCTGCAACATCCTGCGATGTTAGCCACCGGGCTTCTGGGTCAACACTGTTTGCTTATCCTCAGACGATGGTCTCAATTCGCAATGGACGCACGTCAAAGCCGCCATAAGTTCTGCCTGTACTGTCAGTGGTGAATTTACTTGACACCCGCCGAATAGCTGGAGCACCACTTCCTCATTGTCGCTGATGGACAGACGCCCCTCGGTTCCAGCCGAAACCATCTGTGGTGAGGAAAGCCGATCCCTGCATCTTGCGGTACGTAGTAGAGTACAGAAGAACCATGAGATCTGGTGGTGTAGACATGCTGGAGGGCTTGAACAAGCTAACCTCTGGTAATACCGAAAAACCTTTCCATCCCATCCGAGTCAAAGGAGGGTTCCGAGCAAGAATAAGCGAAACAATCTGCAAAGAGGATGGCTCCCTAATCGTTAGCGACGGTTGCAGCAACAGGCTGCACAGTTTCCCTAGCAGTTTTGCTGGCCACCAGCTCCTTCTGTTCTCCCGAGGGCGCACTGGTGAAGAATTGACTATCCCAACTGAACTTTCCTTTCACCAGGCAAGCTGATGGGATCACTGCTATCTGAAGCGTCAAAAGGCACCCGGCCCTGCTGGTCTACCTCCTGCATATTTAAAGAAGGGGCTCATCGACAGTTCTAGCACTCACCGATTTGTTCACAGAAGTCAGGGCGAAAGAGGAGGTTTCCTCATCCTGGATTGAGTCAGTAGTCCTCTCCAGCTTTACAAAGGGCCTGCGCACATACAGATTAATTTACAGGAGCATTAGTTTGCTATCCTTTGTTTGCAACATTTCGGTGTCCATCGTTCTTCGCAGTCTATCCCCAGCGTGTGAATCACTGCAGCAAGAAGGACCGGCTGGGTTCCTTCCTGGTCGAGGCTACATTGATCAGATTTTTATACTCCGCCGGATTCTCGAGCTCTGCCATGTGTATGAAAAGCCAACGGTTGTTGTGTTCTGGGATATTCATGCTGACTTCGCATCTATCAACGGGGCTGCATCGTGGTACTGTACATCCTTGTGCACATTAATTGAAACAAGCTACGATTGTGTCCCTTTTTCTATGAATATCATATTTTTATATAAGAAAGCTGCCATTTTGGCATTTATTTTGTAATTTTATTTTGGGAATAGATATTTCATCATTGTTTGTGAATCAGACGATGAAATAACTGCGCATGTCTAGTCGTTACATCACCCAAGATTGCGTCATACTTTTTATGGTTAGTAAGGTGTTTGTTTCAACTTCTCGTATTTTGTGATTCAGTCATTGTTTGAGATGGACGTGACTCCCAGAAGGCGCATGAAGATTGTGACCTTGCACGAACACATAGACAAGACCTACAGGGACATAGCAAGAATAGTAGGCGTCAGTCCGGCAACCGTCAGCCGTGTGGTCAAAAAGAAAAAGGAAACGGGATGCATTTCGCCAAAAAGCAAATGGAAATGTGGTCCTAAGAGGTAAACCACTGCCACGGATGACGCTTACCTAATACAAGAAAGTGTGAAAGATCCTCGAAAGACTAGTGACGCATTAAAACGTGATTTGGGGGAGTTTAGAATAGAAATCAGTTCTTCAACGGGATCTGTGCCGTGTAGGTTGAGGAATGGTATTCCTGGGAATTTTGTTCCTACTCTGCGTGCACTGTATAGTCTGACCTTGAGTGGAGTTAGGGCTTATGGCAAGATTTCCCCTTCCTTTGCTGTCATCCGTGAGACTCGGAAAACATGCCCTATCTCCCCATTCCTCCACAACTTTGCGATTAATGATGTCCTCAAATATGCCCCAGAATATTTGTCGAAGGCTGGCGTTGAGACCCTACCAGGTAGTCGAGTGGTTGACTTTTATTACGCTGATGATATCCTATCGTTGGTTGACTGTCCGCAGGCTTTACAACTTGCACTTAACCGCCTGGCGGTTAAAACGTTAAGTATGGCAGGCACTTTTCACCATCAAAGTGCAAAGCGCGTTTTTATGACTGGTACACACCCTTACCTGCTCTCCCTATACATGGGGAAACGTTCGAAAGTGTACAGAGTTTAGCCTGCCTGGAAAGCTGCATAACTGCTGGTGAAGCTGTTGGAAACAAGCTTCCGGTGCGTATCTCAAGAGCTCATCTCCCCGCTCTAGGCTGGGACATTTATGGCGCCACCCTGTCATCTGTCTCTCTAACAAAGAGCGGGTTTAAAGTACTACTGTCAGCGCTGTACTGCTATACGGTTGCGAGATTTGGTCTAATCGTACCTATGACCTACCTCGACTGTCTGTCTTAGAGAACCGTTGCTAGAAGTCCATTGCCCGTGCATTGGCTAAAAAGCGTAACCAAAGCTGAAGTCAGCCAGCGAGTCTTGAGTGGAGGCATCTACTCACTCGAGGCAGTTGTTTTGCTGCGTCAACTACGATTGCTAACACACGTACTGCGTTTGCCCGTTCAGCGCCTTCCGCGTCGGGCCTTGTTCGCGGTAGCTGGACAGGGTTGCAGGAGGTGGTGTGGTAGACAGCCTACTATTTGGAGAAGCGGGATGAATAGGCTGAAAAAAGAGCTATCCGCAGTTGGCTTCTTCCAACTCCCTGGATGGAGTCCCAAGGATGTTGCGTGCAGTTGGTCGGAAACCTTGCTAGTCCTGGCTCGCAACTTAACTCTGGCGCGCATGTATGCCAGCTTGTTGTGGTAATGCCCCACCCCTAGTAAAATAGCACCAAACACTCAAAACCTGAGTGGAAAAATGGAAACAAGTTGTTTTCTTTACTTCTTTTACTCTAACCCTGTTTTCGTATTCCGCCATGGTTGCAAAAGCACAAGATCTATATATGTATATAGGTATATATATGAGCGCGAGTGAGCGCCCCAAGCGACGCGCTGCACTGGTCGCGATGGAGCTAGCACGCTACCACATCGCTATTGCGGCGCTCAGGGAAACCCGGCTCGCATTGCAAGTTTGGTTGCATGAAGCAGGTGCTGGCTACACATTCTACTAGGCCGACAACGCCGCCGCAACACTACATGAGCATGGGGCCGGATTTGCAATATCCCATTACCTCTATGGCCAGCTCGGATGTGAACCGAAAGACATCGGCGCGCGACTGATGACTGTACGCCTACGACTCAGAAGTGGTAAGTATGCCATCTTTATAAGCAGGTACGGTCCGACCAGGTGCTATCCTTGTGGCACGCGTGAGCAATTATACACGCAGCTATCCTCCATGACACGGTCTGTGCCGAGGAGCGACCGACTATTTCTGTTGGGTGATTTCGATTCGCGCGTTGGGCTTGATGACTCACTGTGGACAGATGTCGTCGGTTTGCATGGCATTGGTTCAGCGAATGCGAGCGGTGACAGGCTGCTCTTACTCTGTGTCGCTCACGGCCTGACGATCACGAACACCCGGTTTGCACTGAGCGCGAGTGATTTAGCAACTTGGAAGCACCAACGGTGTGGTCACACTCACCTGCTCTACTATGTCATCGTACGCTATCGTGAAATGCGTGAAGTGCACTTGATACATGTACTGCGTGGAGCTGAATGTAGCACTGCTCATACGTTGGTACAGACCAAACTGTACATATATTTTTGTAAAGCTAGGTATTGCACACTCACCGTAAATCGTCTTAACTTTAACATTCCCTCGGTAATGTGGAAAAACGTATTGAGCTGGAGAAGATGATGGCTGCACGCCTGTGTGATGTGGAATGCGTAGCTACAATGGGGACCTGTGGAACCATTTTCGCGGCCAGGTAACAGCTGCTGCCGAAGGGACCATCGGACGCAAACTGTAAGCGTCCTGGTTGGTTTGATGAAAACAATGCGACGATTAATGCATTGGTATCGGAGCAGCATGCAGCATTTGCTGCACAAATGGCAGACCCCAGTAACTTGGGGGCGAAGAGACAGTTTCGCAGAAATCGACGGCGACCGACGCGCGACCCCCGTCTCAATAAAAATGTATGGTGGATGAAGGAGGCGGAACAGATGGGATGCTACACCGAGCGGCGCCAACAAAAGGAAGTCTAGCTCCTTGAATGCGGTGTATAGACCGAGGCCGGAGCCGCTGAGGATGCTGATCAATGGTAGTTCAGGCGCTTCCTGTACACAGACTGCATACATAATGCAGCTCCGGCGGAAAGATTTTGACGGTCTCTTGAACAACCTTTCAGAGATCGACTGGCCTGCATTAAACGGCCATTGGCAGTACGATGTAAAGGCTTGACTGGCAGACACGCCGACGTTGGATCAGAGGCAGGGAGCACTTGTTCTTCTGCGAAATAGCAAGTGTACGGGTGCTGACGGGATCCCGCCTGTAGTATTGAAACATGGCGGACTTGCCTTGGTAACTGCGCTGCACCACTTGGTGCAACACCTATAGATTGGTGAGGTGCCCCCTGAACTGAAGGATTTCATGGTGCTACCACTGCAAAAGGGCAAAGGTTCAATCTATGTTGCACGAATTAACGTGGCATTGACTTTCTGAGTTGTGTGGGTAAGGGGACTGCCCGAACCCTGCTCAACCGTCTCGTCCGTCGGGTTGTGGAACCTAACGTGGCCGAAGAGCAGTGTGGGTCGGAGCACTGTAGATATGATGTTTACGGCTCGTCAGTTGCAGCAGAAGTGCAGAGAACGACACCAACCATGGTACTCACTTTTTGTTGACTTCACCAAGGCTTTTGATACGGTGAACCGCGTAGCATTGTGGCTGTTGTTGGGTAAGTTTGGTTGCCCGCGTAAGTTTGTAGGTTTAATTGCATATCTGCATAGTGATGTACGAGCAAGGGTGCAGCTGAGTTGGGAGACTTTGATGACGTTGCATCTGTCTCTGGTGTGAAATAAGGCTGTGTAATAGATCCTGTCCTGTTTAAGATAAATCTTCACGCAATGATATCTTGTGCTATTGATGTAGCTTGTGCTTACGGCGTTTGTGTGGAGTACTGTATTGCTGGTGGGTTGCTGAACGTCCGTTTTTTCTGTTCGAGAAACATAGTCTGTGAAACAACTATCCGTATGTGGCTGCTTGCTAGCTATTGTGCGTTGTTTGCACACCACGCGGATGAGTTGCAGCACATGACTAGTGTTCTGGCTTCGACAGCGACCGAATTCGGGCTCACTATCAACACAAACAACACTGTCTGTCTCTTTCAGCCTTCACTAGAGGTGCAAACTTCAAGGTTGCCGCAAACCAGCATTGGTGCTGAGGTATTGGAAACCACCTTCCGCTTCTGCTACCTTAAGATTGTGATGCCGACTGACCAGCAGATACACAGTGAGCTGCGTATCCGCTTGTCGAAGGCAGCGGCGGCATTCGGGAAGCTAGAGTACCGAGTATGGAACAACCATCAGCTTACCATTGGCACCAAGCTGATGGTGTTCAAATCCATGGTGCCGTCCGTTCTCCTTTACAGTAGTGAACCATGGCCGATGTACCGGCGGGACGTGCGATATCTTGTGCGGGTCTATCCACAGTGTTTGCGGCGGATTCTGCACACTGGAAGTGGTGACAGGGTTGCACACACGGAAGGCTTGTGTTGAAGTGGAAGGTATGCAGTGGATTGCATACCCATGCTGCGACACCTGAGGTGGCTCGGTCATGTGAACCGTATGGATTCGACTCTGAAGCCGAACCCGCTTTCCGTTTACCCCGAGGTCCGGAACTTCTTTGGGATCTGGGATTAGACTGAGAAACAGAGCTTCCGCCCGGGACAGGACAAACTAACCCACAAGGACCTACAAAGAACATGGTTGTAGACCAAATGTATACAACTGCACTCACTGCTATGACCGTTGTCCAGAAATGATAACTAGGCACGATTCCTTCACACCCCTGAAAAGTATACATGACTTGAAAAATCCAGACACAAGAACCTGGCGTTTTGCTCACATGGACCCTCACAAAGACGACACTTCTTGAAGCGCCTGTCCTCGGTTGGCCTCAGCGATTATGGCGGCCCAGCTCAAGATATCTTATCAAGTAACCGGGGAAATTGGAATGCATTTAACTGCGGATAACCAAGTGTGAAATTAGTCGACAAGCTGTTCTGCCAGTTGTAGATTAATGTAAAAACGGATTTCCGACCGTGTTCCACGAAGTGGTGGGCTTTCGCCTGGCAAGTGTTCTCCCTATAAAAGGCCACAAATATCCGTTTAACAACGCTGTGACGTGGCGAATGTAACTCGCCACTGAATAGTCACTGCCTACAGATTAATACGGGCAAGTCGGCTAGAAGCATACTTCAATAATTTATCGACACTTGAAAGAATGACACTCTGTCTAAATGTATTGTTTTCACTACAACTATAGTGCACTGACTATTGCACCGCGCACGCTGAAACCGATCGTATCGTCATGCACTGACGACTTTATTCCTTATGATCACTTTTACGATTTCCGAAGCCTACACAACTCCGGTTTACTGCCGAGTACATACATAGCAACGTGTTTGTTGCGAAACATAGTTGCATGTAACTGTTGATCATGCCTGGTTTGGTGTGTTTCGATAAATTCGAGAACAAACTTTAATTTTATTATTTACTATTATATGGTCAGCTGAGGACTGGGAAGCGGCACGTGAGGAAACAAAAGTTACGTTACCAGGAGATGATAAAAGTGAGCCCATCACGTTCTAACCTTGATTGCAGGTAATGGGAATCGGTAGTTGACCGACGTGCATGGCGCGACCTGATCACAAAGGCAGTTGCTAAAGTGCGCGCGAAAACCGCATGCATGCGGAGAAGAAGCGGCAAGTGCGGAAGTGGCAAGCACCGATAGGTTGTACGCCATCAACATCGGGCGCATAATGCTGTAGCACGTGCGGGCTTAAATGCTTGAGTCCGGCAGGCCCAATGAGTCATGAGCGTGGCCACTGGGAACCACCACTAAATCAGCGATATGTCCTGCAGTGGACGTAGACCGAACGGGCGCAGCGTTTGTAGGTACACTGCGTTCGGTTTACTAACCGCGTACTTGCATGCTAAATCACTTTATTTTAAGTTGTGGGTTTTCAATTTTGTCCTAATGATTCTCTTTCTCATATTATTGTCTGTCTGTACTATCCTTTTTAAACTTGCACACATTGCTAGCACTAATTATGGTTAATTTTAGTAAAATTTTCGCTTTTGTGGCATTTTCTTAAAATATGTTTTCTGCCCTCTTGAACTTATCGCGGATTCGTTCGCAATCGTTTTTATGCGTTCATTTATTGAAGAGTTATGTCTCCGGATCTATGCATTATCCGACTTATTTTAAATTATCTTGTCGTTAAACTTGATGGGCTGTTTCTTGATATCCTCTGTGTGCCTGCGCTGGATGTGCAGGTTGACAAGGTGTTTACCTGTCTATTACCCACTACCTCGTCCATACTGATTCCAGGAGACAGTTTGTTGTTGCTGGAGGGGACGGGGTGCAGGTTCTTGTGGCCGTGTTAAGCTCGAAGTGTGGTTCCATACACTCAGTGAGGAGCGGACTGCGGTCTATCCACCGCCTTGTGTGCACTTAATTCTCAAGTGCAGCGTGTTTGTGTTTGCCTGTGAAGGAGTGTGGGCCGGCTCCGTTGATGAAACTTGGCTCCCATCCACTTCCTCCCGGTCTTATTCCGTCGGGTTCATACTGAACGTGAGGCATGTAGTTGGAGCTGTGGGTGGTGAAGCGCAGGCCATCCATGGTCGTTCTGTAGGCGCAGGCCTTCTGTGACCGGCCACAGTGCCAAGAAAATCCAAACCATAGTGTTGCCGACCATATATATAGTAAACCCGCTTTATTGCCCACCAGGTTAATAGCCGTCCTAGCTTTATTGTCCAATTTTTCAAAGTACAAATTCTATACGGTTCTCCGCCGTGCATAGTAGTGCATGCGCAACGTAAATAACTAAATAATTAAATATTTTATTCTCGACTATGCCATCACCTGCTTGCAACTGGCTTCGATTTATAAACGTGAATAATGTCTTTTGTCTGCCTGGCCTGCCGCAATGGCGTCACATCTTTTATCAAAGCTGTCCAACGCTCTTTCTGTGACAGATGGCAGCACGCAGTTTGTTGTGGCGCCTGAGCAGGACTGTACCCTGAGCTTCAGCTGCGTACCTACCCGGTTATTCGCGTTCAGTGTGACACGTGCCCAACCGCTGGGAGCAATAACCACCCATCCACTGATCGCGCAAGTCTCCCTCTGCGTTTCTTGTTAGCTGAGGTTGGGGTCTCCACAGATGACGAGCCTACGCCACCCTCTCCAACTAGCTCAGATGCAGACTCTTTGCGACGGCGGAGTTGACACATTTCCTATTCACCTACGACAGCACCAAAGACTGAAGGACGGGTCAGCGTGCCGCAGCCAAAGACAAATGCGAATGTAGCGGGAAGTGGCGTACCATCAACTTCCGTCACGCCAAACGCTGCTGTCCGCAAAACGACCGCCAAAAGCTGAAGTCTAAAACAACACCGAAGTCTAGTTCATCCCACCTACGAGTGAGATTTAACAAAAGGACGCAGCTGGAAGATCCGATTATGCCTAAACCCAGCACATCTAAACCATATGTACCTGGTGGAAACAACCGATTCTCCCGTGAGCCATGTCTAATCATCGTAATTGCTCTTGAGTCTAATAGGGAGACACAAGCAGAAGGGGTACAGAACAATTAAGCATTCCTAAAGCATATGATCTCTCTTCGGTCCGACATTGGGACAACAGGGTTAACATCCTCTATGCATTTGGCCTTGGTTGGAAGCGATAAGGCCCCATCAAATCCCGTCATTTCAAAGTTGTCCGACAAGATGAAGAACAGTGCCGCCGAAGCCTCTTTTGGACCTCTGTACTCAAGGGGGAAAACTTCTATGTCCTTGGGGATCGTTCTCCAGAAGATCGAACCAAAATGAGGAATGCAGTTAACAAACTACGAGCCCGTAAAGAAAATGGCAAGACCAACCTGCACGTCAGAGATTTTTAAGTAGGTCAGAAAGTACAGCGGTCCTGCAGTAAGCCGCTGTTCGTTCGCCCCGGGACTTAAAACCAAGGAAGATGAACGGACTACAGGTGATGGTTGCAAACGTTCGCAGCCTCCGGAACAACTTAGACGAGGTACACGCCCTTACTTCAAAGCTGCTTTCTGACCCGTTGGCCTTCATTGCGTCTTGGCTCACTTCAGGTATCTCGGTCTTTGAGATCTACATATCAGATACCAAACTTTCCGCATCGACCGAGCTGGAACCATGGTTGGTGACGGCGTAGTTCCCTACTGGAGTGAGGACCTTAAACCTCAGCTCGCAGAAACTATCAGCAACGCTGACAGTGGCGCCGAGATGCTGTGGTGGAGGATCAATGCTGGATTCAAATCTCCTACGTTTGGCGTTGTCTACTTCGCCCCGTGGGGACGTAGCGCCTCTGTGATATACTTTACTAACTCGCAAGGAAACTGCGGTGGTTGTCTTATTGTGGGTTGCTTAAATGCACCGCAGGTACATTAAAACCTGCTACACTGCCGCCTTCCACCTGGGTCCTTTGACCCTAGCCTCCTTGAAACAGTCCACACCACGAATCTCTCCCAGCATATAACATTGCCCACTCGGCTTCTCCCTGGCCAGGCAAGGCACACGCTCGACTAGTGCTCACTCCGGCTCTGTCTGATGTATCAAAATTGACCCTTCCACAGCCTATTGCTAAAAGCGATCATTGCACTATCTTCTTCTTATCGTCTAAAGGTCCAATTATTCTAGCCCAAAGCACACACCACCGAAAGTTCTGGAGGATCGAAGCATCCAAGTTAAGGGTGGCGGCGGGTAGGCTGCACTGTAATGTCTAGCAACACTTGGAACTCGAGGCTGCTTGGAACGATCTACTCTACAAGTTGAAGCTACTCGTTGAGAAGGTCGTCCCATTCCACAGTAATGCCTTGCTTTGAGGTTCCACCTTGATCCACGGAGAACTCAGAGCCAACACAAAACAACGATGAAAACTATGGCATAAATTCAAACTTCCCCGCTTAGACTCAGACCATCCTAAATGCAAGGCCTTCACGAATTACTGCATCCAGCTCAATGGTAAAATGAGATAACGATATGAATGTAGCCTGGATGAACCAGCAATTTCTAGACCAAATCAACTATTCTCATACCCTAACCGGTCTTCCAAGGCCGACTGTTAAATTCCTGCATTGTCTATGAATGAGCCAGGTAGAAGACTCCATGCTGCCTGTGCCAATGCTGACCTCTTGACTCTAAAGTTCTCCTCCATATACACGAAGAGAGACACCTTGGCAACCAGCCATAAACGTGTACATATAGTACCTCTGGGAAATATCGATATTGATGCGGGTGCTACGTTGAGGATACTACTGGAACCGAACCCAGCGTCCTCGTCAAGCACAGACGGGCTACACCAAATTTTCTCAAGAGGGCAGCGGAATTCATTATTGTCCCATTTTGACAAATTTTTCAGCTGTCTCCTAATGCTGGTCTACTATCTGTGGACTGGAAGACGAGTGTACGTATGCCGAAACACTTGGGTGGAAACCACCACGACCCTGCGAACTATCGGCCAAGTTGCTTGACGTCGGTCGCCTACAAGATAGTGGAAAAGCTCATTAAACGTGCCATCCACCGATACTACGAAAGCTGAACCTCACTTTACCTATTTAGCATGGCTTCCGAAAGGGATGTTCTTGCAGTACTCACCTTCTGGTTGCAAGAGTGATGTTGGTTAGGTTAATTTACGCTAGAAAACGTTTGGATGTGGTTTTCATCAATTTCACCAAAGCTTTTGACAGAGTCCCTAATCAGGAACTAATCCCTAAGCTCTGCGGAATTGGCAGAACAGCGAAACTCTTACTAGATATCGGCGAATTCTTGCAAGACTGAAACATGTTAGTTAATGTAAATAGTACTCTTTCATTTCTAGTACCTATATCCAGTGTCGTACCACAAGACTCCGTCTGGTGATCGGAATTGTTATAAATAAATACATACATAATTATATTCTTGACGAAACGATACACGCCAATACAATCGTGATCAAGTGATTGACGGAGCTGCAGAAAAACTAAAAGCTTGTGTACACCACACGGCAGCAATACGCGTTGACAAAATACTTGGCTCAAAAATCGCACCTAATTTTACATAGGAATGATGCAGGTATGAAGGGCATGAGCACTGGTGTCAAAGAGAAATGTAACGCCGAAGCGCAGTGACAGCACCAAGTGTTTTTGTTACGGAAATGCTGGGTGGATTTTCGAATGGTTCCGGAGGCTGTCTAATAGCTTTCGTAGATGTAGGAGTCCGATAAAATGTTTAATAAACACCTTGGGCACGCCGATATCGGATATTGTGATTATTCGCCGTCTGAAGCAGTGGGCAGTGACTTCATTTCGGTGCATGCCACCTTCGCCACGCCGCAGGGTCGTTAAACAGACATTTGTCTTTTTATAGGTTTAACGCTTGCCAGGCGAAAACACACCACGTCCTGGAACACTGCAATTAACCACAGGGTAAATAACATTGAAGTGCTTGTAACGCTATTGTAGGACTGTTTTTCTCAACGGTTACTCGCAGTCATGGTACACCCGATTTTCCATTGACCCAGCGGAAGGCATGGTCAGGATTCAACCGTAACGGTTGGAGACGGCGGTACTGTTCGGAAGTAGGTTGTGTCAGTGGGATGCTGCGTTATGCAGGTGAGTATGGAACTCAAATCATAAGCAGTATCGTTTTCCAAGTAAATGACCTACGAGCCAGGTGTGTGTCGCTGGCAGTTCCGCGAGAGATAACCATTGCAGCTAAGTGGAACGCCTGCATGGAAAGGTTTCGAACGGTTGAGGAGCTTGCTGTAGTCTTTGGAATCAGATACAGCCGAGCGCAGTAGTATAGACCACAGATAATACACATCAGGAAGGTATGAATTTTGCATACCACACCAGTGAGGTGGGTGAAGTATCCACTGTATAATGGCGCAACTTAGCTGAGGATTTTGATACCAGGAAGAAACAATCCACTGGCGTGGTGGACGGAGCACAACGCCATGGAATCACAAGTATGTTGAAGGCTTACAGGGGGACGAACTTGTTTTTCAGGGAGTTCCGAAAGTGATAACGAGTTGACCCAAATTGTTTAGACCCGTAGAGGTTACAGATCAAGATATATATCAATGGCCTACCAAGTATGGTACGAACGGACTGCCTGGTCTACGCAGACGACCTCAAACTATAGTCATAAGTCCCCAGCCGCGAAGACGCTGACCGATTACAAGAAACTCTTGATCCACTACAAGCCCGGTTTTTCAAGTGGTGTTCGCCAGTCAACAAAGATAAGTGCTCTGTCCTTTCCATCGGAACTGTTGAACCACTGTGTATCTATCACAATGCCGCGTACCTGCGCAAGTTTGCTACAAAATGAATGTACCTGGGGACAGTAGTATCCTATGATCTCAAATCCACTAGGTGACACGATAAAGAAGACAGCTGCGGCAAACAGGATGTAATGCGTTGTAAACAGAGCATTCTGTAAAATGCCGCCGCAGAGGTTTAGACTTCTCTTTACTTCCCAGATCCGTCCCATCCTTGAATTCGGACTTTCGGCCATAGCCTCTCTACCGAAGCATGAAAGTGACTAGATGGAAAAAGTCAGCGACGAGCCTAGAAATTTGTCCTTGGTCTACGCAAACACCTCTATCCCGCTCAGCAACAGTGGATGAGCCATATTCCTTCAGACTATGGCCGAGTTTGCTGAGACCTCAGCTACACTAGGCGGATAATACGAGGAGAAATGGGAAAAGTGCGGAAGCAGTTTTTTAGCTAAAACTTGGCGGTTCGACTAGAGGTCACAGCTGGAAACTCTTTAGTCCGATGGGGTTTAAAGTCCGTTCAGATGTTGCTCTCTACTGCAGTACTTAATAACTGAAACCGACGGCCGGAGCCGATTGTCAGGACGCAGGCAGAAGCGAGTATCAAGCATTTGCTAAACATCTTCCTACTGGGTACTCCAGGATCTCGCAGGACTGACGTTACATCCTGTTCTATGACACAGTTACCCCACCTGCAATTCCTGGAAGATGGAACAGTGAAGGAGCTGACGCAGGACATCCTTTCTGCTTTCTACAACTCAATGAACTTAATACTTAGACAAAATTTTCACCATCTAATTTCTCATTACCGGGGTCGTCTTACCGCTTAATTGCCCAGCTACGCGTGCTATGCTCCTGTCGGTTTGTCAATCTTACGCCATCGCTTTGACTCCTATTAAGTTTGGCATTACAGTTAGCCAGTCTGTTTGAGTCACGAACAGCAAAGGTGTCGGCCAAAATATAACCCGATCAGAAAAGGCTGTCAATTGTAGAGCGTCAGCGTGTCACTGTAATAACTTGTTACACGTCAGCCTGTAACTGTAACTAGTCAATAGGTAAGTTGTCGCCCAGTGTAGCCCAGATGGTGCTTGGCGTTCCCAATTATTTTTACCTTTCCAGTTCGTCCTTAGTATCGTTAGAGCCACCATCTCCCATGGGTGGTTATACGCCATCAAATCCTGGTAGCGTGCGACCCAGGGATGGAAATTACCAATACCTTCCGCTAATGCTAAGCAAGGTGCACACTTTAAGGAATAAGATGTATGCGATGAGTCTGCTTGTAGGCTGGTCTCATCCTAATAAACTCGAATTCACTTAAACGTGCCTTTCTCAGGACAACTTGGACGGTGTAGTACATCTGTCTGGCAACGCGCTATTTTGGTGTGATCGCATCGTTGGCCGAAAAGGCGGGAGGGTTGCACTTTCTGTTATTTCTGAACTTAAGGTTTTGCCTACCTACATCCTTCAGTCGGCAGATAGCACTGTCGAAGCGCTGTCGGTAGTAATTAGCACTGCCTCGACTCAACTTATATTTGCAATTTGGCATAGAAGCCCTGGGAGTGAGTCCAAAGTTGTGCTTGACTGTATTCACTCCCAATCCTCAAACAGATGTTTAATACTGGGGACTTCAAACTACTGGAGATTTGCTGGGCAGCTTTTGTTTGCAACTCGGTGGAAGGTACTTTTGGTGCAAAGCTTCTTGAGCTTAGGCTGCTAGTACCGTTGTATCAGTTTGTAGACCTCTCCACTAGGTACGTGCATGCCCAAGTACTATCTATTTTGTAACTAGGGTTTGCCGTCACAAAACTTCGTGGGTGGCATTACTTACGGCTTACCATAAGGTTCCAGTGCTCATCTCTGCCTATCATTCGAGTGTACTCCGGCCAGACGTCACCAGAGCTGTGCTGATCCATATCACATTATAGCATGCTAACTATCAGGCAATGCGTATCAACGCTTCTGGATTGCGTTGCGAAATCTCGGTGGCCGACATGGTTCAGGCGGCCTGTGATAACTTTCAATCTTATCTCCCGCGCTTGGCTACTCCCTAGATCCCGCATATGAGGAGAAAGGTGACGCGAGCATGGCCGCCATGGATAGATACCACTGGCAAGTGCCCGCTCCAGAAGCGTTCTAGGTGCTGGAGGACATCCGTGCGGCTCCATCAACTAGCAACTTTGTTAGGTATCTCGAAGATAGGAATAGATGTAAAACACACTTAAGGAAAGCTCGGCTGTCGAACCGAGATATTTGGCTGATGATGCTTTTGGAAATCAAAAGACGTTCTTCGCTTGTTTTATGAGACGATGTGGTTAAACTTCAGTAATAACAACTTTGATGCGGGCTGATGGAACTCATGCGGACTCGGACAAGGTTCGTGTACTTGGTAAGCAGTATGCAGGAGCTTTTGTATGTGTGGCTGCGTTGACTAGCGTTGAACTTGTCCCCAGAGTATCAAATGCGTTCTTATTTAGCTGAATTTACTGTGGTGGTAACGCAAGTCCTTAGGCTGCTGCAAGAACCGAGCCCATTATAGCAGCTGGAGCTGGTTCAATTGATCCGAAGCTTCTGACTGAGTTAACGGTGGAACTAAGTGGACCGCTGTCCATGGTGTTTCGAAGTCACTTGATGGCTGTACATTACCCTCTGAGTGGAATGAGGCTGTCCTCTGCCTTATCTTCGGCAAGGGCAACAGAAGGCTGTCAGACAATTACAGGTTAGTCAGGCTGACTACCGTCGTGGACAAACTGTTTGAAAAGCTGGTGAGAGATTCGTTTGAAGATAACCTGAATAGGTTTAATCTACTCAGCAGTGCGCCGGACGGATTCCGGATGGAATTTTAGTGTCTGGCGGATTTTATTGGTTGCTGGTGAAGCTTGGGATGAAGCAGTGGACATCGGCCACGTAGCGGATGTACTTTTCGTCGGCGTCTCGAAAACATTTGCTAAGGTGCCGCACTTGAGTCTGCCACAAATGCTGAGCGCCTACGGTGTAGCTGGCGGTGCTCTTTACTGGGTATCTGCATTCTTGCAGCGAAGAGTGCAGTGTGTATGTGTGAGTCGCAGCTTATCCTTTATGCAAGCGGTCCTTAGCGGTGTCCCACAAGACTGGGTACTTGGACCGACGCTGTTCTCCATCTACATAAATGATCCCCTGGTGAGCTTGCGTTATCCTCTCTATTGTTTGATGATGAGCTTAAACCATGAAATGCCGAAAGTGTCCCTGGGTTTTCGAGGCCATTCAGCATACCCTGGTGAGACTACTTTGTGGCTCCAGCCCAGTACTCAGGCTAGGTGTTTCGTCCTTTGTGTAGGAGCAACTTATCCACTTTCGAGCTACGTGCAAGGTGGGTCGAACTTTTCCTTGCTTCCCACTAGATAGGCCTAGGCATCGTCCATTCCACGTCTTTGCATTCTGGTAACAACTGGAAGAAAACCGCAACTAGGGTATTAAGAATATTGTGGGGAATAGGCCGTTATTTCGGGGTATCAGCTGCCGAAATATTCGTGGAGCTGTTCCAGGTTTCGTTTGGCCCCATTTGGAGTACTGCGTCCAAGCTTGCCCTCCCGGCCTTGTTCTGGAAACGACGAAGCTTGAGAGGGTTATGAGAGTCGGTAACAAATTAGTAGAATGATTACATCATCATCAGCATTATCAGTAACAGCAGAACATCCGCCATTTGAACTGATTCTTTGCTGCTAAACAACCATGAGGACTTATGAAATCAAGCATAATAAGTAGACAGAAGGAGCCTTACATAAAATATTAGTGCCCTAAGCAAACATTCAGGATCAAGAAACCTACACTTTGTGTAGACAACAAACCGTCACGAACAGCTGGCTGGCATGCAAAGTGAAGGCAGCATAAGCGATAAAGCTACCATGCGGCTGATAGGATACGGGAGCCATCGTACACTTAGCATTTACTTAGCGTGAGTATGTATACAATAAACTACCGAGGTCTTCGATGAGACCTAATCACTACCTACCGCTTTTAATAGGGAACCTTGGACCGGACTTTAGCAAACTATTTAACCCTGCTATGTTGCCTTGTCTCCGCGGTCATCCCATGAAGCAACACAGGCCGAGTTCCGACCAGATCAGGGCGGTAGCTCCGTTATCGCGTAGGGTTATTGAACGCTGGAACTCGCTTCGAGAAAGTATAGTCAGTGCACCTAGGGTTAAAGGTTGCACCGTCAGTTAAACGCTCACGGGTGGCAACACAAAAGCTTTTTTACCTCCTGGCCGTATCCATTTTCCAACTTTGAGTTCCCGATGCTGCCGTTCTCCTCTCTCTTTGGTCTTATCCTTCCTTTAAAGGACATTTATTCCTCTTTATCTTTCAGTTTCGTTCTACGTCTTACTGCACGCGACCTACGCAGCGGGAACTGCTAGTGTAGGGAACGTGGGCAGTATTTGGTTGACTAGGATATTGCCTGGGTGTTTCATCTTGATCCACCAAGATCACATAGCGCCCTATCCTTTCCTGGCTCAACGATACGCTCAAGCAGGAATACTCAATAGATTTTCCTACCGTTTCAGGACCATCCGAAGTATCCCCACTTCACAAACGTCAACCATTTCGAAGAGTTCCATTGATCACGTAATATGATGGCAAACACAACAAACACACCCACGAATTCAGTCACACTTCACCTACCATGCCCACGGACACATATATTTCATATATACAGACAAACAAATTCAGTAAGTAACTGGTTATACTGTTATGTTAATTGGTACACAATTTCTGGACACACCTGTTCGCATTATCATGAGCATGGCTGCGCAGGCGTGCCCCGAACTGCCCGGAATAACACATTTATTTATTTATTTAGCTGTATCTAAATCTAGCTAGTCGCATCGCGCTCGGTCCTGTACGGGCACTAGTGACAGTATCGCCCGGCTAGCCACGAGAAGTGACACAAGTACACCGTTCATCTATCTCCAACACTTACTAGGTATTATTCCAGACGCCTACGAAGCATCTTCTTTGCTTTTCAGACCCTTTGGTCCAATTCGACCCACGTACACAAAAGCCGTTAGAACCATTTGTTAAATCTTGATGTTTTCGCGCAATTTCGAAGTAGGCACTTAAAAATTTCCCTGCAGAAGTTTTAGCCCTGGCGAAGAAATATCAAAAGTTCAACGACCCTGATCGCGCAAAACGCGTTAACTAAAACGCTGTCAAACGTAGCTAAAATGTCGCCAAAACGCTGTACAAACTACGCTAGGCTTACGCCAGATATATAGGAGGCTCACTGACCTTCGGCTTCCAGGAAACCAAGGTCAACTGCTAAATTAGTAGCCTTACATCCGTAACTCCTTATTCTGGCAATAAGGAAATAAATTAATCAATCTCGTCATTGCTATGCACACTATCCAGGGCATGATCATGGTTAACAGACAAGTGTGGTCGGCAGTTGCAAAATTGTTACATTTTGGAAAATAGCATAGGAATTCTTGTGTGTGTTGACATGTAGAAGTGTGCTTAAGGGTGTATTTCGAAGTAGCCATGTGGTGTGACTATGTAAATGTGTGATTTTCGCTGGGTTCGACACAAAATGGAGGAGTCAAAGGAACACTTCGAATTGCATGACGTACATAAGGTGTGAATGATGCTCCGGAAAGGTAAGAGGCAGTGACTTTATTTAGTAGCGAGGCACGTCCGCCACGTTACAGTGTTGTTAAACATATAGCTGTAGTTTTTATAGGGAGAACGTTTGCCAGGCGAAATCCCACCACATCCTGGAACACTTTGCCGAACCATTTGCTGGAACGGGATTAACCCGAATTACCTAGCTGGCACCACAAAATGGAAGGTTTTGGAATCTTCGAAAGCAATGCGCGAACGAAGACAATCGAATACTTGCTAACATACTGGGTTTTCCTTTATGTTTTACCTTTACCCGGACACCTTCCCTCCTGACGGCTCTCGCTGTGTATGATGCCAGCCTAGGACTGACAGGAAGCCTCCTGCGAGGTGTTCTACGCCTATTGGTCTATTGCTTTGACTATAGTGTGCTGTATTAAGGTTCCGTGCACTGCGATATGATACCACTCCTCTGATGACGGGGTTCTTCTATGGGCTGTTTAGGCAGGTTGAAGCTGTACGTCAACAGGTCAAACGGATGCTCGGCGGATTCTGTTGTTTGTAGCCGACAAAGTGTTGGTCGCACTTGGATTTCATGGCGTACACACGCCTGCGTTCCAACAAGCACGTCGTAGCTGACGTGCCCGCGCTCGCGCTGGATCGTGTCCGGCGTCCATTTAAGGTGGCTTTCCCGGTAATCACGTACAAGTACCGTCTGACCCGGTTTAAAGGAACGTCGCTTAGCACCATACCACCGAATAAAACCACGGGGCATCTCGAGGCACCTTTCACCACCTGCGACACCTAAGGAGGGCCGAACTGCATCAACTGGCATGCGATGCTTTCTCTTCATCATTGCCCCTGCTTCTGATATTCCACCCGACGTTTGTGGATTGTGTGTAGATCGGTACGGAAAATGGAAGCGGTCAATCACCTCTATATCTCCCTCCCTACTTGAATTGAGGAGCGCGCTTTTGAATATGTCCACAAATCTTGCCGCTTGTCCGTTAGATTGTGGGTGGTATGGTAGAGACCGCACTTGTTTGATGGCTCGGCGGTTGCAGAACTCCATGAATGTGGCCGAAGTAAACAGTGCTCCATTGTCCGTCACCAGTGTTTCAGGGCAGCCGAACCCACTGCAGATTTGTTGCAACCTCGAGATTGTTGCGCTGGTTTTATGCTGCTTACGGGGGACCCTTCGGGCCACCTGTTGGATGCGGCAGCCAATATGAGAAATTTCCGCCCACTGCTTGGGCCTACAAAGTCACCATGAAAACGGCTGCATGGTTTACTTGGTGTAGGCCACGAGTGGAGTTCAGTCTTTGGTGGAGCCCTTAAAGCTATAGCGCTTTTGCCACAACTTCTAGCTAGCTGCTCCAGCTGTATGTTCATAAACGGTTCATACACATAAGTTCGGGGGAGCGCTTTCATTCGGTTGAGCTCTGGATCTCCTGTATGAAAAAGTCGCAACACTCTGTCTTGCAACAGTTGCGGGTTGACTACGCTCTCTGAGAACATGACGCAATCGTTCACAATGGTTGCTTTTGGCTACTGTGGCCTAATGAGCAGGGATTTGCAGACTTATCGGTCTGCACACATCACCCCAAAATTATGGCTGGCCATTTCACTTCTCCCTCATACAGCGTTTACCTGGTCGCACTCTGTTTGCATTGCTTTTTCAATTGGACGGATATCTCTTCGGGTCTGGCTCTAATCTACCCTCGGCTGACTGGTCCCCTGTTTCTGACGGCTCCGAGACGTTGTCGCTCCAGGCTCTACATTCCAAACACTGTTCCACTTATCCCGCGACCTTTCCTTGGCCTGCTGACGGGCTTTTCATATAGCTGCTGCCGTCCCGAAAGTTTCTTTTCCTATGACACCCATTACTGTTCTTCACACCTACAGTTGGCGGACTAGCTTCATCTTGCTGGCTTATCCGAACTCGTCTGTACGGTTTCCTGATTTCAGACCCACATCGGACAGCTGAAATCTAAATGACTTTAGCTCTGCAGACATAATCACCTTTAACCCTGGCCTCAAATGCATTCTTGGACATGATTCATCCTTATTATTATGTAAACTTTATTCCTGTACATGTCTATTCTGCTGATGCTCTCATTTAGTACTTAGACCTAAATTTTACGTTTTTCACTTTGCGCTGATATTCTAAGCTCATCTCAGTGGTCTCTTTTTTTCCGTCCACTGCAACCCTAATGATCAGTGATGGATAGACTTAACGGTCGGCTCACATCACCTCGAGAATATGCTTGGCTTTTTCAACTCTCCCTAATACAGCGTTTTCCTGTTCGCGCTATCTTTGCATTATTTTTTAAGTGGACGGATATCTCATGGGCCTGGCTCTAAACTACCATCGGCTGACCAGTCCCCTGTTTCTGACTGTTTCCCGACATCCAAAACGTTATTTATCTAGTTTCTACTATCCAAACCCACTGTTCCCCTCAACCCGAAACCTTTCCTTGGCAGGCTAACAGGCTTTTCATATAGCCGCTGCCGTCCTGAAAGCTCCTTTTCTTATGATACTCATTACTGTTCTTTACAACTTAAGTTAACGACCTAGCTTCATCATGCTGGCTTATCCAGACCCGTCTGAACAGTCTCCTGCTTTCTGCCCACCTCGGACTTCTGAGATCTAATTGACCTAGGCTCTGCCGACGTACCGCCTTGTAGCCTTCACTTCAAAAGCATTGTTGGTCATGATTCATTATTATATCTTCCTTCCATTCCTAACTTATCTCTTTATGCCGATGCTCTCTTTCAGCATTTAAATCTAAATTATACGGCATTCTTTCTATGAGCTGACATTCTATTCTCGTCTGAATGGTCGTCCTTCCTTGGACTACAATGTCCCAAATGATCAGGGTTTAACAGACCCAACGGCCTGTTCACATCACCTCAAAGCTAACTGCCGTTTCGTTTAGCTCTTTTGTCCCAAATTGCTTCTTTCATGATGACACCCATTACCCTATACTTAGCTATATTTGGCGGCCTAGCTTCAGCTTTCTGACTTAGCTGGTTTTGTCTGAACGGTCTCTTGTTTTCGGGCCTCTCTCGAACTTCTGAGATATATTGATCTAGTCACAGCTGACACAACACTCTGTTACCCTCACCTTATTTACACCATTGGGCATTATTCATCCTTCTTTTTACCAACAAGGATGAATCAGCACCTGATGAAGGTCGGCGAATTTTCCACGTAACCTCAATAGAACCTGTTTTACCTACCCGTTCTTTTCTTTCTATGCTTTTTGTTGCATTTCTCTTTTATTCGACGCTAACTTACATGCGGCTGTCCTCTATGACTTCTTACATTCCTATCAATTTACGAATGAGGCAACGAGTCCCTGTCGTTCCTTTTGAGTGATACTCTTTCTTATAATCTGCACACCTCGTCCACCTTTCGTTGGTTCCAACCGATTGAACATATGCGCATAGGGCCTCTCAAACACACTTTTCTTCAACTTCATTCCTCTTTTAGAACAACCTTTCATTCTATACTTATGCGTGTTCTGCTTGCCTCTTGTCGTAATTCGCTACTTATGTTACGCATGTATATGCGATAGTTAAATAACAATTACATGTCTATAGATACAAAAGTTCAGTCATCGCTGCAATAAATCGACTACATTCCAAACGCATCCCTTTCTTCTGTCTGTGTGGCTGTTTCTGATCGTTTCCTTTTTCCGTAGTTTGTTACAGGTACGGCGACAAGCACCCAGGCAATGATCCATCGTTGCGACAACAATACAAGCCACACAGTTCTTTTATCTGGATATGAGCGGAAGATTATCAACCGTTCTTACAACTTACTAACTGGACAAATCCTTCGTTATGATGCACGGATACAATTTTTCGAGGCTTGAACCTTTGGGTTCAGTTTGCCTTGCACTATCTCATCTACATGACCCTTGCCTGGAGAAGCGACTTTGACTTCGGAAGGCACTTTCTCCTGCGATAAAAAGCCAGAACAATTGGTCATTATGAGCTCTTCAATCCACGCTGACCGCTCAATTGGCCGTGATTTCCTATATTTGTAATCCATTTTACTTCATACCCCGGGGGATCTGCGATTCTTCCTTCGGAACCATATTCCATCCTTTAAGACTTCAACAGCAACTCAAAATATTTCGGTGTATATCCCTCGGAGCATTCACGTAGTTCTGCTGAAGATCAACACATCATACTCAAAAAGAATGTATAGTTAACGTCCTAACAATCGGCCAAAGGACAGAACAAAGAACGCAATAGGCACCCGGCAAACGCATCAGCCGACAGAAAAGTGAGACACAACCTGACTGCGAATAACAGAGCAAACAAACTTTCAACCAGAAACAGCGGGTTACAACTTACCATCCAGTTGATTGGCGACAGTGTTTCAGAACGTGGTGGGTTTTCGTCTGGCAAACGTTCTCCCTATAAAAAGCCACAAATATCCGTTTAACAACAATGCAACGTGGCTAATGTTACTCGCCACCGAATAAAGTCACAGTCCATAACTGCACACTGGCAGGTCAACTAGCGTCACCATTCTAGATAGGTTCGTTACACTGGAACTTCAACGTCTGCATATACTCTCGTCCTTTTGGTTTCTACGATATAAACGTTAAACTTTGCGTTACTTGTGCACGAACTCACTGTATTGTCATATCTCTCTTAAGCGTGCTGTGTAATTATCTTCCAATGGATCATTTAGGGTTCTCAATCTATTATAAGCCGGGGTCACAATCTCATGACAGCGGAATTATTGTTTCACATTTTCACCATTGTACAGTTCCAATAATGAACATATGAACAATTTTTATAGTCACTGTTACAGTTGCCACAGAAGGTGTGTACAGTTGTACGTATCTGATCATGCCTCCATGGGGCTGCCTCGCGTAGTAGAGGATAAAATATTTATTTAATTATTCATTTCACGTCGGTCTGTAGGTGAAGTAGACGGTACTGGGCTACGCTCAACCGTTGGGTAGTTGCGCCGGAAGCTCATAAAGAAAGGAAATGGCAGCGAGACAGCGGCAATGTTAACCGCAGCTTCAGCAGGAGAGGCGAGCTGACTGAGCGCAAGCAGTCCGTCAAGACCTCGTCTGTTGATTATCATTAGCCGGCACAAACCACAAAAGTAACCTAAGCCCGGAATGCTGGATCACGGGAGAACCTCATACAACTCAAGGCCGACCCCACAACAAGCTATGTGGGTCCACTCATCGCAGGTGGTGCACTGCAATGCTTTAGAGCGCGAAGTAAATCCTATAAAACAGGATAAGTATTCGGACATCTTAGCAGATAAAGTCCAAATAGCAAGCAGATGAGTCTCCAAAACGATCTTGATTCATCTTCCTACGACCAAAATACTTCAATGAAACAGGATGTTCAACAGGATATTGCTATCCTCAGTTTTCCACTATCATATCATTTCGTTATTCGCTTGCTATTGTAGGGGCATCGCACTCACTTTAACCGCAATCTATTCATTCTCACTTGTTCTCTTATTCTCCAGATGCATGTTGTGAGGCCACCAGCGTTAACAAAACGACGAACAGACAGTCGAGAACAATAAACCGCTTGGCTCCTTTATGTTTCCGATGGTATATTCTATATTGAGCCTGTTTTACTGTGTTGTAGGACTTCACTTCTGTACTGCAAATACACGCTGCTCATCGCCCACTGTGTTCCTCCGTCCAGGGCTCCCGCCCACCGTATTTACCTATGCATTGCGTAATTAATCGCGTTGTTGTGCTTGTTGTCCTTCAGCTCGCGGATATCCTTGACCTTCCCCGACTATTAAACAGTGTACCATTGTTGGGAGGGAGCGCTTAACGCTACGCGCGATTACAAAATACGGTTGATGCCTCAAGGTACAACTAATCTAGGAACTAGGAAACTATGGTGAAATAGTGCAAGATAAAGATGTTATGTTGTCTTTCAGCGGGTCAAGATCCCCAAACAGCATCTAGTTGACAGATATTTGCTTAAATGCAAAGTTTGTAATTCACGTCAAAATACAAAGGCAGTGCCAAGTAGATGCTTTAAGATGGGTTCGAAGATAAAAGAAATAATGCTTGCAATGGGAGCGAAGCGTATGTCGGTTTATTTGTACACAATAACATGAACTTACTGATGGCAATCGCACGAGTGATGGAAAAACCGTACGATTGTACTTATGCGTATGTGCCATTAACATTCGTTAGTAATATGGGAATGGAAATATCTGGCTATATATTGCATAATAGACTGGATAGAACTACGAATGCACAAAGCTATCATTGAGGGTACGTGTGCGCAATGAAAGCTCGTATGCACAAAAATAAATGCGTATAAATGTAATTCTACATGGTTGGCGGCATCCGGTTTCGGATTTGAATGTCACTGTGGCCAACCACAGGACTCTTGCGCCTACAGAGTGAGCATGCGTGGCTTGCGCTGCACCACCCACATCTCCAACCACAACCCATATCCAGTATAAACCCGAAGAAATAAGACCGGGAGGCATGTGGATGGGAGCGACGTTTCATCAACGGAGCCGGCCCACACTCCTTCACAGGCAAACACAAGCAAGCTGCACTTAGGAATCAAGCGCACACAAGGCGGTGGCTGGACCGTAGTCCGCTCCACACTGATGCATGGAACCGCTCTTTGAGCCTAGCACGGCCACAAGAACCGTGCACCCCGTCCCCTCCAGCAACGACCAACTGTCTCCTGGAGTCAGTATGGACGAGGTAGTGGGAAATAGACAGGTAGGCACTTTGTCAACATGCACATTAAGTGCAGCCACACCGGCGATATCAAGCAACAGCCCTTTAATTGAAACGACAAGATGAATTAAAATGAATCCAACAATGTAACCACCATGCTGATTTCCAACTTACGAGGTTTGCCGTACGAAGGTCGATGTAACAAACTGGGGCTGTACACCCCAGCTTATTGTCCACTGAGAGTTGGCCTTAACATGGCGCACAGGCAATTACATTTGGGTACTTACCCTAGGTTGAGACTACTGCTTCATCTGCGCAAAACAAGCGGCACACGAGGACACCGGTATAAGCTTTTCGTACCAGATTTGAAGCTGGTCGCTCTCCAACTCTGTTTCGAGCCCATAGTGGTGAATGTATGGAACGACCTGCCGCGGCAGGTAATACCGGCAAACTCAGTGTCGGAATTTAAGCTGTTCCTTGGCAAACACTTTGCTGAAGCAAAATATATAGAGCGGAACACTACATAACAGGTACATGTCCATGAGCGACGATGGTCGCAGCTACACAGAGCAAGCTCTACGCGCTGCTTCGAACCAGTAATCAATAGTCAGTAACCAATATATACAGATAAGGTGGCATAACTCCTCGCTAAATTTCCAAAGGAAGTAAGTTGGTTAGCGACGAATCCGCGATAAGTAAGAAATGTCCGCGTTACTTAAAATACTACAAACGCAACAACGTTACCGAAGGTGAGCGCAACTAGCGTAGGCAACATGGCCTGTTAATACAAGGTCATTCAGATAGGCAGAACAAAGCAAATAAATTGGATTGAAATTTATCCAGCTTTATAAAAAGACCTAGTTTAAGTGTAAGTTGGTTTAGCTCAACTGTGGTGAAGAAGCATCAAGAATGCAACATCAACATCAGCACGGGGAACAAACATAATTATATACAAATATAAATATATATATACGACCATAACTGCAATTATAACATATATACATGGTTAGGTGTTGGCAAAGGTGTTTATAAGTGAGCATATTTAAGCATATTTATTTATATATAAATCTAAGTACATGTATCTTTTTCAATATCACATTTGCAATTGAATTGTAAAGTACTTAAAATATACTCGCTACTGATTATGGTGCTTAACAGATATAGGTGATTGTGCATCTTGAAATATAATGCATAGTGTAGGTGGACTGTGCTTTACATCAATATCGTTATTCAATTAGGATAATGTAAAGCCATCGAAAATTTTAGGTGCCGTATATGCATGCGTTGTATGAAGCATGTACAATAAAATTGTGATCAATGAGCAATTACGAAAAGTAATGAACACGGGGAAACATAATTTTATACATGTTTAACACGTATATATACACGACTACGTGTTACTGGGTATTGCTACGAACGTGATTGGTGCATATGAAGGCCATGTTAATGCTTCATGGTGTCGTATTTATAAAGATAATTTACCGGGCTTCATGGTTGAAGTTACTTGCCTGCATGAGCAGTGAATGGAAAGGTAATATAGGTACCATAACCGTAGCGTCATCAGCACCTATGGAACTGTGACGCATTTGCAAGTTGCGTAATAAGCCTCTCCATGTCCAAAAAGAAGAGTTAATATAGCCGGAATTCAAACCTATGTCCTCGGCTCGACGAGCTTCCGTGAACGATGGTTCATTACCACAATTAAGTCCTATGAATTGTGCGATAGTAGTACCAAAAGGGAAACAACATGCGTACATTTAACACGGTGGTTGCGACAAATCAAATCATAAGAATGGGAAGTGGTGCACCTGCAGTTATTAAATAAATAAGTAAATATTTTATTTTCGAATTCATCAAGGCATACCAGCTCAGGTATGATCAAAATTCACCAGTAATTAGATGGCAAAACGATGCGCTGCAACGCACGTAATTAACTGTGGCCAAAGTTGCAAAACTTGCAAAACCGGTCAAAGCACTCATGAGGAGCAAAGTCATCCGTGGGGTGCCAAGAAACTGGTTGCAAGTGTGCGTAGAGTAAATAAAAAGGCACAGTAGCTGGAGTGGGGGCAGTAGGTGAAGACAGAGTAACTTTGTTTTAAGTGTCGGTAAAAGATTGAAAACTGACTAGTCGATATTCCATAGTGTAACAGTGGGCAGTGACTTTATGCAGTGGCGAGTCAGATCCGCCACGTCACATTGTTGATAAACAGACTTTTGTGGCTTTTATGGGGAGAACGATTGCCAGGCGAAAACCCACCACGTCCTGGAACACTGTCGTCGATTGCTTTGACCGGCCAAGTACAATTAGCAAAGCTTTTTATGAAGCATTGTTCATTCAGTTATTCGCAGTCGAGTAACTCCTCTGTTGGCTAAAATAATGGCACCGTCAGAATCGAACATGAACGTTGAGGTCAGTCGAGGAGGAAGTATGATTTCGCAAGCAAATATAATTTCCGGTGTATGGGGTCTCGCCTTCTCTGAGTATGTATATTTCCTGGGGTGGGAAGAATTCGTATCTCGTTACCCTCACTTGACATCTATAATTGGGGTGTTGGGTGCAGATGGTTGGTTTTGAAGTGAAGCCATGTTCCAGGTAAATTCTTGTTTATTATTTCGTCCCATCTCAGACGGAGGCAGTTCCTTAGTTCAATCCCGGACCTCTAGGATGTTCACGACTTCAGAGAAAAGGGAATGATAGGAACAGTCCTAGAGAAGACAACAAAGGACAGTCGTGGTAAGAAGCATTGGGAGAATCCTACTTTAAGACATCTGCTTGAGGCAACTGGTGTACAATATGTAACGGATATTACGCTGAAAATGTTTTTCTAATGTGGCAGAAGGCATGCTGCAATGGGTAAATTACTTTCATGTACATGCGGATAAAGAGCAGGATACCGGTAAGAAATTCACGAGGTTTTACCTTACAGCGTTAGAATTCAACCAAAGAGCAGAGGGTGGGTATTTAAGCACGGTTGGTTACAATCGGACACTAGAAGTTACAGGGAAGATGAGGCGATATTCATTAATACTCCAAGGGATGCGGATTATTTAAGACCACATAATAACTATTAGGTACCTGGGTATATGCGGATAGGAAGCTGAGCATAATAAAAGCCGGGTAAGATTATATAGAGATGAACGGAAGGCTAGCTGTCGAAGGTAAGAGGAGCGAGAGATTGTGCTAATGGACTAGGTATCAGTGGCTGAAAGTGCTAGTCGGGTTAAGCATTCTAGTTACTAATGGATAGCTACAGTGTCAAAGACTTGGTCAACAAATCATCATGAATATGGGATGCAAACAGTCTACAAGCATACAGTTGGAAAGATAAGGGGCGGAACCTAGCAGGCCCCAAATATGCGCAGGGATGCGAGGAGCGCACGCCAAATCGCGGTAGCTAGAGGTGTTGAAGATGAGACAACCAAGATAATAACGTTGGTGTGCAGATCATCAGTGGCCAACTGCAGCCATGTGGAGATCTACAGTGTCGAAAAATACGTCACCGAACCAGCTGCGTTGTACTGCAAGCGACTAAACGTTGTAAGAAAGGAGTGACCTCTAACGAGCTCCGGATATCCGCAGAGTTGCATGGATCCTATAGCGACTAGCTGCTGCTAAACAAAGGAAATTGCGCTAGAATAGAGCGTGACAGTAAGCGAGTAGATATATTCGATTAAGGCTTAGTCATTAGTGGATGCCTACAGTGTCACAGAATAAGTCATCGAATCGGCTGAGTGGTGATGCAAACGGTCCAAGAGAATAACGTTTGGAACTAAGTGGTGACTCCAAGCAAGCTACAGAGATGCACGGAGTCAACAACAAATACCTGCTGCCAAGAAGATTTGGCGGGAGTAAGGCGAGCGCCAGATAACGGCGGCAGGAGAGAGCTCGGCGGCCAGCAATGGTATTTGGATTAAGCCTTCAGTTACTAGTGGATCCTACGGTGGCACAGAATAGGTCAACAAACCAGCTGAACTGTGATGTAAGCAGCCCAGGAGAATAAACGTTGTAGGAAGGAGTGACTCCTAGCGAGCTCCGGATATCTGCAGCGTTAAATGGGGCCTATGACGACCAGCTTCTGCTAAACAGAGATAATGGCTTTAAGGATGGTAGTATCAGTGGTTGGTGTAGCCATATCACTAAGAGGTTTCGTCACTAGCGGAGGTGGTTTCTAGACATGCACGCTTATTGGAGGGTTGCACGAAAAGAAACGGCTGTTTTTTGCGGGGAGGCATCGGGACTTCCTTTAGCCGTTACACAGGGCAATGTTATACTAGGGTGCACATACCCGGGTTCGCGGTCTGAGAGCAGACGATGGCATGCGACGATAATGTAGTCATAGGAACTCACCTGGGCGCCAATAGGTGCTTGCAAATGCGGTGGTATCCATTTGTCACTGAGCGAAACCGTGCAGCGCACTGCTTTGCAGATAGGCGGTAAATGTGATGCATACAAATATCCGGTTACTGCTTTGGTGTTCATGAGGCTGCACAGCTGCAACGGATTATGCGACGTGGCAGTTGTCATGTACTAATAATAATTGCGATGGTAACAACCAAACATGAAAACGTGCTAGTGGATAGGTAGAAGTGGACGTAAATAAATAAATATTTTATTCTTGACTACGCGAGGCACGCCCATGGAGGCAGGATCAGGTAGGTGCAACAGTACAGATATTTTTGGTAACTGTAACAGGGACAGTAGAAAATTGTTCATGTGTCCATGGTTGGAAATGTTCAAAAGTAAAAAAGCGAAACGATAATTTGGCTGTCTTGAGATAGGGGTCCGTTCGTTAGGACATAATCGGTCTGCCATATATTGCAGTCATACCTCGGCTAATACTAGATTGAGAACCCTGAATGATCCATTGGATGATAGTTAAACAGCACGCTCCAGAGAGATAGGACAATACAGTGGGTTCGTGCATAAGTAACGCAAAGGTGGACGACGATATCGCGGAAAGTAAAAAGACGACAGTATATGCGTGAAATCGTAGAAAGAGGGACGCGATTATATGCAGATGTAGAATGTTCAGTGTAACGAACCTATCTAGAATGGTGACGCCAGTTGACCTACCAGTGTGAAGTCCTGAGATGTGACCTTATTCGGTTGCTAGTCACATTCGCCACGTTGCAGTATTGTTAAACGTTTATTTGTGGCTTTTTATAAAGCGAAAGCTTGCCAGGCGAAAACCCACCACGTCCTAAAACACTGCCGACGATCGATTGAATGGCAAGTTGTAACCGGCTATGTTTCTTGTTGGAAGTTTGTTTGCTCCGTTATTTGCAGTCAACTTGCGCCCCATTTTTCCATTGCCTGATGCGTAAAGCAAGTGTCTATTGCGTCCCTAGATTCTGTCCTGTTTTGAACGAATGGCTTGGCCGGATTGGTAGGTCAGGAACTAACTATTCTTTTTGAATATGATGTGTTGCTCATCTGCAGAACCAGGTGAAGTCACCGAGCGATATACATTAAAATATGTTGAATTGTTGTTGAAGACTTGAAGGATAGGATGTGGTTCCGGAAAGCAAATCACAGATCCCCGGGCTAGGTAGTAAAATCGATTGGAAATATAGGAAACCACGAGCATTTGAGCGGTCAAAGCGGATTGAAAAGCTCAGAATGACCCATTGTTCTGGTTTTGAATCTGCAGGAGATTGTGCATTCCGAAGTCAACAGGAGTTCTCCAGGCAAGAGGTATTCAGAAGAGATAGCGCTAGGCAAACTGAACCCAATGGTTCAAGCCTCGGAAAAATTCTATCTGTGCAAGAGAACGAATGATTTGTCCGGTTAGTAAGTTGTAAAAGGCTTGGTTATCTTCCTCTTATATCTAGATAAAGGAACTGTTTGCCTCCTATTGTTGTTGCAGCGACGGACAATTCCTTGGGTGCGTGTCGCCGTACCTGTGACAAGCTTGGGAAAATAGGCAAGAACTGCGACAGCCACACAGACAGACGAAAGGAAACCAGCTGGAATGCAGTCGATCAATTGCAACGATGACTGAACTATTGTACCTATATACATGTAATTGTTATTTAAAACTCGCATATGCAGGTGTATCGTAAGTAGCGAAATACGACGAGAAGGGAGCAGAACACGCATCAGTAAAGAATGAAAGATTGTTCCGAATGAAGAAAGAAGATGAAGCAACGAGAGTTTGTGGGTCCTAATGCGCATGTGACCAATCTGTGGGAACCAGGGAGAGACGGGCGAGGTGTGCAGATTTTGGAAAAGAACATCACTCAAAAGAAGCGTTAGGGACGCGTGGCCTCATTCTTAACTTGATAGGAATATAAGAAGTCATGGAGGACAAACGCGTGTGTTAGCGTCGAATGAAGAAGGAACGCAACAGAAAGCACAGGAAGTAATGAAAAGAGTCGGTAAAACAGCTTCTATTGAGGAGAAGTGGAAAAGCCGCTGACGTTCTTCAGGTGATGCTCCATTCTTGCTATTAAGTAGAAAGATGAATAATGACCAGTAAGGTAATTAGGGAAAGGGTGGCAGAGCGTTGCGCCGGTATAGGTAGATCGTATGGCGATCAAAGCACAAAGGATGATGAGCATATAGCGTTGGGACTACATAGTCTAAACCGTTTATGTCTCGGATGTCTGAAAGCAAGCAGAAAGAAGGAGACTGGGCAGTCGAGGATAGATAAGAGCCGAGCCCGAAAAGTTCTCCGCCCAGTTGAAAAAGGAACGTAAACAGAGGGCGAGAGAAGGAAAGAATGAGGTCTGGAAGGAAAAGAATCTATTGGGAAGAAGTTGAAAAGCGTACAATGGTCTCGAGGTGTTGTGAACAGACCATTGGATCTGTCGATGATTCATCGGTAGGGCCGCAGCAGTCAGAAAGGAGACCATTGAGACAAGACTAGAATGCCGGCAAATAGGGAGAAGCAATATTATTATTGTTAGAATGTTAACAGAGAAGCGGCAGAAATAGACATGTTAGGCTTGCAAGGGTAATAGAATAATAAATATAAATCACGACCGGTAACGCGCATGAGATGAGAGTTACAGAGCGTTACGTCGGCAGAGCCTACATCATTTAGACCTCAGACGCTCGAGGTGGGTCAGAAAATAGGAGACCGTTTAGATGAAACCAGATAAGTCAGCACGATGGAGCTAGACCACCAAATTAAAGTGGGAATAACCGTTCTGAGTTTCATAAGAAAAAAAATTGCGGGACGACAGAGGCTATATGAAAATCAAGTTAGCATGTCAATCGAAGTTCTCAGACTGAGGGACAGATTGTGTTGTGACTGCACAGCCTAGAATGTTTTCGGCTCGGATGTCTGGAAACAGTCAGAAAGTAGGAAACTGGTCAGACGAGGCTAGGTTATAGCCAGGCCAGAAGCGTTATCCGTGCAATTGATAAAGGAATGCTAATACAGAGCGCGGAAATGAAAGCATGTGATTGAGATAGAGGGGAATATTAACAAGTGGAAAAGCCTACAAAGACCTCGAGGTGTTGTGATGAACAGACCTTTGGACCTGTCGATGGTTCAACATTATGGGTTCAGTAGTCGGAAAGCAGGAGACCATGGAGGTGAGAGGAGGCGATCGGCTCATAGAAAGAAACTCATATTATAAATGTCGGAATGCTAACAGGGCGTCAACAGAATAGAAGTGTTATGGCTGAAAGGGGATATACTAATGATGAATCATGAGCAGCAGTGCTCCAGAGGCGGGGGAGACAGAGCGTTGCGTTTGCAGAGACTAGATCATTTAGATCTCAGAAGCCCGAGAGAGGTCGGAAGGCAGGAGACCGTACAGACAAATCCAGCTAAGTCAGACATAGAGTGCGAACAAAAGCTCTATTAATGAGAAGAAAAAGCCACGACATACACTAGGTGCTGGGCACGGACCGTTGGATCTGCCGATTGCTGAGCATTAGGGTAACCGAAGTCGGAATTTAGGAGTCCATTGAGACGAGACTAGAATGCCAGCTCATAGGGTGAATGTCGTATTAGTAAAGTCTGAATGCTGATGGAGAGCATCTGCAGAAATGCTCTTGTTAAGTAAGAGATGGGACTTGATAATTAGAATGAATCCTGACCATCAATTCTCTTGCGGTGAGGGTGGCAGTCGTTCGTCAGCAGTGCCTAGGTTATTTAGATCTCAGAAGTCCTAAGTGGGTCAGAAAGCAAGAGACCGTTTAGACAATATCAGCTAAGTCAGCAAGATGAAGCTAAGCCGCTACAATTAGGTGAAAATAATGTAATGATTCTCATCAGAAAAGAAGCAATTTCGGTCCAAATTGACTAAATGAAAAAAAAACAGTTGCACACCGAGGATGGTCTCAGGATAAGGGGGACAGAGCACTGGGACTGCAAAGCCTATATAATTAACGTCTGGAATGTCTAAAAGTAGTCAGAAAGCAGGAGACTGGTCAGATTATGCTAGAGTAGTGGAAGACCCGAAGAGTTACTTGTCCAATTCAAAAAGGAATGCAAACAGAATGCGAAAGGAAAAGGCTCGACTGATGAGGAGTGGAAAAGCCAACGATATTCCCGTGGTGATGTGAACAGACCGTTGGGTCCGCCGACCCCTGATCATTAAGGTCACGGAAGTCGTGAGTAAGGAAATCATTCAGACCAGACTAGAATTTCGGCTGCCAAGGAGAAAGCAGTAAGTGCTGAATGCTGACGGAGAGCAGCGGCAGAACTGGACTCGTTAAGGAAGAGAGGGAACATGATAATAAGGATGAGTCATGACCAGCAATGTTATGGAGGTAAGGGTAATAGAGCGTAATAAGGAAACCGGACGCAATAAAGGTGACCGTCGTTTAAACCCTTCGGAAACATTCTCTACGAAGGGAGTGAGGGTGTATATAGCCCGGAACCCACCAAGGGTGAACACTGAGAAATGGTTTCTCCAGGCTAATAAGAGGATATTATGACAGCTCAAAATCAATGTGAACAAGTCATGGGTTAAAAGAACGCGTTATGGGGTATAAACATGTTATTTTGTTGAAAATAAATTTTGCGTGAACATTTGTTGTGTAAACTAGGCGGTAGTGCATAGCTGCATAGCATTCCGCTTTAGTTTGCAAGCGACTAGACGGTCAGTGCAGTCATGTATGCGGAGGGAATATGAGCACCTTCTAAAGGCCATTAACCGGTCATTAACCGGAATTGCCACATGTATTCACCCGATGGCACATGTCACATGGAGGCAGACTAGTGGTGGCGGATCACTTAAGTAGGTATCACAGATAGGCGTACTAAAGGCAAAACACGTAGTTGTTACCTGCCAATCCACTTACCGGAGGTGCAACGGACTAAATAGCAATAACAAAAGTTACGGAGAGGCAGGCCAGTGGTGGCAGTGCAGTCATCCAGGCGGCACCAGTAGACAGGTCACTGAAAATGTCTTGTTATGAGCCCATGGAATTACCGGAGTTGCAACGGAGTACATGGCAAAGGTTACCTAGAGGCAGACCAGTAGTTGCGGATCCCTCATAACGCAGCACATATACACGGGAGTTCTAAAAGCCATTATTTAAGTGCTGATAGGCATGACGGAGGTACAACTGAGTACATAGTGGCGGCGAAGGTTGCGTGGTCAGAATAGTAGTTGCGGAGCAGTCATGTAGGCATCACGGATGCACAGGAGTTCTATAACCCACGCGTTGAAAGCCGATAGACTTACTGGGGGCGCAACGGCAAACATAGAGGCGGCCAAGGTAAAGTGGGGGCACACCGGTAGTGGCGGATAACACATGTACTCATCACGGATGCACAGGGAATTTAAACACCACTTGTTAAGAGCCAATAAAATTACCGGAGGTGTAACGGAAAAGGAAGCGGCGGCAAAGGCTACCTAGAGGCCGACCAGTAGTCGCGGATCTCTCATGTATGCAGCACGTGTACACGAGGGTTCTAAAAGCTATTAGTTTAGTGCTGATGGGCATACCGGAGGTACAACGGAGTATATAGCGGCAGCAAAGCGTACGTGGAGTCGAGATAGTAGATGCGGATCAGTCATGTACGCATCACCGATACGCAGGAGTTCTACAAGCCATGCTCTAAAAGCCGACAGAATTACTGGGGTGCAACGGCAAACATAGAGAGGGCAAAGGTAACATGGATGCACACAGGTGGTGGCAGATACTCAGATACGCAGCAGGAAAAGACAGGCATAATAGGAGAAAAATGTAAACAAGCACCATGCCCAATGGAGGTGACAGCAATAGATGGCGGCATTTTAGTTCGATAACATCTGAAACACTGCTTCTAGGCTTGCCCGCCCTGCCTTGTTCGGGACAAAATGGAGCTCGATAGGGTTTGTGAGTAGGTATCAAATAAGCTGAGGGTTTACGGGGGCAAATGTACCCCAAAAGTCTACTTAACTTGCGCGTGTATTGTATGCACTACCGACGGCTTCGATGAGACCTAATCATTACTTACCGCTTTTAACAGGGAAGGTTGGACCGGACTTCAGCAAACTATTTAACCCAGCTGCGTTGCCTCATCTCCGCGGTCCTCCCACGAAGCAACACAGGCCGGATTCCGACCAGATCAGGGCGGTAGCTCCGTTATCGCCTAGAGTTATTGAACGCTGGAACTCGCTTCGAGAATGTGTAATCAGCGCACCTACGGTTAACGGTTTCCAGCGTCAGTTAGACGCTCTCGGGTGGCAACACAGAAGCATTTCCATCCCCTGACCATATCCATTTTCCAACTTTTAGTCCCCGATGCTGTCGTTCTCCTCCCTCTTTGGTGTTATCCTTCCTTTAAAGAACTTTCATTCCTTGTTATCTTCCAGTTCCGTGTTGCTTCTTCCTTACTTCACGCCGCCTACGCAGCAGGGCTTGCTGCAGTAAAGAAGGTGGGCAGTAATTGGTTGACCAGGGTGTGGTCTGGGAGTTTCTTCTCGATATATCAAGACCTTTTCGCACCTTATCATTTCCTGGACCAACCATCCGCTCAAGCAGGAACACTCAATGGATTTTTATCGTACCAGTTTTATCTGAATGTAGCTTACCCACCGGACGACTTTGAAGTTACTCTGCTTGTACTGTTCACGATTGCAAACTGACTCCTTTTGTCTGGACACCAAAACTGATGATCCTTACTCAGACACCAAACATTCCCGACCGGGTTTTCAACTCGGCCAAATCGGATGCCTCAGGTCTGACAATCTTTTATCCTGTTTAGAAGAGTGATTGCTGCGGACTCAACCTATCGTGGACCCGAGGCCCCACAACCCACAAGCAGGGAACACCATGTCACCATATTCTTCGCCCTACACAGTGGAACCTCCGTTGCTTAACAACTGCATGCCCGCGCATTACTCCTCTATGGACCAAGTTGAAACTAACCCTCAGTTAGTCACTATGCTACTGCTTGAACCGCACCCAAACTCCTGCGCAGCCCCGGACGGATTGCATCACAGCTGCTTCAAAACGATAGCTGCGTACTTCGCCGCCCCACGCTGCGAAATATTTCAGCAATCTCTGGCAGTCAGCTGCGTTCCCAACGGCTGAAAAGTAGGCACCGTTTTGCGGACGTACAAGGGAAGCAACCAACAAAACCAGGCAAACTACCGGTCAATAAGCCTGGCCACATTCGCATGCAAAACCATAGAACGAATAGTGAAGTGCGCCATGTAAGTACACAGTGTGAACCTAATCGTTTATCGCTGTTTTAGCCTCGCTTCCGGAGAGTACGCTCATGCATGTATAAATTACTCCTCGCCAGGTAAACATAGGCAGAAGCCGCAGATGTCCAAAAAGGATTGACGTAATATGTGCTGACCTCAGTAAATCCTTTGATGAAGTTCCACACGTGCGACTGCTACACAAACTCCAGTGAATGGGCTGCTGTTGGTCCGTAAAACCTTTCGGGTTAGAGTCCACGTGACTAGCCTTTGCTTTGCTGGAGACTTTTGAGGACATGGCTGGCAACCGACACAATTTGGGCATCTGCTGCTGTCACCTAGACGGGTTGACCTTTTACATTTTGCTCGGTGCTGCGTCATCTGGGGGGTAATGGTTGATGCTTACGCGGGGCAGTGAAAGCCGCAAGAAATCCGTCTCGCAGATGCCGCGTCATCTTTACACGATAGGCAGATTTGTGTGACAGTATGTTGTCTTCACAACGTGCGTGCGCCTTGATCCGGAGTGTTTGCTTAGGGCAATAAGGCTTGCAGGTAAGTGGCCCTTATTTCTCTCTTATTACTAGTCATTGTATGGCTCATATTTTCATGACGCGTTCAAATAGTGGAATTGCATCAGAAACATGACATGTCGTAATTGATGCGCCCCCAGTATCTCCACCAAGGCGTCCATGTTTTGCGGATACACTCAAAGGATTCCGTATTCCTATGACGAAGGTTGACTAGAATTGCGTGATAAAGCTTCTACTCGTGCGCGAAAATCAGTTTCCCTAGTAAACAGGTCAAAAAGCCCGTTCCTCAGCGTCCGCAGGTGACAGATGAACGCGCCGACTTTTATGTCCAGTAACACAAGCCATCAAACCAAAACCATGCATGCCCACAAATACACCTCCACTAAAGCATTCAGATGGGACTGGAACGATAGGAAAATCCCTTGAGTGTTCCTTCTTGAGCGGATCGTTGGTCCAGGAAATGATAAGGTGCGAAAAGGTCTTGATATATCTAGAAGAAACTCCCAGACCACACCCTGGTCAACCAATTACTGCCCACGTTCTTTACTGCAGCAAGCCCTGCTGCGTAGGCCGCGTGAAGTAAGGAAGAAGCAGCACGAAATTGGAAGATAACAAGGAATGAAAGTTCTTTAAAGGAAGGATAACCCCAAAGAGGGAGGTAAACGACAGCATCGGGAACTAAAAGTTGGAAATTGGATATGGTCAGGAGATGGAAATGCTTCTGTGTTGCCACCCGAGAGCGTCTAACTGACGCTGGAAACCGTTAACCGTAGGTGCGCTGATTACACTTTCTCAAAGCGAGTTCCAGCGTTCAATAACTCTAGGCGATAACGGAGCTACCGCCCTGATCTGGTAGGAATCCGGCTTGTGTTGCTTCGTGGGATGACCGCGGAGATGAGGCAACGCAGCTGGGTTAAATAGTTTGCTGAAGTCCGGTCCAACCTTCCCTGTTAAAAGCGGTAAGTAATGATTAGGTCTCATCGAAGCCGTCGGTAGTGCATACAATACACGCGCAAGTTAAGTAGACTTTTGGGGTACAATTGCCCCCGTAAACCCTCAGCTTATTTGATACCTACTCACAAATCCTATCGAGCTCCATTTTGTCCCGAACAAGGCAGGGCGATCAATCCTAGACGCAGCGTTCTAGATGGAGCCGAACGAAACTTGGAAGAGCTTTATAAATATTTTGGCTGTTAATAACCCGAAAGAATGGCCTATTAACTACAACCTTTGGAAGCCCTTACTTGCGCCTTCTTCCTGTTAGCGCCATAATACAAGGACTTGGAATCGACGGTTTACCTGCTTTAAGTTAAGGGCAGTTCTGCTTTATTGACCACGTATTTTGCAAGTCGGAAGGTTATTGTATGCGGCTGTTGGTCAGCAGTTACAGAGTAGGCCAGTCGCAACGTCTGTCTAGGGCATACTGTATATCTTCAGAACCCTCAGGGACAGTTGCAGCATACTATAGCTATAGTTCATCAGTAAACCATAGGGTTGGTACCACATGCTCCCTAGGAAGGCAGTTTACTTAGGTGGTGAACAGCCTCGGTCCAATTACCAAGACTCGTTGGACTCCGCTAAGGACCGCTTACCTGAAAGCTAAGCTGCAACCCACACATGCACATAGCTCACCTCCCTGCAAGAATGCAGATACTCAGTGAAAGGCGCAGTTAAATACGCCGTAGATGCTTAGCTTTTGTGATAGCCGCAAGTTGGGTACCTCAACCTAAGCTTTCGGAAAGTCGACTACGTGCCCAATGTCCACTGCCTCGGCCCGTTTCGCGAGCAAGTAATTTATTTAACAGACACTAAAATCCCTTCCGGAATCCTGGTTGTGCACAACTGAGCAGACTAAAGTTATTCTGGTTGGCTTCCAAATAATCGCTCACCAGCTTTTCAATCAGTTTAACGACGACACTAGTCAGGCAGACTGGACTATGATGGGGTGACAGACTGCCGTTGCTAGATCTGAAGATCGGCGAGATGACATGTTACGACTAGCCTATACCGGGAACCCGGAGAGCGATTCAAGAAGGAAGGTCGTGTTGCGGGAAAACTTTTATTTGAAGTGTAATGGAGTCCCGTTAACCTAGCTATAAAAATACGACCCTGTTGATGCTCTAGCTAGGGGAACGGGGCATGCACAGCGAGTTGCAGCTCAAACGGGCGCGGAGCAAAAACGGTGATGAGCGTGTCAACCATTCGAACTCAGCAACCAGTTCAACAAACCCCGTCGGTCGTTTTGGTGTACAAATAAATAATTTTAGTTGGAATTTTACACTGGCGCACCGACGAACCACCAGCCTGCTACTTAGACCTGCCCTTGAAGGGACCGCGTAAGCAGTCCTTCGACCTACGTGAGGACTGTCCGTCGCGGGGCAGCCTTTTGGGAGACCGGGTTGTGAAACTTGATGCAACTGCTGAGTGGGACCCATGCAATCAGACCCTAGCTGGCTCCCAACCATGTCATCCCTACCGTGTGGAAACGGTGAAATACTGTATGTGAGGGACCGTTAGTAAAGTAAACGTAGGTGGTTGAGCAGGAAGTTCGTTCCACTTCCAGTTGACTTGCGGGGATCCAGCAAAGAGTGAAACCAAGGTGCAACCAACTGACGGCGTATATGGAAAGCAAAAGGAAAAGCGTCGTAAATGCAAAGCAATACACCAAAGAGCGCAGTGAACGACTTGCAAACCTATTTTTCTGCTTTGAAAAAGTTTTTCTCTTTTTTGGTAGGTTCAAAGATTTTGGTCACTTTGTGGATTTTGGAAAACATTTGGTAAGAGCAAACATTTCCAGAGGCACGTCCTATGTAAAATAATAAAGGCTAACAATGTACGAAAATTGCACTGGAGGTTTGAGCTTCCTACCGCGTCAATTGATAGTAGGGCGAGTAGGAGTGCTTTCGATTGTTGTCGGTTCTGCTGGAGCGAACTGACTCGTCTGAGGTTGCCATTCAAGCTGAGATGGCACAGCCTGTGAAGTGCCTTTTTCCCCAAAGAGTCGCACTTGTCAAGGAACACTGGTTTGAGTCGATCGACGCTGATCCCCTCAGTCTTGCCATTGTAGTCAATGGTAAACGTGTTGTTGCTTCTGCGTACGACACGGTAAGGGCCAGAATAAGGAGGTTGGAGTGGCCGGCTTACACTATTAGTGCAAACACATACGTGCGTGCAAGTAGTTAAGCTTTCGTAATGTTGGTACGCAAGCTCTGTGCTCTGGGTTGCCCAGGCTGCAGCTGTCGCATGCGATGAGATCGGCGAGTTGCGTAGTCGCCATATTCAAAGGTTGTTGGCGCTTTTGGTGAGACGCGTTCACCAGGTAAGCGTTGTGTGCGCCCAAAGACTAGCGAAGATGGAGTGGTGTGTAAATCCGCTTTAATGCCTAAGAGCGTGAGCGGAAATGCTTCGTGCCAAGACGTGCCAGATTAAGCAGTGTGATGCTTTGAGTTGCCGATGGAACCTTTCTACCATCCCGTTAGCTGCGGGGTGGTGTGAGGTAGTTCGGTTGTATTGGCAGCCAAGGACGTTGAGCGGCTTGCTATAGGATCCGTCAAATCGTGCGCCTCTGTCAGTGATGAATACGTTTGGGCAACCAAACTGAGTTACCCAGCGTCCTAGGAAGACTGGTGCAATTGTCTCAGATGAGCAGTTGGCTATCGGAATCGCTTCTGGTTAGCAGGTGAATCGATCGGCACAGGTGAAGAGGTACACGTAGCCTTTAAACGGAGGCAAAGGTCCAATCAGGTGGACATGGAAGTGTGTAAAGCGAGCGTCAGGAGCAGGAAAAACGCCATGTGGGCTTTAGCTGTGTCTGTATAATGTGGCGCGCTGAAACTAAGCATGAGCGTGCCCAAAGGCGGACATCGCGTTGGACGTTGGAACATACAAAGCCTTGGGTAACGAGCTTCGGCGAAGCACGTATACCGGTTTGAGACCGGTGGTGAAAAGCGCTGAAAACAAGTCGACGCATCGATGTAGGAACTACGGGTCAGGGAGAAGTTTGTGAGACGTCACAAAGGATGGTCCCCTCAGATGAAGCTAGTGGGACTTCGCGTAGTTTTAACGAGGTGTTGCGTCGTAGCTTGTCTATGTCGGGATCAGCTTGTTGGGCAGCAGCCGTAGAGACTAGGGCAATGTCGGTGCCAGACGATAAGCTGATCTGCTGAAGTCGTGAAAGCCCATTCGCGACGGGATTGATAGCACCTGAGACACGTTGTACGTCTGTCGTAATCTGAGAAGCGCAGTCTAGGTGTCTAGTGTCCCGCGCAGAATACTTGTCCGTTGCGCCATTGATTGCGTAGATCAATGGCTTTTGGTCAGTGGAGACGGTAAACTGACGACCTTTGAGATAGCGACGGAAATGTCTGATACCTAGGTAGGTAGCTAACAATCCCCTACCGAAGGTGCTTAAACGCGCTTTGGCCGGTTGTAAACGTTTCGAGGAGAAACCTAGAGGTATACATCGGTGGTCCATGAGTTGTTGAAGAACTGCACCGACGGCAGGGTCGGATGCGGCAGTTGTCAAGGAGAGCGGTGCAGATGTGTCTGGATAGGCGAGTAGCGCTGTGTTGTAGATAGCGTCTATGAGCTTATCAAGACAGTCTCGCGTCGTCTACAAAATGAAAAGGCCGTTGTTTACCGCGGAGCAAGTCTGTCATTGGTTGCACAATGCTCGCGCAGTTAGGAATAAAGCGTCGATAATAGTTGACAAGCCCAAGGAATCGGTGCAACTGTTCGAAGGAAATAAAAGCAGGATAGTCCTTCAGTGCCTGTATTTTGTTTGGCAGAGCTTTAATAGCCGAGTCGGAAATGCGGTGGCCAAGATAGTCGACGGAGCTTTGGGCAAGCTCGCATTTATCGGGGTTGAGGTAACCGCATGCCGCGTTAAGCGTTCAAAGAGAACATCGAGATGATGAAAATGCTCCTCGTCAGAAGAGCTGGCGATGAAAATGTCATCTAGATAAGGATAAACGACTTCGTCCTCGCATTCTTTCATGAATGAAACGCTGAAAATTTGAGCAGCGTTGCGGATACCGAAGGGCTTTCTAAGGTTCTCGAATAGGCTGAACTTCGTGAGGATCGCTGTTTTAGCAAGGTCGCCTGGCTCGACCGGCTTCTGATGGTAGGCGCGAGCTAGGTCGACTTTGCTAACGATAGGCTTATCTGCTAGAGCTATGTTTAATTCGTGCATGTGCGGAATGGGGTATTTATCGTGGACGGTAACTTTGTTGAGTGCCCTGCAGTCACCACAGGGTCGCCAGGCACCGGATTTTGGCACCATGTGTAATCGTGATGCCCATGGACGTTTGGATGGACGGATAATTCCCAGTTTGAGCATTTGCTCGAATTCCGTCTTAGCAGCTTTGAGTTTGTCCGGGGCTAGTCTGCGAGGGCGGGCAGAAACAGGTGGACCCTTAGTGCAAATGTGATGCGTACCATCTGACACCCTTACTCGTGGTCCCCTTGAGAGCATTATAGCGGTTTTCGGTCTGAGAAACGACAACGTCACAAATCTGTAATAATATCCGTCGGGAGATAGGACATGAGCTTGCTATAATTCGCATAATCGGAAGTGATTCTGTGGTTATACAACTCAGCATTTAGGTGAGCGAACCACAAGAGCGGACCTAGGTCCCAAGTAAGTGGCACGGAGTGCACTACAGCGCTAAGGAGAGACACTAAAGTATGGTTCTCAGAATCCATGGTAAAAAAGGACACTAAATAGGCTATCGTATGCAAACAAAAAATGGAAAAAGGAAAAATTAGTGGAACGAGCTCAACGGAGGAAGTTCGAAATATCGGGCACTGAGACTCTTCCAGAGTTGGGATCAACAATTTAGCAAGTAGCTTGTACCGGGAGCCCGGAGCGCGATTCAGGAAGGCAGGTCGGGTTGCAAGAAAACTTTATTAGCAGTGTAAGGAAGACCCGTTAACCTAGCTATAAAAATACGATCCTGTTGATGCTCTAGATAGGGGAACGGAGCATGCACAGCACACAGGGTAGTCGCGCGTTGCAACCGAAACGGGTGCCAAGCGAAAACGGTGATGAGCATATCAAGCATTCGAACTCAGCAATCAGTTCAACAAACCACATCGGTCGTCTTGGTGTAAAATTGAATAATTTTAGTTGGAATTTTACACGGGCGAACCGGTGAATCTCCGGCCTGCTACAGACAGCCACCCTCCATTCATAAGTAAGATACAACTGCCATTCGTTCAACAAAGGGCAGGACCCAGAAACGCAATAAGCACGCGCTTAACGCATCAGCCAGCAGAAAAATTAAACGCAACTTAGCTGCGTTTAACGGAGCAAACAGACATTCAACAAGAAAAGAAAGGCAGTTACAGCTTGCCATTCAATCGATCGGCGGCAGCGTTTCAGGATTTGATGGGCTTTCGCCCGGCAAGCCTTCTCTTTATAAAAAGCTACAAATGTCCGTTTAACAACACTGCTACCAGGCGAATTTGACTCACCACTGGATAAAGTCACAGCCCATATCTCCACCCTGGCAGGTTAACTAGCGTCACCATTCTAGATAGGTTCGTTACACTGAACCTTCTACATCTGCATTAAATCTCGTCCCACTTTCTACGATTTCACGCATATACTGTCGTCTCTTTACTTTCTGCGATATCACCGTCGACCTTTGCGTTGCTTATGCACGAACCCACTGTATTGTCCTATCTCTCTCGAGCGTGCTGTTTAATTATCTTCTAATGGATCATTCAGGGTTCTCAATCCATTATTAGCCGAGGTATGACTGCTATTTATGGCAGACCGACTATGTCCTTACAAACGGGTCCCGATCTTACGGCAGCCGCATAACTGTTTCGCTTTCAACCATGGACATATGAACAATTTTCTACTGTCCCTGTTACAATTGCTGTAACGCGCTTATCTACCCATGAAATTCTTCTACTCTTCGCTTCATGGTCTAGTCTACAGACCTTGGCCGATCGTGGATGGATATCGACCAGCGTTCACGTGCGCATCCTTAATTCCCATTGTTAGCGTTGTAGGTGTGTCTGTGTGTGCATGCTAATCCCCGGCACTGGTTTCGTGCGTGTGCGGCTACCGACGACCTTGGATCTCCAACCCTACTCTTCGCCGAACATGACATTTTCAGACCGGAGCGTGTGTCGCACCCCTCCCCCGTTCACTGGTCGCTCGTCCAAACACCATGCTTGTGTGTGCCATTAAACTCTCACCCTGTGATTGGACTATCCATTGATTGGTCAACGCCATTATTCTAAATGCTCGTAGCACTCAGGTGTGGTGACTTGTTCCTCTGCTTGTCCGGCGTAGACAACTCGTTCCCTCCTATTGTTTACTGACACCTTGTTGTCAACTTGCATACACCGGGATACTGAACATTTGAAGTATGTCCCAATTATCAACTGTATATATTTTAATAGTACCGTAGTATTTGTGATCCGACTTGTTTTGATTTGGGGATCTTTGGCTACGCGTTATTCAACGTTCACGGTGGACGTTACAATTGCTATAAAATGTCTGTACAGTTGCACCTACTTGATCATTCCTCCATGGTCAAGAACAAAGTATTTATTTAGCTATTAATTTAAAACACTATCATCAACGGTCCACATAGTTCTACTGGCAAAACAATTAGAAGCTTTAGGTGAATTGAATCGTGTCCAGCTACTTTGGTAGTGTTCTCTTCTTGCAGCCGCCTAACAACTTGCGTTTCCACCACAGTAAATTCAGACAAATACGAACTCTAGGTACTCTGGGGACAAGTTCAATAGTGGTTTACCGGGCCTCATGCGAAAGCTCCTGCACACTACTCACTATGAAAACGAGCCTTTTCAGCGTCCGCATACACATGAGTTCCAACACCTTCATCAAAGTTGGATTTAACGAAGTTGAACCACATGGACTCATAATATAAGCAACAAACTTCGGATTTTCCGAAGCTTAACCAGCCAACTCCTTTCCGTACAACGGCCAAGTTTTCGTCGAGTGTTGTTTACATCTATTGCTAGCCTCCCGGTACCTATCATAACGGCTAGCTGATGGCGCCGCACGGTAGGTCCTCCAGCACCTCTGAACGCCTCTGCTGCAGGTACTCTGTAATAGTATCTATCGAATGAGGCTGTGCTCGTGTATAATTTTCCCTTTGAAAATGGGCTGTAGAGAGTAGACAATTCCGTGTGTCATGGCTTAAATTCATCCCAGACCGCCTGAACCGTGTAGGCCACCGCAATTTCACAACACAACCCAGAAGCCTTGATATGCGTTGCCTTATATTTAGCACGACAAATGTCTGGATAGGACTCAGCAATGCTCTGAAGGATACACAGAGATGATTACTGGCACCTTTTCGAGAGATGTAAGTGATGCCACATATCAAGTCTAGTGACGGCTAGAAATAGATCCAAAATGGACGGTACTTGGGCATCCAGGTACATAGTGAGGAGGTCCACGAAAGGACGCACTGGTACATATAGCGTATGCTCAAGAAGACCTGCACCAAAAGTACCTTCCCCCGAGTTGCAAGAAAAGGATGCCCAGCAAACCTCTTGTAGATTGAAGCCTCAATATCAAATACGTTTGCGGAAAGGGAGTATATATATATATATATATATATATATATATATATATATATATATCATATAAATATCTAGTGAGCCATGAGCGAGGCCAATCGGGACCATTACCGACCGCAGAGAACGTAGGCATAACCGGCGCAGCGTTTGTAGGTACGCTGCATTCGATTTACCAACCGCGTGCTTGTATGCTGCCTCTTTATTTAAAGTGGTGGGTTTTCAAGTTTGCCTTAATGCTTTGCTTCCTCATATAAATGTCTACCTGTATTTTATTCCATTAACTTGCACATCTCGCTTAAGCCAAATGGATTCGATTTCCATAACAATTCTATGTTCGTGGCATTTCCGTAAAGTGTACTTGCTGACCTCGTGAACTTATCTAGGATTCGTTTGTAAACAACTTATTTAATGTGCTCATTAACTTAAGGTTTATGTCACCGTTTCCTTATGCATTAATGGAGTTATTTTAATTCTATCTCTCTCTCTCTCTCTCAAGTGATTGGTTGTTGTTTGATATCCCCGGTGTGGCTGCGCTCGCTGTGCATGTTGACAAGGTGCCTACCTGTCTATTCCTACTACCTCGTCCATACTGGCTCCAGGAGACAGTTTGTCGTTGCTGGAGGGGACGGGGTGCACGGTCCTTGTGGCAGTGTTAGGATCAAAAAGTGGTTCCATGCACTCAGTGTGGAGCGGACTACGGTCCAGCCATCGCCTTGTGTGCGCTTGATTCACAAATACAGCGTGTTGTGTTTGCCTGTGAAGGAGTGTGGGCCGGCTCCGTTGATGAAACGTAGCCCCCATCCGCATGTCTCCCGGTCTTATTCCATCGGGTTTACACCGGATATAGGGTATGTGTTTGGAGCTGGGCTGGTGCAGCGCAAGCCACCCATGGTCCCTCTGTAGGCGCAGGCGTCCTGTGACTGGTCACAGTGACAAGCAACTCCGAAACCGGATGTCGCCAACCATATACGCAAGCCTACCAATTACAAAATAAGTTGCTGAGCGCCACGCCACATAGAAAGAAAAAGGTAGCGTGAAAGGGAAAATGACGTTTAGGGTAGAATTCTCACAGCAAGTGCGTAATTGCCTACGGTCCTTGGCCATATCCTTAGCGTTTGCAAACAGATGTGCTCATGGTCCTTTTGTCCGCAACCTGGGTGTCGGGAAGGCCCAACAACAACCAGCTTCAACGTTTGAGCCTTAACGCAATGCATCCAAGTTTTACATTGTCTTCCCTTTCGCTGCTTCCAAGCCACTCCTGTGCTCTCAAATAGGGCTCGTCCTGGCAGCCGCTGGGTAGGCATGCGAAGCACATGGAGAAGCCAGCAAAGCCACGGCAATGAAATGATGCTATCGATCGATCTGCGGAGTTCATTTGACCTGAAGTCTCGCCGACGGACTTCCTCATTACCACTGTGCTGCTGCCATCGAACACCAGAAATAATTCGCAGGTAGCGGTGTTCGAAGGCAGATGGCCGCTATACATCGCCTTTTTGAATAGGCCAAGCCTCACGGCCTACAACAGAATCGCTCGTGCCGTAGCGTCATAGATTCGTCCCTTGAGAGCGAGGCTGAGGTCATGAAGAAGTCACAGGTGATGCAACACCGCATCCACTGTTAGTCTTTTGCCTCCAGTGGAATGAATAGGTTGGAAGAGTTTGAGGGAGTATCCTGCTGAGGCTGCCCGCTCCATCTCACCGACTCGCTGCGTCCACCAAACCACGTGATCCTTCCTGACGAGCTGACTGAGCTCAGCACCTGTGGTTCTGCGTAATGCATTGTACTCAAATCCGGCAGTAATTGATCTATGACTTTCCATTAATTGGAGAGAATGTGCGTTAATCCAATGACAAACAGCTCGTCTGGTGAAGTCACAGACCAGGGTAGCAAACTTTCGTTAGCCGCCCTGGAGCTGTGTCACGTGTGTCTCAACATCGGAGGACAGAGAGCGTAGGTTGGGGGCTAATGTGTGCTGAAGCGCGCCGAGAACAGTTGGGGCGGAGAGATTGTCTGTTTGAACCGTTTCCGGCGACGCCGTTGGTGCCCCCAATGCGCAGAACAAACTTAGCACACACGACCTCATGATCCGAAGTCAGACAAGTGTTCTAAATTGACTTGCGCCCCGTTATCCAGCCTTGCCAATGGTAACTAACAGCGATGTGATCAATTTGCATCCAAGCGTGACCACGCGCCAAAGGTCGTCAGGAACGACGGGAGCCGATGAAGTGCTAATCACTACCGACAGATCATCGGCAGTTCTATCTGTGGACTGAAACATGTAGGTACGCAAACCGTTCAGTCCACAGCTAAAATAAAGTGTAACGCCCCCGCCTTGTCGGCCAGCAAGGCGATCATATCTAAATAATGCGTAGCCAGACAGATGTACTACACCGTCCACGTTGTCCTGCCACCGGCCCGTTTCAGTGCATGCGAGTAAATTGGGATGGACCCATCTACAAGCAGACCTAGCTCGCACATTGCGTACCACTATCTGAAGGTACTCGTAAGCTTCAGCCCATGGTCATGTGCTACCAGGACTGTCACTGCTAGGGCTGGAAAAGACCGCCGGCTGAACACCCTTAAACCCAACAACCGGAGACTTTGTTCAACGTGCGCTTGCCTGGTTTTGAGGTCTTTTATGACCTCATTTAGCTTCAGCCTATCTGCTAACGGGAGGGTTGACTGAGCTCTAGCATTGATTTGTTGCGCGCACTTGTGTACCACGATTGATCACACGGTCGCCATACAAGAATACTCGTTTTCCAACAGGGTGCTTACTTGCTCTACCTCACTAACTGGCTCAACCTGACTCCCATGAATCAGACGATATAAATAGCGCCTGGTAATACGGATGCTGTACACCGTAAATACGAAATTCCGGGTTTCACGTGCTGACGAAACGACTTCATCAACTTTAACACCGCAGCCTCCTGTACCGCATTAAACGGCCAACTAAGCAGATAAATCCAAGGCCTTTCTAACTAGAACACACGCGAATGCCACAAGCAGGCCAATTTCATAATACCTGCCTTTCAGCACCACGGAAAATCGGGCACTGCAGTTTTAGCACCTGTAACTAAAAGATGCATCAACAGTCAACATTATCATGCATCTTACCGGTTACCCTTCACATTCTTACGCTTGCTGTGCACACATCGATACTAAATGAATCCATAACGAAAACCATCAAGGCAATGATTTTCAGTCTTTTGCTTATGACCCGCCCCAGTAAGCACCGAGCATCTAGCTCAGGTGCAAGCGGGACTGGAACCGTAGGATTATCCCGTGGGTGTTCTTTCTTCAGCGGGTTGTTGAACCAAGGATTGACAGACTTTGAAATTCTGTTGGACCTAAAACGAAGACCACAACACACCCTGTCCAACAAATTAATGGCCACGTACCCTGCCTTAGCAGTCCCTGCTGGGCCGGTTATGTGCATTAAGAAAGAATAAAGTAAACTCAGAAGACAAAAGAAAGTGGAAAGAGCTAATCAAGTAGAGTACCAAGATATTTGCCTCCTTAAAAAGGGACTAAAAAGTAAATTAACTAACTGTTTCACCTAAAGATGAATCAGTTTGCAAAAGGACAAGTTTGGTGTTGCCACCCAGCAGCATCGAGCTCGCATCGAGCTGGCAGTCACTATTTGGAACCGCATCAAATCGCTTTGTAAGTCCTTAACTGCCTCGTAACCGATAGTTATCATGCAACGAAAAATAGCGGTATCATCCTGCATGGCGGAAGTTCAAGTTCAAGTTTGAGTTCAATTTGGACAGTAAAGGTAGGAAAATTCCCATGTGTAATCCTTCTTCAATGCGCCGTTGAACTAGGATGGAGTTTGCGGGAGCGATTTGAAACCGAGAAGCGCCAAATCAATACACATGAATCACATAACGGTCAAACAATCAATGTCCACGCGGCCTGCACTAGCAGTCCCCGCTGTACGGACCACGTGATTAGAATAAAGGCTAAGCGAAGGGAATCAACAAAAGCAAAATAATGGTAATGGTAGTACAGGAGGGAATGTGTGGATAAGACAATAATAGTAATGGATGTGAAAAGCCATGGAAATAGGTGTAGAAGTTAAGAACCAAACGTAAAAGTCTGAAACAGCAACCCATGAGCGTCGAGTCGATGTTCAAACTCCCCACCGTTTGTGCCAATAGTACTTCGCTGGGTAGTGCGTTCCATGAGTCGATAACCCTACGTAATAAACGAAAGTCAGCTCTAACGTGATCAGGTCTGGGCTTATGCAACTTCAGGGGTGACCAGGAAGAGATGGTAACGGAGCAGGATGGAACAGTCCAGTTAGCTCAGGCCCAATCTTGCTGGTCGATATATGGTACGTATGAATCAGGTCTCCCCGAAGGCGCTTGTAGTACAGTGAAAGCAGCTGCAACCTGGGCAGCCTATCAGGATACGAGAGATGCCGCAATCCTTGTATCATTTTTGGACCAACCCTCAGAACTCGTTCAAGTGTCCTCTTATCACGTACCAAGCATGGAGGACAGGCCTGCACGCAGTACTCCAAGTATGGCCTGACAAAGGCTGAGAACAATGTAACAAACAGTTCATTTGTTATAATGCCGAAAGACCTGCTGGTCATCCACAGCATCCCAAAACCCTTGCGCGTAGCATTTTTCCAGTTCTCGCTGGCTTTAAAGTCAGAGGATAGCGAGATAGCCATGTCGGTTTGTTCAGTCACTTGACGTAATACATTTCCGCCAAGTACGTAAAGAGTTGTGGAAGTACTTGATCATATGCGCAGGACCGAACACTAGGCAAGATTGACTGGCAGCTACTACAATTCTGACCACTCCCAAAGCTTGTCGAGAGCTGTCTGCAAAGCCGTGGGCCCAACAGAATCGCTCACTGTATTCCAAAATTTTAAGTCATCCGCAAACATACGGGATGGCATCTTAAGCTTCTCAGGGAAGTCACTGACATACAGTGCAAACAGTAGAGGTCCGAGAACCGATCCCGAGGAACAGCACTCAGAACGGCTTGTCTGAAAGGCAACCCGGAACCCACTAGGACGCTTATCTGCCTTCCTTCCAGGAAAGCCGAAATCCACTTCAATACTTGGCCTGGGACGCCGTAGGATTCTTGAGTAAACAAAAGACGGCAATGAGGTAGGTGTCAAAGGCTTTAGAAAAGTCGATGAACAAAACATCTACCGCCTGTCTTTGATCCACAGCAGCAGCCCAGCACTCTCGAGCTGTCAGCCTGTTAGGCAAACAGGAGTGGCCTCTGCGGAACCCACGTTGAGACGGGTTGAGCAAACTGAACTTAGCTAAATGCTTTTCCAGAGCACCTCTTACAAGCTTCTCCAATACTTTCACTAGCACGCTTGCTAGGCTAACCGGTCTATAATTTTCAGGTAAGTGCTTATCACCCATTTTGAAAATAGGGCACACGATAGCATCTCTCCAATCAGCAGGTAGGGAGCAGTTATGAAGAGACTTCTCAAAGATACATTTAATCGTTTTACACAGCAACCTAGCCAGCTCGTACAAACGTTTGGGATGGGGGCATCTATCCCTGCAGCTTCAGTTGGGTTTAGGTCACGCAAAAGTTTGGTTACTTTAGCTTCCGAGACGGAAATGTCCATCAGAAAGGAATCTACTGGTATCCTTGCTTGCAATTAGATAGTAGGCAAAGGAGATTCATGAACAAACGACCTAGCATACGGTTCTGCAAGTAAGCAGGCCTTGGCCTGATCGGTTGATACTTCAGTGCCGTCAGGTCCAAAGAGCTCAAAGATAAGTGAATTTGCATTGCACCTACGTTTGACATAGCCAAAGAACGGTTTCAGGTTTGTTGACGCGGATCGAGCCTGCTCTAGTTCATTTCTCAGGCGTGCGGCCCACAGATATTGTTTACATGCATTTCGCACGCCCCGGTAGCGATGATGGGTACATTCTGAGGGAGCTGATATATAAGTCCTCCAACACCTGGATCGCCTACTGAGCATCCTGCGCGCCTCAGAGTCAAACCATGAAGGCTTTGCCTCAAATTTATTCCTCGCTGAGATTGAAAGGTGGGGAGGGAAAATTTCGCAAAGTAAGGATTTGAACTTGTCCCAAGTAACCTGGACGATATCATCCTCTGAAACGATACACGGTTGATTTGCAGTCTTGTCCCTGATGGCTTAAAAATCAGCGCGCCAAATGGTTGGCCTCCTGACAATACACTCTTCACGTCCTCGACTTAAGGCGCATTTGAATAATAGGCAGACGTGATCACTAGTACCCAAGGAGAATCATACACTACATCATGCACAAAGTCCAGCGATTTCGCAAAGAGGAGGTCTAAAATGGAAGGCTTTTGGCCCTCCATGAACATAGTTGGCCTTTGTACAAACTGCTGAAGGGCTGCTTGTAAGGATAGGTTGAGGAGATATTTAGAAAAGCGTCCAGACGCTGCAGTGCAGAACTTACGCCAAGCAACCTCAGGAACATTAAAATCACCCATAACCAGACATTTGTTTGTCGTATGAGTACGAAAGAACTCAGTGAGCCTGTTTGACGTACTTTCGGGGCTTCCGTATACTAAAACAATTTTGAATTGCGTGAAAGAAGCGCAAACGTCCATCGGAAGCGCTACGGCAGTCACATCAGGTGAATAGAAAAAATATGTTCACGAAATAGTCCAGGTGGATTTTACGTACAAATCAACTCCACCTTCGCAACAACATGAGACGCGATCAGCGCGCAGAAGGGTGTAACCAGGCAAACACATTGCACTGCCCAGGATACCGGGGAACAGCCACTTCTCTGTGAAAGCAAGTACGTCTGGCCGGTAACCTTCTACAAGACAGCCAATCTCGCACATCTTGTTCCTCAGACTACGCACGTTGCTAGGAACTACTTTAAGCAAATTGGGATCGTGAGCCGGAGATCAGGTGCCACCAGAACGCGCTCTGAAAGGGCGGAAGTAGACCTCCGGCTCACCAACGGAAAACCCCCCAATCAAAGACCAGTTTCACCCGCCTCGCGAAGGGCTTTGAGGTCCTTTATGGCGGCCTTCAATTTGAACCTATCAGTCATTAGGAGGTCAGGTTGTATACTGACCCCAGAACCATTGAGTTTTAATGCGAAACGTAGAAGCGTATTACGCTCGTCCGGCGTTGAAAGAACGTGTCTCAGTAAACGGGGTTTGACGCCCGAAGCATCGGCCGGCACAGACCAAAGTCTAATGAGTTTTCATACAGTTACGCCAAAAAACCCGGGCCGTAGCAGTTTAGAAAGGCAAATTTTAAACCATTTTAGGTCATCAAGCATTCGCTGCTTTGGAAGCGCGGTGGTGGACTCCGTGACATTCCTAAAGATGAGACTGCTATCAGTGTAAGAGTCACTGCGTCATGGGGGACTACTCCACGCGCCACAGTCATAGAATCCCGCGACTGGGTGGCTGGTTGCTTGGATGCACTACCTGCGTATGAAGAGGCTTTGGGAGGAAACGCTGAAGAACTCAGTACTGATGGCTCTACAAGTGACGTGCTTACCTGATCCACTGTACACTCCAAGACTACCGCATTTTTCAAGTTTACAGCTTTCTTCTTCTTGCGCTGCTTGCCTTTCTCTGGCAAGGTCTTCAATATTTCGTCACTAGCTGTGGAAGCACGTACCCTTTCCAACAGTTTAGCGCCAACCAGCTTACAATCAGTTGCTGGATAGGGTGTCAGCTTGACAAAATCCGTTTGCGTGCTGTTATTCGCTAATTTCACCTGCCATAAACAACGGATGGTGTCAGACGATCTACTAAACCGTCAACTTTCCCATTCAAATTTGTCAACAGCAAAGACAACACTGTTTCCATATTTGTCAGTCTAGGAACGAGCGAATCGAAGCAACCCTTCTTTGCTTCAAAGCGTCCAGCTTGCAGCATAAAACGAGCTTCACAGATATAAAGGAACCTCTCATTGCGTGTTAAGAGAACATATTGATCAGCAGGCAAACCGCTGCATTCCTCATGGAACCATCTACCGCAGACATCGCATTGCATACCAACCGACAAGTCGGTTACAGGTATATAGCGTCTCCCTAAGCCGTATAGGTAAACTGAATCGGCCGTTTTAAGACCCGAAGGCACACCCACAACTTTTCTAACCATCTTGATAGCAATGAAAAAGGTAAGAACAACGAAAAGGTGAGGACCGACTTGCGAAGGCCCACAGTGCAGACAGCGAGAGCAGAGTCGGATAATACTGCAAGTAGAACGTACGCACCGATTTGAACTCAATATGATATGATGATGCACTTTTTCAAGCAGCACAGTGTCCACACGCGTTTTCATGAAGATGAAGGAATATTCAGCACATGCAGAGAGTAGCAAGCCGTAAGTCGTACGGAGACGCCACGGAGACGGCGTCAGGACAATGAAGACACCCACAAGATATTGCGAGTATGCTAGGACTTCGTAGTCCTTTTGAAGCACAGAAAAACTGTCAAAAGTCAAAGCTTTTGTGCAGCGATATTCGAATAGGTTCCACACAAAGTGTTCGTCGAAGAAGAGCTCGAACGATGAAACGCGACAGGTAGGCCGTGACCAAATAGTCCGGTAAGTTGGCACTTCCAAGTCCTTTTGGATCACAAGAAAATTGACAAAGGCCAAATTTCCTGCGCAGTGCTATTCAACTGCTGTTCTCAAACCAGGAGATCAGTGAAGAAAATAGCGAACGGTGAAACACGACAAGCACGCCGTGACGAAAAACGCCAAAACGGACAAGCTAAGTAACTCCGGACCGGAACTCTCACACCTGAGTTTTGCATAGCGGCGGGGTTGGTTTGGTAGCTATGCTAGGCCAACTGAAGATGTTGCCATTAGGAAGCGGTTTGTATATATATAGTGTGCAAATGTTAAGTCGGTGTGTGTTTTATATTGAAGAAGGTGAATATGGTTACCATAGTTAGTTGTTGTGATAGACTACAGGAATATTGGAAATCACGGCGCCACCTTTGTAACAGCCATCATGGTGGATGAATCTGTGAGAGTATGTCCTTTGGTGCGTACTATTATCGGAAAGTGGGCGAGGTGGAGTCCGCTGTAAAGCAATTTTTATGTTGCAGCTGCCACAGCCTCTTAAAAGCGTACCCCTGTGACTCGACAGGATTATGAACGGCCAAGCGGAAGCAATTGCCAGAAGAATATCCGTGCTAGTACGTGCAGTGTCGCTGTCTTCGTGGCAGGTGTAGCAACGTTCGTGGGAAACGGTAAGTTGCTATTCTCACTGTAGCATAAATGCTACGCAGTTACAGGATGCTGGATTGCAATTCGCATTTCTCTTCCTAGTTGAAGGGTGAATTTTACGAACAAGGGGAATTGCATTTGTGTCATCGTCATGATTTCTATTTTGGGAAGCCATGGCTATATTCACAAAACAGGCGGTTGACGTAGGGAGTGGCGAAGGAGAGGTTTTCTCTGATGTCTGTTTTCAAAAGTGATAGGGAAATACGTAGGTACATTTCTATGGCAAATGGGTGGAAGTTGAACGCGGATGATCTGAGGATGCTTAGAAGACGACGCAGGAAGCGGGAAAATGGGGAAGTGGGCAAGGTGACAGAATTGTTAGAGCGGCACGGCGCATGTCGTTTGTTGAAAGACGGAAAGGTTGTCATATGTTCTTCGTGCCATCGGTTATGGAGGCCACTGCGAAACGATACTGCGAAGTACTGTTGACGGACGCAACCTACCAAGTGAATTATGGGGAATATATTTTGCTGCACTGTATGCTGTTGGATGGAACTGGTGTAGTGTATGCTTTTTCTATGCGTAACTGCCGCATAAGACGTACCACAGCTACCGGCAAGCTAGGGACGCCATAAAAGAGATGCTGCCTTGCACGGAATCTGTACGAACACTTTTAATGGATAAATGCACGGCTCAGGTGCGGGTGATGACCTAGGCTTACCCTAACGCGTCCGTGGTGTATTGCCGTTTACATGTGCTGAGACATATATCCCGCTGGGTTGCTCGTCATTTGGGAACGAGTTCAGCAGACGGAGGCCTTCTGCAGCACTGCCTGCATACATTGATCTATACACGTGATGCGGAGCAATTTGACGGACTGCTGAGGGCGGTAGCGGTGAGGAGTGCGGAATAGCATACTTACAGCGAACGGAGCTGCTTTGTAACTCGTCCTGGGCTGCTGACTAGTTGGGCGACGTGTACTTATTCGGTTGCGCTACAATCGAACTGGTTGAGAACGAGAACAAGCCCCTGAAGAAGCAGCTTGCCGAGCAGTCCTTTCTGCATACTCTGTTTCCGGTGGTGCTTGATTATGTAAACACGTTGATTCAGGAGAGGCTGCCAACACTTGGTAGGCATATCGCGTTTACTTACATACCACCCCGAAATTGTCCGTAGCACCACCAATTATTTTGCGTTTACTTCCGTTCGTTTGCAAGCAATTTATGACAAATCGCTAGAGCGCATGTGCAGGATGTCGGTCCGCATTGGTTGGTTCGTTGTGTTCGTGGTACGGCTACCCGTTCCTACGCTGTGAACGTATAGTACTGTGACTGCGAACTTCATCATCAATGGTGTATGCCGTGTGCTCATATGTGTCACGTAACCCCTAGGCTAGGTACCGGTATGTGGCTACTGGGGTAACTGTCCTGTGAATGTTGGGACACAGGATGCATTAGACACTGCATCGGCTGCTTAGTGGGGGCGGAATAGCACCATGCATGTCGGAAGTAAGACCCGTGGGCCGGGCTACGAAATTGCTGCAGGCAGAGGAGTTTCCTTCGGAGTGGAAAACACGCGCAGGTTTTTTATGGGAATACAAGCTTGAGCTTTACATGACCTTTAGGGTAAAAAGTCTTCTGGTTGGGTCTGATGAAGGGCCAATCAACCTTACAGCGGGTTGGAGTCACGTGTTAGCTGCAGCTTCATTGGGCTTATGCGACATTTAAACAGAATGCATCGTGGCTCAAAGCGTGACATCCATCCAAGCCCTCCGAAACGGCAATGGAAAGGAATTAGGCGGAATAGGAAAAAGGAAGAGAAAATGCATCAATTAAAATGTATTTGTCTCAGGGACCATTGTGGGGTTGCTCGGCCAGGTGACGATCCAGGCAATTATTAGAATCCGGCGCAGTGGATGCAAAGGCTACATCATTAGCCAGGCAGAGCATTGTACTGTTGGCAGTTTCTCAAAGCAAAGTACTGTCATCTGCAGTTCAACCGACTGCGCTGATGTGTGAGCCTCAGCGGGTGGTCATGTAGGTGGGAGCACGATTGATGCCATGTAAGTAGTTGGCGACAAGGATATCTAAGGTTGGATGAGAGCATAAATACAAGGATCATGTCGCCCCGTAGACGTGGGTACTTAAGTGAGTAGAGGTCCAGGCAGTGTAGTCGTTGTGGACAAGCTAGGTGCTTGAGACCTCGGACTAGTTTCCTTGCTCGACGTTGTGGGACCTCAGGTATACGTTGATCCTTCAACAAACAAGGGCTCCAAGCCTGCATAGCCAAATTCAAGTGGGGTCGAAGAGAAGCATTGATTAGGCGCAGAGTGCTGGGGTCAGTATGACCGAAGGCTGATTTCAGCGATCCCACCATGCGGTTAGCGGCAGCAGCTGCTTTCCGGCAGGGAGCGGATACGGAAAGCCACGTATGGCTAATGATACCCAAGTCTCTTTCGGCTGAAGACGTCTAGAGGATAGGCGCTTCCAGATAATTTATAGGAGAGAAACGGAAGGGCAGGTAGAATAAATAAATAGTATATTCTCGGTAAAACGAGACACACCTGTAAAGGCGTGATCAAATATGCGTACAAGTATAGCTTCTTTGGAATGTTAAAAAATTTCGTTTTAATGAAAGGTATAAAAGAAAAGATGTTGTCCATATGAGTGAGCATATTATCGGGTAATAGTCAGACCAAGGGACATTATGGCGCTGTGGCGCGCAAAAATCCGTCAAAACACAAGTTGGGGGTAATTTCGCCAGGAACCTAAACAAGGCTTTGTTGCAACCAATAACCATTACGAGATAGGGATGATCTGTGCTCCAGCAAAGCATTCTTCATAGCAGAATTAGTTGCACAGGTTCGATGTAGAAGGCTGAGGACTGCGTCAGTGTGAAATGCTTAGCTGTGACTTTATTTTGTGGCGAGTCACATCCGCCACGTCGCAGTGTTGTTAAGCGGACATTTGTGGCGTTTTATAGGGAGAACGCTTGCCAGGCGAAAACCCACCACGCGAAATTTCGAAACATAAAATCGAAGACTGTTTTTTATGGAGCACTGATGTAGACGGGTGAGGTCCGTCTGAAGTGCGTGGGGATCGTCTGGATGGTTAATTGCCCACCACACTTTCACGGCATAAGCGTATGACAACGGGGAAGACTCCACTTGCAATGTGACGTCCTCAGTGAAGGCTAGGAAGAGGTGCGGTCCGAGAACAGACCCCTGTACACCACGCAAGCGCGTCTGTGAGTTACATAAGCCTGGTGCTTCCAACAAGACACCGCGGCTGATGCCCGCTAGTGTCATACGCACTCCTCCAAAGTTAGAAATATTGCATGCCGGTCATTTGACAACATTGCATAAGGTCTTATCGTTCACACTTATCACTGATTTAACGGGTATTTGCCGTGTTACGTGATCCACACAGTTGTAGAAAGACATGCCTGATCTGAGCAGGTACGTTTCCTTTGAAGTGCATAAAGGATGTTTTACTCGTGGCTCCGCAGTATGAATGAGTACTGACGTGTAATAAATTTACCGTCACAGGTATAGTGCAAGTCACGGTAAGAAGGTGCATCTGATCCCTTTATTCATTGTACGTCGTATTAGCTATCTGTGTTCCACCGGTTAGTGCAATCCTCATTGAAATCTAGCCCTCATTTTCCAGCAGGCATACGGCATCGTAAACTTTGGGGAGTTTCCGTATGTGTCCTACCTAACGGACAATGGTGAGTTCGTTTTTAGTTTCCTGTTAGTACGCTTGTTGTTTGCTATATGCAGTGCCTTACCGACGCCATCAACTTAAACAGTGTGGCCTGCGGTTCTATGGAGATCGCATGAATAGCACTACGTGACAGTGGCCTACGCAGATCATGGTACTGGACACCCCAGTGCCATCGGACACCAACAAGGCTTCGCGGGCAATGATGACCAAGCACTTGAAGGGGCTTCAGATCTTTAGACGGAATGGTCCAAGCTTCACTGTGCTAAAGCTGAAGGGACGTCACACGGGCCTTGCATACCCGCCCATCCAAAGGGATGGAAAAGGCCTTCTGTCGCCAAAGATGCCGCCCGGTTTAAGAAGTCCGTTCCAGCTTGTGCAGTGCATGAAATGGCTTCACGTGCTGTTCGGCCATCCTTTCTTCCTACCTCTCTTTAGCCTTACTGTTGAAACAGCCTTCCTTGTCAGCAATTAGACTCCGCATCTCGTAGAGCGGAATAGCGCGTGCGGTCACATTGTGCTAAAACGCGACGGAGAGGTATCCTCCGATTTGCAACAGCTTCACCAACCGGTTGGATATGTAGTGACCGGTGCAGTGACAAATCATGGTGCCGAAGCAGATGCACATTCATGGTGGCAGAGATAGCAATCCAAAGGAGCTCAGTGTCATTAGGATAAGATATCATAATTTCGGTACGCAGTGCATCCTGATAGGCTTGGCTAACCGAGCGCTAAGGGTAATACTCAGTCAGCCATCGCAGAGCACGCTTAGTGCACCTTCAGGTGAAATACACGGAGAAAAAGCGTACGGAGGTGGGATCAGAGTGGTCGCAGGTACTGATGTGCGTTGTATTGCCGAAACTAGGATCAATGAGTCTATTGGGGTTGTTGGATTAATTGCACCCTGCGCGTCCTCTTCTTATTGGTTGTACGCACCCGGGGATGCCGATGCGACGCTCACGGGTCAAGCTGGTGTAGGCAGCATTCTAAGCACCAACGCTAAGCCAACGCTGATTGATTGCATTCCGGTGAACAGCCATGTACATGCAACCCGTTTCATGACATCAGCGAAAGTTGACTCCCGAAGTAGTAAAAAACACTGTTTGCTTGTGCTTTCCGGTTAAGCCGCCACCGACTGCAGTGCAAATGCTGTCAAGGACACTTTCCATCCCGAACCGAAAGCACTACGATGCGGTACTAATACTTCAGATATTATAGTACTTGCAGGGGATATGAACGCACAGTTAGGGCGTCTATGCACTTCAGAGGCTCACCTGGGTGGTAATTATGCGCTAACTTTTGAACAGACTGACAACGGCGAGCGTCTCCTACAATTGTGTGTGGAGCGGCAGTTGTTTCTTATTAGCACTGCTTTACGGCACAGTGGGCGGCGATGTGCTACTTGGCGCCCTCCAGTAGCTGGCCAGCGATAGACCCAATTGACCACATGGTCATCGGTTACAAGTGGCGTGGTTTCATCCTAGATTGCCGCTCGTACTGGAGTACATGCGTCGCCCTTTCTCATGCCTTGGTACGTTGTCGTTTCTCCATGAACTTTATCGGGAGGCGCACCAAACGTCCCCTCCGATTGGCAAATGAAAGGTTGTCTCAGACATTAGTCGGGCAAGCCTATTAAGATGCACTGCATACCGAACATTCGCTGTCTTGTTCTAATGACATTTAGCTGCAGTGAAATAGGATTTTGGCTGCCAGGCAGGAGGCGGGAGCATCTACTTGTGGCAGTATTAGTCGTAACCGCACTAGTCACTGGGTATCCTAGAGGTCCTTTGGCCTTGCGTCTCCCATGTGCAAGCACCATGTACACACCGGACGGCTTGCAAAGGTTGGAGCACTGGGACATAGTTGCAGCGGGTGGGTCCGTAATCGTCCACCGAGTAAAGTACTGGACAGTCCACTTGCTTACTGTGTGAAACTGCTGTGGTAACCTTTCTAGGGAATTCCGAACAACATAAGAGTTGCAAGCTCACTTTTTCCACGTCCATAAAAACCTCTTTGGTTACGACTTATCACTCATTGTGTTATCCATTGCGCATTTTAACACCAACCAGTGCACCAGAAACGATGAACGGGAAATAACCGATGCATTAACCGGTAAGTTACATTTACCTACTCCGCATAGGCTCAATACTACACATGCAGACCAAATGTCCTTCTTATTGCTGTCTATCATTGCATAGTAACCTGGACCTACCATATAATAGGTCTGCGGTGCCCATCTCACAACAACGGGTAAACACGTGTTTTACCGCTATCACTATTGTATGCAGTCCGCGGCTGCCGGTGTGCAATACATCTTCCGACTGTCCGCAATGCACTGCATTGCAGGGGTTCCGGTGTGGCGTACATAGACACCACACCATGTCCCAAGCTAACTACCAAACAAAGTGACGTTACCAGACCAAAAGGTCGACAATTGTTGTATTTGTATCTTCCATCGTGCAGTCGTCCGTATGCACCCTCATCACCGGTTGATCGGTGACACCGCACTGAAAGATGATTCTAGTTTTATCACCAGTCCACCGGTTTTTTATTTCCAGTTATTTTGCTCTAAGACATCGTTGGCATGAAAGATACACACTACTAACGGTAGGTGCACTACATCGCCAGCATGTGAGTAAGTAAGTCAACGCCGCGTCACTTACATGCATATTGCTTTCGTGTGTGTCTACGGAATGCATATCCGTAAACCATTCCTCAGTGTTCGCGCGCTGTGGGTCAAGAGCGCCTCACACGCTCCCCATGATGACGTGAATATTCGGATTCGGTACAGACGTCAGCGTTCCTTTTGTGTCCATTTTTGTTAGCATTTCCATATTTTCATGATTAGGCAGCATAAGGCATCCAACGCACTCGCAGACCATGACGGAAACAAATAGAAAGCCATGTGATCCCGTACAACTTGTAACATTACCTTTAACAAAGCCCATTCATTGCGTTAGCTTTGGCGCACCGCCTAAGGCTACCACAGTGGTTTCTCTCGTACCACCAATAATGCATGCTACGCGGCCTATATACCCTTCATAAGTACTGCTTATGCAGGCCCGCGGGGCTTATAGTGGAGCCCACCTCCGTGCCGATTATGATGCCACCGCCGTGAGACATACATACTTATTTAGTATCAGTCATGAAACCGTATGACGCAAAGCCTTGCCAATGCCTAAGTGGCAAACATAACGCCCCTGTCCTGGGCGCAGGTAAAACCATTCATAGGGCTGCAGGTTCAGTCTTATTTGATTCATCAGCGGTGCTTCTCGTACCACCGCTGCGGGGCCATTATGAGCTTAGTAAACGCCCGTATGTATGGACTATAGTTCCAACAGTAGCGGATATGACAGTGTCCATAAGGACATCAATGATCCGCGACCAATATAGCATCACTAAAAACAAGCCTTCAAGACGTGTGCAGTTAGTAGGTGAGGCTTTCTTAATGCCTATATTGTTGCAAATATCATGAGACAAACATGAGCTAAGTGAAGGCCGTCCAAGTAGGCCCCTGGAGTCGAGTACAGAAATGCAGCTGTAGACCATATTCAGGTTTCCCTTGAAACATACGCAGGCGTACCAAGCGGCATTCCTTTACCGCAGTGAAGCCAACTACGGATACTTCTTTAATGACCATTATGACATCACTGCCGTAGAACCTATAATACTTTTCCATGCATCGCTCATGCAGCCAACAATAGAGTCCCGTTGAAGGCAAAAACGAATGCCACCTATGTGGCAATCAGATAGCCTAAAAAATGCACCCGTCACCGTGGCAGGCACATAAAGCAACATATATATCTATGTTGGATACCACTATGAAATCCTGTCAACCCTATTAAGTGCTTTCCTTCCTTTTTTCCTTTTTTATCCTATTATTAGTTACGCTTCATTGAATTGCTGCATATACTGCACCTGATAAATTTTCCTTTGTGTTATTAATAAGAAGTGCATTATCTTATTCGTGAAATGCGTAACCTACTTCTTCTATTCGGGACACTTTGAGATATACAAGTACAGATAAGTGTTAACCTCCATGATAACTAGCAAGCACCTAATTAGTTATTTATTCAAGCACATATGGAAAAGAACAAATAGATCCCTAAGTTGAAAAGGACGTTCAATTTGGCACAGTAACGTTCAGTTACGGGAAATTGCATTAGACAGGTTCAGCGAAGAATAATAACGTATCGCCTTGTTATACCGCATGATGTTGATTAGCTGTGCTACCACATTAAGTGTACAGATGTATTCCTGCATAAGCTTATAAGCATGCATAGAATAAAGCAGCAGCAATACCATTTCTTGTCGTGTTAAAATGCAGAAATAGAAATGCACATATTTATACATAAATATATCCATTTACTTCCGAACACCATTAGGTATATATAAATGAACGCATTAATAATC
>OX104071.1:10096688-10165904 GCA_944474145.2 Dicrocoelium dendriticum | reverse complement strand
ATTCACGGACAACACTTTTATGGCTTCTCGTTAGACGGTCGCTCCGGTCTAGATCTAGGCTGGAGTTAAGAGCCAGGTTCTTTGCAAATCGAGTTGTGCCTGTTTGGAATAAATTTCCTTCTGCTCGATTAGCATGCGAAACTGGAGGAATTTAAACGTAGCCTAGACAAACATTGGCTGGCCCTGTTTTCCGAATTTCATTGAGCTTCAGTGACTGCCCTTAATCTCATTACTTCATGATAGTGTATTTTTCGTCTTGCACTTGCTTGTTTTTTCACCATTATAGAATCCAGAATATTCTATTGAGTCGCATGGCTGGGGGCTCATTTTCGCTTATTAGCACACGAAACCGGACGCTCGTTAAGCGGAAGCTTGTTTCGTCCCTGGATCCTGTCCTATCCTGTCCTGTCTCTCACCCTCAGCTAACGTGTATTGATGATCGTGAATTAACGACGCATCCAACATGGAACGACCATGGGGCTCTTTTGTTCCCGCCCACATTTGCATTTGACTTATCTCTCGTTTATTTAACTCAACCGACACAGCAGGTACTGCTAGTGCGGGATATATGGATAGTAATTGACTGAGCAGTGCGTGATTCCTGCGTTTCGTTTCAGCTCCACCAAGGCCTCAGGGCACCTCATCGATTCCCAGCTAAACGATTCACTCAAGGAATATAACTCACGACTGTCACGCCGAGTCATCGAGCGCTAAAACATTCTTCCGCAAAGTGTTATCAGGGAATCTAGAGTTGAGGGATTTGAGCGGCAACTTTACGCCCTTAGGTGGCAACACGAAACCTTTTCCTGAGTAACTTGCATCTTCATACTTCGATGTTTCTTTCTCTACTTTTCTTCATGCATTGGTATTATTTTCTTATTTCAAGTGCACTTCCTTGTTCTGTACCTTCGATTTCTCTTTCTACCCTTTTGTTACTTCCCGTTACTGCCACAGCAGTGACTGCTAGGACAGGAAACGTGGGCATTAACTGGTTGGCCAGGGTGCCATACGGGTCTTCCGTTTTAGATCCATCAAGAACTAAGCACTTCCTCAATTCCTGACTCAACGATCCACTCAGGATGGAACACACGGGATTCTCCTATCGCTCCGGTCCCACCCGAACTTGAACTTGACTTCTACTTGTCCTCCTCATGTTGGATGGCTGAGGTGGACACATGCACCTCACGCTTGATCCTCTTTGGACAGCGATGTCAACGGCATACAACTCAGGGTGGTAGCAAGCCACACCTTCCATCTATCTCTTCCTCTCACTAGGCGTGTGCGATTATTTCATCCAACCACATGCATGGTATCTGTTTTTTGTTCCAGCTGCCTCCGGTCTGTTGCGACCTACTTCACACCCTGAACACGGACGCTGTTGGAATCGTTGCCCGGGCATATAGTAAACCACTTTTAAGAATGTATGTCTCCCCGCTGCTATTTTCTGAAATATTCTGAAGTATCTCATGGACTAACAAATGAATATTATGCAGTCCCAAAGAATGAGTGAGGGATTTACACTCCCAAGCGAAGTTTTGAAGCGTTTTGGGGGTTTGTCTGTTTTACGATTTGTTTGAGTAATCGTTTGATTTGCTTCTCTGTGAAGAACAAGCATCCAGAAGCAAGATTTGTACAACCATCAGTCGCTCGATTTTGTGTGGATACCAGAATATCTTAAAGCTCAGGTCACCGGTGTTGATTCATTGGGTAACGAAAATGTGACAAATATGTTGCTTATCTTCGTCCTCAGAAAAATATGGGATCTGCAAATCTCCCAATTCATCCAATCTACCCAAACCATACTTCGTGTGTCCGGATGTTCAATCATCCTCCACCGGTTTACTGGATGTGGAACGATTTTGTTGCGGGCCACCTTCTCATCAAACTTGCTGCAGACTGTCGACGTTTTCGTAAGCATAGATACTGCGTTCACATTTCACAGTTCTGTGTATACCGATGAAGTTACTATAATTTTGAACTCGCATGCAATGTGCCAACATTACATGTGCTTCTATAAAGGCTACTCATATTGATGAATCTGGCCAACTTCTTCTACCTAAACCTTTTTTCTGAGATTCGTAGCATTTACCACCTTGAATTATGACAATATGTTTTGCCAACTTCTTAGTATGCAGTCCGTTCCCAACATTTACATAAAATGGATGCCCTCCTATCCGTATTCGACGCTGTTGCTATCAATTTTTGAGCACTCGATCCGCACCAGATGGCCAGATGCTATGGATTGTATACATGTACTTTTGGCAACTGCATTTTGACCTCTAGTCCAACTTTACACTTTACAAATGTGCGTCCCACCCTAATACGCTGTTATCATCGTCCGTATGGAAGGCCGTACCTATAAGGCTACCATGCTGGTACTTTTACTGTGTCGTCATTTCCTGCTAGATGGTACTTTTAGAGCATTGGTTATTCGTAACAACCACATCACATTATCAACCATGACGATTTTCGTTGGATTTTCAACCTACAAACAGCTGATCTTTTGGTTGTGTCTCTTCTGTGTTTGGACACATGTTTCTCACGCATGTTCGTCGCTTTGTTTACGGTATCCTTTTTACTCTAAGGATGACTTGATGATACAGAAATGCAGCTAACGTGCAACATAGGCTCGGTATGCCAGACTACTTATTTGGTTTTGGTAGTACTGCCGCTACCATGAGCCTGGCCCTTAATATGTTGCGATGATTTGCGCGCCTTAGCGATTCACTAAACTGTACTGCTTGGTGCGTTTGCACCTTCAGAGCCGTTCGTATCAGCTTGTTCAACGGTTATCAACTGTACGGACTCCGTGTCCTATTTTTTCAGGCCGAGGATTAGAATACGAGTGGCTCCTTATTCCTTAAATCGAACTTCCCCTGGCTGTTGAACGTCGCGTGGCAGCAAACTGTCGGTACGGTGTGTCGGCGTACTGTTGACACCATTTTGCTTTACTCCCTGTAGCTCACTACCATACGCAGCCAAATCTTTATGAAGCACGGGCTTTGTTTAAAAAACCCAGTCATCCTGTGTAGACCTGAGTAACCTGACAGTACTCATCCTGCACAACGCAATAAATCACGTTACTCTCAATCGCCTTTGGGGGAGTTGTGTCTGAGACTGCCGCTCGATTTGCAGCACGATTGTAGACTTCTGTGCACTTATCCGAGCGGCTTTTGTCGGTAACCGCGTTGATACTGTGGGCTCATAGACACTAACCAACTGACAAAGCCGTATGTTCTGAGCGTGTATCAAATTACGCTGGTATTTGGACTGAGTAAGCAATCCCTCCACAGCTATGAACACTGGTCCCGTGTTCAAATATTATTGGCATCAGATATGCTTTCATGTGATAAATCCAATTGCAAGCCAGGACAGTGCAAATTTGCATCATATCTGGAACTTCTCGATACTCTTCGGCAAATTCCGGCTGGAATCGAGTATGCAAGTTCCGCAAAGCCGTCAGGGTAAACTTCCATGCTAGCCTGAAGAGTGACCGCAAAGTTTGTTGGTCACGCTGTAGTGGAAAGGCCAAACTAAAAGGGCTTAATTACATAAAAGAACTTCCAGTCTATGAGATAAGAATGCTGGACCTGACCGGTAAAGCATGATCTTCGGTAGGCCGTCAGTTAGTCGCACCATCCGGTCGGAAGACGAAACTTAGTCGGCACAATAATTCGGCGCGGTAGATCCGATGATCGATAGACGAGGCGAGCAAACCAACGATCAGCAACACAACATGCGTAGCCGAAACCCGAAAACATGCTTATCGGTTGTTGGCCAGTTAAAACAGAACTGTACAATATATAATGGAAATGAGAATAGGAAGGTACAATTGGGAAGAGAGCAATGTACACTCGCTACAGTACTCCATCATCATCCTCATCATCATCATACACGTTAGCTAGAGGTGGGGAACACCTCAGCTACTGTGCCGCAATACACAGAAAAAAGGAGAGAAAAAAGAATTCAACTGGGGCAAGCCGGCTGAGCTACCGGTAACGGATGGGCATCGTTCCGGTAAGCTACCAGCCGGCTACTATGCATCAAAAAAATTACTATGCAAAATTATATAAGGTTAAATAATGAGATCGTGGTTGGAGGGGGAGGCTAAGAGGGATGGGGTGGGACAAAGAAACTCACAGCACGAACGCCACTGAGGTCGGCTCCTAGCCATATCAGCAAGTGTGTCCAACCAAACGTGTTCATCGTCTTTCGGACCCCAACCAGGGAGCCGAGACGCTCCAACCGAGGCCAGCTCAGAAGTGAGGGCCTTCATTCCTCTGGACCAAGTCATCGCTTGGCCACCCCTCCTCTTCTTCCATCCACACCCCCGGCGCGCAAACAACGCACGTCGCGGGAGTCGGTGGGCTGGCATGCGTAACACGTGGCCGAGCCATCGGAGCCTGGTGAGCCATCGGAGCTACTGGACTCCTCTATAGTGCGTGAGTCACTGAGACGAATGCTCGATGTTTGTGTGTCATTTATCGTCGTCTGGAATGGAGAAGAACTGTACGTCCGAAGCGTGTTCAGTGGTGCGAGTTCGAGTTTGTCTCGTGAGATGCTTGGGGTGCAACGGAGGCTGCGTAGGAGGCGTACTTAGGAAGGTGGGCTGATCGGTGACAGGAATGTCCGTGGGTTTCGGTAGTGGTCGCGTCTCGATGTAAGCCGACTTCAAGCGGTCAATACTCACAGTACCCTGATAACCATTTCTAACCAGCACGAAGTGCTTCTCTGTCCGGGCAGAATATATATATATATATATATATATATATATATATGTATATATATATATATATATGTGGTTGGCGGCATCCGGTTTCGGATTTGCCTGTCACTGTGGCAAGCCACAGGACGCCTGCGCCTACAGAGGGACCATGGATGGCTTGCGCTGCACCACCCACAGCTCCAACCACACACCCCATATCCAGTGTAAACCCGAAGGAATAAGACCGGGAGGCATGCGGATGGGACCACGTTTCATCAACGGAGCCGGCCCACACTCCTTCACAGGCAAACACAAGCACACTGTATTTGGGAATCAAGCGCACACAAGGCGGTGGCTGGACCGTAGTCCGCTCCACACTGAGTGCATGGAACCACTCTTTGAGCCTAACACGGCCACAAGGACCGTGCACCCCGTCCCCTTCAGCAACGACCAACTGTCTCCTGGAGCCAGTATGGACGAGGTAGTGGGTAATAGACAGGTAGGCACCTTCTCAACATGCACATCAAGCGCAGCCACACCGGGGATATCAAACAACAGCCAAACACTTGAGAGAGAGAAAGAAAAGAAAAGCAAAAGAGAAAAACTCGATTAATGCGTAAGGAAACGGTGACATAACCTTAAGTTAATGAGCATATGAAATAAGTTTTTTACAAACGAATCCTAGATAAGTTCACGAGGTCAGAAAGTATACTTTACGGAAATGCCACGAACACAAAAATGTTATGGAAATCGAATACAATTGGCTTAAGCGAGGTGTGCAAGTTAATGGAATAGAGTACAGGTAGACATTTATATGAGAAAGAAAGCATTTAGGCAAAATTGAAAACCCACCACCTGAAATAAAGGGACTTAGCATGCAAGCACGCGGTTAGTAAATCGAATGCAGCGTACCTACAAACGCTGCGCCGGTTCTGCCTACGTTCTCTGCAGGACCTGTCGTCGCTTCGGTAGTGGTCCCGAGTGGCCTCGCTCATGGCTCACTAAGCCTGCCTGACTAAGGCACTCGCGACCGCATGTTCTACAGCACCATGCGCTTGATGTCGATGGAGAACAACCCATCGGTGCTTGCCGCTTCCGCACTTGTCGCTTCTTCTCTGCATGCATGGGAGCTTTCTCCTGCACCTCGACAACTGCCTTCATGATCAGATCTCGCCATGCACGCCGATCAACCGTCTTCTATTCCCATGATGTGCAACCAAGGTTAGAACGTGTGAGGCTCACTTTAACCATGTCCTGGTAACGTAACTTTGGTTTCCCAGCATGCCGCTTCCCAATACTCAGCTGACCATATAATAGCTGCTTCGGTATCCGCGTCGAATCCATACGGCTCACATGACCGAGCCACCTCAGGTGTCTCAATAAAAGTATACGGTCCACTGCATACATCCCACTTCGGCGCAACACCTCCGGGTCTGCAACTCTGTCGCCCCAGCCGATGCGCAAAATCCGTCGCAGACACTGCTGATGGAACCGCTCGAGATATCGCACACCCCGCCGGTACATCGTCCAGATTTCACTGCCGTATAGAAGAACGGACAGCACCATGGATTTGTACACTATATATATATATATATATATATATATATATATATATATATATATATATATATATATATATATATATATATATATATATATATATAACAATCTGTGGTACAGATATTGTGCCATCGGAATCATGGCTGAATAGGAAAACAATATGAATAATAAGGAAAGAGCAACAACAATTGCTTTTATTGTCTATTTTACCACTCACAGTTTTTGAAATTTTTTTCAGTTTGTTCTTTTTTAGCGGGAGGAAGAAGGGACACTGCAACAAACTGATGTACACGTTGGCATCGATCTTGAGCCATGGCTTCCAAGGTCTTCAACCAGCAAGTATCCTCATCTCTCGGACCCCAACCAGGTAGTCGACAACAACCGGCCGGGGCCAACTGTTTCGTCAGCTTTTTCATGCGGCTTCTCCACGTTGTAGGCTGTCCACCAGACCGTCTCTTCCCGCCCTGTCCAGCAAGTGCAAACAACGCACGACGGGGGTAACGCTAGACAGGCATGCGCGGTACGTGTCCCAACCACTGCAGTTGATGCAGTGAGACGAGCTCCTCGAGGAGTGGCTTCCACGTCCCAAGACACGCTGTCTAACTTCCACATTGCTTACATGGTGCTCCCACCACATACGGGCAATGGACCGCAGACACCGGTACTCGAAGACGGATAGTCTGCGCAAGTCATCTTTATGAATGCGTCAGGTCTCGCATCCGTACAACAGCACAGCACGAACAGTTGCACAATAGACCCGCCTTTTGATGGAGAGACGAATGTCGTGACGACGCCACAAATGCCTCAGCCTAGAAAAAGCGAGGTCTGCTCTCGAGATGCGCATCGGAATCTCGTCTCCAACAGCCCCACCAGCAGTGATGCAATTTCCCAAGTAGACAAAGCTCTCCACAACCTCTAGTGTCTCAGCAGCAAGCGTGAGTGCAGGCAGAGGCACCTGCCAGTCTTGGAAGAGAGCCTTGCATTTGGATGGCGAAAAGTACATACCATACTTTGATGCTTCAATCGGAAAGCGGTTTAATGCAAGTTGGACGACGTGTGGATCGTCACCTAGCAAGACGATATCATCAGCATAATCCAATTCAACAACTCGACTACCTGGGAGGAGCTCAACGCCAGCGTTCAACGAATCGCCTAGAGCGTTCTTCAAGACATCCTCAATGGCAAAGTTGAATAGGAACGGAGAGATAGGGCATCCTTGTCAAACTCCACTGGAGACCACAAAGGTAGGCGAAAGCATGCCATACGCCCTAACCCTGCCCGAGGTCAGACTATATAGAGCGCACAGTATCGAGACGAACTTCTCGGGGACACCATGCCTCAGTAGGCAGTGCTACGGTACTGTACGATCGACAGAATCGAAGGCTGCACGGATATCCAGGAACACAGCAATCGTTGGCCTCTGCTACACGTGGCGGAGCTCGAGGATCTGGCGAAATGTGAAGATTTGATCGATGCAGCCGCGACCAGGGCAAAACCCAGCTTGTTCTTCTCGTTGCAACGATTCGCGTGTTGGAGATAGCCTGCGAAGTATGATGGACACCAGAAGCTTGCAAACGACGGGGACTAAACTTATTCCTCTGTAGTTGGAGAAGATTGTGCGCAGGCCCTTTTTGAAGGTGGGGACGACTATCGATTCATCCCAAGATGACGGAACTTTCTCTTTCGACCAAATTTTCGGGAATAAAGCGGTGCGTTCTCGAACCAGCGATGCGCCACCACCTTTAAATATAGCTGAAGTTGGACCATCAGGGCCGGGGGCTTTATAACACTTCATGTGCAGGAGTTCCTGCTCGATTTCCTGGTAGGAGGGAGGATCTGTGGGGGTAGACCACTCGGTCCCAGCGCGAGCGCCGGAGGTAACATATGGAGCTGGGGGCCAACAAAAACTGCGAGCCTTAAAGAGGCCCTCGTAAGACGGTGTCAGAGGTTTACGGACGGAATCGACACGCACGCGAACGAAGGGGCAAGTGCGAAAATCCGGGTATATCTGTTGACTCCGAGGGCTGATTCGAGGTGGTGTTGGACGAATTGAGCTGGAGTGTTGCCTCAGGTCTGGTACGTACGAGGTTAGATCAACTTCTTCAATAACCCTTGAATCTAGCATCATTTCTCCTGGAAGTCTGAGAGTAGTGCCAAAGACCAACTCAGCGGGACAACAGCCACTGTCTTCTTTAATGCTTTTACCAATGCCAATCAAGATAATCGGTAGATGTTCTGACCATTGTGACTTCGACTGCGAAGCAGCAATTGCGGCTTTAAGTTGACGATGGAAACGGTCAACGATGCCATTAGCAGCTGGGTGATAGGCGGTTGTCCGTAGGTGGGAACAACCGAGCAAGCGGTTAAAGTCACGAAACAAGGTCGAATTGAATTGGGGCTCTCTATCGGTAGTAATAGTGGCTGGCGTGCCAAAGACGGAAATCCAATTTTCTATTCATGTTCGCGCCACAGTTTCTATAGATGCATCACATAAAGGCACAGCAAGTGGCCAACGCGTATAACCATCAACACGTGTCAATAAGTTGACAATGGATGGAGGCAAGGGTCCAACGATGTCAAGATGAACATGTTTGAACCGGGCCTCGGGAAGAGCAAACGTGCCGGGGACGGTAATCGTGTGACAGTGGATCTTGCTGGTTTGGCAAGTGACACAGTGTTTGCCTCACTGCTGGATCTCGGAACGCATGTTGTGCCAAATTAAGCGATCAGTAATCAGCTTGACGGTGGCTCGGATGCTGGAGAACAGCTCCAACGGTGGTCTGAGATGCATCAGTCTTGAGGATGAGTGATGTCAACATCAGTCCTCAAATGACTAAGCGCGGTAGCGTTGGACAACATGTGCTTGATCTTGTCGAATGCATCAATAGCTTCTTGAGCGGGCTCGAATTTTCGTGACCTACCTTTAAACAAATCGGTCAATGGCTGGAGTAGCCCAGAGCAATCTGGTATGAAACGGCCGTAGTAATTTACCATTCCGAGAAAACGACGGAGACTTTTGAAAAAAAGCGGCATGGGGTAATTTGCAATCGTTTGTGTTTTCTCGGGAAGTGGACTAATGCTGTTGCAATCAATTCAGTGGCCCAAAAAATCAACAGAACTTTGGCCAAAAACATTTGTCAACATTGATCGTAACGTCGTACTGGGAAAATCGCTCGAAAATCGCTCTGAGATGTGACAGATGTTCATCATGATTGGAACTGGCCACAAGAATATCGTCACTGTAGGCCTAGACGAATTCGAGCCCTCTAAGGACTTGATGGATAAACCTTCGGAAAGTCTGTGCGGCATTTCGTAGACCAAATGGCATGCGAACGAATTCATAAAGGCTATTGGTGTGATTATAGCGGTCTTCGGAATATCCTCGGGAGCAACCGGAATTTGGTAGTATGCACGCATCAAGTCAATCTTAGGGAAAATTGTTCTTCCATGTAGACCATTTGAAAATCATGGAGGTGTGGCATCGGATATCTATCGGGGACGGTGGCATTGTTTAGTGCCCGGGAATCTCCGCATGGTCTCCAGTGGCCACTAGACTATTTGGGAACCATATGAAGCGGGGAGGACCATGGGCTATTGGAAGGACGAACGATACCGAGACGAAGCATATGTTCGGACTTTGCCTTGGCAGTAGCGAGCTTGTCTGGAGGTAATCGTCGAGGTTGGGCGGTTACTGGCGGTCCATGTGTTAAGATGTGGTGCGTAATTTCGTGCTTGGACTCAGGAAAGTCATTAGACGATTGATAAAGTGCAGGAAACTGCAGCAGTAGTTCGGTGAACACATTGTCGCCCGGGCAATGCCAAGCGAAGACCGATCGAATGATCAGTGACTTTACCCGAAACGGACAAGGGTGTCAAACTATCGCGCAGTTTACGGTTACGCAGGTCCACGATCAGGCCGAATTTGGTGAGGAAATCAACATCAAGGATGGGGCGTTGGTCATCAGCAATCAGAAAAACAAACGGAAAACTTCGACGGAGACCAAGGTCTCAACATTGCCCGTATGTGTGGATCTAAATATTGTTAGCAGCCTGCAATGTCAGTCTGGTTGAAAGTAGGTTGTGTTTTTCTACAGCACGAGGAATAACGCTAACCTCGGCACCGGTGTCAACCAAAAAGTACGAATTGGTTGTGGAATCGTAGACGTAAAGTAGGCGACTATAAGGGTGGCCAGACGCAGCTGTCGCCATCACTGGCTAGCGTGGAAGTTTCCCTGCTGCGGTTTGCAGAATTCCTTCGGGTGCTTACAACCTGGTCGAGAATTTCTTGCATTATCGCCAAAACCGTGATGGTACCAACAGAAATGACGTGTCGAACTCCTGGCGAGACTACGTATACTTCGAGAGGAGCTACTAGGGCTTCTACCACGGCGGCGATTAATGCTCGAAATAGCGAGCTACAGCTTCTATAACCTCTCGGAGATGGCTTCAAGCGGGTCAGTCTTATGATCGGCGTGAGCGGTCGACTCAACTGTGTAATTTGCTGCGTCTTTATGAAAGCACTCATGAACATTGTCTGCTGTCTTGGCCAGCTTGTCAAAAGACAAATCATTTGCGAACCCAGCGAGAAGAGCGGAGGTGTTCGCTGGAAGACATTTCGTCCAGAGCTGTCGCAGAATTGTGCCATCGATTTTAGAGGAACCGACCAACGTATGCACGTACCTGAGGAGTTGTGACGGCGTGAGATCGCCTAGTTCAACACCGGAGAGTAACCGTCGAAGTCTAGCTTCGTCGGAAGCCGTGGTGCGTATTAAAATGGTAGCTTTCAGCTTATCGTAAGGTGCGTCGGCAGGAATCGGATCGAGCAAATCTATAAGGTCAGTTGTGATGTGGGTAGGAAGCTGGACAGCGACATGTGCGAATATTAATGACTGGGAAGTAAAGCGACGTATGAGAATAAGGGCTTCCAATTGTAAAAACCACATATGAGGATTGGATGAATCGAAGGCAAGGCAGGCAAAGAGAGACCCAAAAAATTTTCTAAATTGTCAGTGCGGGAAACGTGGTCCGACATAGTAAAGGCACAAAACTGAGTTCTGAGCTCCCAAAAAAAGTAAACGGGGTCACCAAATATGTAGTGGAAAGGCCAAAGGAAATGGGCTTAACTGCATAAAAGAACTCCCAGTCTATAAAGTGAGAATGCTGGACCTGACCTTCGGTAAAGCACGATCCTCGGTAGACCGTCAGTTAGTCACACAATCCGGTCGGAAAACGAAACTTAGTCGGCAGAATAATTCGACGCGGTAGATCCGATGATGGATGAATAAGGCAAGCAGAACGACGAGCAACAACACAACACGCGTAGCTGAAAACAGAAGGCGAACCGAAACCCGGAAAAGTGTTTTCTTTATCGATTGTTGGTCAGTTAAAACAAAACTGTACAATAAATAATGGAAATGGGAATAGGAAGGTACAATTGGGAAGAGAGCAATGTACGATCGCGACAGCGTCGTGCATCGCAGACGGCCGCTGCTGTCGATAACCATGTTATTCGTTCCCATACGGGCACCGGGCAGCAATAGATCTTTTGTTTGTGACTGCACGGCTCTAGGGAACACCCTGTATACTCTAAGGGATAAAATTTGCTTGTTGAGTTACGCGTTTGTAACAGGATCGAATCAACAGTGCCTTCGGAACTGAATGCCGCTTCTATGTACATACGAATTACGGAGTATTGGTAAAACATCAACAATGGCGCTTCTAACTCAATGTAACCACAGTGTTTAGCAGTTCGGTGGGGAAAATAGCAAGAGGCTTCGGAGCCCTTCGGGTACAAAGTGAAAACCACAAAGCAAGTGCTTACACAAATGAAATGAATTAGCTATTAGCCACACGTTAGAACGGGTGCTGGGTAGGTGTTATGGTAGAATGAGGTGGATCCATGTGAAGCATTCAGCAAATAGTTCGCTGGTCTCCTGGCTCTGATGATGATTATTATTTTTTCTTTATTTAACACCAGCAGTACATCAGCCATTTGAACTGGTGCTTCGCTGCCATACAACCACAACGACCCACGGAACGAAGAAAAATAACTGGAGGAGAAGGGGGTCTTACCGGAAAACTTTAATGCTCTAAACAAACATTTAGGTTCAAGCTGCCTACACCTTGTCAACAACATGCCGTCAAAGTATCTGGCTATCGTGCAGAGATAAGGCGGCATCAGCGAGACAGCTTCCTGGCGGCTTTCACTGCCCCGCGTCATAATCAGCCATTACACCGCAGCACCAAACACACTTTAAACAGGCAGTTCGATTCGGAGACGAGAGCAGACGCGCCACTGATGTCGACTACGAGGCATGTCTTGAACGTCTAACCAAGCACAAGGCGAGTCACGTGGACTCCAGCTTGGAAGGCGAGACGGACCGACGGCACTAAGTTTAGTCGTCAGTGACTTCATTTCTCACTGCCAAGTCAAATTTTGTTCACCACGAGCCTTGCGGCACCCTACATCTGGCAGACGAAACAAGGTCCTCCTCGGTAAGCAGTGACCGGGCACACGTAAAACGTGCTCAAGCCAACGCAACTTATTCAGTGCTACCATCTGATCTAAGACACTAGCTTGCGTATTGTTGCATAGCACTTGCCTATGCACATCATCCTTGCGGACACGCGGGTGCCACCCGACATTACCAGTGCTCCGCAGACAGCGATGAACAAGGATCTGATGGTGTCTCAGATCATCAGACCTAAGGGGCCAACTCTCACTCCCATAGAGCAGGATGACCCTCCCACTGGCCTTGTAAATACGGCGTTTAAAACGGAGGAAACCCCTTTCTGTCACCAAAGATACCGCATGTTCAAGGGGGGCAGTTCCGGCTTTTGCAATACATGAACTGACCTCAGTAGCTATGCACCCATTCTTGCTGATACAACTGCCAAGTTAAGTGAATTGATCAACTACCTCGCGTTCTTCGCTATCTAGGGCCGAGGGATCATCAAATGGCTGGTGGTCCTGTAACAGCACTTTGTATATTGAAGGTGCGAAGCACATACCAAATAATGGGACCACACTAGAGTGACTATCAGCGTTGATTGTCCTGCGCTAACACCGTTAAACAGCAAGACGATATCGTCCGCATAATCAAGATCAACTAGCTTTTCATCAGCCAGCATCTAAACGCCTGCATCGTGAAATTCCGCAAGGGAACGCACCATGATGGAGTTCACGACGAGGTTAGACAAAAAAGTGGGGAGATTGCACAATCCTGACGAATACCATTTGTTGTCGGAAACGCATACGACTGACCACCGTAGACGCTGACGCAGCCCGTAGTTTTCAACTACAGAGCACGTAAAATGTTCACATGTTTCACGGGAACACCCGCTCAACCATTTCGAACAGAATAGATCGACTGAATCGAACGCACTCTTGAAATCGAAGAACCGAGCTATTGTCGGTCTGCGATGTGCGTGGCGCTGCTCAGCACCTGCCGCAAAGCGAATATATGATCTGTATAGCACTATCTTGGACGTAAAGCTGCCAGTCCTTCCCTAATTCAGGATTTCCGTTCTTCAGTGAGACGATGAACGAGAATTGAGGTTAGTAATTTTGTCACAACTGGCATAAGGCTAATACCCCTAAGGTTAGCACAGTCGGTGCGACTGATTTTCTTGTATATAACCACTAAGACTGCTTCACCCCAGTTAGCCAGGACGGTTTCGTCCTTCCATGCAAGTTCGAACAGGAAAGTCAGTGCTTTGCAGTCGATCTCACCTCCATTCTTAAATAGTGCATGTGAGGGATAATCCGGGCCAGCAGCACGAAAACGATTGAGAGCTGTGTTCGCGTTTCGGACCTCAGCCTCTTATGGAGCATCTAAACTAACCGTCCATGCCTCATCCTGAATTCCCTGGGTAGGAAAAGATTTGGAAGCAGGGGGCCAATTGAACTGAAGTGTTCCTACTAATGAGACATACGGTGCTCCTTATTGTGTATCAGCGCACCCGCGCTGTCTCTGATTGTCTCACTCGCGCCTAGTTTTCTGGGACCAGTGGTGCGGATTAGCTGGAAGAGTTTGCGATAATTGCCTACTGCTCCTGCCTTCTCCATTTCTTCAGCCTTACTCGTCTACCAGGCTTCCTTGTCAGCACGTAGGCTCTGCTTTAGTTCACGCCTAATAGCCCATCTGGTCACATTGTGTTCAGAGCTAGCCGGGAGGTGTCTTCTAGATTCCAACAGGTTCACGGACCTCTCGGATATCCAGTGACTGGTGCGGTGACGGTGGATAGTGCCACAAGCAGATGCTCCTGCGTCGTGCATGGCGACCGAGATCCTATTCCACTGAAGCTCAGTGTCATTAGGACAAGACAGCGGAAGTTCGGTATACAGTGCGTCTTGATAGGCTTGCCTGACCGAGGGCTGAGACAATTTCTCAGTTGCCAATTGGAGAAGACGCTTGGTACGCCTCCCGGTAAAGTTCATGGACAGCGTACCAAGGCATGATCAGATTCGACACGCACTCCAGTACGAGCGGCAATCCAGGATGGAACCACGCAATCTGTAACCTAAGGCTATGTGGTCAATTTGGGTCCATCGCTGGCCAGCTACAGGAGGACGCCAAGTGGCACTTCGGCGCCCACTGTGTCTAAAAGCAGTGCTAGTAAGAAACAACTGGTGCTCCGCACACAGTTGCAGCAGACGCTCATCGTTGTCAGTCCGTGCGGAGTTAAGTCCATGATTACCACCCAGCTGAGCTTCCGAAGAGCTCAGACGCCCTACTTGTACGTTCATATTCCTTGCAAGTACTATAATATCCGAACTTGTAGCACTGCGTAGTAGGGCGTTTAGTTCGTGATAGAATATATCGTTGACAGCATTAGAACTGCAGTCGGTGAGAGCATAAACGGAAATCACAAACGAAACGGCGTTTTGTATTACTTCTTGAATCCATCCTAACTGATGTCGTGAAACGGGACTGCACATAAACGGCTGTTCGCCGGAATCCAATCAAGCAATGATGGCTCAGCCTTGGAGCTTAGGATGATACCTACACCAGCTTGACCCGTGAGTGCTGCATCGGCGTCTCCGGATGCGTGCAACTGATGACGAGAGGATAAGCCGGGTGCAGTTAATTCAATAACCCCGTTAGGGTCATTGATCCTAGTTTCGGACACACAACACACAATACCCAGTGTGTCTGAGGTGCGTGCGTGTGCAGCCTGTTGACCTGTTTATCTTAGAGTGCGAACATTGAATGTCGCCATGAAATATTGACAGCGTGGCCTTATAAGGGACGTTTGCCGGTAGTCGTCCGATAGGTGCTGTGGGATGATGGCTGCAGATGGTTCTACTCCAGTGGCACTTCGGTTGCTGTCAATTAAGCTGGGAATTATACGCTCTACAACATCACCCCCTCGCTAAATGAGCGCATCAGCAAGATTGACAATTGAGCCGCAAGGCAACCCGCTTTGGACCTCGTTTTTTTAACATTGACTGCGTTCCGTTGAAGAGCTGAGTAAAGCTGTTTGGCGTTAACTCCGCGGCTGTCTGCAAGCTCGTACGTTCCTGGCTCTAATGTCCGAGTAATTCTGATGGGGCGCGGTAATACTGGCTGCCCTTTACGTTCTGCCTTTCCTTTTGCCGGACTAACGTTCTGGGACGCAACGGTATGTATTGCTTTTCATAAGAGGAATGGTGACGTCGTCGACGCTCCATTTGGTGGGGATCGCTGTTTTCCATAGCCGAAATAGCTGCGTTAGACTTCTTGCGTAGCTTCCTACCGAACAGTAGCTCCCCTGGCTTGCGATCGGTCGCTCTGTGGTGCGACGTCCAGTGGGTAAACAGACTCTCGACTACGGCATCTTCCCAATGCATGCCGGACAAGCGTGCTGTCTGTATACTTTTCTTTAGCGAGCGATTTGTGCGCCCAGTCATTCCGTTGGCAGCTGGATTGTACGGGACAGTTCGTACGTGTTTCACATCAGGAGGTTGTAGGAATTGTCGGAACTCGTAGTTTATGAATTGCGGTCCATTGTCCCTCTCAATTTCTCCGGGAAGCCCAAATCTACCTAACAGATGCCTCAGCCACCTTATAACGTTTGAAGTGCTCACATCGCCACATAGGCGAATCTCAGTCCACTTACTGTAAATGCACTTGGCCACTAAACAGTTTTTCTGTTGATGCGGTGCAGAATGGTATGGTCCCATGATGTCAGTCGCCACCTTCGACCAAGGTTTCATTTGATAAACGATAGGTTGGATGGGTGCATCGCTCGGCTTAGAGCTCTTGTCGGCATTCTGACACGCATCGCAAGACCGGACACACGTCTCTGCCATTCTAGTCATTTTCGGCCACGAACAGCGTTCTTGCAGTCGGCGCTTCGTTCATACGATACCCTGGTGTCCCTCGTGTGCACATTGGATGATTTTTGACGTTAGTCTCTGTGGAGCCACGAATCTCGATTCTCACATAAGGTAACCGTCAATGACCACTAACTCATGTCGTAAAACATAAAACGCCCGTAGTTCACCACTGGGCTTCATGTAGCGAGGCCAGCCTTGAGAGAGGTAGCGCAAAACGGCTTGTACATTTGGATCACTTTGGTTAGCTTCTTGAAGCTCTTGCTTAGTTACGACGGAAAGCTCACTTGAATGTAAAGCGGAAACCATGACTTTTTCTTCGTTCTCCTCATTCTTATCGGAATCGTCCAATGGAAGATGTGATAAGCTATCTGCCATATGGTTTTCGGAGCTAGTGCAGAATGTGATTTGAAAATCATAGTTCAGTAAATGTTCATACCAGCAGTCAATCCACAGTTGCTTATGACCATTGGTTCCTTGACTTAGGAGGGTAGTTAGAGCGGTGTGATCTGTACGCAATATAAATCTCCGACCAACTAGGAATAGGTGCCATTTTCCACAGGCCCAGACACAGGCGAAGGCCTCCTCTTCACCGGCGGAGTACAAAACCTCTGTAGGGGATGATTTTCTAGAGGCATATGCAATCACTTTCCTTTGTTCTGCATCTGCGATAGGACCGCTCCTAAACTGATGTTTGACGTATCCGTCGAGATGAACGTGAGACAGTTTTCCTCAAAATGTCCAGCACTGGTGTAGAGACGAGTCGTTTCTCAATTTCTTCAGAAGCAGACTGCTGTTCAGAGCCCCAGTCGGTTGTGTCATTTTCCTTTGTTAGCCTTCTCAAGGGCTCCGCTAGGATAGCAAAATTGGGCAAATAGCGTGTTGTACGAGCATAGACCAAAATATGCCTAATCTCTGATGCATTCTTTCGTATGGGGGCTCCTGTGATAGCCCGAGTATTAGCGGCGCATGGTCTGATTCCACCAGTTAATAAGATATGCCCAAGGAATTCTATTTCAATAGCACAAAATGTACACTTTTTAAGAATAATCGGAGGATCTAGGCTCTCCAAACGGTGTAATACAGCGAGTAACCTTGAATTGTGCTCTTCTCTTGAAGTCCCGAAGACGCAAATATCATCCATGTAAGCGACTCTTTCCGGTAGATCTGCTAGTGTGTGATTCATGCACTTCTGGCAAGCTGTGAGAGCAGGGCTGAACCCCATCGACAAAACTTTATACTTTAACAGACTGCTCGATGCCAGAAAAGCCGTTGGTGGTCTCGATTCTGGTGTCAATGACATGTGGAAAAAGGCCTTTAGGTCTAATTTTGAGAAAATAATCGTGCGCCAGTTATCTTGACTAGCAACTAATCAACTGTGGGAAGAACGAACTTTTCGACGACGAGCTGACTGTTCAGCGCCTTCAAGTCATTGCATATGCGCACAGTACTATCCTTCTTTTATACCGTGGCAATGGGATGCACCTATTCGGAACAGTTAATTGGTCCTAGCAGATCGTTGGGTTTCATCTCCTGTATGGCTTTCTCTACCATCGCACGTTTCACCAACGGAATAAGGCGTGGCTACGATATAGAAAACGGCTTATCGTCCTGGTTAAGGTATATGCGACGAGCGGCAGATGGAATCCAGCCAATCGTCTCTGTAGATACTTTAGGATGTAAACCTTTAGGCACTGACGTATTGAGTGTTTGATACGCATTCAATCGATAGATGGTCTTATGTTAAGAGGGACCATAGCATTTCGCCCCAGCAAAGCTGTTCTGTCTTCAGATGTCACGTGCACAACAACGTCGGATGCAACCGACTGCGGACTAAGTTTCGTCACTATATATCTACGGATGTACATATTGGCATTAGTGTAATAGTCAAACTTGTGCGAAGTGGGATGCAATCGAATGTCATGTAAATAGTTTTCCTGAAGGCTAGATGGAATGATTGTTACTGGCGATGTAGAATCTAATTCCATCGCAATTGGCACAGTGGTGTGGGGGCCATGGAGCATGACTGTTCTAATGTCAAGGGAAGGGAGCTTGGGCTCCATCAAGATTGTCTGCCTGATGAACTTTTCTAACCGCAAAAATATTTTCCGTAGCAGGCGCACCAGGAGACACTCATTCGGTAGTTGTTCAATAGGGCTACGCGGCAGGAGCGACAACACCGGGCGAAACGGCCCGCTTACCAAAGGTTTTGCACTCTACTGTACTGGCCGGACACGTTTGGCAATCTGTTTTGTGTCGAGAACTTCCACATTGAAAGCACAAAACAGTCACCTTATGAGATGGCGTAGAATTCGTGCTCCGAAGCTTGCTGATATCGAGTGATTCTTTGGTGCTGAACAGAAGTGACTGTTCAAGGGCAGTTGTTTTGAGCCTAGCGATCTCTATGGCTCTATCCCAGGAAAGCTTCGAGGGGTCTTCCAAAAGTGGCGTTTCTCGTATGCGGTAATCAGTGCTGCCGGCTATTAATTGTTGTGTCAGCACAACCCCTTCAAGTCTATTCTTTAGAATGCTGAAGTAATTGAATGTTTTTACTGCACGGATCAAGCGGGAGACAAAGTGTTCCAGGGGCTCTGAGTCCTCTTGTCTCAAATGGCAGAATCTGTAACCTTCAGCAAAGACATTAGGTCGGGCGCCCCAAGATCCATCCAGTACATCTAACACCTTTGTAACGGAGATGTTTCAACTTTCGCGCCTCATTGTAAGTAGCAGTTGACGGTAGTAAGTCCAACTAATTTGTAAAAGATGTTTTCCATTGAGCTCAGTCGCTCTCAGTAGGTTTGACACTTGAATCACACCAGAATGCGTCCGGAGGTGGAAGATGGAATGCCATTGTAGCAGTTCGCAGCCGCGACGCCAATGTTGTATCCCAATACGCACACCACGCCCTTGCGCAAGCAAGATCTTGAATCACTACGGGCCGAACCCACTAACGAAAGCAGAACATGGGGCGGACACGCTCTGGACCCTCTATTCACAAAAGTGAGTCCGGTAAGGTACAGGCATAAAGACCTTGATATTGATTCATCGATGACGCTCATCTACTCATTTTCAGGCTGCGGTGCGGTGCGGTGCGTGGCGTGACAGACGTGACTGCAACTTGCGGTAGACGCTACAACAACAACAACAACTACTACTACTACAATAAACATGCTGAAGGTACTCTACTCGGCTGGATATCAGTGAACAGCCAATTGTGTGCGTTTTGACTTCAAATCTCTATTGGTGTTAATAAGCACCGTCTGAAAACAAGGTGACTTTTTATCACCTTCGTTTTTACGCCACTACTGACTACAGTTCGAAAGGTATCAAAGGCGATTTCTATCACCATCGTTCATCTCTTCTTCGTATGGCCAAAAATACTGACGCCGTAGTTGTTGCTAGTGATTTGAGTGCCCAAGTGGGTCTTCTTTCGAATTCTGAGCAACACCTGGGAGACTGTTTTAGGGTCGATGCACGCCGTACAGACAATGCTGACCGATTCCTGCAACTGTGCGCCGACCACAATCTTGACATAAGCAACATTACTTTGTGGCACAAACGTTCACATCGTGTCACCTAACACCCACAGAATTCCTCAGTGACCTGTACTCAAATTGATCATATTGCTATCAACTATAAATAGCACACGTCCGTCCGATACTGTAGGTCAGTTTGGCGTACTTGCCTAGATCCCGACCATACTCTAGTGTGCGTACGTTTGGCCCTCACTCTTCCTCTTTCAAAGTAGCGCCTATCTTCTTACCTGTAACTTGAATTCGCACTCTACAGTTCAACAATGTCATGATGAACCGATCTATCAATTGTCAGTGATGAATAAGGTTGGTGAGCCGATCACTAACTGAGGTTATCTCACGTCTCCTACACAGTCTCGAACCCGCACCCTCGGGTTACAAAAACAGGCTTGTGATCATTTAGGCTACGGGCCGGCGGAAGGTTATGTCACATTTCTCACATTGGCTAATATTTGCCATTTACTTACCGTGTTAAAACGAAACAAGGCAACTAATTACGACGACCTTTATCTTTGCTGCTAGATGGAGGTGACTCTTTATTGACTGCAGTTGCCGCTCAATTCATTTCGATTTGGTACACTGAAAAGGTTAGTTAGTCTCTCCATTACTTCCGACTTTTTCACGACTATCATTCTTCGATGAATTGCTTGTTCTCGTGAGAACCGAGTCATTGAAAGCCAGGCTGGCTTCAGCCTTGGTCATGATTGCATCGACCACTGACCTACTCTTTATCAGGATACACAACTTACTGTAGCGATTTTTTGACTTGAAAGCATGGTTTGGCTCTGTTGACCGATCTAGCTTTGAGTCTGCCGATTTACTAACGGCTGTCTGGTAAACTTCTTTCTATTCCGAAGTCTCCACCGTGACTCCTGAGGTCGTGTAAGGGTCTATGATTGACTATCACCTTGGTTTCCTACGACAATTATGATTCTTCAGTTGTGCTATATCTCCTTTTCTCTTCTACCTTGTGACCGAGACGATCAGAAATGACTGCCACTTCGGACTCTTTCGGTTTGGAAGTTCTACTAGGTGAGCGGCTGACAAGCCTTGGTTATGTGGACGACAGCTCTACTTGCCTCTGACCCAGTAGGTATGCTAGCACTACTGAACAGACTGGTGCGTAGCACTGCATGCGCGTTGCACCCTCCAAGTGCAAGACATTGTTGCAGGATTGGCCCGATACTTCACCGGTTCTAGCTATCAGCGAACAACAACTGCGAGTGATAGATCGGTTCGCTTACCTTGGTATCTGTGTCACCTCTGCTGGTCAGATCACTAAGGCGGTTACCTCACTTATCAGCAGTGTGTGTGTGGCATTTCTTAGGCTCAGCCATCCATGGAGACGGCGGGATATCAGCTTATCAATGAAATATGGAGTGTATAACGCTGCGATAAAACCGATGTTACTGTCGATCAGCGACGTGACCATTCCACAGTGAAGACATTGGATTCTTGACCATGTTTGGTCACCGGTGCTTACGGACTATTGCTTATATCTGGTTAGAACACCAGAGGAACAATACTGAGTACTTCCAGTTTGTTTTTGGCAAGAAGCCTTTTCGTGTTTGTCTCGAGTGTTTGCGGAATTTTAACCGTTCACGTTACCTCGGTCATGTCCCCTGTATTTCTGTTGAACGGCTTCATGGTGTTCACTATACGACGTCGCCACACTGAGTTGGGCGGAACCGCGACGTGACCAGTTGATGACTTGTGGAGGCTGAAACAACTGTGTGAGACTTGGTAAGGCTAGTGGATGCCGTCTTCGTGGATGTATGCCCCGGGATAATCCGCAACACTGGTTGCCGACCCTACCAGATATGACGCAATCGCCAGTCAGCGGCATTCCGGCATTCAATTTCGTTCACTTTTCTGTTAATTTTCATTTCATCCTGATTAGTTTACCACGCATCCTTTTTTATTTCACTTTCTTTACCTTCTATTTGCATTCAACCACATTTACTTGTCGTTGTTGTTAACTGTTATTCTGGCGATGCGATTCGTTACAACTAGATCCACCGCACTTCGGTGCCCGGATCATAGTTGTTCAGCCGAACTGAACTAAAAGATTTCCTTCAGGATTTGCAGGGACCAGCCTAAGAGCTGACCCCTTGGTGAGCATCAGCTAGTACTCCTTCAGAAATGCAGCTGGCTAGACGGTTTTATCGTTCATTATTGCAGTACAGGTTATGTTGAAATGAGAAGCACTAAAACTCGATCGGATAGCTATAATAAAGACAGATAATATTATACTGCATGGCACGTAGCTCAGGCAGAGTGAGGGCACACGGCAAGCTGTCGTCGCCATTTAATATCTCCAGCTGTGTGAGCAAAATGCCCGCTGTCATCTTTCTTCTTCATCTTCGCTATTGATGGTCATGGAAATCGCGTACACAGGATACGATTTAGATGGTGTGGATCTGATTCCAGGAGAACGACTTCTTGACTTGAAGTTTGCTGACGATATTACACTAATCTGTGACAGCTCCCAGGCGTGCCAAGCGGCATCGGACAGATTAGCACTGGTTATCCGTCACTTCGGGCTTTGCTTCGCACCCTCGAAATGCAAAGCGTTCCTCCAAGATTGGTCAGGACCGCCTCCTACGCTTACCCTTGGTGGGGATCAGCTAGAAGACGTTCACAAATTCAATTACATGGGAAATTGTATCAGCGCCCGTGAGATTGAAGATGAGATCACGAACCGTATAGCAAAAGCTCGAGACGCTTTTGCTAAGCTTCGCCACTTATGGCGCCGGCGCGACATCACTCTCTCCCTGAAGGGTAGAGTATACAATGCAGCGGTAAGTTCGACCCTACTGTACGGTTGTGAAACCTGGCCCCTTGGATCAACGGACATAAAGAGGCTAGTTACGTTCGACCACCGGTGCCAACACAATGTACCTTACATCAGGTGGGATCACCGAGTAATCAATGAGCGTGTTCGATGCCTTGTTTACGGCACAGGAAAAGGGAGTGAACCGCTCAGCACGGTTATTTCACGTACCAGGCTCCGATGGCTCGGCCACATGTTACGCGCGTCAGCCCACTGACTTCCGCGACGTGCATTGTTTGTGCGTAGGGGGTGTGAATGGAAGAAGAGGAGGGGTGGCCAGATGATAACTTGGTCGAGAGGAATGAAGGCGTTCAATTCGTAGCTGGCCTCGGTTGGAGCTTCAAGGCTCCCTTGTTGGGGTCCGAAAGACGATGAACATGTTTGGCTGGATACACTTGTTGATATGGATGGGAGCAGACCTCATTGGCGTTTGTTTTATGAGTTTCTTTTTCCTCCCACCCCTCTAAGCCTCTATCTCCGACCATGATCTCACTGTTTAACCTTATATAATTTTGCGTCGTAATTTTTCTTTTTGCCTAATAGCCGGCTGGTAGCTTACCGGAACGATGCCCATCCGTTAGCAGTAGCTCAGCTGGTTTGCACCTGTTGCATTTCCCCCTTTTTTCTTTTATGTATTGCGTTACAGTAGTTGAGGTGGTTTACACCTCTAGCTAATGTGTAATGATGATGATGCCGCCAGGGCCTTTTATATTGAGGATGACTTCCCAAGCTCTGCAGCGGTATCTGAGGGCGCTTTTGTTCATCGTTGCCACTGAGGGCGCCAGTGCGCCATCACGCCTATCCGGAAGGTTAGGGTCTACGGTTAAGTCGTCTCTTCAATTTTGCTACACGGTTTTGAAACCTAGCCCTTTCTGTCGACGGATATAAAGATGTTTTTTGTGCTCGACCACAGGTGTCTTCGCAGTTTATCCCATGTCTGGAAACTAAGTTTATTCATCTTCTACTGTATTGGACAGGAAAACCAGGGGAACTGCTAAGCGCCGTTTTATGTTCCAGCCTCGGTTGTTGTACCATGTTAGTACACCGACTCCTGTGAATTGCGTTGTTTTGCGCTTCCGGATTGTATATGGAAGAAGAGAACTGGTGACCAATCCATTAGTTGGTCAAGAAGGATGGTGGCCCTCACTTCGAAAGTGGCTTTGCGATATACCTCGCGGCTCCCCAGTTGTGACCCCAAGGATGATGAACAGGTTCGGTTGTATACACTTGTGGACACGACCGGGAGCCGACCTTAGTGACGCTTGTGTTACGAGTTCTTTTATCTTTTCTTCCCTGCTTAGCCTTCCTTTCCTTCTTTCAGCACTCTAAAAACAAGGTTTGATATTTCTTTTCTGGCTCTGTTGTGCATTTCGGTACAATGGCTGGCGTTTTTCTCACCTATAGCCTTGTGTAAGTTGATGATGATATTGCGGTTATGTCCTTTCTACTCCCTTGTTGAGGCCGCGGGCACATTTGGTTGGGGACGCCATCACTTGTCTTATCACTTTGGATTTGCAACCACTCGGTGCTTACTTGGTTTAGTTTCCGATGTTTTCTCGTTTTTCCCGCAAGTGTTTTTCCACTAGAACTAGTCAATATCAGGCATCACTTGGCGTTTGATGTCTGTTACATACCCGCCACATTCTTAAGTTTTAGCTTAACTCGGATTGTAAACTGTAGGTTTATAAAAATATTAGATGGATACTGTGGTCTAGACAGCGATCCGTCCCTGACTGAACCTTGTGACAATGTATCAAATGATTGTTGTGTTTGTATTAAATAGCCAACCTATGTTCCTTTTATTAATAGGGCTAACATCCGCGTGGTTCGGTAAGTCACATTATATTTTATATTTTTAGAGCATTTTTTAAACTTTTGTATCCCTCTGTTTTCCGTAACTCAATTTCTCTTGTTGAATTGTCTGCGTCTTCATTACCTACGTAGACTACCGTAGTTTTCCGTATAGTGACTGTGTGTTTTCGGTTTGTTTAGATATGAGGTCTTCCATTAACAAGCGTCAGAACCGGACCGCGGTCCATTTGCCCGAAATGTGAACGTTTATTCAGGCTATGGTTAAGGAACGGATGACTATAAGAAGCGCTTCGAGCTTTTGCTATAGCAAAAGCTCGAAGTGCTTTTGCTAACCTTCGCCACCTATGGCGGCGGCGCGACTTCACTCTGGCCCTGAAGCGTAGAGTGTACAGTGCAGCGGTACGTCCGACCTTACTGTACGGTTGGGAAACCTGGCCCCTAAGATCAGCGGACATGAAGAGGCTAGTTACGTTCGAGCATCGGTGCCTTCGCAGTTTGGCTCACATCTGTTGGGAACACCGCGTGAGTAACGAGCGTGTTCGATGCCTTGTTTACAGCACAGAAAAAAGAAGTGAACCGCTCAGCACGGTTATTTCACGCACCAGGCTCTTATGGCTGGGCCACGTGTTGCACATGCCAGTCCACCGACTTCCACAACGTGCGTTGTTTGCTCACCGGGGATGTTGATGGAAGTTGAGGAGGGGTGGCCAAGTGATAACTTGGTCGAGAGGAATGAAGGCCTTCACTTCGGAGCTGGCCTCGATTGGAGCGTCACGGCTCCCTGGTTTGGGTCCAAAAGACGATGAACACGTTTGGTTGGATACACTTGTTCGTATGGCTAGGAGCCGACCTCAGTGGCGTTCCTGCTGTGACTTTTTTTGTCCCTCCCATCCCTTTAGCCTCCCCCTCAACCTACTATCTCATTTCATAGCGTAAAGTATAATAATTTTTCTTTTTGCTTTGTAGCCGGCTGGTAGCTTACCGGAACGATGCCTATCCGTTGCTGGTAGCTCAGCTGGCATGCAACTGTGGTATTTCTTTTCCTTTTCCTTTATGTATTGCGGCACAGTAGCTGAGGTGTTTCCCACCTCTAGCCGACGTGTATAATGAATGATGATGACTATAAGAAGAGCTGCTGTGCAGTAAAACCATGAGCACATAACTTTTGGCTACCGTCTATTTGCATTATATAAAACTAGAGCATACAAATCTCTTAACGTTAGTGGTTCAACCGTTTGCTGAGTTTGGAATTTTTCCACAAACTTTCGTCACTAACCGCGATCACATTGTCACTGCGTGTTGTGTGGCGGCGCGTTGCACTAGTGTTTTCCAACTACGGCATCAGTGGCACATCAGCACGTCGCACAGACGATTCGTTACCGTAAGACCAACACCGGTGGCGCCTCGTGCTGTGGTTGATGTTACACACCTCATCCTTCTTCACCGCGGTTGAGGTGCACCGACTTACACTAAAACTTGGTTTTCTTAACTTAGATAAAAATTATTCCACTTTATTTGATTTGCACAGTTCTATTATTCTGCTGCATATTCTGTGTCAATTTTGCACGTCAATTTTCCTTCAAATTCTCTGTTGGTAGTTTGACATCCCATTGTGTCTAACACCCTCCACTTCGATTGCTGTCTCCAGGTGACAGTCGTTGCTTAGGAGGGGGACGGATTACACGGCCCTCGTGTCCATGCTTAGCTCCATGATTGCTTCCATCCGGTGTAGAGCGGATTACGGCCCAGCCACCGCCTTGTGCACTTATGGTAATACATGACTCCCAATGTAGATGAACTGGGGTGCTGCTGCTATACATGTTAAGGAGTGTGGGCCGACTCCATTAATGAAACGTAATCCCCATCCACATCCCTCTCGATCTTCCTCCCTTCGGGTTTACACTGGGTGTGGGTGGTGCAGCTCAAACCAATCATGATCCCTCTGTAGGTGCAGGCGTCCTGCGGCTGTCCTACCGAGGCCACAGAGACAGGCAAAACCGGAATCGGTATATATATATATATATATATATATATATATATATATATATATATATATATATACGCGGATAAGAGGATTGCCTTGTGTTCGAATCCTGCTGTCAAGTGTCCTAAATTTTCATTTACTGTCAAATTGAATTTGATTATGACGGATCTCTTTTTGCCACTTGGAAATCGCTGTGTTGCCCATGAAACATTATTCCCGTTGTCTGTACTCCAGTCGATAGAATGAAACTTTGAATTTGTATTTCAAATCTGCTTGTTAAACCTTACAACCGATAGCACGAAAATTGATTCAACGCTAAGCAACTATTTAACTTTTGAAATATGGTCCTTAGAGTTGACTAACTTTGACCACTTATAGCTAAGTACTACACTCCGACAATACTGTGTGCTCTGAAGCTTGAATTGGATCTAAGAATAATGTGCGTATTACTTCAGGAAGACTGTCAAAGCATCGGTTTCCGAACTGCTCAAGTAGCTTTACTTGCAATTCCAAATACTTGTAAATTCGAATTTTCCATCACTTTTCTGGCGGATGTGGCGCTTTCGCTTTACTTTGCTTTGAACCGCACTGTAGTACGGTTTCTGCAGTGTTCCTGCAATCTATGCACCTACGTGGATCGAATTATTTGTGAGACTGGACCATCGTCAAGATTATGCTATTTATAAAAGCCGTTTTATTCCCCTTTTCCCCATTATCTTACTTTCAACGTCTTTTTTAGCTCCACGCTTGCTTTGTCGCCGTCAATTATCATAGGCCTTGGTCTTACGTTTTTACTGCTGTCCATCTTGATCACCATCGTTGCCTATGCGAGAATTGCACGCGCCTTGAGAAAAGAATCCAGTGCGATAAAGCTATCGTTTCGCCGTAGTTCGTCTCAGGTGAGTCCACTTGAACCTCCCTTTGGGTTAACTGACTATTATGGAAACAGTGCGATTTTATCTTGTTCCTTAGTCGAATATGATTCCGTTGAATGATTATGTTACTGATAGTAGACCTTGTGTGTGCAATGTAACTACTGTAATCTGTAAAATTACTAGGCGATTCGCACGTTGGATATCAGGGTCTTACTCTGGACAACCACACCTGACATCTTTGTCATCTGCTGAACTCCGACGTACCAATTAGTTGTCTTACCCCCTGCGTTTCCCAAATCGATAATCCGTGCTTTCATTGTAACTGCTAGAAAACTACAGCTCTACTCTTGATGGATGATAAGTCTCTTGCTAACTATTGTGAGAATCCTTAATACTATTCTCCCTTCGTGCGGACCTACGGCCATGTTCCACCCACCCCTCCAGTCGTCCATTATCGACATTGTGAAATCGGGTAATGTCAGCAGGTGGCTCCTCAACATCAACACCTAGCTCCACACTCAACATTGTCACCTTCAGTACAACTGCAGCGTGTTCCTTCTTAAGGTCTGCCAACTTAAAGACTTCAATCGCTCTGTGTGAACCCATTATCCACCTGCTCTTAGTGCTAACTTGCGTCCCAGAGCAAGCAACCAAGTCATCGGCTGGAGAAAAGTGTTTGACTGCCGAGGTTCTTTGTCCACTCCGATGACGTTCTCGAATGATTTCTTTCCAGTTGACATGGTTCAGATAAACAAGCGACTGCGTCGGGTACATACTGCAATCCAAAGACAAGAGGTGAACTCTGGAGACTAACGAACCAGTACGGGACGCTTGTAACTCCAAAGATAAATCTCGAGCACCTGCACTGTAGTTCAACCCAGACCGTGACACGATTTCGAACATCTACAGCCCAACCGACCCATGTTTAATGTTCCCATGGTTTCCTTTCAACACCCGATGTTCTACTGCTCGCTCGCACACTGTGTAACTTGTCCTGGGGTCGGATCATACTTGTCCCATGGATCACACACACACACATGCCGACATTGATTCATTCCCCAACCTCAGGGGCACATCCGGCCTTAGTGTTCCCTTCATTCCATGTTTGCCCCGAGGCACATTATTCTGACCACCCTTGGAATTACCCTGATGACCCAACGCATTGTATTCTTAGATGCGTTGTACAGCGAACCATCTGAGTAAGGTTAAAGAACCAATGGAAGGACCGTGGGATGCCACTCACGAACTCTGTGGTCTGTTATCTTGCTCTACAGTGACAAGTACGGTGATTTGCGTTTTCTTCTGCCTTGTAGAGAGCCGATTATTTCCATACTGAACGGGTATTGTTGGCACATGTCCCATTGCATTTCTATATGTATTTTATTAGTACCGTAGTTAACTTCTGGTTTGACCCGGAAGTATTACGAGTTGTCACAGCCCCATGCGAATCTGTCACTTAGAACTACAACAATCTCCTAAATGGGTCACGCAGTCGAGCACAAAGCCATGGGAATATCGTGATCTGTCGCAAAGCATTGTATAATAGCAATTGATAAATGCAACTCAGGTAATGATGCGAGCACCAGCAGTTGAACGGTGCCTTATCGGGACAGAAAAATGAGTGCTTGACAAATCCCCTAGAATGATCAGAGGTATAAGTGATAAAAATCGCGAGTTCTATGAACTTCCTTAGCAAGTCGCATGAACAGAGTTTTAGATTTCCATACCACTGTTTGAGCCTGTGAGCACACTAGTTCACGTTATTTTATCTTCCGCTCTTGTAATGTAATTAATGTACCGTATGGTAAGTTCACCTTTTCGAAGTGACAATGTTAGACCGTAAACAACCTCTGATGGAAGAGCGTTCCATGCCCAAAATACTCGAAAGAATGAAATTGTTTTTCGCTTGCCTTGCCGACCATAGTGTGTAGCCAATTTGGGCTGGGGGCGTCTGAGCTGCAATGGATCATGGCATATGTGTTTGGGGTTTATCATTTTTTGGTGCACCATGATGAGACCGTCTTTCAGACAGGTATCTGCCATGTCTGAGTCGCCCTTCATTGCATTGTCACCGCTCACTGTCTTTGTATCATGCTGGGTCTTGAGATCGTCAGCAAATGGTAAAAACTCTGATCGCAGCACACTCGCAAGATCTTTCACGAAAATCAAAAACAGGTGTGTTTGCAACACCGGTCCTTGAGGTACCTCTGTTAGGTCAGAAAACTCGCTGCAGCCTCTTACATTGAAGGATAAAGTTGCTAATGCAACCCTGGACAAAATCACCGATACCATAGTTCCGAAGCTTCTACAAAAGGTTACGGTGATCCAAGTAATAAAGCGCTTTCTAGGATTCCAGATAGATGACATCAATTCCAATTCTGGTATCGATAAATTGCTATGACTAACACTAAGCTCGCGATGCATTACCGCTTTTGGTAAACTCCATGCTCCTTCGACTCATTGATGTTGGTACTTTGATATTGATGAAGTTATGGAAACTGCATTTACCGGACTGGATTTTTGAGGTGTGGACCTGCTTCCCACGCGAATGACTTCTGGACTTGGAGTATGCTGACCGCATTATCTTCGTCTGTGACAGCTCACCGACGTGACAAGAATCACTGGCCAGATTGACAATAGTTGTCAGCCATTTCGGGTTATGATTTGCACCCTTAACATCCAAAGCTTTTATCCAAGATTAGCAGAGACTAGAAGTCGTTCAGAAATCCAAACTACCCCTGGGCAGCTGTATCAGCGCCTGTGGAATAGAGGATGAGGTGACAAACCATACAACAAAGCCCCGTAGGCACTTTTGCCTGGACGCCGTCACCTTCGCCCTGTAGGATCAAGTCTACAATGCAGCTCTCCGTTCGATCCTACTGTACGGTTGTGGCCTATCAGAGCGACCTACACAAGGAGCCTAGTTGCGTTCGACCATTATTGCCTTCCCAGCTTAACTCTCATCTGCGATGAGCGTGTTCAGTACCTTGTCTATGGCGCAGAAGCAGGAATGGAATCCTTCAGCACCATTATTTCACACACCAGGCTCCGATGACTGCGTCACGTGTTGCGCAGACCAGCACACGGACTTCCGCGAAGTGTGTTGCTTAGGATACCTGGATATGGATGGAGGTAGAGGAGGAAAGGCCAATCGAAGGTTTGGTCAAGAGGAGTGAAAACTGGCACTTCCAATTTAGCTTCGGTCCGACTCTGTCGGCTCCCTGGTTAGGGTCCGAAAGGCGATAAACACGTTTTGTGGGATATGTTGATTGTTGAGGCGCGGACCTTAATGGCTTTTGTTTTCTGGGTTTCTTTTTCTTACGCTTAGCCTCCTGTCAGTGCTTGATAATAGGGAAACATATTGCTTGTTTCTAGGCTATATTTTGTACTGTTATATATTTTTTGAATCTCTTAATATATTGTATTGCGGCACAGTAGCTGAGATGTTTCTCAACTGCGAACGTATTGAACGGTAATCTCAAAGTATAAAAAGAGCAACAGCGGCAGTACATTAGCCATTTGAACCGATTCTTCGCTATTATACAACCATGACAACATACGGAACGAGGAATAACAACATGGAGAGGAGGACGTGTCGTAAAACCTTAATACTCTAGACAAACATTCTGTATTCGTCCCAGTAGCTCACAAGCTACATATCACAGCCTAGTCCGAAAAAGCACGTTAGTAATATAAAATGTAGCCTCTCCTAGTTTCAAATGCTATGGACGTAGCGTCTAGTGAGAGGAAGTCATGACTTTCGGAGGCTAGTCACTGTCATCTGCTAAGGTAGTAACCTGCGTGACAGTGTAAGATAGGTCGTGCTATATCCCAGTTAGCTTGCAAATTATGTAGCCCAGCCGACGTCCCCCATGGCTCAGTGGCTTAAGCTGCTGGCTAGTTGGTATCTGCCTCTAACGGTCATGGGTTCGATCCCTTGTAGTGGACCGAGGGAATGCGCACTACTGACGAGCCTCAATAGGGCGAAACGCGTCTGGTGCTTTTCCCGGCTGGGTTGTGCTATGTAACTTGTGGGCTCCTAGGACGAAAACATTACAATTAAAATCCTCTTACTCATTAGTAATACAAACATTCTCGATCAAGGCCCTTACACCTTGTCAACAACCCACTGTCACAAATAGCTGTTATGCAAAGATAAGGCGGTATCAGCGAGACAGCTTCCTTGCGGCTTTTACTGCCCCGCGTCATAACCAGCCTCTGTTGTAATATCTTTTATTACCTTTGGGAGACCAGATGGAGACTTACTGCAAGGCAGTTTGTTGGCTCTGTACGGTTGCCACTTGTGCATTCCACTTTGTTGGAACGTGCATTCCTTCAGTGCATCGTTAAAATGACCAACCCATGCGGTTCAGCAGTGTTTATAGGAGCTATCTTCAGCGTCTTGCGATGAATTTAGTTCACACCAGATGAGCTGTGCGTCCCCCTTTCACCGTAGAGAGGACGATAACACCGAAATCAGCTGCCTGTATTCACATAGCATCTAGGTGAAGTTCCATAGTCGTTTCAAATTGTTGTTCCTGTTCGACCCCAGAAAACTGCATTTTCTTCAAAAGCATCATTACCTTGTTACCAGATGTTTCATACAGTAACAAGCTGAACCACAGCCTCACTTTAAAAATGACAAGGTCAGCCCCACTTTGGAACTTTTGTTGAAGCGAAGCATTACTTATTATTTACTGTCGTTTCATGTGTCTTTTCCATAAGAATACTAGTGCAACATACTCTGTGACCTTTTCTCCGACCCTGATGGAGCACTTTGTGACCTAATTAATTGTTAGAGGACGCCCCCCCCTCCCCACGGCTCTCAATGTAGACATACTCTTAACCTCCGTTTTCGTTCTTACTTTCTACGTGGGCGAGCAAAACGGGGCGGTAATCAACGCGTGGCTTTTTTCTTATTTCGCATTTCGAATTTAGGTTCCACCTCGAAAGCACTTGTTATCCAGTAGTGATACGTACTCATATGTCAAGTCGAATTCGCACGACGAACTTATCGGTTATTCGGGCCTCTCCAAGTACCAACAGGGCAGTGTGGATCAGAGCGGTCAATTCACTGCTGCTGCTGAAAAACCCTTGGCTCTGAGAGCGTTGGGAATAAATTACGGACCCGACCCACCGGCGTCAAATCACTCTGTGCAGGCGGCGAGGAAGATGGACCACAAAAGGGCGTCTAAAGGCCCACATCTTTTATAGGTCTATGGATTCATTTGGAGTTTGGATTTCGTCATTTGTGCATTAGTGATTGTGCTTTGAATAACTTCGCAATTTCTTTATGCAAAATAATTTTGATTAATTTTTCTTTCTGCTAACTGCAGTGGGTGGTTTGGTGCGACAAATCAGAATCCTTGTGGAAATCACACTACTTCAGGCAAATTATTGCACCGATTACTATACTTCGCTCCTTATGTAAGTGAAGGTGAAATCGCTTTGAGAAAATTAGGAATAAGTTTCGAATGAGATCTATTTGCGGGCCAAGTAGATATACTAGTCGGTGAAGACGCGGATAGCGATGGGTAAGCAAACGAAAATCAGGATACTATCCTTCCTTAACTTTTGCCACTTAGGGGAAATTCCTCCGAATAATCGGTAATAGATGTTGACTTTTTCTTCAAACATAAACTTCATCCTGCATCGGCTGTCGCGCAGATTATCAAGGGTCGCCTTATCTGCTGCATACAGCAGGGCGGATAAGCGAAAACATGCTACTGCTGGCGCCTACCTTCTTTCTTTTTCACCTTTTTTCTTACTCCCATCCCGACCCCCATTACTAACCTTCCTTCTATAATTCCCAGCTTAATTGACAGCAACCGAAGTGCCAGTGGAGTAGAACCATCTGCAGCCACCATCCCACCGCACCTATCGGACGCCTATCGGCAAAAGTCCCTTATAAGGCCACGCTGTCCCGTTTCCATGGCGACATTCAACGTTCGCACTCTAAGACAAACAGGTCAACAGGGTGCACTCGCACGCACCTCAGACACACTGGGTTTTGATGTGTATTGTGTGTCCGGGACTAGGATCAATGACCCTAACGGGGTTATCGAATTAACTGCACCCGGCTTATCCTCTCGTCATCGGTTGCACGCATCCGGAGACGCCGATGCAGCACTCACGGGTCAAGCTGGTGTAAGTATCATTCTAAGTTCCAAGGCTGAGCCATTGTTGGTTGATTGGATTCCGGCGAACAGCCGTTTATGTGCAGCCCGTCGACGACATCAGCTAAGGTTGATTCACGAAGTAGTACAAAACGCTGTTTGTTTGTGATTTCCGCTTATGCTCCCACCGACTGCAGTTCTAATGCTGTCAAGGACATATTTTGTCACGATTTGAACTCCCTACTACGCAGTGTTACTAGTTCAGATATTATAGTACTTGCAAGGAATATGAACGCACAAGTAGGGCGTCTGAGCTCTTCGGAAGCTCAGCTGGGTGGTAACTATGGGCTTAACTCCGAACGGACTGACAACTATGAGCGTCTGCTGCAACTGTGTGCGGAGCACCAGTTGTTTCTTAGTAGGACTGCTTTTAGACACAGTGGGCGCCGAAGTGCCACTTGGCGTCCTCCTGTAGCTGGCCAGCGATGGACCCAAATTGACCACATAGCCATAAGTTACAGGTGGCGTAGTTCCATCCTGGGTTGCCGCTCATGCTGGAGTACCTGAGTCGACTCTGATCATTCCTTGGTACGCTGTCCATGAACTTTACCGGGAGGCGCACCAAGTGTCCCCTGCACTTGGCAACGGAGAAATTGTCTCAGTCCCCTGTCAGGCAAGCCTATCCAGAAGCACTGTATACCGAACTTTCGCTGTATTGTCCTAATTACACTGAGCTTCAGTGGAATAGGATCTCGGCCGTCATACACGACGCAGGAGCATCTGCTTGTGGCACTATCGATCGTCACTGCACCAGTCACTGGATATCCGAGAGGTCGGTGAACCTGTTGGAATCCAGAAGACACCTCCCGACTGGTTCTGAACACAATGTGACCAGACGGGCTATTAGGCGTGAACTAAAGCAGAGCCTACGTGCTGACATGGAAGCCTGGTGAACTAGCAGGGCTCAACAAATGGAGAAGGCAGGAGCAGTAGGCAATTACCGCAAGCTCTTCCAGCTTATCCGCACCACTGGTCCCAGAAAACCAGGCGTCAGTGAGACAATCAGAGACAGCGCGGGTGCGCTGATACACAATAAGGAGTGCCGTATGGCTCGTGGGGTGGAACGCTTTCCACCTCAGTTCAGCTGGCCCCCTGCTCCCGGACTTCTTCCTACTCAGGTGATGCAGGACGAGCCATGGACGGTTAGTTTAGATGCTCCATATGAGGCTGAGGTCCGAAACGCGATCACAGCCCTTAATCGTTTTCGTGCCGCTGGCCCGGATTCCCTACCAGTTGGGCTATTTAAGGATCGAGGTGAGGTCCTCTGCAAAGCACTGACCTTATTCGAACGTATCTGGAACGAAGAGAGTGTCCTGGCTAATTGGAGCGAATCGATTATAGTGGCAATATACAAGAAGGGCCGTCGTACAGACTGTGCTAACCACAGGGGTATTAGCTTTACGCCAGTTGTAACAAAGTTATTGGCCTCGATTATCGTTCGTCGCCTCACTGCGGAACGGGAATCTCGGATTAGGGAAGAGCAGGCCGGTTTCCGCCCAGGGCGTGGCTGTATAGACCATATATTCACTTTGCGGCACACCACGCATACCGCAGATCGACAATAGCTGGGTTCCTCGATTTCAAGAGTGCGTTCGATTCAGTCGATCGATCGATTCTGTTCGAAATACTTGCGCGGAAAGGTGTTCCCACGAATTATGTGAACATCCTTCGTGTTCTATACTCTAACACTACAGGCCGCGTCAGGGCGTACGGTGGTCTATCGGATAGCAATCCGACAACAAGTGGCGTTCGTTAGGGTTGTCCGATTTCCCCCTTTTTGTTCACTTTCGTCGTGGATTCTATCATGGAGTGTTCACTTGGGGAATCTCACGATGTAGGCGTTGAAGTGCTGCCTGGTGAAAGGTTAGTTGATCTAGATTATGCGGACGATATCGTCTTGCTTTTCGACGATGTTGGGACGGCACAATCAACCCTGAATAGCCTGTCCAGAGTGGTCCCATTATTTGGTATGCACTTCGCACCTTCAAATTGCAAAGTGTTGCTGCAGGACCACCAGCCACTTGATGACCCCTTGACGCTTGCTAACGAAGGACTCGAGGTGGTTGATCATTTCACTTATCTTGGCAGCTGCATCAGCAATGATGGGCGCATAGAAACTGACGTCAGCTCACGCATTGCAAAAGCCAGAGCTACCTTCTTGAACCTGCGGCATCTTTGGCGACAGAAGGGAGTTTGCCTACGTCTGAAAGGCCGTGTACACAAGTCCACAGTGAGAGTCATTCTGCTGCATGGTAGCGAAACTTGGCCACTTCGGTCTGAAGATCTAAGGCGTCTTCAAGTCTTTGATCATCATTGTCTGCGTAGTATTGCTGGTGTCGGATGGCACCGGCGTGTCCGCAACGATGATGTGCGTAGACCAGTACTGGATAGCGATAATCATGCTAGTTCCTTAGAACAACAGATAGCACTGAATAAGTTGCGTTGGCTCGGGCACGTGCTACGCATGCCTGATCACCGCTTACCTAGGAGGGCCTTGTTTAGTCTGCCAGGTGTAGGGTGGCGCAAGACTCGAGGTGGACAGAAGTTGACTTGGCAGCGGGAAATGAAGTCACTGGCGACCAAACTTGGTGCCGTTGGTCCGTCTCGCCTTCCGGGCTGGAGTCCAAGTAACTCGCCTTGTGTTTGGCTAGAGACTTTACAGGACATGGCTCGCAGTAAACACCAGTGGTGCGTCTGCTGCCGCCTCCTAATTGGATTGCCTGTTTAAAGTGTGTTTGGTGCTGAGTTATCTGCGGGGTAATGGCTGATTATGACGCGTGGCAGTGAAAGCCGCAAGGAAGCTGTCTCGCCGATGCCGTCTTATCTTTGCACGATAGCCAGCTGTTTGTGACGGAATGTTGTCTACACAGGGTGTAGGTCGCCTTGACCCTGAATGTTTGCTTAGGGCATTAAGGTTTTCAGGTAAGTCCTCCATCTATCTCTGTCTTTTAGTATTCTTTATTTTATAGGTTCTCATGGTTGTATGGCAGCGGGGCATCAGTTCAAATGGCTGATGTACTGCTGTTGATAATGATGATGAATAGATGTCGATTGCTGTGTATCCACAGTATGCATGTTTTACAATGTGCGTAACATCAGTTGCATTTATATGCCACGCAAGAAAATGGACCAGACCATGCACAGTGTAGCATTGCTTGGTTTCTGACACTGCAAGAATATACTACGAACCGTCCTATTAGCTTTTCTGTTCGACCTAATTTTTCCTGGTCAGAAAAGATCCAAAAGACAGAGCCTTTTTATCCTAATGTTTGGATGAGTGGTCGCTTCCATCTGCATCCGTATGTGCCTATACCGTGCTTCACCGCCCAGTAGTTCTGTTACCAATCGTTGTTATAAGGTGGCATCGCATTTCCACTCTGTTCTCAAGTTTAATAGGGATTCATCTGTCTCTCCATACCACTCGATTTAAACAGTGAGACCACGGCACCGAAACGGACCAGTTTCTTTTCTGCGACAGCATTGGAATTTGTGTAGGAAGATCAGAGTGACAAAGAAAAACATTACGCTCTCTCAGGACAGTCGATAATTACCTTGTTGCGCGATTGTCTAGATTGTGCTACACAGACTTTTGATTCGTGAGCATCGCTGTGTTCGCCAGCCCACCATACCAACATTCAGCGGCAGCAGCGTTTGTCATTATCCAAATTACTTTAACCTCAGCCCTATCAACTACACAAGCTAACTTGGTGGATACATGCGCCATATAAGCGGAATACCACAATTAATCCACAGAAGAGGTAGGCTTTATTGAGCACCTGCACATTTCCTCATCTACTGTGAACTATACTACAACAAACACCTAAATGAATAAATAAACGTTTTATTCCTTGACAGTGCGAGGCACAGACCAGTTAAGTGGTCTGATCAACTTGTACAACGTGATCGCTTAATATAGTTAATTTTACGTGTTTTGTACAATGGTTCCCATATGGATTTTTTGAAGTGATTAGCAGTTTGAAAGTATTAGGGAGATTAAGAAGCTGAGAACAATAACAAATGTAGATTTCACGGAAAGTTCAAGTAAACTAATACGGCCATCCATGCAACTGTCCCCAGTGGACCTGCTTCCATGCAGAGTATTCCCTCGATGGGTTTCCCCAGCACTTCCATGCTCCAATTGGCTCTGTGCCGGTGTGGCAAAATAGTAAATAGGCCATCAGCTGGGTATCAAATCTTTTTTCGTAAGGGCTGTTTTATGCATACATTATGGGCGATGAACCCTCAGCCCGTTCTGTCATGCGGATCAATCAATTTTTTATAAGCCAGCGAGTCAGTAGTAGTGTGATTTGCATGGGTATCATTTTTTTATAGTTTGGAAGCTGCAATCAGTCACCTCAAGAGATCAGCCCAGTCATGGCAAACAATGAAACAAGGAAGAATACGAAATATAAGGTATTAAAAAACATAATAATGAATACAATCGCTTGCCGATAGGCTAATCACTATTTGATAGAAAATCTTGGCGAGTGACGACGATGGTACAGAGACATCAGCTTGGAAGGTGTAGTGCATTTTCGAGCCGGTATATCAGAGAAAACAGAATTGGTTAGACGGAGTGATAGTAGTAAGATCGTTTATAGATACATACTCAAACATTTAACTATATGTAGGTAACATTATACTATTGGGACAAAATAGGGGATATGGCGACTTTCAAGTGTATCCAGGACCTTTCCCATACAAATCATCTAGTCATCATTTGGTTGTGTTGACCAGCTAACCATGAGACTTAGTTGGAGGAGTGTAACCTCGCATCCGGTTTTTCCGTTTGTTTAACAGCGAGTACCGATTCAAGCTCATCTGGTCTGAATATTTATGAAGCCCAATTGGACTTCGCTTATTTTATTCGGCTTTCAACTGAAGCAGTGTTGCTGAGTCTATACGAGGTTACTGCTATTCTACCCTTACTCGTGAGTAGTATGCGCAGTGTTCTTATGCAACAAATTAGTAGCGAAAACAATATGAAGCCACCAGCTCGTAGTGGTGTTCAGTACAGCCTATTTGGCAGTATGTGATCACGAAGTAATAATGCGCTACTAAGCATCTCAGTCATTACCAAGCGACCAAGTGAATGTGGATCCCTAACTCTCCTACATTTATTCTTTTTCATTGGAACTTTGATGTTTGGGGCGCCCTTAACACAGTCTACCAGCAGTGGGCTTTCAGACAAAGCTTGTGAAGACCGATACAGCTTTCAGATTCCTTTTAGGATCTTACGTGTCGACTGCGTTTCCAATACACCCTACATCGCACTCACATCCGACGAGGCGGTAGACCATCAAGCTATGCTAAATGGCTGATGTCCGTATCAAGCTGTTCACAATTTAACACCCGGTCCGCTTCACATGAGTGCACAGTCTCGGCCCGTTTTTTCCGGAAATTGCTACGTGTTACTTATCCAGCACTTCATCACACGTTGACGAAAGGCTCATCACCGGACCCAAAACTGTTGCATCTCCAAAAGCATAGGATATAACTCAGTATCTCGAATTATCATGCACATGTCTTTTGTCCGCTCACCTCAGGTTTCAGATTCGAGCACTTAAACAACTTCCCGCGCCTGCGCCCTTGAATGAAGCACTTTCGCGCCGATTAAGTGAACATATCTAGTCCACTCGATGGGGCTTGTAAAGCAGTACGAATTAATGGTACATAGATCATGGATGACATTGGCGGTGCTTTATTTCCAGATAATATTAGGCACATTTCGCATTTCGGAGTCTATTCATTGTGGCAACTACATTGCAATGTTTGATATTGCTGAGTGGAGCGAGCAGGAAACGATTAGAAGTGTTATCGTGGGCGATGCTATATCGCATTTAGTAACTTAATCACGTCGATCTTTACCGTCCTCCATGGCCCAGTGACCTTAACCACGGACTGCTAACAGCCGAGGATCCTGATGGAATGCACATTGCAGACGATTTCCGAAATGGTGAAACCGTACAGTGCTTTTACGAATGTTTGTGATGGATATCAAACTGTCCAGATGTGATTAACTTCTACCAGTTAAATACCCCTAACAGTCCTTTGAAATCGCTTTTTACAGACCGTATATTTTTGCACGTCAACGAAATTCGGTAACCTACCAAGACATGTTCAGATTGAGGCTACACTTTCCAAAAAGAGCGGTTGTACCTCACATACCCTCGCCGCTTGATTTTTAAGATGATGTGATATGCCGACGTTCATCGCTGGGTGGCTGTAGAAGGACGTGAAATGGAGTACGAATGTCTGTTTTGTTTCAAAACATTGCTGACTGGAAAGGATCGATAGTCAGGCTATTAGATAAATAACTAGGTATATTCCTCGACGGTGCGTGGCACAGTCCAACCGATTGACCCGGTCAGTATGTACAACGGGATCACCTGGGACAAATAATACTTTCTCGTTTTTTTCAAAGCAGTTTCCAAAACTATTTTGCAGGGCTGATTGACAAGCAGTCTATAAAATAGATATAGAGCTAGCGAAAACCACGAAATGGAAGTAATAAAAAAGAGATCACAAAGAACAGGATGAAAGTTACAACAACGCTTTTTTGTTTCAGAATGTTATCTTTTTTCTGTTTACTGTTTGCAATGTACATCAAGAAAATCAAGACAAACATTAGTACGCATATTTTATTCCGCCCGGTTCTGCGCCATCTCCGAAAACGTTTCCAGCCAGCGGTCTTCTTCATCTTTGATCCGCCAACCCGGAAGATGCACGGGACCTACTACAGCTAAACAGAAAGTCAGCGCTTTAATCGTTTGTCTCCACATGATAGGCTGACCACCACGCGATTTCTTCCAGCTTACTCCTGAGAGAGCGCATCGAGGCAGCCGTTCGCATGACATGCGTAAAACGTGACCCAGCCATATCAGTTGGCGCAGCAGTATCAGTCTGTCAAGTGGAATTCCATGTTATCCATGGCGCGACATCTAACATCATCATTGCGCACGTGATTTATCCACCATACTCGACATATTCTCCGCAGATATCCAGTGTCAAAGGCCGAAATCCGACGCAAGTCATTCACACGAATTGGTCAGGACTCACTCCCATACAGCAGCACCGCGCGAACACAGGCATTGTAAACCCTGCCCTTTACCAATAGTGAAACTTCACAGCGTCATCACATATGCCTCAAGTTGGCGAATGCCGAACGGGCTTTGGCAATGCCATTATCAGCAGAGACTTAGCTTCCCAGGTAAACAAAGTATTCTACTTGTTCAAGCTGCGTACCTTGAAGAGTGAGCACTGGGGCAGGTGAATGCCAATCCAGGACTTGGACTTTGCATTTCGTAGGGGACAAAGATCATGCCATATTTTGTTGCTTCAATCATCAAGCGGTTTAGAACAGTCTGTGTGCTCTGTACGTCATCACCAAGCAAGGCAATATCATCAGCATAATCTAAATCGGTCACGCGGTTGCTAGGACGAATCTCTACACCAGAACTCTAAAAGCCCTCGAAAGCGTTTAAAAGGACATCCTCGATCGCAAAATTGAAGAGAAACGGGACATGGAGCTTTCTTGTGGCACGCCGCTAGTGACGTCAACAACTGAAGGGAGCTTACCGTAAGCCCTCACTTTACCTGAGACATCATAATATAGTGATCGAAGGATGGCGATATACTTTGCGGGTAATCCGTTTCTTTGTAAGCAGTGCCATAAAGCTGATCGATCGATTGAGTCGAAAACGGCTCGGATGTTAAGCAAAACAACGACAGTGTGCTGGCGATAAAGATGATGTGTTTTAAGGAGTTGGCGGAGCGTAATGAAGTGGTCTATACACCATCGACCGGGGCGGAAACCAACCTGTTCTTCACCGGAGCGCAATCCTTGAATCAGGGTTAGTCTACGGAGTAGAATGGATGTTAATAACTTGGAAGCAAAGCATATTCGAGTGAGTCCTCGGTAGTTAACGCATAGGGTGCGGGCACATTTCTTGAAGATCGGGACCATAATTGACGGTTTAAGCGGATGGAACTGTTTATTCACACCAGATCTTGGAGAACAGAGCTGTTAGCTGGTTGACAATTGCTTTGCCATCCAACTTGAACAGCTCCGGAGGAAGTCCATCTGGACCAGCAGACTTGAATCGCTTTAGGTGTCGGAGTTCAAGCCAGACTTCAGTAGCTGGTTTCAATGAGATGTTTCAAGGCGCGCAACTAAGTGTACTCATTAGACTCGCCAGCGGAGGAGACCAGCTAAATTGTGTGCGGAAGTGTTCACTCCAGCGGTTCATGCAACTGTGTAAGTTGGTGATGGGCGTTCCGTCAAACTCGCAAATGACCCTACTAACACCAGGTCTTTTATGACCAGTGGTCCGAAAGACCTGGAAGAGTTTGCGAAAGTTTCCAGAGAAGGCTGTCGTTTCCGTGTATGAAGCGCAGACGTTACGCGATCAGCTCACAGGCTTTGCTTTAGTTGTTGGCTGAGGATGCGACGCATTGCACTGCTATTTGAATCGGTCGGGATAGCTCTACGACGATCAAACAGTTCCAATGAGTGTGCGGAAATCCAACCCCTCAGAGGGCGCCTTGTGATTCCGCAGATTGAATGACTGGAAGGTAGCATCGCTTCACGCAGGAAACTCCAATGGTTTTCGATGTCTCGAAGTGGAGTACTAATGAATGCATGCGACAAGAAAGCTTGATCAGCTGCTCGAATAGACAGGTCAGCTAACCTATTGGTGTCGAGCATATGGTGCTTTCGTTTTGAGGAACCGTCGAAGCGCATGCAGATGTCCGCGCAGATCAAAGCATGATCTGAATCGGGGTACCTAGACACAATCGACCAACAATCCCGGAGGCTGCCTCGCTAGCTAAAGCTGATTGCAATGTGATCTGTTTGTGACCACACTTGCGTTGGTGAAGGAGGATGCCAGGAGGCTGCACCTCTTCTGGTATGCCTGAAGTCCGTACTTGATACAAAGAGACAGTGGTCTTCGCATAACGTAAGAAGTTTATCACCGTTGTCAGAGTGGCTCTCATCTAGCACGTGACTGCCACCATGATGACGTTCGCACGGAATCAGACGACCTACTCGTGCATTGAGGTCTTCGGCAAGGATGATGACATCTGACTTTTCGGCCTTGTTCAAAAGGTTGTGGAGTCCGCGATAAAAGTCATTCTTAACCGATGCACAGCTGCAGTCGGTTGGAGCGTACGCAGAAAGAACAAACAAAATGCGCCTCGATTCACGATGTCTGTTGATTCTACGTGAGTCTTGAAGACGAACCGCACACAGCCGGCTGTCGATTGGAAACCAATCGAGTAATGTAGCCTCCGCTTTGTCACTCAATGCAATACCGACACCAGCTTAGCCGACTGCTGCTGCCTCAATGTCACCAGACGAACGTAGATAATATGTGATCTCAAGAGTAGCTGGGGACGACAACTTAAGAATGATGCTGGAATCTTGCAGTCGAGTCTCTGAAAAACGACAAATATCTGTGGCGTGGAACTCTAGAGTGCGCGTCAGGCCAGCCTGTTGTCCAGTTTGTAGGAGGCGGAATGAAGAACGGGCTCAAAAGATATAGGATGACCGGATGCTTTGGATATCAGTGAGACGGGCATTGGAAGTAGATTCAACAGGCTGTGGATTATCCACAAGAGAATAGTTGGCTTGTGATGGAGAAGCACGAGTAGCATGGAAAGTGGCAGCAGAAGTGAGCGATGTAGTAGTAGTTGCGAACTCCATGGTTTTCACAGAGGGCACGATACTACCCGGTTGCCCAAGCCGAAGTAGGGAGTTGTCTTAGGGGACTCCACCCAGAACCTTTGACTCAATAGCCTACCCGCAAGGCAGCGGAGCGAAGTCAGAGATTCGCACCCATTAGGAGCCGATGACTGATTGTTCAGTTCATACACCTTTCGTTTGGTGAGTAGCCGAACAGGAGCCCAATCCTTCCCACGATTTCAGCAGCAAGGTGTTGGGATACAATGTTCCACCGGAGTGCAGCAAGAGCATTGACTTTGTTTAGTGGCGAGTCATCCGCCACGTCACAGTGTTGTTAAACAGACGTAAGTGTCTTTTATAGGGAAAACGCTTGCCAGGTGTAAACCCACCACGTCCTTGAATACTGTCACCGAACTCTTCGCTGGACCGAGATAATCCCGGGCTACCCAGCTGGCACCACGAAGAGGTTGTTCGGCAGGTCAGCCTGATTGATCAGTTGCATCTTTTAAGTAGTTGGGGTGGTTGATAATAATGATAATTAATGCATTTAAACCTAAATGTTCTAGTAAGGTAATACGGCCAACCATGGAATCATCTCCAGGGGACATGCTTCCATGCAGGCTATGCCTTTGAAAGGTTTCACCCGCACTTCCATGTCTGTTCTAATCATGTGCGGATGTGACTTTAAAGCAGGTTAGCCGTCATCAATTGTACTCATTTTTACTGCTTTTTAAGTGTATATGTATTGTCATTTAGGCCAAATAGCCCATCCCATCGATTGGTTTTTTAGTAAAGCACTTTTATTGCTCGTTAGGGAGTCTATAGCATCTTGCCTCGCATGGGTTCATCTATTAGTTTGGAAGCTTCAATCTGTCATCACAGGAGATCGACCCAGTCGTGACCAACAATGGAGCAAAGAAGAATATATTATATGAGGCGGTAATGGTGATAAATAGGAAATTGTTGTGTTTATATACCGCTACGAAAGGCCGACGGATTTCTCGATCGAATTGTGCGTTAGAATGGTCCTACTAGGTGGCTGCTCGGATTATCGGTATGCGAAACAGTTCTGAAAAGAATATCTAGGTTTATCCAACAGTTGCATGCGTACGCAAAATACAGTATGTGATATCGCGGAGCACTGAGAATTGCTATCTGCTCGTGGGCTTTTGCTCTCAGGAAAATAGAAGCAATATTTAATATTACAGAACTAAAGTAAAGAATAGAAAATATCAAACAGTTTATATCTCAACAGTGTGAGCTACGGATTGATGTTGATCTGATCGAATTTTATAAGTAGATGCTTGCAAATAGTTTCTTTTCAAGTTGGCACGAGAAAAGATGTTCCTGATCGATGCATCATTGGCAGCCGATGTGTCTAGAAATTGATATTGACGATTGTCATGAAGCACTCTTTAGTTTTGTGTTGATACCTCGGGAAAGGAAAGAGAATTGGTTGGAAATACGGAAAACGGTTCGCTCATAAATAACTAACTATTAAGATGGTCGCAGAGCAGAAAATAGTCGACAAAACTTATTAGGTATGTTTAGATCTATAAGTTTTATTTTGCAGAGCTCAGTTTGGCGTTTTCCTGTGTGTTGTTGCACCGCAGGCCAGAAAGTTGCGGGGTGTCAAAATGTTGATACCATGTCCTAGATATCTGCTGGACCGTTTCCAAATGCCATCTCTTCCGTGATATTTTGTCTCAGCAGCTCAGTGGCGTTTTCAACAGTTAACAAGCTGCGGATCTCCTTATGAAGGATTTCAGGTGATATGCATTCTCGCAGCTTGGGCGACAGTCTGTTCAATGTATTTGGGTAGACGTTCAGGTAAAATTTTGTACGTGCCTGTGTTCTAGGCCTTTCTATTTTAGAAACAGTTAATTCCCTTCGGCAGTTTGAACAACGAAATGATAGTACGAATATTGGCAGTACCAATACAATAACTGGGAACTTTTTATAATTCTCATAGGGCAAAGTCAAGCTAATCAAATTTGGGGTTATGCTCCTTGTTGTTGGCATTAGGACCACGGCAACCGCAGGTTGACAACTAATTGCTTTTGGACACGTAAAGCTGGTCTAATTTGGCTTATCGCATGGCCTCGGCAAATCGCAAAAGATCTGCATTTGTATGACGCAGCAAGATCCGGAACGTCGATAAGGGATTAATCCGGTGACGAGTCGCTAAGATATGCCTGCCTATGGAGGACGCCGGTGGCTTACGCGAGCACGTATCGACGAAGATGGATTGAGCGACTTCGCGCTGAACCCAGTTTGGTAAGTGTTCCTTCACTCTGGAATCCAAAGCCCGTTTGGTTCTGCCGATGTAACTGATGCCGCAGTCACACATGAATTGGTAAACACAACACAATTTGGCGCCGACTGGTTCATCGTCCTTTACTGAAGGTAACGGCAACTTTCGAGTTCTGTTGATAATAACCGCCTCCGCAGCACAATACGTGCGCTGAATGGCAGAGACTATGCGTTCAGTTGTCCTTCTTGCTGCAGTGTCACCGTTGAATGGTAGCTCGATGTATACATTCTTCTTTGGGGCTGTCAACATCGTTCCTTTAGGCGGTCTAACCTGGCTATGTTTGTCTATGAATCGCTTTGAGTAGCCATTCTCCATAAAGGTTTTAGTGATCAGCTTAGTCAGGTAGTCGTTTGTGCAGATACGTCTGGACCGAGTGAACAATGTTTTCACCAGTGTGCGCTTGTGTGCCATCGGTGAGAAGCTGGTGAAGTGAAGGTATTGACCGGACCATGTTGGTTTTCATTATACAGATCGCTTAATGAGCCCATTATCTCTCCGACTCATGAGAATGTCAAGACATGGGAGACGCCCATTCGATTCGAATTCAAAGTCACCTACAGATTGCCGTGAACACTATTAAGTTGGTCTAGTAATCGTTCGATATGAATCCTTGTGGAACCGAAAACTAGGGTATCATCTACGTATCGTTTATAATACGGCAGCTGAGAAATCTCTCCACTTACTTTCTTTTTAAGCATCAGCATGAAAAAAGCAGCTAGTACCGGGCCCAATGGGCTACCCGTAGCCACTCCATCAGATTGGCGATACGAGGTGTGCTGGAATCGGAAGGCGACATTCTCCGTGCAAAGTGACGGAGATTATCTCAACAGGTCTGCCGGAATTGCTAGACGGAAATTCTTCTATCAGGTGGAAAATGTATTCAACTGTCTCTAGCAAAAGGACAGTAAGAAATAACGACTGGACTTCCACTGAGCACATACCATTGTCTGCTAGGCTGATTTGGTCCAAGTCTTGGATTATTCTATTCTATTTTTAGCAAGTTGCGGTTGTCTCCAATGCTATATTTTGGCCCGTCTTTGCATTTCAAATCCACGCTTGTGGCATGGACTCGCTTGTGTATGATATCGAATGAGAGACATATGTTAAGTTTCATCCGTCTGTTCCATACCGGCTCCAGTTTTATGGCCTTGCAGCGTAAGAGCATTGAGAGCATAATCGCAGCAGATGTTTGGTGAACAATCTCTGCAACTTTTCCAGTTTCTGGCGATCATCTTTTCTTGTGTTACTGTGAATCAATGCATAACAGTCGAAAAGCAGTCGGGTTTTATCTTGTGCATGGTGGCTATGGGATCGTGCATTGCGAATGTTTTGAATAGTAGTCCAATGCTTCGACGTGCTTTAGTAGCAGCTACATTTGCCATGTAGTCCATAAAGTTATATGTGCTCGAACCTATGTCCTTTATTGCACGGTTACACGTTATTGGCTATCCACACAGAACCAGGGTGCCAGTTGCGATTGTACAATGTAACAGTAGGGCAGTGCACTTCTCGGTTGAGAATGACTTATCCCATTTGGCGCACCGTAACTCAGGGGCTTTTAAATCAGATATAATGGCGTTCGTGGTGTGGTTGGTGTCAATAACATCAAAGGTGCAAGGGTTTTCCACGTCATCAGCAAATACATATGTGACACCGTAGTGCATTGCGTCGAATATTAAAACAATGGCTCCCCTGCAGCTATTCGTCAAGGTAGAGAGAAGACAGAGGTTGCGATATGTCTACATTTCGATTGTTCTCTTCATTCGCAATCACAATACGGGCAGAAGCACACAAACGATTATATACATGGAACAAGTAAGCAACGCCAATCCAAATGTCACAGTTAAGACCATGGTAACCGAATTGATTGCCTCAAGAGTTTCTGTGCGCATAGCACAGGTTGATGGGCCTTAATTAACAACGCCTCACTTATTGCCAGCATTATCGGGTTTTTTGTTACGTAACAACGCTCTCTCAGTGTTCGTGTGATGAGGCGTTGCCATGTGGGGTTTGGTGATAAACGATGTCGGGCTCCGATTAATTCTCAGATCCGTCCCATTTTGTTGCGTAATCACTTGTCGCAACCCCTTTGGTAAGTGTTCAGCTACCCTCTAAGCTAACTGGCGGTTTGCTCTGCCTATGTAAATGTCACCGCAACTGCAGGTAAACTGATAAATTGAGAGGCTGAACTACCCGACAAGATGCTCCGGCGGTTATGAAGAACAAGTCCTCGTGTTGTATGCTTGAGACACAACTGGGCCGTGTAGGTGCGCGTTAGGGCGGATCGAAGCTTGCGGGCGATATCATTTGCTACGGTCCCTATTGAACGGCAAGAACAAATGAACATCACTTTTCTCAGCCGTCCTCACCGGTGCTTTCATGCTGTGACGTCTGCTGTATACCTGAATAAACTTCTCAGTATATCCATTAGAAATTATGGTCTTGCATAGAAGTTCTTCGGTTTTTAACATTTCCGTGCTGCAAATACGTCTAGCCCGGTAGAAGAGACTTTTCACCAAGGCGCGTTTGTATGTGATCGGGGCGGAGCTCGACAAATGAAGGTACTGTCCACTCCAAATCGATTTGCGTTGAACAATGCGCTGCAACGTACCTTCAACCCGTCTCCTTATAATTTTATCCCAAAACACCAGGCAAATGTTTTGTTCCACTTCATGGGATACCGACAGATTAGGCAGAATCGAATTCAGGATGGTCAGCAGCCGGGTAAAATCTTCTCCGCTGGTAAAGACTAAAATGTCATCCACATATCATCTGTACAATTTCGCTTCACCAGTGCTGGCAGCAACTTGCCTTTCTATCAGGCTGAGTAAGATGTCGGCTAAAACTGGTCCCAGTGGGCTGCCCATAGCGACCCCGTCGACCTGTTTCGTATGCGGTCCCCTCAAACTCAAACCGTATGTTCTCGGTGCACGATAGAATCATATCCTTTCAATGCTCCACTGCCAGGCCCACAGACATATTCTGGCTCAGGATAAAATCACAAATTATCGACCGTTTCACGTCAAGGCACGTTGGTGAATAAGGAGTCCACGTCTATTGAATACATAAGCTCTGCACTCTGTGGCAATTGTTTCAGCTTCTCGGCCAGTTCAAAGAAGTCTTTCAGGCAATACGTAGCGAGGAGCTTACGCACTGGATCTAATAGTTTAGCCAGCCACCGCGCGACATCATGATAAGACGAATTGTTCATGCACATAATCGGATATGGCTGGCATCCTGCTTTGTGTAACTTGGGAGCGCCTCTCATTCCAGTAGGTTTTAAGTGTCTGTACTGCGACTCATTGATGTAACCATGTAGCAGGGGGATCTGGACTTTTTTTGCCATACGCTTCCCCACCAGGATGTTGTTTTCCGGTGTATTATCTAGCTGGAACTTCCGCGTGTCTCACATGATGGACTCCATCTTCGAAATGTAGTCAAGCCTGTTCATTGCTACAATGCCCGATCAGTTATCCGATTGCAGGAACATTACGTGCTCTATTTGCTTCAACTGCCTGATCGCAGTATAGTGTTCAGATTGCAGACAGCACCTCTGACTTATCGGCATACACAGGAATTGGATCGCAATACCTACCAATTTCGCCCGAAAACAGCCCGCATCTTCCGTCGATCTTGGCGAGAGGTTACTGGGCTGTTCATTCAGATACTCAAAAATGGTTCTGTGTGATGACCTTGTCTAGCGCTTTTGGCGGCAGTCGGTAATTCATTCCAAGCGAGAGAACTTCTAATTACGTGCGCGTGAACTGAGCATCAAAATGGGACGGATCTGAGAATTAATCGGAGCCCGACATCGTCTATCACCAAGCACCACATAGCAACGCCTCATCACGTGAACCCTGAGACAGCGTTCAAAGTGGTGTTGCGTTACAAAACCCCGATAATGCTGGCAGTTAGTGAGGCGTTGTTAATTAAGGCCCATCAACCTGTGCTATGCGCACAGAAACTCTTGAGGCAATCAATTCGGTTACCATGGTCTTAACTGTGACATTTGGATTGGCGTTGCTTACTTGTTCCATGTATATAATCGTTTGTGTGTTTCTGCCCGTATTGTGATTGCGAATGAAGAGAACAATCGAAATGTAAACATATCGCAACCTCTGTCTTCTCTCTACCTTGACGAATAGCTGCAGGGGAACCATTGTTTTCATATTCGACGCAATGCACTACGGTGTCACATATGTATTTGCTGATGACGTGAAAAGCCCTTGCACCTTTGATCTTATTGACACGAACCACACCACGAACGCCATTATATCTGATTTAAAAGCCCTTAAGTTATGGTGCACCAAATGGGATATGGCATTCTCGACCGAGAAGTGCAATGCCCTACTGTTTCGTTGTACAATCGCAACTGGCACCCTGGTTCTGTGTGGATAGCCAATAACGTGTAACCGTGCAATAAAGGACATAGGTTCTAGCACATGTAACTTTATGGATCACATGGCAAATGTAGCTGCTAAAGCTCGTCGAAGCATTGGACTACTATTCAAAACATTCGCAATGCACGATCCCATAGCCACCATGCACAAGATAAAACCCGACTGCTTTTCGACTGTTATGCATTGATTCACAGTAACACAAGAAAAGATGATCGCCAGAAACTGTAAAAGTTGCAGAGTTCATTCACCAAACATCTGCTGCGATTATGCTCTCAATGCTCTTACGCTGCAAGGCCATAAAACTGGACCCGGTATGGAACAGACGGATGAAACTTAACATATGTCTCTCATTCGATATCATACACAAGCGAGTCCATGTCACAAGCGTGGATTTGAAATGCAATGATGGGCCAAAATATAGCATTGGAGACAACGTGCCAGCGACCATTTAGAAGGGTAGTTGCGTGAAGACGACTTTTACACGAGGCCAGGCACTGCTGCATTCCCCAACTGCGGAAGGCGGAGCGCCACCTAGTTACCATGTGAAAGCAAACTTCGTACCCTAGTAGCTTTAGTGTACGCTGCTTGATGTCGAAGAACCAGCCACAACTCGCGTCCACAAGTGCAACAGAAAGAAGAACGATTATACTCCCTTACATCAGTGGAATTTCTGGAATGGCAGCGACGCTTCTATTCGTCACGCGATAAATGTTGCACATGAAGCAACGGAAAATATACGAAGCAAACTTTTCAGGGTAAAGGACAGACTGAGTAAGGAAGAAACATTGGGTGTAGTTTACAAGCTTTCCTGCAAACATAGTCACAAGTACTATGTAGGCCAGCCTGGGAGAAAACTTGGCACAAGGCAGCAAGAACCTAGCCTGGCCATCCGCCGCTACGGTGAGAAATCCCTAATGTCAGTACATATGGGTGCCATGGACCATCAGTTTGATCTGGAGAACAATGAGACACTTGGGATAGCAAGAAACCGCAGGGCGCGTAAGTTCCTCGATGCCTGCCATTCGGGCCAGAATACAATCAACAAACATCTGGAGCTGGAGGGTGCCTACGAGGCTCTGTAGGTTAAGCCAGCAATAGGCGCCAGCTCGGCAAGCAGAAAACGTGATCACTCCTTCGACTCATGTGGACCAATCGAAGGCTGACATTCAAAGCAGGAAATTATCAATAGTCATTCAAGTCTGGCAGTGCTTTGCGATACTTCACGAATCAGGGCTTAGTAGCTGCACTGGAGATGTTGCCTAGCTTGGTAAGGAAACGTTTGGAACAGAAATACCCGGCTCGGAGAACAAGACAACCCCTCATTTTGCGGTGGGTTGCAGCCGACTGCGCCTGTCAGGGAAGCTTGATGGCTCTGTTGAACTGAGACAGTAGCTGATTTATTTGTGTGTACCTTCGTTTTTTGAGACCCTCCGAAACTCAGACAGATGTTCGTGCAGACAAGAGCATGGTCTGAGTCACGAAAAGTGGACCAAAGGGATCTGCATTGCTTTACACCACCCCACCATCGGAAACTGATTACGATATGATCAATCAGGTCTCGGAGTAGGAGGACGTTTCCTCGAATGCCGAAAGCTGGTGCTCAAGAGAAACAGATGATTAGCACATTGTGAGAATCCTTTCCCTTATCTGAGCGGCTGTAATCGAGCGCGTGGTGAAAACCGAGGTGACTTTCGTATGATAATAGGCGCCGGACCCGTGCGTTGAGATCCCCAGTAAGGACAACGATGTCGGATTTACTAGCTCTGCTCAAGAGCTGATGAAGTTCACGGTAGAAATCATCCTTGACTGTGTCGGAACTGCAGTCAGTTGGAGCGTAAGCTGAGATCACAAACAAGTTGCGTCTCTAAAGTTGAACTTGCGTCTCTCTTCACAACTTTTGTTTATGTTGCATGATCCTTGAAGCCGAACTTCACACAGTCGGCTAATCATCATTACACACTTTAGCTAGCGGTGAAAAACACCTCAACTACTGTGGTGCAATATTTGCCACAGTCGGCTATTAATCGGGAACCAGCCTAGCAGTGCGGCCTCGGCTTAGCTACTTAGCTCTACATTAACGCTATCCAAGCCTACCGCAGTTGCTTCTGTGTCACCAGATAGACGTAGGTGAAATATGGCTCCGTGGTCGGTGGGAAATCCCAACTAAAACACAGTACCGTGCTCTTGTAAGCGCGTTTCGGAAAGACAGCAAACATCGATGGTGAGGGATTCCATGGTGCGCTCAAGACCAATTTGCTGCCCGATCTGCATTAGTGTACGTACATGAAAACATGCCAAACGGATCGAGGACCGAGGCCGAAGGAGTGCGGCTAGGCGAGTTCTCTGGGTGTCGATAAAACCATCGGGAGTAATATCATGGAAACGAGAATCAACTGGTAACGGATAACAGTGATTGGTTAAAAATGAACAGGTGGCGTGTGAAGGTGAGTGACTAGCAGGAGCAAAAGCAGATGAGGGCGATATTGCAGATAAACAGTCAATGATTTTGTCAGTAAGCGTGATACTACCCGGTTGCCCAAGCCGAAGTAGGGAGTTGTCATAGGGGACTCCACCCTGAGCCTTTGGCTAAATAGCCTGCGATTGTGAGACTGAGTTGTTCTGACCCCTAACCATTGACCTGTCTGATATGAGTGGCTCTAAAGACACTTGAAAGTGCCACGCAGCACAGCTCATTAGGTCACAGAAGTACGCAAACCATCGCAACACGTTCAGCTACAGTCTCGTTACGATGTGCTGACTGCACTACCCGTGCCGATATGCACCTCAGGTAGAATATCAATAGTCGTGGCAGTGACTATGCCGTGAACAGAATTCCGAAGACCGTCTGACGGTGGCAAGAACTGATTTCGCCAAAGTTCTCTTTGCAGGGGTGTTTCATCGGTCGTTATTCTTATTGTATTGAAGGTGCTGTTTTCTGCTATCTGCACCCTTTTTTAATGTACTCGTCTGCTACCAATGAATCACTGAATTGCAAAATCAAATCAAATCCGGATCTTCCGGGCCTTACACAGTTGCACCAAATGCCTTCCATGTCACCTGCTTTAAGCAGGATTGTTTGTATTGATTTCACAGGCACTTATCAGGTAAACTGAATAATATTGAATTTTTCGAATATCGTACTCTTCGATAATCAATCAACAACAGTACATCAGCCATTTGAACTGATGCTTCGCTGCTATACAACTATGATGACCTATGGAATAAAATTAATAAGGTGAAAAGAAGGGGCATATTGGAAAACCTTAATGCCCTAAGCAAGCATTCAGGGTCAATGCGCCTACACCTTGTGTTAACAATATACCGTCACAAACAGCTGGCTATCGTGCAAAGATAAAGCGGCATCAGCGAGACAGCTTTGCGGATTTCACTGCCCTGCGTCATAATCAACCATCACCCCGCAGATAACTCAGCATCAAACACACTTTAAACAGGCAGTCTGACTAGGAGACAGGAGCAAACGCGCCACGGGTGTCGACTGCGAGCCATGTCCTGAAAGTCTGCAGCTAAGCACAATGCGAGTCACGTGAACTCCAGCCTGGTAGACGAGACGGATCGGCAGGAACCAGTTTGGTCGTTAGTGGCTTCATTTCTCGCTGCCAAGTCAACTTTTGTCAACCTCGAGACTTGCGCCACCTCATATCTGACAGACTAAACAAGGCTCTCCTGGATAGGGGGTGATCGGGCATACTTAGTACGTGCCTAAGCCAACGCAACTTATTCAGTGCTATAAGTTGTTATAAGAAACTAGCTTGGTTATCACTGCCTAGTACTCGCCTACGCACTTCATCGTTGCGGACACGCGGGTGGCACCCGACACCAGCATCGTTCCGCAGACAACGATGATCGAAGACATTAAGGCGCTTCAGAACGAAGGGGACAAGTCTTACTCCCCTAAACGGCCCTCATGGTGGCCTTGTACACACGGCGTTTTAGACGGAGGAAACTCCCTTCTTTCACCACAGATGCCGTAGATTCAAGAAGGCAGTTCTGGCTTTTGCAGTGCGTGGACTGATTTCAGTTCCTATGCGCTTATCGTTGCTGATGCAGCTGCCAAGGTAACTGAATCAATCAACCACTTCGAGCTCCTCATTATCAAGGGTAAATGGATCATCAAGTGGCTGGTAATCCTGCAGCAACACTTTGCACATTGAATGTGCGAAGCGCATATCGAATAATGGGACCACTCTAAAGATGTTATTTATGGTTGACTGTGCCGCTCTACTTTCGTTAAACAGTAAGACGATATCGTCCGCATAATCAAGATCAATTAGCCTTTCACCAGGTAAGATCTCGATGGGCACATCTTGAGGTACCGTAAGGGAACACTCCATGATAGTGTCCACGACGAAAGTGAACAAAAACGGGGAAATCGGACAACCCTGAATAATGCCACTTGTTGTCGGATTGCTATCCGAAAGGACACCGTAGACCCTGACGCGGCCTGTAGTGTTCGAGTATAGAGCACGTATGATGTTCACATATTTTGTGGGAACACCATTTCGCGAAGGTATTTCGAACAGAATCGATCGATCGACTGAATCGAACGCACTACTGAAGTCGAGGAACACAGCTATCGTCGGCCTGCGGTATGTATGGCGCTGCTCTAGCACCTGCTGCAGGGTGAATTTATGGTCTATGCAACCACGCCCTGGGCGGAAACCTGCCTGCTTTTCCCTACTCCGAGATTCCCGTTCCGCAGTGAAGCGACGAACGAGAATCGAGGCCAGTAATTTTGTCACAACTGGCTTTACGCTAAGACCCATGTGGTTAGAACAGTCTGTGCGACTGCCTTTCTTGTACATTGCCACCATAATCGATCCACTTCAGTTAGATGCGACACTTTTCCTTCCAGATATGTTCGAATAGGGAGGTCAGTGCTTTGCAGAGGACCTCACCTCCATCCTTAAATAGTGCAGGTGGGAGGAAATCCCTGCCAGCAGCACGAAAACGATTGGGGGCTGTGATCGCGTTTCGGACCTCAGCTCCCGATGAAGCCACTAAACTAATCGTCCATGCCCCGTCCTGCATCACCTGAGTAGGAAGAGGTCCGGGAGCAGGTGGTCAACTGAACCGATCTTGAATGTCTTCCGCCTAATGAGACATACGGAGCTTTTTATTGTGAATCAGAGCACCCGCGCTGTCTCTGATTGTCTCAATGACGCCCAGTTTCCTACGACCATTGGTGCGGATCAGCTGGAAGAGCTTGCGGTAAATGCTTACTGCTCCCGCCTCTTCCATTTCTTGAACCCGACTAGTCCACTAGACTACCTTATCAGCACGCAGACCGCTTAGATCGTGAGGAATGCCAGCGTTCAATCAACATCAGCTTCTGCCTGGCCTAAGTTTATCTGGTTTGTTTGACTTCGGCACGGCACTCATCGTCATCGGTTTCATTCTTAATTGGACTCAACTAGCGACAATCTGATCTAGAATTCAAACGCGGGGTTTTATGGCACTACTATAAACACCTTGTGTCACTTTCGCACGGTGCACCGCGAAAATACACTTGTCGCAGCAGTTGTTGATTTATATTTGTGTTTTTGAGCACCGGATGTTTTGATTGTGACATGTAATCTCATTTGTGACTTCGACGTACATTGGAGCAGGCCATAATCATTCTTAATACTTAGACTGCATTTGAATTGGTGATTTAGAAGTGTTGCTTGCAACCAACACTACGTTTGACGGCCTGCTCGTCGAACAAAGTTGCTCGTATTAGCCTAAAGCTAAAGGCACCAGCCAGTGCTACGACCTCTCGGTTCCCGACCACAGCATGCTCCTACATCGAAAATTGGAGGCATTACTTTCGAAAAGGAAAGTTTATCCAGAACTTTATTTTCAGAAATAAATAAATAAAACATCTGTTCGTCCAATGGAGGCGTGATAATACTCTTCCGGGGAAAGATGTTTGAGCAAAAAATTATAAGTATTTAAAACATGTTAACTTAGATTGAAGGAAATCAAGTTTCTTCATGGAACCTCATTATCAGATGTGCTGCAGCCAAATGCATCTTTTAACTTTTTCCACCGGCGTTTTTTGGAAGAAGTCGACACTTGAGGCGTATCCGTCTTTGTTGAGTCCTCATTTTCCTTTTCACCAAACAGATCAAGAGCACGCAACTCAGGATGCTCGGAGTTATTGTACAGGGCTTGAATGGCATTCTGTTGGGTAGCAAATTTCGTAAACTTAGTTAGGGGTACATGCTGAGCGGAAAATATGTTTTTTTCTATATTTTTGTATGGTTGGGCGCAGCCATATAAACGCTGCTCAGTGACTCTACAAATTGGTAACATACACTGTGGCATTGCCTACGGGGGCATACTCAACTGTGTTATCGTTCCAGAAAGACTTCCCATTCCAAATAGCCCAAGTCTCGCCATAATAAGGTAGAGACCGAATCCACACTCATCTTATCATGTAGTATTACAGGACTCTGATGCTTCCTAAAGACATCGACAAATGGCCATAACAAATGATTCCCTCCCCCGCCCCCCCCTCCCAGAAATTCACCCACCCACTATTCAATAAGACTTTTCCAGCAATGTTTCAGCGATCATAGTGGTACTTACCTCTGTGCAGAAACCGAGCTACGCTTATCTTCTCTTCAAATGGATTTCAAATATTTTTACCAATACAGCGTTGCTGCCCGTCCTTTTAAATATGTGTTTGGCTATCTTTGCGCTGCCTCACATGGAGTTGGCACAAACAATAGTACTACAACCCTCGAGAAAAGGCAATAAATTTTCGTGTATCCATAACTCAACCCAGCAAGACCCCTGTGTTTGTCTCTTTTTATTAAGCCACCAATAAAGCTATTTGTTTATGTTGACTGTTAACTTTCAGCCATTAACAATTCTTTGAAGCTAACCCGGAAGGGGTCACAGTGACGTCAGAAACCGTGGCCACACTTAACTATTACACGGCGCGCAAACCAGGCAACCCCAGATTCCTACATGAAAAGGATGAGAATATTACACTCGCTTCAAAGGCTAATGCAATGAAATTTGTTGGTGTCGAGATAATGTACAAAATAGTTGGCCTCCAAGCAAACAAACAGGAAAGAGAAAGTGCATAAATAACCAATGTTGGCTCCGATGTGTACATCTATGTCGTCGATGAATTTAGTTGTACTTCTCTGTGCAACTGCACAGTTTTAACTCAACGGGTATTTAGAGTAGTTAAACCGAAAAACTCACTAACCGTGAAAAGTTCCTCATGTATGTTCCGGCTGTGTACATGAATTACAGCTGCTCTTTGTGACATCAGAAACTTAGCTAGCGCTGGTTGCATCGTTGTCTTATAAAAATCCAGATGCTTTTCAATTGATTCAGCGAGGTCTTCATGCCTGGTGAGAAGTTGTTCCCCTGGCATTTTATACAATGCGGGCTCTTCATTGATACTTATACTCCCAGCTGAATGCATGCGCGTGTTTCTTTCGTAAATTCCTTGATCGTTGGGTTGATACAGGCATCCGGTCTTCGGATCAATGCGTTTCTGTGCCCACCAGCAAAAATGCTCCCTTTGGTTTGTCTGAAATATCGCCCAAATGGAGCGGATGGAAGAATCATTTGGATGTGTACAGCAGAGACACAAGTGCCACAACCAACGGAGCAGACTTACGTTTACATGCATCCAACCTCTATGATTGCTTAATTGGTCCGAAAACACAAATGTGTTGCTCATCGTTGTATGGGTGGTTTATTGTGATAGTTTTATTTGAATATGCGACACCAACAAATTTGCATAATTCAGCTATGAGATGTGTACGTAAGTGACCCTATCTAAGGTTTGTGGCACATCAACCATTATCTAAGTAGGAGTCATTCGTGAGCTGTGCGAAATGTTGAATAAGTGTGCATTAACTAGACCTCAGTGTCTCAAGTATCACGAATACAGAAGGTAAGCGGTGACTTGAGCGGATGATGGAGAGGATGGTGAAAGATGGGATCGCTGTGCACCTCTTGTCGCAAAACATAACTGGTTGGGCGTAGCATGGGCTTATAAGGTCAACATCATGTGTGCCGTGTCAAACAGATTTTTCCTAAACAAAGTAACAACGACAATTGATTCCAGGAAAGCAATTGTCCTAGATTTCCTGGCTTTGAGTAGAACCTCTGGCCGGGTGCCGCATACAAAATTACTGGTCAAAATCCGATCTGTTGGAATTACAAACCATCTGTTCGTATGATTGGTGGGTCAAGTTTGGACTACACGTTGTGTGATCGGATTGCGACGCGCAATCTCCATGTAATGGACTGTGATTCACATTCAAGCGAACCTTAGTCACTACGATCACTGGGACCGTACTCAAAGCAGATGGAAATTGGGTGTCGCCCACCCGGGTGGGCGACACCCAATTTCCATCTGTTCGTATCACTTATCAGATCAAAAGCAAATGGTAAATATTGATAATAAGTTCTCAAAACCCATGGCAGTCACCGATGGGATAATCTAAGGTAGCGTAATGCGTTCCATCCTTTTCCCTATCTACATCAATGACATATTTGAGAAAACTCTAACATGGGACTGCATTTTATATGCCGTTGGCATAAAAAAATCGTCTACTCCTTTAGCAGGAATGATTGTTGCCAGGCCCTTCAACGTATACAGAATGAGCTTCCATCCCTAGAATCCTGGTGTCGTCTGTGGGAAATGAATCTGGCTTCAGACAAATGCAGAACCATTTCTTATGGATGCCATATTCTATCTAAAGGATTCAGACTCCATGATGAACAACCCACACAATCCACATCCATTCGGGACTTGTGTGTGCTCTTTTCGGTTAAGTTTGACATTTCTAGACAATACAGTTGTCGAATATCAAAGGCTAAAGGAACAATCGGCTTCATCTGCAGATCGCTCGCACTTCGTGAAGTTAGACTTCAGCTGTATATCTCGCGTATGTTTGTTTGCACTAATAGGGGGAGGTGTGATAAAACTGATCATGAGAGGATGCAGAGGCGCTTCACGAAACAGTTAATAGGTTACTCCACTACTATAACTTCTCACGAATGTCAAGAACTTGTTCTTGACTCTTGATGGTTGCGGCGGTTGATAAGCAACTTGTGCTCTCTATATGGAGTCATCAATCATTCTTTGCATGCTGACGTCGATAGCGTGCCCCTAGGTTTCAGTGAACGGTACGAATTCAGGAACAATGCATTGAAACTTCTTGTGTTGATGTGCCGCAAGAAGACAAGAGAGGAATTCTTCTTGATAGTGTGTTCCCGGATTTGGAACAAAATACCTAAAGAAATTCGACAGACCAAACGACTCAAGAGGTTTAAGAGAGAAATACTGGGGTAACTTACACTGAATATTGCATCAAATATGTTGAGAGCAAGTTGCGAACTTAATGAAGTGCTGGAGAGTGGTGAAGGTAACATATAGCAAAAATGAAGAAGCTAGAAAAACTAATTTTAGTGTAAGTTTCTTCCTGTTCTTCGGTCATACCTTCTTTACGGCATCCATGTTCACATGGAATTTGATGAGGAGCAAGGAACCGAGTTCTTATTTTTAGTTTTCGGTCCTTTTTCTCATCCATGCTTATTCGGTCATGCCCACCTCGCGCCGCTCATTTCCCCATGGGAAAAAAGAAAAAGAAAGGAATCAGCAGTATACCGGTACGCGCAGTACTGACACTTAGATGCCGCTCCACCAGCACCAGTCAAACGTGGATTAGGGATACTGCGAGGGTCACCCGGTCCATACGTAGGCTCGAACCCGCCTCCTTGGATTACATGGAAAGTTTGTGATTCTTAAGATCAAAAGAGGACAAAAACCGCGCCAATTTCTCTGTCCCTCGGTTCATCTCTTCGCTTATTCGGTCATGCCAATTTGCGGCTGTCGTATCTACATGGGAGCCAAAGAGAGGAAATAAACCGAGCTTCTGTCTCCAATATTCCTACTGTTTAACTGCTTCGATATACGGAAGAGTGCTGATATAGAAAGAGGGAACCCCTTTTCAACTGTACCCATTTCCTAATACTTCCTAACGCATACTTGGAATCAGAATATAGGCAGATCCCCGTTCACAGGTTCCTCTCTGCTCCTGCACTTTAAATCTTTGAATAATGGATTTGTCACGGATATAGAAGCAAACGCTTAACACTTTCCTCTAGGTAAAGAGTGTGGCGATAACTGGATGTATCAGAATACGCATAGTGGTGGAGTTAACGCAACTTTCAAGTGTACATTGCTTGGTTACATTGTGGCTTGTCTCAGTAACTTGGGTTAAATCATATGATGAGGGCGGTGTAATGTATCATCTAGTCGAATTTTGAATTCGGACAACATAGAAGCAGATATGAAAAAATGCGGAAGTAAGTTCCACGGTTGGGATAAAGGAAATGAGAAAGTTCCAGCGGAATTCCAATCGACTATACTGTGTAGCCAAGTTCAAACGCTGGATTCTTAGGGATGTGTCATGACTGTTTCACTAAGGGTCGGCATGGGCGATTAGAGTCCTCGAGAACGGTACACTCCACTCATCACATGTGAGCGCGTAAAAACTGCCTGCGATGAACGCGTGAACGATTTTTAGCTCGATGCGAATCAATAGCAGAGAGTGATTGGTTGATACACAAACACGCGCTCCAGTGCAGCATTAGGAGCCCTCCGGTTGAAAAGTGACGGATAGATTTGGCATGACAAATGATTGTATCATCCCTCCTCTTTGGTTTGTGTTAATCGTCCCGAAAGCGCTCGAGTGGTCGGCGTCGAGGATTAGAGCAATCTAACAAAGGCTCAGTTACTGGCTGGGGGTCTGTCATCTGCATGGAATGGCGGATCCTGTTCAGCCCTTCTTTCTCGGTTCGCTAGTCTTGATAGCACATGGTCTAAACGGCGCCATACGATCCGGCCACCCTTAGTTTAACTTCTATGACCTCTCTGTTAGTTGTTCTGACGACGGTTGGCTCCCACTCAGAGTTTGCAAGTGATTGGACGTAAATAGGATCTGACTGTCACAATTCTGTCCCTGCTGCAATTGGCAAAATGTCCCTTCGTCCGTTGTTACCTTTCAGCAGTTTATGACTCAATGCTCCTATGTAGGAAATCTAATCGTATGCGTAAGCGATGGCCGAACATTAATTCTGCCGGGTTTCTACTGGTTGTCTCGTTTGGCATGTCATTCTACTCGAACAGAGAACGATCTAAACACACCCGCAGCGAAGCATTCTGTTGTTTCGTTACTAGAATTTTCACTGTCTGTACCGCCATCCCTGCCAACCCGTTGGAGGATGGCTGATAAGATACAGTAATTATGTGTCTAATGTCTCACAACCTAGGAAAGGTAGAAGACTCGACAGTGGAAAACGCTGGCCCATTGTCATACACTAGTGTTTAGGGGATACCAAACGTCGCGAATGTTGTGCGCCGTTTAGTTATGGTGCTAGCTGAATTTATTGAGGCCAGAATGTGGGCCTCAATCCACTTCGAGTCGGCGTCACTGATCAATAAAACCATCTAACCCTCGAAAGGACCGAAAAAGTCAACGCGTACGCGTTTCCAGGGTGTTTCTGATCACTTCCAAGATTGCACTGGTGCATGGGGGCGGCGTTTCCCTTCTCCTGACAGAGTCTGCAACTTCCAACCTTCGCTACGATGTTATCGTCTAATCTGACCAACACAAATAAAAGCAAGCTATTGACTTCATTTTGTCAACTCCTAGGTGCGCATCATATAGCGCATCAGGATACGTGGTCGAAATCTTTTGAGGACTATAGCTCGTGCGCCTCACAGTAAACATCCGTTCTGGATACAAGTGACCGACTCCTCAACGGTCGGCACAACATCCAACGTTTTATGATTCAATTTTGGCTACCGAGAAGGTGACCTGCTTGTGTACTAATGCACAAGGCATTATGAGTAGATTCGTCGAACTCCGTCATCGTCAAGCTTCCGAGCCTTGAGATGTCATAATGTGGGGGCAAGGAAGACAAGAATCACTGGCCGAACGGACAATCCGCGAAAACTAAGGAAGATGAAAAGCAACGAGGACACCGGGGACGAAAGTCAACCAAAGATCTCGATGTCCATAGGACAAGCCGGAAATGGACAAGGAACGACAAACGATGTTAGACCCAGGTCGAGAAGTGCGGGGAACGTAGTGATGAACAGCCCGAATTTTCGGAGAGATACGCGTTTGACCACGTCTCCAGCAATCACCACGAAAAGAGCGACGCAGCACCGATTTAGCAAGTCATGGGCATCAGAACGAATCCAGACCGGTCAGAATAGGACTGCAGAAGTGAAGATACGAGGGCGAATCGACGAGCAGCGGCTCCACTCCTCGGCTGAAATCGGGGCGTGAATGTGACACCGAGCGAAAGGACAAGGTGTGGTGCGTGGTGGTCGAGTTATGTCCTCTGTACATGCGCGCGTGCGTGCTAGCCTGTGAACCAGTTGTGCGTTGGCAATAAAGAGTGTACCCCTACCTCTCGTTCTCGCTTCATTAGTGCCGTGACCAATCAGGATGAAATTACTCTGGCCAGCTCAATTTGCGGACGGAGATGCGGAGGCATGGCTTGACGAGTTCGAGGCACTTGCTGTCCGCAACGGAGTCAAGGGGGATGCTGGTACCAGAGTCCGTTCATAGCAGCCATCGAAGCTAGCTCTCTCTTGTCTGGAGAAGCCAGGAGAAGATTGGTTGTATGCCGCCTGTAGCCGATTGGCTAACCAATGGGAGTAAGCCAATAGCGCCGTTTTACCTTGAGGTGGACCAATCAGAATGACCTACTTTGAAGCCCTCCAGTAAGCAAACTACTTGCTCAGCCAACAAGCGAGTTTTTGTGCACCTAGTAGCTGCTATAGTCAAGATTTTTCAATTAGGTCTTTTCTCACATGAACCATTTATTTTGCCCCAATATTTTGGCTGTACATTCTGTCTTCCGAGTGTTCCATACAAGCTCCGGCAGAGACCTTTGTCTTCTGATATGGAAAATGATTGTATCGTGACCAGAGTGGCTGCATCGGTTATCCGTATTGTCAGCAGAAACAACAATTTTTGGCGACGCGAGCGGAGTTATTAAGATGTCGATCTCGACAGAAGATCTGAAAGCTATTTTGCTTCAGCAGCAGCAATTCGAGGCGGCACACGTGCCAATGATGGAGACTTCCCTCGAACACTATCGCTCCAGTCTACCTCAGTCCACAATGTTGAGAAGCCTTCAGTTGATACAATAATCAACAGTGCTAGTGAGTTTGTTTTTGATCCCGCTTCAGGGCTGATTTTCGATGCATGGTTCAGACATTACAAGAATATTTTCAAGACGGGGCTGGCAAATCTTGATGATGCGTCAAAAGTACGACTGCTGCTACGCAAACTCGGAACAGATATAACAATTATATTTTGCCAAAAAAGTGCGCAAGATTTCAACTTTGATGAAAACATTTCCCTACTTTCGGAGATGTTCGATGATCAGGCATCGTTTTTCAGTAATCGGTACAATTGCCTGAAGCTATGCAAGAGGTACAGCGACAGTCTCATTGCCCATCAAGCAACAGTGAAGCAAGATTGCCAGAAATTCAAGCTGAACTCACTTACTGAAGATCAATTTGAGTGTCTGATACTGCAGTCTCCTGCAGTCGCCCAAGGATGCCGAGATGCGAACCAGAATACTCGAGTTGTTGGAGCGAGACCCGGATGTCACACTGCAAGCTTTCATTGCAGGGGCCCAGAGAATCACCAAGCTAAAACGCGATACAGCTATGTTCGAGGATACGAAGGCGCATTCCAATGATTTCGTAGTTCAGCAAATTTCGAGGAACAAGTTTCCGGCCACTGATCACAAGAAGACCCCTCAAGGTAAGCCACCACCAGCATGTTGGCAATGCGGCGACTGGTATTTTGTTAGCTGGTGTCCATTCAACATGCATATCTGCCAGAAATGTCGCAGTCGTTGGCACAGAAAAACTCATTGAAATCCAAGCTATTTTTCAGACTGGTTCATGATGCACGAAAATACCTACGGTGGTTTCGCGAGGAAACTTAACACTAGTTTTACAGACGATGTCAGAGATGGTAGGAAGTACAGTAACATCAGCATCAATGGAAGACAGGCGCGTTTGCAGATCGATGCGGCCTCAGACATTACGGTCATATCAGAAAGTCTTTGGAGAATTGCCATGTCACCAGAAATCAAGCTTACCAGTCAGCAGGCGAAAAGTGCATCAGGTGCCGAGTTGAAATTAACTGGTCAAGTCGATTGTGAGTGTCGTTATGCCGAGGTTTACCACATGGGGAACGATTTTCGTCACGAGCCACCAGAATTTGAATCTTCTGGGTCTGGACTGGATCAAGCGTTTCAAGCTACTTGATGTTCCGATCAACCAGATTTTGCAAGTGTCCAGATACACAAGACAACAGCTCCTAAAACTGTAGCTATCGGGCGCCTACGGGAGAAATATGCAGCATCTTTTCTAGAAAGCCTTGGTAAGTGCACTATAGTCCAAGTTTCATTATCCCTTAAGCCCGATGCTGTTCCAATGTTTCGTACGACACGCCCTGTACCTTACGCAGCAACAACAATGATTGACCGGGAGCTGGATCACTTAGAGAGAGCAGGGCTTATCCACCCGGTGAATTACTCATCTTAGGCGGCACCCATTGTGGTGGTCAAAAAGTCAAACGGTCAGACTCGAATATGCGCCGATTTGTCGACGGGTCTAAATGCTGCATTGAACGCCCAACAGTACCATTTACCGGTCCCAGTTGATTTGTTTCGCAAGCTGGATCTCTGATGCGTACCTGCAGATCGAAGTACATGAAGCTTCACGAGAATTACTCACCACCAATACGCATCGAGTCTTGTATCAGTATCACCGTCTCCCGTTTGGAGTCAAGTCTGCAGCAGCCATATTCCAGCAGATCATGGGCACAGTGCTGACAGATGTCGATTGAGCAGCCGCATACCTGGACGACATCACTATTGTCGGAGGCTGTGCTGATGACCTATTCGAACAGTTGGATCGAGTTCTTGTACGTGTTGAAGAATATGGATTTAGACTCCGACCCGAGAAGTGTACCTTATAGTCTCGATTAGGTTCCTCGGCTTTATAATCGACTAGAACGGCAGGCTTCCAGATCCAGCGAACATCGAGGCAATCAAGAAGATCCCTCCGCCCCAAGATGTTGCAACGCTAAGGTCCTTCCTAGGACTTTTAAGCTATTACAGTGCGTTCCTACCGCACATGCATTGTTTTCGTGGACCTGCTGATCAAGGATAAACACTGGAACTGGAAAACCCCCGACTAAAAAAAACCCATGCGCACATGGGCCAGCAGCAGCCAGCTATGGCAAGTACCCGGAATTCTCCTTGGAGGAGTTGGCGCATCGCAATGCTGCTAGTTGCGCGGAGGATGTTGAACTGCGTAAGTCCTTATTATGTATGAAAACATTACTGCGATGTGCAGTTTCCCCAGCAGGTCCTTCCAACAGATCGGCGTTCAAACTGATCCTGTCTCATGCTGTAAGTTTTTTACGTTCGTCACCTTAAATACAAGCTCTAGTAGGCAGTTGTCATTGCACAGATAACTGAGTGATTGAGACATTGAACGCTGTAGCTGGTATGGTTGATCTGATTACTTGCAACACATTTGATGCAGATGAACTTCGCACGCGAGAACAAGACCGCAAGATGCTACTCAGTGTACTTGGTACGTGGTGATTTCATGTGCATGATACAAACAACTACAGATTCTCTTAGGCGCGTGCAGGAGACACTGAATGTTTTGAAGGAAAGCCACACCTCCATGAGCCAGGCGATGTGGAATACAAGGCCAATGCATGCCACAGATTTAGCATTACCAACGTCCACCGTCCCTGAGTTCCTCGATTTGGAGGGCAAATTAACGGATGCTGAAATCCGTCGAGAACTGGTAACACACCTTCTATGATTTAGACTACGCACATGCAGTCCACACCCGCTGGTAACGTATCCGAGGCCGTTCGGTACATGCTGGACAGGGTGAGGACTAGAGATGTGTTGCGTCAGATTAACTTCGCTGGTGCTAACAACGCGTTACCCTTCAAGAAGACGCACACTTTCAGTGCGCTTCAAGGTAACTCAGAAAACATTCATCAAATGACCTGGTTTCACAGAGGTTATAGTTAACCGGTTTGGATGCATGGGTATCGAGGTTGCGAGCTGTGTTTGCAAATAGTTTCAAATCGCCCACATCCACGTGCACCGACGTACATTAGTGCAATCGAGCAGTCAAGAATCTCAGGTACTGTGTAGTATTTCTGCCGTACCTAACAATTTCCATTGCAGTCTTTAGAGATTATCGATTTGGACAACCAGTTCATTACTGAACCACATACAACCATGTAAGTATTTGTTTTCATATTAATATATATTGTACCATTTGCCGGTGTGCTTACACTGTTTTCTGAGGCTTTGGCGATTCTTATACTTTGCGATCGCCTAAGAGCGTATGTTGATCATGGCGTTCACCTACTGTGTCGAGAGAGGGAAGGCAGTGGATGTCATGGTCACTGATTTTTACCAAGGCATGGAAAAGTCCGTTCCGCATTCGCGTATTTTGCACTAGCTGCAAACCTATGGTTTTTCCAGACATCTCTTACGATGGATGTCAGCATTCGCAATCGCGTAGGATTAAATGACCCACCAACCCGTTATTTGCTTGGTGCCAACTTCCTTACCTTTTCAGACGGCGACAAGCACATGAAGCCAAGGAATCCGCAGTTGGTAAGTGCGTAGATTACACTTTACTGCAGTCTGATTATCTAATAGATTCATTGCCAGTGCGTTGCTAATTCGTACGGGGTTTACTGCACAGTCCACGCCAACAGTGCAACCCTTCCCGGTCGCTTGATCAAGTGAACTGTTGGATACTAAGAAGGAGCTTCGTAGTGACTACGAAAAACCTCCGTATCGTCTCGGTCATGGGGTGAAAATCTTTCCTGTAGACTGGGCAAAAGCACTGCATTGCCTCGTTCACAGGAAGGAAGACCTTCGTGTAGACTAGCCGAAACCTTTGTATCGCTACGTTCATATGAAGGAACGCCTTTGTGTGGACTATGCGAAATCTTGATATTGTCTCATTCATGCGAAGAAATGCTTTCGTATTGACTACGCAAAACCTCCGTAGTGCTTCATCATTACGAAGAGCAGCCTTTAGACTCAGCAGGAACATCCTCCGTATCTACCACGAAAAGGCTTAGTATTGCTTCGTCAATACGAAGAACAGTCTTGGTATTAGCTAAGAGAAACATTCGTATCCCTATGCCAATGTATAGATTAGGCGGCTGGAAACGAAGCCAGCGCTTCGTTTGCCTTCGTAAGTGCGTTCCGTCTGTCATCTGATTGGTTGCGTACGCCGTACGCAATCAGCTGATCATGATGAACTATAGCGCTCACTGGTGGATAGAAATCTCCGTAAGCTTCGTGTCAGTGGCAAACGCTAAGCTTTTACGAAGCGAAATCTCAGTTTGCCTTCGTAAAATCATTTACCTTCGTACCCGGCCCGGCCATGTGTAACTAAGAAAATACTTCGTTTACCTTCGTTTTTGCTAGCAGGGTTGGAGCGTAGGCAGAAACGACAAACAAATTGAGCCTCGGTTCACGATGTCTGTTGGTTCTTCATCAGCCTTGAGGACGAACCGCACACAGCCGGCTGTGGATTTGAAACCACTCGAGTAATGCAGCCTTCGCTTTGTCACTCAATGCGATACCGACACCAGCTGAGCCGACTGCTGCTGCCTCCATGTTACCGGACAGACGTAGATAATATGTGGTTTCAAGAGCAGCTGGGGACGACAACTTAAGCATGATGCTGGGATCTTGCAGTCGAGTCTCTGAAGGGTAACAAACATCGATAACGAGGGACTCTAGAGTGCGCGCCAGGCCAACCTGTTGTCTAATCTGTAGAAGGGTCCGAACATTGAATGCTGCCAGACGGAATACAGATCGGTGTGGAAGGATAGATGATGGTCGGACGATTTGGATATCAGCGAGACGGGCAATGGACGTAGATTCAACAGGTTGTGGAATATCAACAACAACAAAGTTGGCGTGTGATGGAGAAGCACGAGTAGCAGGGAAAGCAGCAGCAGAAGTGAGTGATGTAGTAGTAGTTGCGAAATCCATGGTTTTCACAGAGGGCACCATACTACCCGGTTGCCAAAACCGAAGTAGGGAGTTGTCTTAGGGGACTCCACCCCGTCTTTCGCTCAGTAACCTACCCACAAGGCAGCGGAGCGAAGTCAAAGATTCACATCCATTAGGAGCCGATGACTGCTTGTTCAGTTCATAAACCTTTTGTTTGGTGAGTAACCAAACAGGGGCTCAATCTTCCGCACGATTTCAGCTGCAAGGTGCTGGAATACAATGCTCCACCGGAGTGAAGCAAGGGACAGTGACTTTACTTAGTTGCGAGTCACATCCGCAACGTCTCAGTATTGTTAAACAGACATATGTGACTTTTTAATGAGAACACATGACAGGCGAAAAGCCACCACGTCCCGGAACACTGCCGCCGAACCATTCCCTGGCGGAGCTGTACGCTATTGGGCGCGTCCCCAGGTTGCGGATTGGGGAATGTCTTCCTTGTGGAGGTAACTGCGAATAAGTATCGCCTGCTTTACAGGCGACATGAATAAGCAGTTGGGGACAACCAGCGGCAGCATCTCAGATCGTGGGGGGTTCTGGGCTTGTCACCTGGATCTCTATCAAATACGGCGCTGCGTCAAAGCTAATGTGACCGGCTATAGGGTCACTGACCACTCACTACTGTAACTGGAGGTGAGTATTTAACGGAGGGTGGATGAACAACCTTGCTGACAACCGGCCTCTCTGTGGACTGCAGCCGATCACGAAGAGTGTGAATGAGCCACCTGTCTGTCAAAGGTCTTCGTAATCGACCCGCTGCCTTGCGGGTCAGATCTTTAAGACCAAAGGTTCGGGGTGAGCTCCTTTAAGTCAACCCTCTTCCTCGGCCAGGAAGCTCTCTGCCCACACAACACATGGATCTTCA
>OX104071.1:9853282-10096590 GCA_944474145.2 Dicrocoelium dendriticum | reverse complement strand
TGAGTGTTAATGATGGTGTATGCACGTGATTCATCGATTTCAGTTTGTTGCTAGGCGTGACTCATATCAATCATTTGATCAAAAGCTCACCACTGGGGAGAGAAGCGTAAATGTCTTCAATCTTTGGCAACGGATATCTGTTTAGCTGTAATGCCCGATTTATCGTAACCTTGTAGTCAACACAAATTCTTATGGCAACATCGCCCTTCAATAATGGCATTGTAGGGGCTGTCCAGCCCGAAAATTAAACTGGAGTATTGTGTTCGGGCCTGGGCACCGTACCTCCGTAGTGACGCAATGTGTATAGAAAAGATTCATAAACTTGCGACCAGGAAGATGGAAGGCCAACGAGGAAAGTTATACGAAGATCCTCTAAGTAGCTTGGGATTATTTTCGTTGGAACGGCGTAGGTTGAGAGGGGATTTGATTGAGACGTTTAAGATCATTAAGAGATTTAGTGGTATTAGTCCCACCCATCTGTATGAGTTTGCTATGTCGGACCACATGTGCGGGTATCGCTTGAAGCTCAAACATTATAGAGCTCATTTGCACATCATGGCAAAATCTTTTACGAACCGAGTAGTTAACATCTGGAATACGCCTCTTCTGATTTAGTGCAATGTGAGTCTGTAGAAAACTTCAAATTGGGCTTAGATGAGTGTTGGACTGTCCCTTTCCCAGAGGTTTTATAATTGTGCTATAATACACAGTGTATTTTGATGCTGACACATCAAAGTGCAAAATTGCGCTTGTTCTTGCTTCATTCCTTTGCAGAAGCAAGAAGAGTCAATCCAACGTCTAAGTGCCGGGGGCCGTTTTTTTATTGGCACCAGAAACAGGACGCCCGTTAAGCGACGGCCTCTATCGTCCGTTGTATCTGACCTGACCTGGTTCAATCGTACCCTGCAGCTGCATTCGGCGCAGCTCACTTTGGACTTTATCAAAAAGCGTACAAGGAACAGGTTGAGCCTTCCAAAACCTCAGTATTACCCAGGCTTTTGTAATAGACTGTCGTTTTATTACTTGAATGGTTATAACCGCATTCCCCGCTTCGGTTTCAGAGCCGCGCTGCTGTGCTGTTGCAGAACAGGAAGATAGAGAAGAGTGCTAACCGTAAGGTTCTTTCCATTTTTCTTGTGTTTATTCTCTATGGTGCCTACGTGTTGTTTAATACAAGTCCCTGCCTGTTCTTTGGATTTATTCCAGCATTGGATACCGCAGTTTGGCGACCCTGTCTGGGAAAAAAACTATACAATGCCGAAACCAATAGAGCACACGGGCAATGTGAATAACTCCGAGGCTAATGACTCTAACCTCAAACTTTCCTCATCTTTGGATTCTCTGTCCAGGCTTTGGAAAAATTGTCAACCGTGTCGACACCTGCAGGCAGCGTACAACTCATACTTACACCAGAACGTTTTCTTACTGGAATGTCCTATGATCGCTGGGAGAAACCAATGCAAATGTACATCCGTCATTACCCGGCAAACCAACAAGGAAGTGTAATTGCGGGATTGTTGTCCGGCGAAGCGTTCGATACTGTCATGGATAGTAATATCAAGAACAGAACAGTAATATCCTGGAGAAAGAAATTACCATAGAAACGTATGCAGCACTTCAAGTTCAGGTGGGACCGGAACGATAGGATGAATCCCGTATGTGTTCCTCCTTGAGCAGGTTGTTGAGCCAGGAGTTGATAGGCGTGCTCCAACTTCTTGACTGATCTAAAACGAAAACACACTCTGGTCCACCAATTTAATACCCACGTTCCTTGCATTAGCAGTCCCTGCTATGCCCGTTACGTGGAACAAGAGAAGAAGAAAATCGAAGGTAAAGCATAAGGCAATTCAGTTGAAAGAAGAGGATAATATCAATGACTATCGAGTCTTCCAAGCCTTCCGATGGAGCTTCGCCGGCGATTCCATGCCCGTTATCAGCAACTGTGGGAAACCGTTGATGTCTACGTCTAGGAATTACGCAAAGTTATGCGTGTTGCTTTCGTAAACAAAGCAGTGGAACAGTGCGAACAGCGGGTAATAGAACAACTCGGGGTATTCAGAAGCTTTCTGTCAAGTTGGAATTTCTGCTACGCCCCCTGGGAAACTTGATGAAGCTCTTCAGGTGAGTTAACTGTTGGAAAACCTGGACGCGGTGTTGGGCACTGCTTTTACAAGTCCGGCCGTCGCCAGCTGCTCAGCCGCTAAGACACACAACGATGCAATTACATGTACGTCGACTTTGAAGCTAAGCACTCGATGACAATCTTCATGTTATTCTCCAACACGGAGACCAAACAATGGAAGACAGTGGTGCATGCCGCAGTGTCACAGACCAAGGTACCAATTCAGACGACCAATTCAAGGACACAGTTTCCACAGAGCCCCCGGGAGCACCGACTACAACCTTTTACCTGCGGACATCGTTGGCCGATTCGGGATGGTAGAGCACTTTCAGGTAAATGTGATCACGTACAAACTGATTTCATACCCACAGTTATTTGTACCTCAAGTACAGCGTCAGCACTAACAGTAGAATTACGGATCGCAGGGGTTCGGTTAATAGGTCTCATCGACATAGGTGCATGTAAGAGCCTAATCAGATCTAACCTGACTAACCAGCTAGTAGAACGCGTATGCGCTCCTTGTCGCTACCGCCTAACTTCCGCCAATGGAGAATTGTTATCCGTTCGAGAATCCCTAACCGCACCAGTTGACATTGCAAACCAACGATTCACCCAAGAGTTTATTGTTGCGGACAAAATTCCGTTTGCGGTTATTGTCGAGATGGATTTGTTGCGTAGTTTGAAGTGTCGATTGGATCTAGACAGATGTCAACTGATCACAGATAATTGTACAGTATTGTTACAATCTTGCGAAAGTGATGGTTTAGAGGCTTTTACAATCTATGAGGACACCCCAGGCAGTGAAAGATACAAAACGCTTTTGTTCGCTCACTCGACCTAGTTGCTAAGGAGCAGACACTGAAGCATTTCAAAGAGCTGTTAGGAAACCACTCAGACGAATTCGCATGGCGAACTACCGACCTAGGTAGAACCAATCTCGTGAAACACCAGATTGACACTGGGCATGCAATCCCGATTAAAAATCTTCCAAGACCTATTCCAGTACATTGACAGGCTGAGTTACAGAAGCTTATAAAAGAATTGCTGGAAAAGAAAGTAATACGACCCTCTACTTTGTCATGGACAGCTCCGGATGTTATAATAAAGAAGGACGGTGGATTCTGACTATGCGTAGACTTCGGATGATTAAATGGAATTACCCGGAAAGAAACGTTTCCTCTCCCTTGAATCGACGACTTATTTGGCGCGCTAGGGGGGATCGGCTTACTTTAGTACGTCGGATCTGGCAAATGGAGGTTGAAGAAAATGATACGGCGAAAACTACGTTTGTAGTGTCAGCAGGATTTTATGCATTCCAGGCCATGCCCTTTGGCTTAGCAAACGCACCCGCAAGTTTTCAACACTTGATGGAACAATGGTGTATTACGGGTAAGAAAGCAATGCTTAACAAGTCTCGTGGGATGGAAATTATTACGAAAAGTAAATTGTATGATAAAGTGAAAAGCGTTTTGGTGGACTCACCATAGACTTATGTGGAATAGCGGGGGTGTTCGCGTATTAAACGTAAAAATCCAGAGATCCATTGGTTGGGAGTTTGGCAAGACACCGTTTGACTGCGTTTTGTAGCCCCTGGCTAACAATTTAGAAAAGGAAATGCAGATGGGACAACGCATCGTCAACTCGCATTTTAAATATCGCCAGATTAGGAGCAGAGAGGACATAATTAGGGTGGGCGTTCCAAGGCTGACCCGTTCGGAGGGAAAAGAAATTTCTACGGCATTCAAGCCGCCCATATTGTACTTTCAGTTGCAGAGGATGACCTCTTAGGTTAGTGTTGTGGTTCAATTCCAGCAGCGGACGGGAACTGTGGTTTGGGTTCTTCAAAATCTGGTAAACCATTATGAGATCCTCCGCAAAAGCCGATATCGACTGCTGTACATTCTTAGAGATTTCAGTCTAAGCTGATAGGGCAGATGAAAGAGGCCCCTGACGTTCTTGGTTGCCCTTCGTTGAGGAGTCCCGAGAGCAATGAGATCCTGTTTCTGCCACGGTTGCCACGCCTGAATAGCATATTTCACGTTCGGTTGCACGTAGACGTTAAACATTTGGGAAAGGATTGACGGTTCAAACCGACCAAAGGCTCTGCGAAGCAGGCCGAAGTGTTGATTGCCGGTTCTCGTCGCCTTCTCTGCTTGTTTTGAATACCCGAGATCTTCCTGTACCAATACACCCAGGTCACGCTCCTGAGAGGCCTTCTCCAAGGTGTGGTCTCCAAGCTTGTAAGCGCTCACCGGAGGTCTTGCATGGATTGATACCACAGAAGTGTCTCGTCTACTTGGATGATGTCATCGTTCATGAGAAAACGTAACACCAACATTTGATCAACTTGGCTGATCTGTTGAAATGCCTAATTGAGGTTGGCCTGAAACTTAATCCACCAAAGTGTCACTTACCAAGAGAAGAAGTAGTATACCTGGGACAGATCATCTCGAGGTCGGGCATTCGAACAGATCCTAACAAGATGGAACAAGTGTAGTCCTGACTAACCCCAACCAACACTGGGCAGTTTTACACTTCTCTTGAGCTGACATCATATTACTGACGATTCATCCGGAAGTTTTCCCCCATCCCTGCACCATTGAATGCATTGTTGCAAAAGGGTTGAGCTTTAGAATGGTCCACAGAATGTAAGGAAGCATTCAAGCGGATCCGGAAGTCTCTTTGCGCGGCACCTGTACTAGTGTACCCTGGTTTATCACTGTCAATTGGAGAATTTATTTTGGATACAGATGCGAGTGACCACGCGATTGGAGCTGTATTGTCACAGAAATGATCAGATGGGATGAGAGAGTTGTATCCTACAGTAGCAGAAGCCTCAGCTCGAGAGAAAAGAATTATTGTACTACCAGAAAAGAAATGTTAGCCCTCGTGTTCTTCATAAAGCAGAATCGACATTATCTGCTTGGACGGCGATTTGTGGTACGGACCGACCATCAGTCCCTTAGTTGGCTACAAAACTTCAAGGATACTGAATGACAATTCGCGCGCTGGCAAGAGCTTTTACAGGAATACGACTTAGTATGCCGACACAGACCAGATAAACAACACTCGAATGCAGACTCATTATCTCGAATTCCTCTTCACAATCAAGGGGAATGCCCTTAGTGCAACATACAACACGTAGCCATGGTTAACCTACAGAGTGCAGAGTATGGACGCTGGCAGATGGCATAAGCAAATAATCCTGATATTGCACTAATTTAAGCAAATGTCTTTGAAGCGGTAGCAGGCCATCGAGTAAAGAGATGGAAGGAAAAAGCTACGAGGCACGTCGTTTGTGGGCTGTGGGACAAGCTAGTTAGTGAAGAAGGTGCTATTATTCGACTCCGGCCCGACCTATACTAGAAGAATCCTAGTCCCACAATCAATGGTTAAAGAGGTGCTAAGCGACCTTCACAAAGAACTGGGACACGCGGGGATTAATAAAATGGGCATAGCGGCGCGGCGCCGCTTCTGGTGGCCACACCAGCCGAGAGAGGTAATCAACTTCTGCCAGTCATGCGAGAACTGTGGTTCTTTTAAACATCCTCAATTCCCCAAACGCGCCTAATTGCAACCTAAGAAGGCCGGATACCTTAACGAGATGGTCGATGTCGGCATCATAGGACCACTGCCCATGACACCGCGTCGGCACCGTATCATCCTGGTTCTGGTGGATTACTACACCAAATGGTGCGAGGCTGTGCCGATTGCACAAGATGACACGCTTACAGTAGCGACAGCGATAGTCAATCATTGGATTTGTCAGTGGGGAACACCAGGACAACTACATTCAAACAGAGGCACACGCTTTGAGAGCGTGTTGGCACAGGAAATATGCCGTTTTTGGAATAGACACGACTAGGACAACAGTCTATCACCCTCAAGGTAACGGACAAGTTGAACGAATTAACCGCTCCCTCAAAGCATTACTGAAAGCGTTTGCGGATCTGAACATTAACCAGTGAAACATCATGATATCTAAGTGTCTGCTTGTCTACCGAAGTGTGGTACATTCCTCAAATGGACAAACACCATACTTTATGTGGATTGGAAAAGTCGCGCTTGCCATCTGATTTACGCCTCCCCATAGCTCGGCAGCTACTGGAATACGCCAGTAGAATTTTAGATTCGCCTCGACAGGCACATCAATCTGCTCGGTCACATCTGGAAAATCCTCATCGACATCAAATGGAGTACTATGATAAGAAGATTTTCGGCGTCCCTCTCAGTTGCTGACTTTGCTTGGATACATCAGACGCAGACCGCAGCGGTACCTACAAAGTTCCATCACGAGTTGCCGGGCCCCTACGTAATGGAGCGAGTACTGTCCGATACTAAGTGTATCGTAAAACGCGTCGATAATCCAACCAGCCAGCCCATAGTGGTACACTTGAACCGTCTCAAAGCATTTCTAATGGGCACAAGCTAAGTCAAAGGCGAAACGACCGACTTACCCGACGTAGCCACTGAACTAGAAGTGCCTGCATAAGGGGCTTATGGCCAAGCACCGGGAACATTGCCAGATTAGAGGGGACGTGGTGTAATAGACGATCGATTTATTATTTGAATTGTCATAATCGCAGTCCACGCTTCCGTTTCAGAGCTGCGCTGCTGTGCTGTTGCAAACGAACAAGAAGGCGGAGCAGATTGCTAACCCTAACGTTCGTTCCATCTTCTTTATACTTATATTTATTCCCTATAGTGACTACGTGTTGTTTAATACAATTCCTGCCTGATCTTCGGATTTCTTCTCGCATTGAATACTACACTGTCAACACTAGATAAACGGTGTAATTTTTCGAAAGGCTTTATCTAGACTCATCGAACAAAACCGCGTGGTTCTGCAGGTTATTAGATAACTGCGCATGGGCTTCCACCAAGCTGACATTTGACATGATGCCGCGGGACGTTTAGTTCCCTCGCGACCAAGTATGTTTGGGCCCAGTCCTCCAGTAATGTACACGTATATGATTCGTTGAATAGCGGTAAAAGATGCGTGCAATAAATGTGCTCGGCACTTTTACCATCTGTCCCGGGTAAGATCGCAGCTATATATTTAGTGGATCTAACTTTGGCAGCTGTGATAAGGCATCCGGTCATATCAGCGTAACTGCGGAACCGGTATTAATTTCGAAATCCACAGAATGCCCGTTTATCTCAAGAGACACGACAAATAGCTTTTTCGAAGTTACGTTGCGATTAAAAACAGTTGTGTTATCGAACCAGTTCTAGTGTAGGTTCCCAGTGATGCAATTTGTAACTTCATGTTACTCAGTTACAAATGATTTCCGCTTGGAAAAATATACCTTCTGAATATTACCCTTTTTTACCACAAAATCTGCACAGTGAATGACGATGTTAACAGTCAGTTGGGGACGAGTGACGTTCATCGCAGCGTTAATAATGAAGTTCTCTACGCTGCATAGGTTGAGGTGCGGTTTGATCCCAGTTAGCCTGGAAGACTTTACGTCATGTGAGATCAACTGCTTGAAGGAGGAAAATACAGCTAGTTCCTGCACGAGGTTTGCGCGCTCTCGGGTCATATCACAGGGTTTTCCCAGTTCAGGAGCATTTCGTCCTAGAATACCAGCCGCTCTCGTGACTTCTCACCGAGAGCACCCACAACTAATGCCTGTTACAGCATCGCCTCTTCGAACTGGTGCGGTAGAATCTGATCATTGGCACAATCTGGAAAGGCAGTAAGAAATCGCGAGATAAATTAATTTACACTCTCAATCGATTGTTATTGTTGAGAGCCCTAATCGTTCTCCCGTCTAGGTCTGGGCAACCTGACGGTATCCTGTCCACACAATCCTATGAATCACTTCTCAAACGATTTTCTGATGTTCTGGTCATCGCAGAGAATAATCAACGGTGCCCTATCTGCTGTATCGAGAGGGGTGGATAGGGGTTTGGATGCTACTGCTCAAGCCTTCCCGACTATTTATTCCCCCTCTTACGCTTTTTCACCCTTATAGTCCCGTTCCAGCTTCACTTTTATCCCACCAGTTTTCAGCCCCCCAACTCTTAGCCCTCCCCCACCTTGCTTCAATAGTCGCTCGTCTTCTAGTTTCAACTCACATGTGAACGCGGAGCGTCATTCATGCCCTGTCAACAGGCCCTTGTACAAGCGGGCGGTCAAGCCCAGCTCATCGGCTTCCATTTGGAGTCCTCGATCCTCCTTCAAATTGACATGCCTCAATGTTCGTACATTGCTTCAGATCGGTTAGCAGGCAGCACTTGCCCGAACATTAGATACCCTCTCAATCGATATCTGCTGCCCATCGGAGACACGCCTGTAAGACTCGAGCTCTGTGCTCACTCTGCGATCCCCTTCAGGTGACACTAGCAGCACTTTCTCACTGCGCCTATCCGGTGACGATGCAGCTTCGAGCACCGGCCAGGCCGGTGTTGGTATTGCCCTGTCCCCAGGCTGAAACTGCTCTGGTTGATTGTATCCCAATCAGTAGCCGAATGTGTGCGGTCCGATTGGCTGGCTCGTTCAACGCTTCGAAGTGGTGTGGGACTAACAGGTGTCTATTCGTTATCGCTGCCTATGCACTGACAAACTCTTGCAGTGACTCGGTAAAAGACGATTTCTATCGTTAACTGAACGGCTCCTTAGCCACAGAAGAAGCTCGGACACTGTAGTGCTGGCGAGGGATCTGAACGCTCAAGTTGGAAAATTATCCACAGAGGAATTGCATCTGGGTGGCCAATATGGTGTAGGCTCGCGTAACGGTGACGATGAGCGGTTACTTCATTTGTGTGAGAATGCTCGCTTATTTTTTACGACCACTAATTTCCGACACAGCACGCGCCAAAGGGTGACTTGGCGCCCACGAGCCTCGAACCAGCCTTGGACGCAAATCGATCACATTGCGATAAGTTACCGATGGAGAGGCTGCGTCCAGAACTATCGCTCGATTTGGAGCACATGTGTGGACACCGACCATGCACTTGTATGTGCTGACCTGCGGATGCGCTTTGGCGGACGCCCATGACGAAGTTGTGAGCGCATTGACACCAGCCAACTGGCGAAGCCAGCTGTTCTGAATACCTATCAAAGTGCGCTGTCATGCGTGTTGAGTAAACGCTGACTGGATGCAATTGAAGCTAACTGGTCGCATATTCACCAAACCTTACTAGCAGCAGGAAAATCCTCATGTGGTATGTCTAATCGCCAACATGGACATGGGGTTTCTTTGCAGTCTGTGGAACTTATTGATGCTCGCCGACATATTCCGGCTGGAAGTGAACACAATGAAACTCGCAAAGAGCTCCGGGCAAAACTTCATGCTAGCCTGAAGAGAGACCGCGAGTGTTGGTGGTCTCATCGTGCATCAGAGATAGAAGTGGCTGCTGCCCTTGGCAATCATCGTAAGTTATTCCGTCTGATACGGGAAACGGGCAGCAGGAGACCTGGTGTTAGTGGAACCATATGTGACGAGAGTGGACAGCCCATCCACAACATTTCAAAACGCTTGGAGCGTTGGGCTGAACATTTTGAAAGGCAATTTAATTGGCCGGAATTGCTAGATTTCTCGCTGGCCACTGATCGCCCGTCTCCTTGGGCTGTCCCTTTGGATCCACCCTCTCGCTCAGAAGTCAAACGTGAGGTCGAACTGTTGATGTTAAATAAAGCAGCGGGACCAGATAATGTTCCTCCAGCCCTCTTCAAATTCGGGGGAGCTGCTCTTGTGAATGGTTTACACGAGTTACTAGTCAAGCTATGGGAGCAGGAAACCGTTCCAACCGACTGGAGCCGCTCAGTCATTGTCCCAATTTTCAAGGGAGGCTCACGATCGGAATGCGGCAGCCATAGAGGAATCAGTCTGATCTCCATCGCCTCCAAAATGCTTGCATCTGTCACCCTTCACAGAATGGCTGACACACATGAAGAGCAAACCTGGTTTCGTCGAGGTCGTGGCTGCATTGACCACTTCTTCACTTTGCGTCAGTTGTTGGAGCACCGTCACATATATTGGCGGCCCACTGTTGTCGTGTTCCTCGATATTAAAGGTGCATTCGATTCGGTAGATAGAGGTGCACTTTGCGACTGTCTACTCAGGAAAGGTGTACCTGAGCAATATGTAAATATTATCCGAGCATTATACGCGCGTAGCTCGGTCAGAGTGAGGGCTTATGGCAAGCTGTCGTTGCCCTTCAAAATCTCCAGCAGTGTGAGACAAGGATGTCCACTGTCACCTTTCTTCTTCAACTTCTCTATTGATGAAATCATGGAAGTCGCGTTTACAAGACACGACTTAGATGGTGTGGACCCGCTCCCAGGAGAACGACTTCTTGACTTAGAGTATGCTGATGATATTGCCCTAATCTGTGACAGCACACAAACGTACCAAGTGGCACTGGACAGATTAGCGCTGGCTGTCCGTCACTTCGGGCTTTGTTTCGCACCCTCGAAGTGCAAAGCGTTCCTCCAAGATTGGGCTGGACCGCCTCCTACGCTGACTCTTGGTGGGGATCAGCTAGAAGTCCTTCAGACATTTAACTACCTTAGAAGTTGTATCAGCGTCCGTGGGATTGAAGATGAGGTCACGAACCGTATAGCAAAAGCTGGAGGCACTTTTGCTAACCTTCGTCATTTATTGCGCTGGCGCGACATCACTCTCTCCCTGAAGGGTAGAGCGTACAATGCAGCGGTACGTTCGACCCTACTGTACCGTTGCGCAACCTGAACCCTTAGATCAACGGACCTAAAGAGGCTAGTTACGTTCGATCACCGGTGCCTTTGTAATTTGGCTCACATCTGGTGGGAACACCGAGTAATCAATGAACGTGTTCGGTGCCTTGTTTACGGCACAGGAAAAGGAACTGAACCGGTCAGCACCGTTGTTTCACGCACCAAGCTCCGATGGCACGGCCACGTGGTATGCATGCCAGCCCACCGACTTCCACGATGTGCGTTGTTTGCGCGCCGGGGATGTGGATGGAAGAAGAGGAAGGTGGCCAAGCGATGTCTTGGTCGAGAAGAATGAAGGTCTTCACTTCGGAGCTGGCCTCGGTTGGAGCGTCTCGGTTCCCTGATTGGGGTCCGAAAGACGATGGACATGTTAGGCTGGATACACTTGCTGATATGGCAAGGAGTCGACCTCATTGGCGTTCGTGCTGTGAGTTTCTTTGTCCCACCCCGTCCTTCTTAGCCTCCCCATGCAACCACGATCTTACTAGTTAGTCTTATATAATTTTGCATAGTAATTTTTTGATGCATAGTGGCCGGCTGTTAGCTTATCGGAACGATGCCCATCCGTTACCGGTAGTTCAGCTGGCTTGCACCAGTTGCATTTCGTTCTCTCCTTTTTTCTTCTATGTATTGCGGCACAGTAGCTGAGGTGTTTCCCACCTCTACCTAACTTGTATGATGATGGTTTTTAATTTGTGGCGTGCTGTGTACACATGTGGATTTTCCCCCAAAGTCCAGGGAATAGAATACAGATCGTAGATCTCTTTTTGTATGTAATTGCAAACTGTCTAACTGTCGCTGGCTCTCATTACCGAGATGGTTGCGTAGTAGTAGTTTGATGTTTGCCGCATCGTCTAGCGTGTTGCTGCCGCCAAGAAGAAAAGGTAGAGCAACGTAATTAAGGAAATTGGTTTTCCACTGCGTACATTGCAAGGTAGTAGGTCTTACAGTAAGGGAATACCAAAATGCTTGAGGTGCTGTAATCCAACTTACCATGAGTAATCTGGATGATTTCCGTCGCCAATATATTACACCTAAGCGCAATCAGAACAACCGTATGGTAACAAGAAAACTTTAGGAGCGAGCATGAAGCGGTACACCCCCTCTCAGCACATTTAAGCACGCGGAAACTGTCTTGGATTAGAGACACATGAACGCGTGAATGATTTCCAGTTCGAAGAGAATCAGTAGTGGTCACTGCTTGGTTGATACACGTACACGCGCTCCCACGCAGTAGCTCTTCCGGCTGAACAGCGATGGATAGATTTGGCATGGTAAATGACTGTGTCACTGGAAATACGATGTAGGCCAGCCAAGAGAACCGACGGTGCTTCGTGACGTTCCTGACAGGCCATGACGGAGGGTTGCACTGGACATTTTTGCCCACGACGGAAAGGACTACTTGCTTGTGCTAGATTGCTTTAGTGACTACTTAGAGATCGATCTCCTTATGAATACTAGTGCGCAGGCCGTAGTGAACAAGTTACGGTGCCAACTCGTTTGGCATAGACTAACCGAGGTGGTGATTACCGACAATGGGCTCAAACTAATACTGCAGTTCTGTGCCTTCATCAAGAAGCGAGCTTTCAGTCTTCGCAGCACCGGCCCATACCGTATTCAATCAAATGGAAAGGCTAAGTCAGCAGCGCAGGATGCAAAGAAAGTGCTTACAAAAGTCAAGGAAACCTAGGAGGACCCTACATACCTCTACTCGATCAAAGGAACGCCTATCTATTGATATCCGAGCGAGTTCCACTTAGTGTCTATCCAGTCGCCGAACAAGAGCGCCACTACTGACCGCTACAACTATACTGCAGCCAGAGATAGAATTGGTCGATTTACTCCACGATCGACTACGGAACAGAATGCTAAGGCAAAAGAAGTACTGTGATCGCAGATCGAAAGGCCCCTCCCTACTAGCTGCGTGAGAAGAAATATGGGTGCAGCCAATAACGGAATCCGAAGGATGCTATCGGAAGGAAGTGATCGAAGGCCGTAAGGGAGAGAGGAGCTATGAAGTCCAGGTTAGGGGCAGCAACGTTGGTGAACCCCGCAAAGTAAGGATCGGAAGCAACAACCAAAAAAGAGTTTTGCTATCCAGGCCCAAGACATTAGGCGCACACACAGTGGAAGACAATACGGTATGCATTGCACCAGTATTCTTAAAAGCGAAAAAGGAAAGGATGAACTGGTGGTTAAAACCATTGGTGAGTGGAAACACCGTAATACAGGTAAGAAGATGGCCAATCGGGCGCCACTGAGCATTTCGCGGAGTATTGAACAGATGCAAATTAGTCCGAAGGGAAGTGGGCATGTTGTTGGGAGCTGATTGGTTGGCCGAACAGCGCGTGGTCAGCACGCGTTCACGCCGAGTTCTGCGAGGACAGCCAACCAACTTATAGCAAACCCACTGCGTGTGCAGGTGATGAGTCAGGCGCTACCAGGTCCCAAATTCACAGAACCAATTCGTTTTTGCGAAAGAGCGATGCATGTGAGAAGCGAAGAAGAGCTTTGGTTTGCCAGGCAATGAATAGACCGTACGCACCTGAGTCAAGGTTTGCTGTGGCATCTGCCCAAGGGGAGGAGCATGTGATCAGCTGGACTAATAACCAACCGATCTACTCGTACAATCCACCCATAAAGTCAGCGACACGCCTAGTGATAATCTCAGACAGGATGAGCACCGTGAACAAACGTAAACCAATGGAAACAGAGCCAGTGATATAAGACAAATAACGAAGTTGAGACAGTAGAGTGGACCCTCGCAAATGGTGTAAATACTATAAATATCTATGCGTAATCTTCATAAAAAACTTCGTGCACGCGACCCCTTCTTTTTCATTTACGGAGGGTTAGGCGACATGCTGTGATTATTTTCCGGAGATGATAAGCTAAAACACACTTAAATTTACATGACGTTTGATGGGCACGAGGGATTAAGGTGCATCGAATTTACAATGTAAAGCGTTTTCGGTTCGTGTGCTCAACAGCAGCTGCATTTTCATTGTTCACGGTTAAGTCAACCTGTGGACCTTCGTTAAGGACAAATTGTGCGCATCACTCTGGAGGAACTAGGTTGCTTACATGCACGCGCATGCCTGACATGATCAAAAGGCTCCTTATGTAAACCAAACACATCCAGGCATTGGGCGTTAGCTTGCTTCACCAATCTGGTCAACACGAAATTGCTAGACACGTTGGTGGTTTGAGGCCAATATCACCGTCGCAAAAGTTGTTGGTTGTCGGCAGCCAAGCGATCCGTTTGTTGTCAAATCATTATCCCGAACTAACCTGGTCTTCGTCAGTCCCTACAGGATTTCGTAAAGGCAGTAGGTCAATGGTTATTCTCATAGGTTAGGAATGTTTTCTGCACCCATTAGTTTGGTTTTTAATTTAGGAAGCCATGCATGTCATTCCTTTCTTTCTACGGCTCACCTGCCAGTTTTCTGCCTCATTCTACAAACCTATATACTTCTTGTTAAGTTATTGACAGATTGCTTTTGTGCAATCTGGTGGTTCGGGCATGTGTCAAATTCAGTTCTAAGCTACTAAATGGCTTACAGAACTCCCCACGTAATGATCTATTAACATTGCACCTCGCCTCTGGGCACGTGGTGTCAACTTTTACCATACTTCAATGTCCTAATTTCGTCTTACCGTACTTTCGTACTTAAGATCCGATCGAACGTAAAGCATCCTAAAGCCGTTGGAAGGTTTGTCCGAGTAAAATCGCAACCTTTATCCATCTCAGTGTTTTGGCATTTTATGATGGCGGGTATGCTGAATTTGCGCTCAGTAAAGCCCCTAAATCTTCTTTTGACATGAGCAGTATGAACGTTTGTATGGCTGTACCACCTTAAACTCTTAGTGGGGTTCCAGAGTTTGCGTTGGTGGAGTCAAGTTTTCTTGTGGACCAAAAGACCCGAAAGAACTATTACACGGAGTATGTCCTTTGTAATCAATGGATTGAGATCATATGGCTTAAAAGCGTGATGTCAGTACAAGTATTCTGTGTAAACATCAACACAAAAGTAAAAGACTACGTCGTGGATAAAATGATTTTAACTGCGGCCTATGGCATAATTCCTACAGGAAGCCTGGTTGGCCTTATACCCTAAGATCGAAGTGATGGCAACCACCTCATTAGACCCTCCTGACAGCGTAAAAAATAGATAAAACTGGTGGAATCGTACTTTTCTATACAAAATGCAAACAGTCCCCATATTCTACTAGGTAAATCGACGCAATTTAGACACTTGAGTATCAATGAATCACATCTGTCATATTGTGGTGGCGCGAAAGACAACAATCAAGCGGGGAACTAGAAAGCTACAATAACGAGAGAGGACAGAAATAGGCACAAAAATCATGGCGAGAGCTGCTGGCGCAACACAATCCCCACAGAATTAGCGGAGATTGAATCGCGAGTGACGAAGGGTAGCAGGCCTGAGCCAAGAAGAAAAGGGAAGGTATTGGTTGGAAGGCCAATAAATAATGTAGTAACGCATTTGTTGGTGCATCCAGAAGTAACCCGAAACCGAATAATGCAACCGTTATCAAGCAATTTACGAGTCATATAACTGCTTCTGGTTGGTCAGAATGCGCTTTACAGAACGAAGATACGGGGTCACACAGGCAGCCAAGACCCACCAAGTAGGGTCGAAGCGACATAAGAAGGTGACAGGTAGTAAATCCTGGTGTACGGCGCGTTGTGGGACGGAACCATGACTGATATATGCACGCGCGCGAGACAACTTGGTTAACCCTGGCCACGTGCAACAAAAATTGTGCTTGCCGTTTCCTTCCTGCTACCATAGGAGGAAACTGACTTACACTTGCACCTGTACTGATACTATTGCTGTGTAAAGTTGATACGTACACGCTATTTGTCATTTGGGTTCTCTCAAGAGGTCGTCAAGAAACGCGCTTTTAATCGAGTGAATGTGACAAGCATCACCAACGGTCTTAAAGAATTCTCACTACAGTTCTCATAACCTGGCATATTTTCACGCTGCTACGGTAAGCAGAAAACCATTACCGACCTCAAGGTTGTGCGGTGGTTTGCAAAATTTTATACTATCTGGCTACACAAAACTCAATTATGTACAACAAGTTGGCGGCTGGATTTAGAAAAGCTTAGCCTCCTGATTTCATATGCCAACGAGTGTATATGATAGTTCCAAGTCTTAAAACATCAGATATTTACACGCATCTGCTGCATGATTCATCTTCCAAACCGGACGCAGGTTGATATGTCGGCAATTGCTTTCTTACTTTGGCTGTGTTACAGTGTACTATACGGCTTGACTGCTTGTGCCACCAAGCTTTGATCTTCATGTGGCTTTTTATACTTTATGTGTTAAGCGGAGCGAACCACGGCGTAGTAGATGTGACTGCTCATCATCCTTTGAGTCCGGCTGCTTTTATACTTAGCGGCTACACTGTCCACTTAATTTCAACTAGTCTCTCAAGAAACAAGCCTCTCAGTTTATCCAGCTTTAAACTCATCTAATGTAAAACCGCGTAGCTTCATGGACTTTGTTTGGAAAGGCTGCTTAATCGCAATCACTTTAGCAACATAATCTGGCCATAAACATTTGATGCATCATTCCTGATGAGGCTGGCCTTTATGCGGACCGTGTACTAAGGGAAGACGGGATGTCCATACTTTCAGCTATTAAGAACCTGTCCTAAGGGTCGATCGCAGTGGTAGCACTGCGCTCAGTTACTTCGTAACATAGTGGAGCTGCTTTTGTTCGACCCCACTTAGTGTTGGTTAATGAGGTCTTTTTTGAGTTCCCTGAGTGTAGTTGCATTATTTCCTTCAGTTCCGGTAAATATCACTTGACACACAGTCAAGCCGCAGTGATTAGACTAACGTTTACAACCATTTCACATTTCCAGAAGTAAAGTTACTGTCATAGCTAACAACTGAACTCTCCGGTGGACAACGAATGACCGAAAACCTATGTCCCACATGGACCACATTGTTTAAGCGAAGAGATTAGCCGAGTTTGCATCTAATCAATATGGCTGTAATCAGCTTTTAACTAGCTACGGAAACGGATACACCAGCTAGTAATTAACAACGGCTAGAAAAGACGGAACTTCACCTACCCTTAAGTTTATGTTAAAGGACTCGACACAGATTAATCAAGAAAATGCACGGATATACATGCGTGTTACTAGTCACATAGATGAAAATGTTAAGCCGGCTGACATCAAGCAAAAGGACTAAGCAAATTTGCTTTGTGCAACAGCACTTAGTGCTTGCATTAACGTGTACTAACCGAATACTGATCAGAATCTCTACACCTCGCATCTCAGGTATCACGTGAAACAGCTGCTTACTTTTACACCAAAGCTGAGATGCAGACAGATTTATCGACATTCACAAGTTAGCTTTCTTGCTGTTATTTATCGGATAAGTGTGTAGAAAATTCGTGCGGGATTAGGTTGCAAGTAGCCTGTGGCCTAAATGTGAAAAGCTTGTCTTGTAATCTGACAGCGCGGGTTGGAGCTTGCGTAGGGGAAGGGCGGCCCTCACGGTATTTTTAGCCACGTGCGACTAGTGGTGGTTGCGCGGCAACGGGGCGTCGGTACTGTGTACCGGCGTACTGCCGATGACTATAGAGGTGGCTAATGATCGGTACGCTATACACTATTTATTGCCATATATCGCGGGTAAACTCTAGGCTGTTAACACTTAGGCTTACGCAGGATTAGTAAGAGCGATTTCAGAACCTTTCCAATTGCTGGAATTGTAGTGAAAGTCTTGTACAGTGCATTAGGATTAGTGTCCGTCCTGGTTAAATAAAGATGGCGTGCTTCGCCTAACGCGGTTAAAGGAATATTCATATTTGAAAAGCATAGTGCGAACACGAATTACGGCGGATGCCTGCATCTCTTATCATATCTTCAGTGCCAGTAACTGGAAATTATGCACAATTTTCAGCTGGTGAAGACAAACTAAAGAAACAAACAATTGGAAAATGGAAGTCTGGTCCATACTTCCATCGTAATCTGATGCTAACATATAGTTGCTCTGAATTTCTATATGGACTACTGCAGTTACATGAAGTTACCTTCCCTTTAGGTTAGTTAGTCTTAACAATGTTGCGCAATCAGTCCTCACCCTGAGACTATTGTTATTTACCTAAGGTGCAGGTTTACTTCACTGAAAGGTAAAATTGTTTATACCGCTTTATGTGCTAACCCAGTCAATGTAAAACCTGCACCGAGTTTGGGATATAAGTAAAATGTTGAGGTCAAACTGCCTTCTGTCTCGTAGTAAAGTATTTGACCATGCAGGTCGATCCGCGTAACACTGTTAATGCCAGTGGTTGCCTTACTCCATACGTTCATTTATAGCAAAGATAAGTTGTATTTTGCCAAAGTATACCGACCCTGCATGGGCTGAGACTCAAACGTATCGAGAAGAATTAATGACTTGCATGTAAATGATGCCATACGTGGTATTATAAACTGAAGCTCAGCACCTTTAAACATAGATCTAACGTCATTATCCTTATCGAAGGCATGAAATAAGTAAGCGCAATGCAATGGTCGCGTATGTTAATTATTGTTAGTAGGCGTATACTTTAGCTTCCAGAGTTTTGTTGGTTCTTTATTGTTAGACATATTTGAAGCATACGCTTTTTAATATCTCCCTTAACTCTCGTTACGTCTGCATGGCTGCCATCATTATTGGTACATACGTTCTTTGTTATGCAGAGTTGCATGTTAGTGGCTACACTTAAAGATTGAAATGACTCTGCCAATTGCGAAGACAACTATGTGCTTTCAGAGAGCACGACAATTAGTATTGTGCCCCAAACCACCAAGGTTCTTAATTTTCACGCCGATCTTCTCTCCGCCTTTCCGCAGCTAGTACAACTGGCTGAATAAGCTGCTATCGGTAAACTGTAGTTGGCTTATCGCATATTTGTGAAATTCCAGCCGATAAGTAGTCGACAGAGTCGTTTGGTACCAAAGAAAATGGGTGTTCTTTGCTCAGTTTTCAAAACATGCGACGTTTTGTTGTCAACGCACGCTTCAATAATCCTGTTTGAATCGAATCGATGAGTGCTGTGAGCAACCAAAGTCCACGAGGGGACTACCCTATATTAAAATGCGTTACCATACGGTATACCATTCTGCACATAGGGAGGCTCACTACTAGCTTAAAAAGTGAACCCTCTTGAGTTATCTTGATCAGGATCACTTTTATAACTAAATATCTGTAACTGTAGTGGAGGTCATCAAAACTACCGTAGCGTTTCAGTCTAGGTTAATAATCGTCATTACACGTTAGTATAGGGTGGGAGACACCCCAGCTAGTGAGCCGCAACTGAAGATATGACAGAATATAGTAAATCAACATAACAAATAGTATGATGCTCAGGACCATAGTATGTTTAACGTGTGAGATCGTGGTTAAAGAAAGAGGCTACTCTGGAGAGGAAGGAAGGAACTCACAACACAAATGCGATTGAGGTCTGTTCTTTGCTATATCAACGACCGTATCCAAACAAGTGCGTTTACCATTTTCGGACACCAACCCGGTAGCAGGGATGTGACAATCAAGGCCAAGTTTAAAGTCAGTGCCACCGTTCTTCTATCCTAAACCTTCGGGTTGTCTTTCTTCTTATCCTTCCTTGCCGCACAAACAACGCACGCAGCAGGTTGGTGTGCTTGCATGCGAAACACTTTCTCAAGCACTATCGCACCAACAATAAGTCCTAAACCGTTGAACCATCACCGTCAACACCAGCCACAAGTCAACAATATTCGCGTTCAGTTGCAAAGGCGCTGAATGACTCAGCAGAGAGTCGATATAAAAAGAATGCTTAGAGTCTGTGCGTTAATGCATCTAGTGTACCTATTAGTTCCATCAGAGCATTTTTTCTATACTTTGACTGCATTTTCTAAGCTACGCTTTAGCTAGCCCAAATGAGTTTACCTAACGAACATCACTCTTATCGTAGCATCTCAAATCACGCATCATATATCCTTTCCATCCAACATCCACGTGGTTCCACCTGAATGTTTTGTGCTCATCCCTTTCCAGTAAATAATTTAGCAGCGGTGTTTCAAGACGCAGCGAGGTATCGCCTAGCAATCGTTCTTCTATTAAAATGTCACGTGTATTTAAAAACTGCAAAGTGGCGGATGTGCCTCGCCAATAACTTAAATCACTGCTTCTTGCTTCATTTTGATTAAGAATTTATTCCAGCAGAGCAATGTTGAAGATGTGTACTAGCTTGGGATTTGACCAAACGAAACGCGTATGAACTAAGTAAGCAATCACCAGTTCGCAGTCAGCAAGATTCCTTGATTTATTTTTGATATTTTGTAGGTACACTATTCAGTCAAACACGCCGGGTGGTGTCCTTTAAGTTAACAATCTACTTCGCTCTGGTAACCGGTTAGTATCTGCCCTCTGAAAGAAACATTAATTTCATTGTTGTGTGTGGTTGCCTTTGTTAGAAAACTGTATCTTCTTTTGAGTACCATGGTTTTCGATTTATCTATACAATTCACAGGCTACCGTAAATACAAATATACAGCGCTAAAAAGCATTCACTTTTAACAGATAAAACTAACTGGGTAAGGCGGGGTTTGGCTACATGTCTGCATGCAGAAGAGTCATCCCTTCAGTCGGCACCCGAGCTGTATGGTAATCGAGAATTCTAAAAAATCTGATGACCGGCATCTGTGCATTCACCAAAGGACTGCCAAAATACTAATTGGCCCCGCGATTGCAGCAGCTCCAAGATGTCGTATCTTACTGAATATTTGAAAAATATGTTTTTCTTGGTGGTCTAAATGTCAGTACCAATCTCGAAACGCAAGCCAAAGAAAACACCGTTTAATCAGCGATCGTTGTCACAATCGGATGAACAAACCGTTTGCTTGTGTCACTCGGACCTTGAAATGCTGTAACATCATTAATTATTTCATATCTGAAATCATTTTTGCCTCACAGTTCATTCACCCATGGTGTGGTAAAGACTGTGTGAGTTGTTGACACGTAAAAAGGCGTTGCCTGATATAGACGACTTTATCAACGGCGAAACCAGATTGGTGTATTTGCTGCCCAGGATAAGCCTATGGCAGTTTTCATGGTACAAATCGTCATATACTGTGGTAGTGTATTACTTCCAGAGACGTTTTGCACTACCAAAGGTTGCAGATTTGAATGTTTAAGAAACCGCTATTGTGGTTCAAGCTCATGCTTTCTTTAACTCCTGGTTGGCGACATCCGGTTTCGGATTTGCCTCTCACTGTGGCCAGCCATAGGATACATGCGCCTACAGAGGGACCATAGATGGCTTTTGCTGTACCACCCGCAGCTCCATCCACACACACCCCATATCCAGGGTAAACCCGAAGAAATAAGACCGGGAGGCACGCGGATGGGAGCCGGCGCACACTCCTTCACAGGCAAACACAAGCACGCTGTATTTGGGGAATCAACCGCACACAAGACGGTGGCTGCACCGTAGTCCGCTCCACACTGACTGCATGGAACCACTCTTCGAGGCTAGCACGGCCACAAGGACCGTGCACCCCGTCCCCTCCAGCAACGACCAACTGTTTCCTTGAGCCAGGTGGACGAGCTACAGCTACACCTGGGATGTCAAACAACGGCCGATCATTCGAAATGCCGATATCTAATAAAGTAAACGCATTTGACGACATAAATCTGGCTAAATGAGCATATGGAAGAAATTGGTTAAATGTGAATACGCGATAAGTACAAAACGTCCGAAAGTTATTTTAGAATATACCACGCGGTAAAATTACGCAAGTTTACTACAATTTGCATGAGCCACGTGCGTAAGTTTGGAAAAGATTATCAAGTACGCAGAACAAGAAAAACTAAAATGTAATGAATTTTATCCACATTAAAAAGACCTAATTTAAGTGTAAGTTGATTTAGCCCAACTGCGGTGAAGAATCATCATGAATGCGACATCAGCCTCAGCATGGGGCACGCTTCAACTCATGCAGCCGTTAATACACACTTAGACGAAATGTGTGTAGGTCTGTCTCCTCCTGCGCAAATCAGATGAGGTTGTTTAGCATCAAAATCTTAACGATGACTTAACTATGTACAGATCACCATGCTATCTTGAGATTGGTGCCCTAGGTGGCGCCGTCTGAGCTGTCGTTAACACAGTGCAACTGCTGTAACCAGCTCAAAGCACATTTGCATTGGAACTAGTCGTTATCTAACCACAGTTGGTCGACTCAAATGCAAATTTAGGTAGGAATTCTACACAACGTGCGCAGCCCACTTGCCACTAAAATTCGACCGCAGTTTTTACTTTGACAACAACGACACGGCAATCTAGGTAGATTGTTTTTGTTTAGTCAATCGCAAGTATTCGGAATGTTCGAGATATCACAAACCGTGGGGAAAATACTCTCCAGGGTATCAGCTTCATCGTTAATTTTACCTGCTTGTTAAATATGCCACCAGAGCATCCACTAAATGCGATTAAACGCCTTCTGTGCTGCCCTGTGGCCGAAACAGCAAGACGTCTGCCTTGCAACCCGGATGTCACGAGTTGGAGTCTTCGTAGGGGACCAAGAAACCCTCGCAGTATCCTTAACCCACGTGTAACTTGTGGTGGTTGCTTGTTAGCGGATCGCCGGTATGGCCTGTCGGCGTAATGTTAATGCTTTCTTGCGCCAAATATAATCATAATAATAACAAACAGTTATAAATCGCCAGCTGTGCGCCGTAAGGGCGCTTCGCTGTCACGCGACAATCACCAGTCGCTCGTGGGCTGTGCATACCGCGAGGACGCCAGCCCCTACGCAAATTCGAAACGGTGACCTTATGGTTGCAAACCAGATGTGCATACCATACGGCCACCGGCCGACTGTACCAAATATAGGTGAGTTTGCCGTGAGAATACAGGTTCTATTTCAACCAGTGTGAGTCATATTACTCAGCACATTTTCTAGATCTATACTCCTGCTTGCTTCCTTCTGAAAAAAAAGTTCATAGGAACCCGAACTACAAGCGGTACCTTTAAAAGAAAATTGCGGACACGTTTGATAAAATTCCCGACATGCAGTTTCAAAACGGTACTAAATCGAAACATTACTTACATATGAGAATTTGGTTATGTAGATTCTAGACTCACGTTTACATAAATGTAGCAATTCGGCTTTGAACTGAGAGTACATAGAATTTTCAACTGCTCGGTTATCGATTTATATTTCTGACTATTAGTTGGGTAGTCATCCAGGACATATCCCGATCTCCGACATTCATCAGAATCCAGCTTATCAAAAATTATTCTCAGCACATCAGAATCTTGAAGATCATTTCCATTTTGCATAGTTTCTGACAAGTAACTTCCAGTCAACATGCCACTCGAAATGTGACGTTGTAGTAAGTTGGACGCTAAATTAAATATCAACAGATAAAGCAGAGGTTTACCATTTACATACTCACAGCCCCAAATGCTACACAACCTTCGCGCTAGCTCTGACTTTCCTGAGGATGGCATACCCAAAATAACGAACCTCGGAGTGCAATGAGGCTTCTGTAATTCAAGTCACAGAGCCATAAACCAACTTAACATACTTCAGGAAAAACATTTGGTGGCGCTTGAATATGCTCATCTGTTCCAGATAACTCGTTAGTTCTTCTGTGAACCCGGATTAATTCAGTAAATTGCTTGTCCTTATCGCTCATATTAAAAGCAGTATCATCGGATATATCCGAATAAACAGGAAAGGATGGTAAAACAGAACGCAAATGTTATGAGACAGGCTGTCCGGCGCTTTCTATAGCACATTAAACACAGTCAAATGGGTATTCTGGCATAAAATGGTATCTAAACGACAGTAATGAAGAAACTTCTTGGGCAAGAAGAAGTTTATCATTTATGCGATAACGTACGGTGAAGGTACATGCAGCTGCACAGGTTTAATCCGGCACCACGCTTAGGAACGAAACATGGGGGCGTCAGATTCGCGGGTGTAACATGCCAGGAATACAGACGAAGTTGATGGTGAGTAAGAACGTGTTGAAATTAACACATACAACCTGACGTATATTCTGCTAATAATAATTCTGAATACATACTTAAAGCTAGGGTTAGGATTAAAATTGCGCTTCAACATTATTCGTACTACAGTTATTTTCGGCATTATATCTACCGCTACAAGAAATTCGGCTGCACGAAATATAAACTTAAAACGGTTTAATACTGCATATTTCTTTACGGCATCAAAGAATAATAACGAATGCAAAGAAGCTTTGTGGTATTCACTAGTAAACGTGGAACCTAACTGCTAAATTTTAAGTTCCCACCATATGCGAAGGTGACGGTCTCATGAGACGTAGTGACTTAATTTGTGACGTTGGGTTATATATTACCAACGAGTTCATTGGAATAGATAATTTAAACCATGTCCATTTTTACTAGGGATAGCATAACCTAAGACTCATATTCTCTGATTTGTATCTTTTATATTAATTTTTAAACACTGCATTCTGGCTGTGAAAGCCTTCTTTTTTAGGTTGTAGCACTCAGCGTTCTTTCAAGTTAGACCGGAGCAGTAGGATGATCCCGTGAATGTTCCACCCGCGAAAGCCTCGTTTATCCAGCAGTGTACGCGGTGGATTAAGCTGCCGAAGGAGAGCCACTTCAACACACAAGATTCACATGGTCAACCAACCAATGCCCACCTGCCCCGTACAAGCAGGCCGCAGAGTAGACCACGTGAATAAAATAAAAGTAAATACTGGAAGAACAGGCTTGCCAAAGTTTATAAGTAATACTAAGAAGCAAATAAAGGCAACGAGGGAAAACTAAGACGTAATAGGCTAATAAAGGCGTTAGGCATGACTGAAATATCTTAAACGCAAAGCGAAGACATCAATCCAATGATTAAACGGTTGAACCGTCTCTGCAACTACGACTTCGTCAGGAAGCGCCTTCTAATAACCTAGGACGCAAAGCACTAACCGAAAAACTTCCCCTACCCGGATTGATCATGCTTTTTCCAACTTCAATTGGTGGACAGCAAGGGCTTGCGCCGGAGTTTGGTGGAACAGTCCGGATATACCAGGAGCAATCTGACGCGCTTTTGTGCGACAAGTGGGAACAACTTACCATGAAGTCGCTTTTCTTATATGGAAAACAGCCAACCTAAGTAGCCTCTCAGGGTACTTCAGCTTCTTTAACCCACGCACCGTTTTCGTCCCACACCGCAAGGCCCATTCAATCGCCATCCTGCCACGATGTAGGCGTAATGACAGATATGAATCCGTCAGGATTAAAGAATTCACTCGACGCAGCACCGTAGCCACTTATGTAGTGACGTTAATTTCTACTTTTCTACGGTATAGTTTAGGAAACTCCTGAAATGGTGTCCAGCTCAACGTTTGGCCGCTACTATCTCACTTGGCATTATGGTTAGCTAGCCAAACCCCTTTCAACTAGGGGCCAGCTGTGTGGTTCGGGTTAATCCCGTTTTAGCGAATAGTTCGGCGGAACTGTACCATAGCCTGTTTAGTTTTACGCTTGGCAAGCGCTTTCCCTATAAAAATCCACAAGGCTCCGCTTAACAACACCGCGACGTGACGAAGATAATTAGCCACAAAATAAACTCATTGCTTCTTTCCTTTCCGGTCTGTTCTCCCACTTAGGAACTTCATTCAATTAGTAAAGTTCCTTTGAACAGTTCACACGACAGCAAGCGCAACCAACTCCATAACGGATCCCGTCACATTAACAAATTCCCTCATCATGTCCCCTTACAAATGGTTGGAATATTTAGTTTCGGATTTGCCTCTCACTGTGGCTGACCAAAATGGGCTTGCGTTTATAGATGGACCATGGGTGGCTTGCGCTGCCCCAACCCCACTTCCATCCACCACCCCCATAGCCAACCTAAACCCGAAGGAGAATGATCGGGAGGCATGCGGATGGGAGCCACGTTTCATCAATGGAGCCGGCCCACACTTCTTCACAGACAAACACAAGCGCGCCGTATTTGGGGAATCAAGGGCACAAAAGGCTGCGGCTTGACCGTAGTCAGCTCCAAACTGAGTGCTTAGAACCATTCTTTGAGCCTAGCACTTCCACGAGGACCGTACACCCGTCCCCTTCAACTACGACCAGCGGTCACCTGGAGTCAGCATGGACGAAGTGGTGGGTAACAGACAGGTAGGCACCTTGGTAAATTGCAAATCAAGCCCAGATACAACAGGGAGTTCAAACAACAGCCGATCAGTAAGGCAACAAAATATATCCGTTAAAGCCTACGGCTATGCCGACATGGCTCTTCGTTAAATTATCATATGAAATAAGTTGGTTAGCAACAAACCGAAACAGGCATATATATATATATATATATATATATATATATATATACATATATATATGATACGGTGAACCGCGCGGCACTGTGGCTGGTTTTGGGTAAGTTTGGTTGCCCGCGTAAGTTTGTAAGTTTAATTGAATGTCTGCACAGTGGTATGCGAGCGCGGATGCAGCTGAGTGGAGAGACCTCTGATGACTTTGCAGTTGTCTCTGGTGTGAAGCAAGGCTGTTTAACATATGGCTTCATGAAATGTTGTCCTGTGCTTTTGATGCCGCTTGTGCTTACGGTGTTCGTGTGGAGCACCGTATTGATGGTGGGTTGCTGAACATCCGTCGTTTCGGTGCGAGAACTCTAGTCTGTGAGACAACTATCCGTATGTTGCTGTTTGCTGACGACTGTGCGTTGTTTTCACACAGCGCGGATGAGTTGCAACATATGATTAATGCCCTGGCTTCGACAGCGGCCAACTTCGGGTTAACCATCAACACAAGCAAAACTGTCTGTCTCTTTCAGCCTTCATCGGAGGTGCAATCTTCAATATTGCCGCGAATCAGCATTGGTGCTGAAGTTTTGGAAACCACTTCCCGCTTCTGCTACCTTGGGGGTGTGATGTCGACTGATCAGCAGCTACACAGTGAGCTCCGTATCCGCGTGTCGTAGGCAGTGCCGGCATTCGGGAAGCTTGAGTACCGAGTGTGGAACAACCATCAGCTTACCATTGGCACGAAGCTGATGGTGTACAAATCCATGGTGCTGTCCGTTCTTCTATACGGCAGTGAAACGTGGACGATGTACCGTCGGGATATGCGATATCTCGAGCGGTTTCATCAGCAGTGTCTGCGACGGATATTGCTCATCGGCTGTGGCGACAGAGTTGCGGACACGGAAGTGTTGCGCCGAAGTGGGATATATGCAATGGACTGCATTATTTTGCTGAGACACCTGAGGTGGATCGGTCATGTGAGCCGTATGGATTCAACGCGGATACCGAAGCAACTCTTATATGGTCAGCGGAGTATTTGGAAGCGGCACGTATGGAAACCAAAATAACCTTACCAGGACATGATTAAAGTGAGTCTCTCACGTTCTAATCTTGGTTCCAGATCATGAGAATCGAAGGCGGTTGATCGGTGTGCCTGGCGCTATTAGATCACGAAGGTAGTTGTGGAGGTGCATTAGAAAGCCCTCATGCGTGCAGAGAAGGAGCGGCAAGTGCGGAAGCGGCAAGCGCCGATGGGTTGTTCTCCACCGACATCAAGCGCATGGTGCTGTAGCACATGCGGTCGCGAGTGCCTGAGTCAGGCAGGCTTAGTGAGCCATGAGCAGGACCACTACCGAAGCGACGACGGGTCTTGCGGAGAACGTAGGCAGAACGGGCGCAGCGTTTGTAGGTACGCTGCATTCGATTTACTAAGCGCGTGCTTGCATGCTAGGTCTATTTATTTCAGGTGGTGGGTTTTTAATTTTGTCCTAAGGTTTTGCTTTTCTAATTAAATGGCCACATTCTCGCTCTTCTATAAACCAGCACAACTCGCTTAAGCCAATTCTAGTTAATTTCAATAACATTTCGGGTTTGTGTCATTTCCGTAAGATATACCTTCTGACCCCCTGAAATAATCTTGGATCTTTGTAAACTACTTACTTCATATGCTCGTTAATTTAAGATTTATGTTTCCGTTTCCTCATGCCTTACTCAATTTCTTTTCTTTGTTATCTTTCCCTCAAGTGATTGACTATTTCTTGATATCTCCGGTGTGGCTGAGTTTGAAGTGCACGTTGCCAAGCTGCCTGCCTGTCTAGTACTTACTACCTCGTCCATACTGGCTCCAGCAGACTGTTGGTCGTTGCTGGAGGGGACGGGGAGCATGGTTCTTGTGGCCGTTGTTAGGGTCAAACAGTGGTTCCATGCACTTAGTGTGGAGCGGACTACGGTCCGGCCACCGTCTTGTGTGCAGATGATTCCCCAGATACAGCGTGCTTGTATTTGCCTGTGAAGGAGCGTGGGCCGTCTCCGTGGATGAAACGCGGCCCGCATCCACATGCAACCCGGTTTTATTCCTTCGGGTTTACACTGGATATCTAGTGTGTGGATGGAGCTGTGGTTGGTGCAGCGCAAGCCACACATTGTCCCTCTGTAAGCGCAGGCGTCCTGTGGCTGGCCACAGCGAGAGACAAACCTGAAACCGTAATCATATAATTTAATATTTTTCAATAAGTCGGATGTGTTTGCTTATCAGGGATTCACTTATATCCAATTTCTTCTATATGCTCATTTGGCGAGTATTTATGTCATCATATGCTTTTACATTTTTCGATATCAGCATTTTGAGTGATCTGCTCTTGTTTGCCATCCCAGGTTTGGCTGAGCTTGATGTGCATTTTGACAAGCTGTCTACCTGTCTTTACCCACTACCTCGTCCAACTGGTTCAAGGAGACAGTTGGTCGATGCTGGAGGGGACGGGGTGCACGGTCCTTGTGGTCGAGCTAGACTCGAAGAGTGGTTCCATGCACTCAGTGTGGAGCGGACTACGGTGCAGCCACCGCCTTGTGTGCGGTTGATTCCCCAAATACAGCGTGCTTGTGTTTGCCTGTGAAGGAGTGTGCGCCGGCTCCGTTGATGAAACGTGGCTCCCATCCGCATGCCTCCCGGTCTTATTCCTTCGGGTTTACACTGGATATGGGGTGTGTGGATGGAGCTGCGAGTGGTACAGCAAAAGCCATCCATGGTCCCTCTGTAGGCGCAGGCGTCCTCGGACTTTCCACATGGACGTCACATTGACAGACAACTTTGGATACAGACGCCGCCATATCATGCACATGCAAATACCTTTTTCCCCACGCTGAAGCTGATGTTTCACTCATGATGCTTTTTCACCACATTTGGGCTAGACCACGTTACCTTTAACCACGCATCAGTTAACTTGATTATCTCGACTTCGTTTACTTTGAATTGCTTAGTCCTCTCTCTCCGCCGCACATACTACTGCGGTCTCCTTTCTATGCCTAATCATGACATACTGTTGGTCCAGCGTAGTGTTATGCCTGAGTTGTGCTCAATGGCCGAGAATGGTGCAGAATTACTACGACGCTCAAACTCAGTTTTCCATGCATCCTGACGGATAGATGGTGCGAATCAAATCTATGCCAACACGCATGGACCCACAAGCATTCCAGTAGTGAGCCAGCCGGAAAGGAGGTATGGTTTGAGGTTGCCGGTAAATCGTCGTTTATTGCGCACTTACTACTCGACATGCAAATGCTCTTAACCATGGAAACTTTGGCTGTTATTCTTACCTATAAATGGAAGCGTTACACGTGCACCATATTAGCGTTCTTGAAGATAAATGTTCTCCCATTGCGATCGCGTTGTAGGATTCACAGCTATGAGCCCACCTAATTCCACTGCATGGGTGCGAACATTCCGCAGTTGTTAAGGCTCAGACTGACTACAACCTCAATAACCAGACGCATGAATGCAGGGTACCATGCACTGTAGTAGTATGGCTTCCTAGGCGTCAGTATCCACACAGTTACAGGAGCTCAAATGCGTGGGAACACGTTCGTTCTTATCGTACGACGGTGCTTTGCAGCCTCACTCACCATGGCTCCACAATCCAAGCAGGCCTGGTGTTCGGCCAGAGTACCACTCGTACTAGGCGTGACCTCGAATAGTCATCAAGCGTCTATGTGATTGTTGCTCATTCTGAATGTCCGCAACACATAGGCCCTTCTCTATATGCCCAGTTGAAAGGCCACAAACGTGTGTGTGTATGAGTGTGTAAGACGGAATCAAAAGCACACTAATAAATCCCTTAGGTTGGTCGCCCATCCTCAAGCATACCCCTCTTAGGGGCCAGCGGTAATGGTGACATCGCTAGCGTTCATGGGTCGCGTTAACTTCTGGGTACCAAGCGGTTGCTGATTACAATATTCCACACGCGTTCGTAAATTGGATTGAACAATTGGGTGCAGTGATCAACAATTATCCCTGGAGTTCACGTACTCTACATCCGTTCCTCACTTTGGAACGCAGTGTGGAAATTCGGTGTTCAACATCCAACAAATTTCGTTGCAAGTGTCCACACGTAGGCTAGTCCGTGTAAGCTGACTAATACCGGCAAGTCACTGACTAGCGGTTAACATGTTGACGTTGAGGTTACACGTTCTGTTTCACTTATTAGTCACAAGAATGAGCGTAGCTATATTTCCAGCTGTACTTCGCTCATACTGAATTTAAGATAAGTCAGCTATTAGCGTGATAAGATGCGAAGAGCAAACGTTCCTTCTACGATTTAAATTAGAAATGACCAATTATCTAGATCGACTTAAAAGTAGATTAGTCCAACTGTGGTTGTACGGTAGTATTTAAATAAATAGTTAATTGAATACTAAATCCAACGCAGAAACAATTGGTTTGCTGCGATGCATAGCTGCAATCAAGATGTATGATGACACACTGTTAGTAAAATGTAAGCGGTAAAATTACGATGAGGAACCCAGGTCTCATGGGAATATAATACGTTCAGTTAACCACCTTATCTGCGCCAGCTGCCCAGGCACTTGATACCCTTTGTTTGTCTACTCTCATATATGATTAACTATGCAATGCTCACTGTTTTCATGGCAACTCACACCATGGGTACGGAGCTTTTCTCGTTCATTATTTTCTCAAGCAATGACTAAGTGGTTCCATTCCGAACCCCGCTGTGAAGATACCATGGTGCCCAGGTGTCCCAAGACATACTCATTTGAGATATTAGATAATTACATGTTGTCCAGGCTACTTCTTGTACATTTGCTAAAACAGTTGGCACACTCTTTCGAAAGCCGATGATAGAACAGGGAGCAGCGGAATTTACCACATGTGTTAGTGATGTGACAGCGTCAAGTTGATCATCAGGAAATGGATGATATTATCGTCTACTACCGCTTATAGCAAGACAGCATGCACAATACACAGGAACCATTAATCAGCTTTGTTTTACCGTACATTTAGTTGTGCATCATTCTACCTGGTAACCACACTCACGGCATTTGCTTCCGTATTTCCATATCTGTCTCAAGCTCTTTTTGATACCCACACTTTTGACTAAACTTAAGTCTGTCGTTTCGGTCTTCATCCAAAGACTAAGTATCCACTGACAGCCGTACTGGTTACTTATAATTTTACGTGCGATTTTCCGAAACTAGCGAAATATGGCTGTTATTCTTTCATTCAATCCAAAATCATGCACGTACGTAGTGTTATGGTTCATGAGAGTTATTTTTTCTTCATCCAGTTTGTAGTAGTACATACACAAGTGTGAACCAATGCCCGTTCGCAACACTGCAGTATTATAACCAGAACCACGTACCTTTGGTATATCAACCGAGATCTCATGTTGAATGACTGGGCGGAAGCCATTTAGAAGCACTTCTAAGCACCACACTTCAGCCTGACAGACTGATGGCATTTTCAATCGCGTAACCCCATTATCTGCTGGCTCGATGTCTAAGTGGGACTAGCCTAATGTACGAACCCCGCTAACATCCGTTCGTGTCTGGATAAATTCCTACTTGACAGATGGATCTCATTACATTTCTTCCCGTGTGACACCGTGACTTATTAGGGGCTGAAATATGATGTCAGTCTATCCCATCTCGAGTGTCTCTATACGCCCCCATGTACTGCTGCCGCCTGCAGGTAAACGCAATGAGATTCAGACAATTCATCAAGGTTGATTCCCGGAGCAGCGGCAATACGTTGTGACATCCGAGTCGAAATGCTTAGGCATAGATGGTCTTCTAGACACTAATGAATTGGTCGAGATATGCTAGAGGTCAGAACGAATGACAAGGGGAAATAGATAGTAACACATGATGGACTATCTGGTGGTTCTACCGCCCTGTTAATTCTCGCTCACCTCGAAAACAGACGATTATAACCGGCTCCAGTTTTACCGTACGACATGCGTGGCCTGCAGTAAACGTAATCGCACCATTTCACTACTAACTTGGAGAGTTGGTTAAGCCATCTCCTTCATTTTTTGGTGTCATCCTTATTCTACCTCCCGCAAGTAAGTCTCGCTTGGGTACAGTTGCATTCTAGAATGACTAACTATTGACTTGGTGCAATGTGGTATTTTTCTTGCACCTGCCTAGAACGGATGAGCAACAGGTAACCTAACTTTTTTAGGCATACTTAACTCGGTTGTATTTCTCGCTCACTTCACATGTATTGCCCGTTACGTTATTGTACGCAACATGACCTACGCTATGCTATTCTTGCGACCTTCTCAAGAGGAGTCTAGTATGGCTAAATACCGAGACAAAGAGCTACGGCATCTTCCTCTTCGTATTATTAGTTAGCCGCGATTCACCTCACTATATAAGCTCCATGGTATTACTCACCCAAACCGTAGCCTGACCAGCTGATCAATGCTAACTTGCATGACGCTTAGAGAGCCGGTGCATCGCAGAATAATGGTTCAGACCGTCCATGGGCTCATTCGTAATTGACGTGCGCGCGGTGTTTCCGAGCGATTTGTGTGCTTGCTACGGATCATTGCTGGGGTGGCAAATTATTATATATTTCTAGTTAGATGGATACGTTTGAATCAAAAGGTTATTTTCGCTTGGCCGTTTAAAGTAAGCATGAAATGTCAAATTTGACATTTGGAACACAATGCTCAATGAGTGTCCCTCGTGTGACCACAGTGGATTATGCATTCGAAGAGAACTTTCCCTGGAAATTCTGTGTCAAGTGAACAATTGCGTCAAGTACCCGACTAGCGATTATCAAGATGTCGCTATTTCGTGTTCCATTCCACAGGATAGTGATGAGAGTGAGTATACTTATAGCTTCCGTTATCCCACAGCCATTCTGAATTTACCGGTGCTTAAGAGAACAAAAGTACTAACCGGATGAAAGGCAGACGTGCGGAGACGTCTACCGGTAGTTGCATTGTACATGGTAAATCTTTTGGATGGAATAAGTAAAAGGTTGAACCTAAAGAGAATGCTACGTCAGTGTGTTAGTATATAACATCGGTAATGAATCGGCGCATAGCGATAATGGTTTTATGAGCACCGAATGGCTGCACCCGAAACGTATGATATAGACTGTTTGCAAATAGTTTGTGGCCAGAGTAAATAAATAAATAAATAAATACTTTATTCTCGACTATGCGAGGCACGCCCATGGAGGCATGATCAGATATGTACAACTGTACAAACGTTTTATGGCAATCGTGACAGTAATAGTAGAAAATTGGTCGTATGTCCATGATAAAATAAATAAATAGATAGTTTATTCTCAGGTTCATAGAGACGCACCAACTTAGGCATGATCAAGGTTTAAAAACTGTTGTGTATCACGATGATACTCCGGGTTCAATCGTGTGTAGTTGCAACGGTGTCAAGAGGAGTTGATATGTGAATCTAGTCGACTTGCAAGTATGTAGTTGTGGGCTGTGACTTTATTCAGTGGCGAGTCACATCCGCCACGTCGCAGTGTTGTTAAACAGACATTTGTGGCTTTTTATAGGGTGAACGCTTGACAGGCGAAAACCCACCACGTACTGCAACACTGCCGTAAAGCATTTTGAACATTAATGTTGAACTGGCAAAGCCGCTTGACGACTGGTTTCACCTTCGGTTTTTCGCGGGGTAATGGCTTCTAATTTCCTCTGTTAGTTGGACGGGTATTTGGATCTGGGTCGCCATGATTTTTGAGGTCGGTGGAGGAGAGGGACATCGCGATTTTTCTTCTTGTTGTATGTCCAGGTGAGCAAAGGTTTCAATTTTTCCGCTGTCCAGATTTTTCAGATGTATAATGTTTGGGAGTATGAGGATATGTCCAGTTCTCCATACTGGACAAGGGTTATGGTGATTGTAGGTCGGTCCTTGCGGAGTTTTGCCATCCTCCATGTCAGTTCTTGTGGGTCGTTACGTCCGTCTTGGGCCAAAACTGTTCCTCGCTCCAATCCCAGATCTCCAAGGTGTCCCGGACCTCAGAGAAAAGGGAAAGTGAGAGACACCCGAGAGAAGACCGCAAGAACAGGCATGGAGTTGAATATTGTTAATGTCTTGTGTTATAACATTTGGGCTTGAGACAAAAGCATGTACACTGTGTACCAATAATTATGCTGAAAATGACTTTTGAGTATCCTATAGAATCATTAGCCGTATAGGTGGATTGCTATCGCCTGCGTAGGGACAAGAACGTTGCACCAGTAAGTAAAGTACGAGTATCCGTTTGATATGAGTCGATAGTTGCGTGGGGATAGAGCAAAGAGAGTTAGAATGTTGGTGGTGATTTCAGGTGCATGCACAGCACGTAGTTAGTGTTGTCCGAGAGGGGGGGCATAATAAGCGAAAATAAATATTTTGCTGCGAGAGAGTCTTAAAGATCAATTGGTGGCAGGGCAGCGGAGGGACTGGATGCAGATATTCTAAAGGAGTAAAGGGTATTGAGATACGGAGTGGCTACTAATAAGCACTGGAGCATCGCATATGCATGGGGCCAATGGCCATTAGCTAATTCTGAAGAGAAATGCCGAATGTATGACGACCGACAGATGCTGGCGCTAGGAGTGACTCAGTCGCCAGATGCAGCTATTCCAATCAGACGCTTTGTCACTAGTGTATGCCTATAGGGTCGATGAGTGTATCTATAGGCCAGTGAACGTAAGTGATAGGTCAACAGATCAGCTAAGCTGTGACGCAAACAATCCGAGAGAATGAACATTGTACGAAGGGAGCGAGCTCCGGATTTCCGCAGAGATAAATGAGAGCTATGGCGACTAGCTGTTGCTAAGCAGAGATAGTGGCTCTAGGAAAGAATGAATCAGCGGCTGCTGTAGCCATGTCATTAAGATGTTTGACCAATACTTGATACCTACAGTTTCGATGAAGAACTCGACATGCGAGCGAAGCTTTAAGAAACAGACGGCAAAAGAGAATGAAGGTTGGAGTGTCAGTGTGTGGCTCCTTGTAATCTACGTGGAGCCATCAATGACTAGCTGTTGTCAAGTGGAGTTGACGCGAGTAGGACGAACGACAAATATCGGCGCGCTAGGAAAGAGGAGTGACCAGCAATAGAGTTTAAACTAAGACTTCAGTTACTAGCGGATCCTACGGTGGCACATAATAAGTCGACAAACCATCTGAGCTGTGATGCAAACAATCCAAGAGAATGCACATAGTAAGAAGGGAGCGACTCCTACAGAGCTTCGGATATCCGCAGAGTTAAATGGAGGCAATGGCGATTAACTGCTGCTAAGCAGAGATATTGGCTCTGGAAAAGAGTGAACCAGTGGCTGGTGTAGCCATAGTATTAAGACGTTTGTCCAATATTGCATACCTACAGTTTCGACGGAGGAATCAACATGCGAGCAAAGTTTAAGAGAGACAGACGGCAGAAGAAAATAAAGGGTTGGAGAGTCAGGGATTGGCCACTTGTAAGCCACATGGAGCCAACAATGTCTAGCTATTGCCAAGAAGAGTTGACCAGAGTAGGATAACGGCGCGCTAGAAGAGAGATGAATAGCCAGCACTGGAGTTCGGATTAAGCCTTTGGTTACTAGTGGATCCTACGGTGGCACATAATAGGTCAACAAACCATCTGAGCTGTGACGCAAGCAATCCAAGAGGATGAACATTGTAAGAATGGAGCTACTCCTACAGATCTCCGGATATCCGCAGAGTTAGATGGAAGCTATGGCAACTAGCTGTTGCTAAGCAGAGATAGTGGCTCTAGGAAAGAATGAATCAGTGGCTGGTGCAGCCATAGTATTAAGACGTTTGTCCACTATTGGATACCTACAGTTTCGATGAAGAAGTCAACAGACGAGCGAAGTTTAAGTGAGACAGACGGCAGAAGAAAATGAAGGCCGCAGAGTCAAGAAGTGGCTCCTTGTAGGCTACATGGAGCCAACAATGTCTAGCTATTGTCAAGAAAAGTTGAGGCGCGTAAGATGAACGACGGATAATGTCGCGCTAGGAGAGAGATGAGAGAGTACAGGTCGGTAGGTATAAACGGTTGAGTACTTGGACCTTTGCACAATAAGTGCGAACACTGTTTGGAACGTCGCATGTTTGACAGTGAGCAGCGGGACTGAAATAAATAAGCAAATAAATATTTTATTCTCGACTATGCGAGGCACGCCCATGGAGGCATGATCAAATATGATCAACTGTACAGACATTTTAGGGCAACTGTAACAGTGACAGCAGAAAATTGTTCACATGTCCATGATTGAAACTGTACAATGGTGAAAATGCGAAACAATAATTTAGCCGTCGTGAAACCGGGACCTCGGCTAATAATAGATTGAGAATCCTGAATGCTCCATTGGAAGATAACTGAAGAGCACACGCAAGAGATATGACAAAACAATGTGTCCGTGCACAAGTAACGCAAAGGTTAACAGTGATATCGTAGAAAACAAAAGGACGACGGCAGATGCAGATGTAGAAAACTCCAGTGTAATGAACCTATCTAGAATGGTGACGCTAGTTGCCCTGCCAGTATGAAGTTTTGGGCTGTGACTTTATTCGATGGCGAGTCACATTGAAGTGTTGTTAAACGGGCATTTGTGGAGTTTTATAGGGAGAACGCTTGCCAGGCAAAAACCCACCACGTCCTGAAACACTGCCGCCAATCCATTGAATGGCAAGTTGTAACTGGCTATGTTTCTGGCTGAAGGTTTGTTTGCTCGGTCTTTCTCAGTCAGGTTGCGTCCCATTTTTCTGACGGCTGATGCGTTAGCCGGGTGCCTATTGCTTCCCTGAGTCCTGTCCTGTTCCAGATTGGTAGGTCTGGAACTAAACATACTTTGAATATGACGTGTTGATCCTCTGCAGAACCACGTGAAGTCTCAGAGGGATATACATTGAAATATTTTGAATTGCTGTTGAAGTCTTGAAGGGTAGAATGTGGTTCCCAAGAAAGAATCGCAGATCCCCAGGGGTGTGTAGTACAATTGATTAGATATATAGGAAACCAGGGCCAATTGAGCGGTCAACGCGAATTGAAGAGCTCATAATGACCAATTATTCTGGCTTTGTATCGCAGCAGAATGTGCCTTCCGAAGTCAAAAGTAGTTCTCTAGGCAAGAGTTACGTGGAAGGGATATTGGTTGGCATACTGAACCCAAAGGTTGAAGCCTCGGAAAATCTGTATCCGTGCATGATAACGAGTGGTTGGTCCGGTTAGTAAGTTGTAAAACGGCTAACAATCTTTAGCTCATGTTCAGATAAAAGAAACTGTGTGGCTTGTATTGTTGTCGCATCAAAGGACCATTCCTTGTGTGCGTGTCGCCGTACCTGTGACAAACTCGGGAAGAAAAATAAACGTACAGTAACTGCCGCAAAGACAGAAGAAAGGGATGCGTCTGGAATGCGGTCGATCAACTGCGGCGATGACGGAACTATTGTACCTCTATAAATGTAATTGTTATTTAACGATCACAGACATGTATACCCTAAGTGGCGCAATACGACAAGAAGCAAGCAGAACATGGATCAGTAGAGAATGAAAGATTGTTCCAAAACAGGAATGTAGATGAAGCAAAAGAGTTTGAGGGGTTCTAATGCGCATATGCTCAATCGGTTGAAAACAGAGAGAGGAGGATGAGGTGTGCAGATTATGGGAAAGAATATCACTCAGAAGGAGCGACAGTGACGCGTTAACTCATTCTTATATTGGTTGGAATATAAGAAGTCAGAGAGGACAGACGCATGTAAGTTAGCGTCGAATAAAGAGAGAATGCAACAGAAAGCACCGGAAGGAAGGGAAGGGTCGGTAAAACAGGTTCTATTGAGGAGAAGTGGAGACGTCTCCGACGTTGATGTTGTTGTGTCTACACGTACACTAGTCCCCTGCACGCAGGGTCTTGAACAAGCACGACCAAAACCCCGAACGAGGAAACAGAACTCTACTGGTACGCAACACAAACTACTATTCACGCCAACCGTACATACACTCAATACATTCAAAACAACCCTGGTATTGATCGCGAACGGATGGGCATCCAATCACAAGCTATGAAGTGTGGTCGTGGTAATTCCCGCGCGTACGCGCTGCCACAGATGTCACGTGTCAATACCAACGGTTGCGCATCCATCGTTCTTTGAGTAGGTGCACATACCTCGTGCAGCACATGACCGAACCGACAGGAGACACAGGGAGCTAGAAGTGGACACTGCATCGCATTCGCTTGCAGTGTGCTCTTCCCCATCAGCTACTCGAACCAGACTGTACACGTAGAGGGCAACACCTAAATGCACACTATTTCACTGTACCAGTGGTTTAGTCATCATTCGAACTAGCAGTTGCTTCACTATCGCTGCATCGGGTTTCTTCAAAAATGGATGCCAAAGCTTTAAGGCTGATGTCTAACCGTTGAAGAAAACGTCGACAGTTCGCATTGGGTAGTTATTCACGTGTCTGCAAAGGTGGTTGTTATCTGGCCTCCAAAGGAAACCCAGACAAGTTTGTCGTACCCCTGATGATGATGTCTAATGTGTCTATTCAGGTTGTGACAGCTCACACTGAAGTTTGGCTAAACGCATGTGCATATGTTGTATTCTAACTGCCATTGGACACGGAGGACGCTACTTTATTTATATATGTATACCGAATAATTTTGACGAGGATACTCATACCGCTTTTGTACGGCTAACCCAGTGCAGTAAAACGGCCTTCGAGCAAACCGAACATAACATTACCGGAACATGAAGAAGGTGAGCTTGTGACAAACACATGCTGACTTCAGGTGTTGCGAATCCAAGGCAAATTTGATCGATGCGAATTCAGTGGGCTGCACAAAATAGCGGTTTCTCAGGCGCCGGTGAAGGTACTATTGAATGCGGAATAGAACCACCATGAGTATGCTCCCATTCAATTTACTAATCCAAGTCAATAAGGCGGCGTACGTGCTACGGTTGCCTGCTTGATGAGTAATCGTGCATTTCAGAGGTAGATGTTGCTTGAGCCCCGGTGTGGATGCGCTTGGTGTGAATGTTGACAAGGTGCCTACCTGTCTATTACACACTACCTCTTCCATACTGGTTCCAGGAGATAGTTGGTCGTTGCTGGAGGAGACGGAGTGATGGTGCTAGGCTTAAAGGGTGGTTTCATCTAGTGTTGAACGGGCTACGGTCCAGCCACCGCCTAGTGTAAGTCTGGTGTGTGTGATTTTCCAATTAGGCCGAATGCTTCCGTTCTGCTTGTTGAAGGAGTGTGGGCCGGCTCCGTTGATGTAAGCTGACTCCCATCCGCATGCCTCCCGGACTTATTCCTTCGGGTTTACCCTGGATATGGGGCGTGTGTGTGGAACTATGGGGGGTGCAGCGCAAGCTGCTCATGGTCCGCTTTGTAGGTGCAGGCGTCCTCTGACTGTCCCCATGGCCGTCACAGTGACAGGCAAATCCGGATACGGACGCCGCCATATCATATAGGCATATATATCCCATGCTGAGGCTGATGTCGCATTCTTGATGCTTTTACACCGCAGTTGGGCTAAACCAACGTACATTTAAACTAGGTCTTTTGAAGCTGGCTAAATTTGATTGCACTTTAGGTGGCTTGTTCTGCCGACTTGAATAATCTTCTATTAACTAGCCATGTTGCTTACACTAATTGCGCTTATCTTTGGTAACTTTATTGCGTTTGTAGCATTTTTAAGTAACTTGCGGACAATTTTTCCTTATCGCAGATTCGTTGATAACCAACTTACTCCATATGCAAATTTAGCGAAAATTTATGCCACCGTATCTGTATGCAGTTGCATTTGTTTTATTTCATCTTGTCGTTTAAGTGATTGGATGTTGCTTGATATCCCCGGTGTTGTTGCGCTTGACGTGCATGGTGACAAGGTGCCTACCTGTCTATTACCCACTATCTCGTCCATACCGGCTCCAAGAGACTGTTGGTCGTTGCTGGATGGGACGGGGTGCACGGTCCATGTGGTCTTGCTAGGCTCGAAGAGTGGTTCCATGCACTCAGTGTGGAGCGGATTACGGTCCCGCCACCGCATTGTGTGCGCTTGATTCCCCGAATACAGCGTGCTTGTGTTTGCCTGTGAAGGAGTGTGGGCCGGCTCCGTTGATGAAACGTGGTTCCCATCCGCATGCCTCCCGGTCTTATTCCTTCGGGTTTACGCTGGTTATGGGATGTGTGGATGGAGCTGTGGGTGGTGCAGTGCAAGCCCTCCATGGTCCCTCTGTAGGCGCAGGCGTCCTGTGGCTGGCCACAGTGACAAGCAAATCCGAATCCGGAGGCCGCCAGATAAATATATGTCTATAAATACATAAAGCTCCAGCAGGTTGCGGTTTTACTTAGTGCATTTTAGTAAATCTACGATGCAAACTTCCCCGTTCTACAGTATGGCACCTGCCACTGCAACAATGGGGCTTTCAGCTCTACTAATGGCCGCTCACCAAAAAAATCACATTTTCACTCTGCTTCATTCCACCAGGAAGATTTACCTATAAGGCAAGACGCAGCGCACCAGCCGTGAGACCTGCCGCGCACTTTCAACTTACTGACCCGATTATCTTCTTAAGTTTACTCGAGGTCCGCTTTGCTGTAAATGAGCCATCATCCCCATCTCGCGTCTCCTCGTTTCCACGTCCCTCGTTCACGTGAAGAATTCATTTATGACATGTATATATATCTAATTTACCGGGCGCGTAACGTTTTAACTCTCAGCGTTTTGTTTAATTCAGTTCATTTCTTTATGCGCACTTTTATTGTATTGCTCTGGCCGGTTCATGCCCGTTGAGTCATTTTCCAAGTTTCGCGCGACTGCTTCAATTGGACTTGAACATGCTTCCTAAAATTGGATCTTCCATAAGTTGCGTGCCAAATACTTACTCTCGTAATGAACACTTTTGGCTCAAGCGGCCAGGATTGCAATGCAATAAGGCCGCTGTTGATCTTATTATTCACCTGAGGATGGAAAATTAATAACAGTCGAGTGTGACCAACGGCGCAAGAAATTCGTTTTAGGCCAAAATTCCATTTACTTTTGACCACTTTCTATATCACATTGCGTGAATATTACACATTGTGCATTCATAGGAAATATCTGTTTTAACACTGCATTAAGCCCGAAGTCGAACAGTTAACAGAATCTTATATCATTTCTTGGAAATCACTCAGCTTATCACACAAGGAGTGAAGACCAAACTTCCATGACATTTTGGCCGTCGCATGTTGGCTTGCTCCTTTTTGATCACGCCTTCTTAGCGTGCCTCTTGCAACAATGAAAATATACCTTTACTTATATTTGTATTCCAATTGCGGCCTTAGAGAAGACGAAAATAGCCTTACAAAATTTTCAGTTATCATGAACCAGTACGCTCTCAAATACATGCTAAATCTTTCGCAAGCTTCTGCCGCACCATATTCGTTAGACGAAGTTGGGTGACATCAATACCCCACGTCTACTTGTGGTGGCACGCGCGGCACCTCGTTGTCATCAGGCAAATATCTAGTCTGTATGCCTGTTGGTCCTATCAGTAAGACTGCCTTTCCGCAAGATTCAAATGCAACCGCCACAAAAGGGCCTGGTCCAGATGTTTATGCAGATCCCTTGGTAGGGTCAGTGAATCACTTGGATCGTTTACTCGGAACCAGAAGCGAAACCATCAGCAAGCATTAGGAGCGTCGTCCTCAACTCAACACGTAATTTGTTTAAGTTTAACACAAAGTTTGGGGCCAAGAACTGCGCCTGGTAAGGCCTTACTGAGAACGCTTCGTTGAAACGACCAGCCGGTAAACGCACGAATGCTTATCACCCATCCGATTAATAACACCAACATCCATCGTAATACAACTCCAGAAAGATTCTAGCACTGCAGCTGGCACAAACGTCGCGGAAGTCGAACGGTCTCAAAATGTTTGGAAAAGTAAATGAACATCACCTCCACTGCCATCCGGCGCTCGCTGCATCGGCTCAATGTTCTCGAGCCACTAACAAGTTAGTAAGGCTACAGCAACCCTTACAACGGCAGCGTTGTGCTGGGTTGTTTAAACTAAACGCTTTTAAATGTCTTTCGAGAGCAATCCTCACACGATTTTACTAGCACTTCACCAGCAAGCTCAGCACAGTGACCAATGTATAGTTTTCTGTTAGGCGTTGGTCAACATTTTATCCATGGGCATGCTGTAGCCGTCTTCAATTTGATGGGTGGTGAGCTGCTGCGCAGAGCCATCACAAGCACTTTTGTAATCGAAGGGTAAAGTTGGCCAGGCATCCCACAACATTATGGGTAAACATCTCGTAAGGCAGCATCCTACCAGGATTTAACACCCTCACCATCTGGGGTACTTGAGCCTCTGATTTCAAAACGTCCTCCAAGCAAAGCACACAGGAACTTTCACCTGCAGGCTGAAATGAGACAGCTGGGATTACCGAACTTGTGCAAATACACGCTGCTCACGGAGTAAGCTAGCATTGCCGTAATTTGTGATAGCAGCCGAGCAAGCGGGCCCAACCAACACCATAATGGACGCGCTTGTGTTGCACTGCATTGACGTACGCGAAAATGGTTTCGTATTAAATAGGTCTGTACGAGCAAGCTGAATTTCATGTTATAGTCGTAAATTGCAGATGTTGTCTGCGCTCATGTAAGTAAACTTAAAACTTTATAAATCGCGTTATTATCAATGAAACGGTACATCAGCAAAAAGATTAGCAAGTGGTTGACGGACCAACACGAACAGTAAGTATATAAAATCAGAAAGCTAAGGCGGTTTTTTGCAAAATAATTAGATCAAAAATTGTTCATAATTTTCGCATACGAATGACTCAAATGTTGGCATGTTCACTGTCAGCAGAGTGGGACGTGACGCAGTACCGCGACGGAATCTGTATTGTTATGGGAAAGCTGTGTGTCTGTTACCTATGCCACCGGAAACTGAGCTCGAATCTTTCCGCTGGCCTGAGAACACGCGAAGGTGTGTGTTAAGCACTGTCAGAAGAGAGTACGAGGTGGCAGGGATAAATACAAAGGCGGTAATTAAATTGTGCAGTTGCCGTTGTGGTCATGAACTACATAAATTAAGATCCGCCACTGTGAAGCGGTGGGCGGTGACTTTACATTGGTGGCAAGCCACATCGGCCACGTAGCAGTGTTGTCAAACGGACGTTTGTGAGGAGAGTGTTTGCTAAGTGCAAAACTCACAGCTTCCCGCTACAATCGTCGGCTGCCGTGGAACTGTACTGTGCCATGGGCACGTCAGTTCAAGACCGATTTTCCGCAGCGCTAACCGCAGTCAAGTTGTACCCAATTTACTGTTGGCCGACCGAAAAGCTCAATCTGGATGCACCAGTAACGGTTAGAGCTGGCGGTAGGGCTATGAAACGTGGGATACAGATCTGCGCAGGTGTTCAAGAATCTCAACTTAATGAAGCTCGCATATTTCATTGGGTTGTTACTGTTTGAGGTGCTAACCCACTCTCCAGGATGTGTCGCGCGCTAGTCCGCCAGTACTAACGATAGCAGGCAACTAGTAGACCTGCAAGGAGATCCATTTTGCTCTCCAGAATACGCGTATGGCCGAACCTAATAGTACAGGCTGCAACGGATGTGCATCTGAGGGACGCACTATTTAAACAGTATCCACGTACTAATGCCCCTAAGTATATGTAGTTGCCGAATCAACGGTGAAATAATCCGATGTAAGGGTGTACTGGGCAAACGGCTATAGAGACTTAAGCGTGTTGGCCACTTGCAAGCAAATGAGACTTAAGTTCGCTTTGTTGATGTTCTGCAGATGAAAACGCTTTAGACCCAATTGAGCAAAGTAGCAAATAGTTAACTAAAAGTTTTTTGAATGCTGCGAGGCACATCAAATTAGGCATGATCGGGAATTTACAGGAGATTGTGTCGCAGCAGGCAGCGCTGCTTCGAAGGAAACGCGATGATTGCCCAGTGCCTAGAAGTTGCTGAACTGGCGGATGCACCAGTCAGAGAAAGAATGGTTAATGAGGTGGCGGTAATCTTGGTGAAAGGGTGCGTCGAGATCCGCAGTAAAAGCGTAATACATGGCCTCGTGACATGAGGTATGGACTGGATAGTGTCATATTAGTGTTCATATCAAAAAGTAATTGCAGTGCAGCGAAATGATGCGCAGGTTAACTTGCTAGTGTGAATGTGTGGGAGGTGCATTTATTCAGCGGCGAATTGCCTCCGCCATACCACAGTGTTGTTACACGGATATTTGTGGCTATTATATGGAGAATGCCTGACAGGCGGAACCCACCATATCCTGGAACACTGCTGTCGAGCAGTTTGCATGCTAGTGTATAACTAGCAATTATGTTACAGCCCGCTTTTTCATTCGGCTCCGTCATTCTGCTTTGGCTAGCCCGGTTGGTTAATAAAGGTCTGTCATTATACATTGAATTCGGTCGCAAACTAGTTGTCCAGCTGGAATCGGATGAAGACTTGTGCAGATGAGTCAGGCTCTCGAAGTAGTGCCCTCTGGCTTCTCTGGTGTGATATATATCCTGGCGTAAAATCTTCGTGTCTAGGTATCGACACTGTGTATGTTACATGGTGAGTACAGTTTATCCGGCTTTAGCTGTTTCTTTGTGTACCTTTGTAGATGTCAGCTGCTAGCTGGCCTTAAATGATACGTTTTCATTAAGCCTGAGAACTAGCTACTTTAATTGGCCGTTTCCAAATACTACCCGTATGAATATAGCAAAATTATATATATTTCATCCTATCGATGAAAAGGGTACTTTAAAAGTTACAGGCCCAAGAATCAAACCTTTTGCTCTCCACTTATCCTCTCACAGCGTCATATACTTAGGTTTAACTTGTATACATATGCCTGCCACTATGCTCAACCCTGGCAGACGGGCCGCACGAAATCCAAATCCTCTTATTTAACCGCTTTTGTTAGTAAAACGTTCGCATTTCCAGATTCCATTCCACTGGCATGTTAGCTAACCAATGACAGAGATGCCCCTCTCACAGTGGCTGGCTGAACAACCAGAAAAATTTAACCATCACCACCTTAGCTCGGCCGTTCGTGCGTTATTTATCTTTCAGCTGGCTCAACCGCCCAACATTCGTTACGCGTAATGGGTTGTGAACCACCAGATCCCAATTTTTGTTACTATCCTGCTCTTGATTTACGTTATCCGTCTTTGCTTAGGGTGTTAGAACAGTTCTTGCTAGGAAATACACCGAGGAAATAGCAGATGCGACAGTATACCACTAGTTAACCGTGCCACCAGGATGGATACCGCCGCCGATTGCTTCAGAACTTAAAAGTGGAGCAATAGCGCAGTAGTGTAAACAGTAGTGTGCATCAACACATGTAGCACAATAGTCCCATGTTTTCGAGCAAGCTCAACCCCAGAAGTAGACTTGGTGATACCCCATCAACGAAGCCCCGAATAATTTTCACGCCCCAAAGCATTTTGCTAAATTTCGCTAAGTTTTCGGATAATCATTTATTTATTGTTAATGACAGGCTCCTCTAGCTCCCTGGCTGTGGGGACATAGACTCCTGGATATGGAAAACTGGCTCTAAGAGATAAAACTTGCGATGTTTTCTAAGAAACGTGTGCAATTTCCTGGCCAAAACATGTCAAATGATACCAAGGTTCTGTATTATTCAGGCAGACCTAGCTCATGCAGTCTTGATATAAACTGCAGAACCATTTAAAGGCTTAATAGGTACTGAACTTTATATTCTTAGTAGTTTCTGTGGCCTAGGATCCACTAAAAACGGTACACTGTGGCCTTCTGACCGTGGGTAGTTAGAAGTTGTCCTGAAGTCCGTTGCAGACATAATATTGCTTACTGGATTTCTAGTGTTTCCGCGCAACATTCGCTTATTTTCCTACACTTGCTATGTATGCCTGAGAAGTTTGCTTTCCGGCCATCTACGTCGTACCTAGTTGTTGCGAAGTGTTGCGGGCTCTATAGAGCACTTCCCAACAGATATGCCTTCATAGTACGTAGACGGCTTTGTTATTTTTTGCTTTTGGTTTCTTTTTCCGAGAGATGAATGCAAAGTAGAAAGCCATTTTAGCAGAAAAATGGTGTTATTCGTAGATCATTATGCAGCTGCGATTGACTCATGAATTACTGCACGTATTGCGCAGTTTTTACTTCTCTCCTAATCGGCGCTTAAAACTTGTTATGAGCAGCATATGTTTTGCAATACTGTGCAATATTCTAGCCTTAGAAAAAGTTTTTCCTTTTGCTGAGATTAACTTAAGTTGAAATTTGGTGCCAGAAATCAAATTCAGCACAAGCAAAGTTTGGTTATAGTTTTCGTTACTTTGTATTGCTCTAGTAAGGTACGCCGCCTTAGTAGGTTTCGTATGGACCTAGTTTCATTTTTGTCTTCGTTTCGTAATTTTTAACATTTTATATTCTAAATAATCCCGCCGCTCTTATTTCTTTCTATGTGCGCGCCAATAAATGTGACGACTGCGCGGGCCGACCTACTCCAAAGATTTTAAAATGTAGTTGTGGTGAATTGGATTCTGTTTCCAAAGCATCCCTGTACAACTACTGCTCTGCGCAACCCTCACAACAAAGAAAATCAAAGAGCTCAATATTTCCTGAAGGAGCCAGAAGAATTTCAAGGTGGGCGCCTACAACCCCATCAGCTGTATATCAAAAAAGGCAATGCATTCGTACTTGACAACGAGGAATGAATCCTCACGTTTTTCCTACTCCCACGCAAGAGCTTGGGGGTAAGGTACAGATTGACTGCTCACTAACGAGCGCAGCTTCCAGCCAGTCTAGAACTATACTTATTTATTTATTTACATTTTTCCCGGCTCAGGGCTAAGTGCGCTTTTTCATTTAAATACAGGATCTGCAGAGTTAGCATTAGTTCCATTTTAGCTCAAAATTAGAAGTACCAGAACAATAAGGCCGAACCCTGCTGGTATTGCCATGTATAACGAAAGCTTGACCATGGAGGGAGCCAAGCCTTCCTTCCCAAATATGTTGTTGTCAGGTGGTTGTCTTCACCTTTCAGTAACGGCTCCATGATATGGCCTCCGAAAAGCGTCAGCTAAGTGGAAGACCAGCATGTTTTTGCAGAAACGTGAGGCGCCGAAACCAATTTTTGAACACCAGGAAGAAGCAGTAAAGCTGTGCATGTCAATGTAAACTGCATGCGATAGAAGTATCTGTCATCCATAGTGAGAAATAGATCCATGTAAAGCTATAAATTTAGGCGAGTACGTTGTGTCAATGTGCTTTCGGTGCGAGCTAAACCCATTGGTTTTGACACCGTGCATGCGGCATCACACCAAATTGTCAAGAAGGTGGCCAATGCGGACCAGAAGTGAGGACGACAAAAGTCATTTGCGCTTGAATTCCGAAGAAGAGGTAAAAGCATTTTAAAGCAGCTGGCTGTTATGGATGGAGCGGCCAGTGACAGATGATGAACCGTCTTGCGCCTGTCGCCGTATTCATGGAAAACTAGGGAAAAACGAACAGCGAACAAGAGGTAATCAAGCAAACATACAGAAAGAACTGCATCATGCATCACTAAGTATTACTAGCGGTATGCATTGATGCTACGTAATGCTATGTAATGCAGTGAAATTTTTTATAGTGTATATGAATTGCAGGTGCCCCACATCAGTCAAGGTGTGGCTCAGAGTACAATTACAACTTACGAAGAAGTTTCTGCAGAGGGAACGATCCAAAGTGACATAAGTGTGTTTACATTTTCCACAAAATTTTGAGTACAGGAAGCCGCATATATGTGAGGTGTTGCAACGCTGGGCTCAATTAGTCATGATGAAAGCAATCAGAAAGCTAATAGTAACTTAGGTGAAGCTAAAGCCAACTGGATTGAGCTGCAGAGCAAGTTGCAGTCTGTCCCTACAGCAGCGTTCAAAGAGGAGAGAAGAATGCATTGGACCGGTCAAGAGAGGTTGCATGCGAGCTGAGGTGCAGCAAGTTGCTATTGAAACTGACGACGCTTGGGTGCTAATATAATGTAATCGGAAAGCTGTCAGAGTCGAGAGAGGCAGGATATAGGGGACCCAACCTATGATATGCTTGGGGGTCGTCATGTAGCACGATCCAAATAGACTCCTGTTAGGGTGAATCTGAAATAGCCGGGAGCTAGGTGGCTTCCCCTAGGCCAACAATCATACTACGGTGAAGCCCTTAAGGCCTAGAAGCAACCGGTAATGGCCTTCAGAATCGTAAGTAGTTACTTGTAAGAATATGAGGTCGGAGGAAGATCTGGCATGTGGTATAGTGATGAAAATTGTGCGTCGGATGTTTGCTTGCGTGCTCATCACAACACAAAGGCAGGCTAGTTGACTGCAACGGAAATATGCCTGGAGCTAGGTGGTTTTCAGTGATTTAACTGGGTGCAACAGATGGAGCGTAGAAACAGTAGATGATGGCAATCATATTTGGCAGCAGATAATTGTAAGGATCTAGGGCCAAGCGAATAGCTAGCATGTGGTATTGGGGTGAAAATATTGGAAATTTGGGTGAATGTGAGCGAGCAGCATAAGAATCCAAATGGAAGACTGTTTGGGAGGAACGGGAGTGAACCAAAAGCCATTTGTCTACCCGGAGTTTAGCAGTCCTCCTATGGTTATACGGCTAGGGCGCAGAAGCAGCAGATAACGCCATTCAGAAGCGGTAGTAGAGCATGGTAAGAATTTAGCGCCGACATAAACTTCCGCACGTGGTATAGTGATGAGAAGTTTGGAAATTCGGATGGCTGCGTTCGTGTACAGAACAATATAACGGAAGACTATTTGAAAGACTCGAACATTATCCGGGAGCTAAGTGGCTTTCTTTAGGGTAGCGGTCATACCATGATGAAACAGATAGGGCCTAGAAGGTGCAGATAAAGACATTCTGAATCGGAAGAAGATACGTGTGCCATTATAGGGCTGAAGAAATATCCGGCATGTGTTACAGGGATGGAAATGTTGAAAAGTCGGCTGGTTGTGAGCGAGTGGCAGCACAAGCCAGTGGAAGCAGGTTGTAGTGAAAGGTGAGTGAAACAGGAACTAGGTGGCTTTTCCTTGCTTAACAGTCGTACTAAGGTAAAGACGAGAAGGTACCGAAGCAACAGATACCGGCATTCAAAATCGGAAGTAGACACAGAACAACGTGATAGGGTGCCCGAAATGGCAAACTGGACTGTCATCACATTTCGCGTTAAACTTATCCAGTAAAATTATTCAACTTCAGAGCTTCATCCGGAGTACTAAATTTAGCGACACGGATATTCCTTTCCCAAGGCTAATACATGAAGGCACACGTATACACATGACGCCGTAGCTTGGATATTAACGGAACGAGGTAAAGATCGTGATAGAGCTCCAGTTCGCCAGCTCTGTTCACTTCCACCTTTCCGTTTGGAAGTTTCCCTCACTAATCACTCCTTCCCCGCCCCTCCGCAGGACCTACATGGATAATAAATAAATAAACAAACAAACAAATAAAAAATAACTGAATGAATAAATAAATAAAAACTTACCTTGATCATTTTATCTCGGTAAAGCTCTTAAAGTTAATCCTCGTAGGTCCCAAGGCAAAGGCAGATAGACCGGACCATCATCTCGGGCACTCTGTCTCCGTTTCCAGCGGTTTGAACAATAGGGTTCAAATACATGTCACTATCAGAACATCTCAACAAAGCATTATCGTTCTGTAAGTGTTCCACTTACTTGCGATTCCATGACACTTTGTTCCGTCCAACTTGCCAGTGCATTTTGCTGTGCATCAGCATTCCCTCCATGACACCTTGTTCCGTCCAACTTGCCAGTGCATTTTGCTGTGCATCAGCATTCCCTACCGTTTGGCCCCATTACCGTATGGATCCATTATCCAACTCGCCAGTGTTGTCCGACATTATTCCTACGCTCACTGGATGTTTACCTACTAGGATCTGTATTTTTATCTTCGGCCATACCTGTATTCTGGAGAATACAGTGAAACTTCCGATCCATACATTCTGCAGGTTTGAGCCGTTGGGTTCAAATCCCTTACGTCGTCACAAAAAAGCGCTTCATTTATTTGTGCGATTCCTAATTACTAATGACACTGTGATGTTATGCCTCTTCCACCTCGCCAGTGGAGTACTTCCCTTGCAATATCACTATCTGGAACTACTTGGCGTTACTGTACTGTGGAGAACTAACCCACCTCACCAGTGTGGGCTGCCAATGAGCTTATGCCTTTTGTATAACATGGCTGTGAGCTTCACCAGAATATTGCTTTGGCCATTATGCAGCCTACCGCAAGCTCCTTAATCGGTGTTTTCTACAGGTCCTAAACAATTGGAAGCAAAACCACTTTACGTCTGCGACATCTCAAAATGATTTATCTTTCCGAAAGTGCTCTAGTTACCTGCAATGGCTCTTACTCCTTCACCAGTCTGCGAATCCTATCCGGCCGGTGGTTTATCTGCTTAAACGATCATTGATTGAGTTTTGCCTCTCGGCTCCACTATCAAGCATTTTAGCCCACATTAACGCCCCCTCGCACGTTTGGCTTCGCTTTTGGTTTATATCGCAACTCTTCGATTGTGGTCTTGTTACCGCTAGCCCCAGCGCAAAATCCCAACCTTCGCTAAATTCCCTTTACTACTGTGGCTCACATCTTAAACCTTTTGGACCAGTCCGGCAACTGAAGCACCAAATGCCCATAGCTCTCAAGCCAATGCCTCTATTCTTTTGCGCATCGGCCGTTAATGAACAAGATGCTCATGGGTTTAAGTAAAAGCCTCAGACCTACTTCCGTCTGATTCATTGTCTGTATGCTTAGTCCGAAACTGAAATTTTTGGCCTCTGATTGAGTTTTGCCTCTCGGCTCCACTATCAAATCATGTAGCTTACAGTAACGTCTTTTCTCTCTTCCCTTTGCTATTGTGCTTCTCATACTTCAACCTTTTGGACTAGTCCGATCTCTGAGGATGCAAATGCCCCTAGGTCTCATAACAATGCTTCGCTTATTTTGCGCATCGGCTGCCATTGACTAAGGTATTCATTGGTAAAAGTGGCAGCTTCATGTTACCTGTCTCCGTCTGATTCAATAGCTGTATGCTCGTTCCCTCATATCGAACTTGAAATTTCCGGTCTCTGATTGAGTTCTGCCCCTCGGCTCTACTACCAAGTTACTTCGCTCACATTAATGTCTCTCTCGCATTCGGCATCTGCTTCGGTCCTTATAGCAACAGCTTTCTACAGCTGTTGCAAGTAGCTCTGTCTGTTCTCTCTCTTGTATTTAACACTGTACACCTATCAGTTTATACCGAGCCTAATAAATCGTGCCGCTCCTGTATACTAATTAATCAGGCTACCAGCAACTCAATAACCAGCATTCTATCTGACTTTAATATTCCACGGTGGATGTCCACCTTAGAGTGACACAGCATCTTGGGCTGCTGCCCACACTACTGATACTACCGGTCCCTTTCTGCGCTGGCTCTACAACCATTTTCTCGCCACAGCCGTAGTCTTCAGGCCCTCTGGCTCCTGTATTTAACGTTGAATGCCTATCAGCGGGAAGGCTCCTCCTCATAATTAACCCGACTCTCAATATCGCTCTTCCCTGCCGTATAGCTGACTCGTTTACCGCACTGTAGAAGTCCCTGTCTTTTCCGCTATTCCAGGTCCCTCAGAGTTGGCTTTGTAACCGAGTTCTTGCTACAGCTGCAGTATATAAATCCCATTCTCGCCCTAACTTTGACACTCCGTCTCACTCCATCACTTAGCTGTTTCTCTAGCATCCGATTACTGAACACATCTCATCATTATTTTCATGGGTCTCGAACCCGGCGTAGCAATTCCACTGGCGCTCATACATGTTAGAACGATAAGCTCTACCACTGTCAACCGATCGCTCAACCTATAACTTAAGCGCATATTAAACAACGTACTATGCTGTTCTGACTCCTTTAACTTATTTACCGGTTAACAGCGCCTGATACTCCCAGGTTCCACACAGGACGACTTTTGTGTAGGTTAGGTCACTTCGGACAGCATTTGTCTCTCACATTCAGCAAATATCGGGTCTCGCGTTCGCACGTAAAACTACGGATATGATGGATAACATATTCGGTCACTACACCGCTTGGAACCAGCACAACGTTACCATAAATTTTATATTTATATATTAACATAGTCCTATTCCATCTCCTTGGCAGTTTGCTCTGCCCGTTTTTCTTTTCTCCTTTGTTCTAAAAGATAACATTACCGGCACGGTACAATTGAGGACATGCTTACGAAACTCACTTGGACACGGCCTCAACACAGGACAAAGAAACCACCTGCACTTCGCATTCCTGACAAGCTAATGGAGCCCATAAATCGAAACAAATCAATACAAGTTACCTGAGTCATCCGACGTGGACAGCTCCAACCACTTGCGGTCGACTACGAAGGAGACCACACAACTAGTTTAGTTCAGGCAGGAGGCAAATTTGTGAAACTTCACTGCGAATAGCCACGAGGGTAACCGGTCAAATGCAATCTTGTCAATTTTATATCACTAGTCAGCGGTGTTCCATGACGTGGTGGGGCGTTGTCTGGCAAGCGTTTTCCCAACAAAAGCCACAAATATCTGTTTAACAACACTGCGACGTGACGGATGTGACTCGCCACTCAATAAAGTCACCGCACCAATCTCACGTTGGTAAGTTGACCGATACCACATTTACAAATTCTGTGCATAAATCTGCTCCCGTACGAACACACCTACATATTTGATCAGTTACATGCCACTATCCTTAAATATTCCTGCAGCTTTATCCTCATGCTTCACTCACTTGACCCGCAGTGTGTACACAACATCATCGGACTATTTCCTCATCAACATCCTCCATATTTGTGACCTGTTTTCTTATCTCTACATCGCACATTCTGTGGACATAGACTTCTTACAACCTTTGGGATGTATGGGCCTACATTACTGACTCCATGTGTGCTACTCCCGCTCTCGGTGCTTCTAAGAATGCTATCATGTACAATATTGCATATATGCTGATCATGCCCAAAAGGCGTGCCTTGCTTTATCGAGAATAAAATATTTATTTATTTCATTTATTTAAATATTTTATTCTGGTGTGACATATCCGACCCTCATTACGCTGAGGTGTTTGCTCACCTACCTCACTGCATCTTAATTTACCTAGCTCTATGCCGTCAAGTACCGCTTGCTCCAAGCGGTAATGGGGTATCCTGACTAAGTCTCGCTCAGCCGATGGGAAAACGGGTGTGCCATGTCTGCGATTAGCAGTGTGGCAATCCGATCGTCACGTGGCATAGCCAACGGCGCCTTGCTATTCCATTTTAGTCAACGGCAGTGCATCAGGGCGTAGTGGGTTTTCGCCTGGCAAGCGGTCGCCCTATGAAAGGCCACACATGTCGGATTAACAACCCTGCGAGGTGGCAGATGTGACACGCTACCAAAACAAAGTCACTGTCTACTGCTAAACAATGACAAGATCCCGCCAAATGGCATCTGTGAACACATAGGCATATGAACCAAACCTTACCCATTCTTCAAACCTTGTTTAGCAAACATTCTGTCGGGTTCATACGCATATGTGCGATCTCCTCCTAGGCAGTGAGTTCCAACCATTAACTACCAGACTAGAGAAAGCATCTGTTAGAAAAGCTTTAACCGAGCCGGCCTTAACACTTAGTAGCCGTAGCCTAGATTCATGCTGCCCAATCGAAGCTGGAAAATCTCTTTCGGCTTGGGTTGAACTTCCACTCGTTGAAGCTGCTTAGCATACATGTCACCACGACGTTGGCGCTTGCCTAAAGGGAAAATGCTCATCAGCTGGAGTCTTTGCGAGATAGAAGGTCTCGGGTAGCCCAAGGAATAATTTCGCGCACAGCGCTGAACCTTTTCGATCCAGTCACTTTAATGCTTCAAACTTAGGGCTTGACTGGAAGCGCCATTTCAGGATTGAACGGAGATGGGAAGTGAAGGGAACTTTGGATATCCGCGGCGTCATGCCATAGAACGAGCTCCTTGTGACCCTCAATTTCCGTTCTCCACAGCCGTAATTTTTACTGGTTAGCGAGTAATTTTAAAGTCATAGAATAGTACTGACCTTAGGTGCAAAATTGATTGGGCTCCTGTCAATATGCTAATTGTTTAGTGCTTTCGCAACTTCGATGGAAAGGACAGAGCACTTCCTATGTTTTATCGCCAAACCCCACTTGATAAACCTGGGCTGCAGAAGACCTAGCTTTTACAGCAGTCTGTTGACAGCTTCGAGGCTATAAACTTCCGACCATACAGTTGGAGGTCGTTAGCATCTATTAGACAGTCCATTTGTAGCACAATTTTTCATTGATGGAGATGTTAACCAGTTCCAGTCAGAGGACGTTGCCTCGCGGAACACCACTGGACACGGACACCGTGAATGAGAGGGTATCCTTTACATTGTTTTGCATACTTAACCTTGCAAGCTAGCGATCCATGCTAGGAGTTAATTTGTGCTGCCAATTCCGTGGAGCTTAGATAGTATTTGCGGATTTGTAACTGTCAAAATCATTCCTTAAATCGGCGGATACCACATCTAAGCGGTTTCCAGTGTCCACCGACTTTGCCCACTTCTGCCTTGTGACATGCAGGTTACTCATGTTGGACGTCTCTGTTGGATGCCATGCAGAGTAGCTAAAGTGATGTTTAGAATTTGCAGTGTCCACCGATGGAAAATTTATTTAGCTTTTCTATAATATGGTAGGAGACTGAGGTAAACAAATCGACCGGTAGTTAGCAAACTTCCGGCAGTTTTCGCCCTTATCTCGGCAAATCACCCTTGTTTTCCAGTAAATAGGTAGGCGACCAGCTTTAATGGTGGGCAGAAATAATTAACAAAGTAAAACGTCTATGAATTCTGCTCCCACTTTGAGAAACAGTAGGCGTAGTCTTTGCAAACCTATTGCAGCACATGATCACGCCCAAAACGAGCGCCTGTCCTGGTCGGGCATAAATAGTTATTTATTTATATGGTTCCTTATAAGTAGTAGCCCTAAGGATGCATCTGCAGGTATACCGACATGCACCTGAGCTACTGAAAGTGCAAGCACGCAGTTGTTTGTTATTGTAATACCCATCGCGTATATTGGGGAGAACTGTATCGCAAAGCGGAAGGCTTTGGCACCATCAACTAGGAGAATGCTGCCTGTCTCGTTGGTAGACAAGGCAAGTATTGCACAACCTGTGCCAAGTCTGTAAAGTGCGTTTTTGGTATTTCTTGGTTAACTGGCCTCCTCGATGTGATTTTGGCCTGGTTATATTGGTCGTGTTGCAGTGTAGTAGCACCCCGTTTTATCTCGTCTGACACTGTTGAAGAATACTTCAAATCTGCGTACCGACCGACTTCCTTCGACTCTAAACTAAATAATAAATAGTGCAGGACTATCTTGATCGTTTAGTTGTTAACATTATGACTCCAGGCACCTCCCAAAAATTTAAAGCACACAATTAGACAGGGCTCACGGAATCAGCCTACTACCAAGGATGTAAAAACGCCTAGCTAAAGGGAACAAGGTAGGTTTAAGGCTACCGACATTGTTACGGGAAGGAATAAGAAATTGCTGCTAGTCAAGGCCGAACTAAGACAATCAAGGAAGTATTTACGCGGCAGCAGCAGTCAAAACACCCGATTTATTTGTCCTACCCGATGGAAATGCCAATGAACCACGCTGCTTTAAAGCGGAGGCAGTCCAGTAAGCTTATAAGCAATATAGCTGCCGAGAGTTCCCAAAAAGTATTAGATTACGCAAGGCTATTTCATTTAGTACCGCCGACAGATACAACAACCGTACCATAAATCCACACAGCTTAAAGCCGGCCTACTGTCAACAGCAGACTGCAGAGTTGTACCGTTTCGTATAGGTTCTTCGAAATACAATTGTGCAGCAGTATGTAGATTCATCATAACTCACGCTGAGAATTTCATTTAAAGCGGACTAATTTGCTCGTCTACTACAGATTTCCAATAATCAAGGTTGAACCAGAGCGCCAGCCACTACAAAGCAGTGTAACTACTATACCTGCGCAGTAAATGAATGCTGTTTCAAGAATGCTACTTGCAAACCCACGCCCGAACGATGAAAAACCACGCCCATTGCGCATATCCAAGATCAATTTACTGACCCCGTCGCCATTGCAGATGTTAGTAAACACACTGACGTTACGTTTCCAAAGAGAGCCCTGACTACTAACGACACATTGCCAGCAAGGATCCCATAAACTTCTGTCCGGTACCTAACAAGACGTCAGTAATAGACCCTCTGAGTCACGTTAGATTTATTAAGGCACATACATAATGCTGTAACCCAACATAATTCGCGTAACAGAAAGCGTCAGCTTAAACGGTTCTCCAACCAGCCATGCGTTTGTCAAAATCATGAGAATGCATGCGGTTGCTAAGGAGCTTCCTGACAGATCTAAGCAGAAGAGAATCAACCGAGGAAGCTCTGCACCAAATAGTGTGAAAAAAGCTAACAAACTCCGCTGCCTGCTGCGCTCTAGGACAACTAACCATAAACCACCGACGCTATAATAAAGATTGGCCACAACCACAATTCGTATGACGAAGAAGTATATGAGAAGTCTTCAGTTCACACATTCATTAATCGCAGTGTCTAGGAATAGGTTTAACGGTTCAGGCGCTGCAACTGCCCGTAGTCAGTCCCTGTCTTCCGTACAGCTTGACAAATGGTATGCATACAGAGATTTCAACCACCAAGAAATCCTAGATCCCTGGTCTAGACGGAATGCCGCCCATACTAATTAAGAAGGTTGGCGGATAGCCCTGATACACTGGAAGTTCAATTTAGCAGTGCAAAACGGTCAATAACCTGCTGCTTGGAAACATCCCATCCTTACTCCACTGCATAAGACTGAATGCAGTTTGAATTTTGGCGCTAAAGCTCTAATGTAGCTCAAGGCTTGGTTTCTTTTATGCTGTTTTGTATATTTCTAGTTTAGTACGCCGGCTTGGCACGTCTATTCAAAACCGCTTTTTATTTTTGTTCGCACTACCAAATTATTTTTTCTTTTTGCTTGTTACATCTAAACCCGCTGTCCGCATTCCTTACTTAGTACCCACCATTAATTGTGACTAGTGTGTGCCGCAATAATCCAAGTATTTGCATTGAAGTTCATGTTGAATTTTATCTTGCTTCCAACGAAAACGTGCATAGATAAGACATTGCGCGATGTTTCACTGCTAATGAAAACAAGGAGCTTGAAGCTTGCCCGAAGGAGTTAGATGCACTGTAGGGGCGCAGATGGCCAAGGTAACTGCACACAAACACGAGCTTGGGTAATCGCAATTGTGAATACGAAAACTATCCTCCTCTGTTCTCACTTTCAATGTAAGACCACAGAAGTTGTGTATATTATTCTGGGCCCCTGCAGGCACGGCACCAAGAAACACTAGTAATACACCTATTTTGTTTATCTAAACCAAATGCTACAAGCGGAACTTGTTGTAGGAAACAGAGCTTGCTACACAAACCCACAACAACCCCCCAATACCACTTATTCATTTACCGGATGGATCATACATAAATACAGAGAATACTCCCAGCATAGCGGATATCACCATTTCACCATCAATGCTCCCCAAACGTAAATCGACAACCCCAACTCAAGTCCAGTCATGTGCTACGCATTGCTGCCGAGCCAAGAACTGTTTGGCCACGACCTAGCCGGGAAACGCCAGTTGCAATAAATATCCCGGTTGTAATCTCTTTGACATAGGCCGTAGATACAATAAGAAAGCACCGCACAGTGGTTCAATGTTTACAGGAATCTGGCTAACACCGTGGTCACCACAATACCTACGCCAAATTAAGCTAGACCTACCGGACGTACGAGATGAGGATACAATTAAAACGCTAAGGCTAACCCTAGCACGATATACCTTGTACTACACGTTTCACTTCCGTCGCTACATGGACAGGGACCGTGGGCAAGGAAAATACGGAAACAGATATTCTCCAAAAAAGCTCAGCACCCCACAGACCCCAGCCGGCCAACGGTGCACAAGAACCCTAAATCAACCACACATGCTCCCGCTTTTGTTGCCGTCAGTGCCCCAATCAACCACCGCAGCCCTTTCCGAAAATTCAGCTGAGCCAAATCAAGCGGTGGATGAAATAGCCTAAGGACCGCAGACCATCACATTCCTTACGGCGGCTCCATAGATTCGCTACTCCCTCCATTCCCAACGTACTTAATGAAGCTGTATATAAAATTCTAAACATTTACATCACCACATTCTGCATATTCCTGCTGAATTTTTACACATACTGTATCCATTTTGAATGATTAACACCGTACTCTTAACACACTTTACCCTAGTTACTGAATAATAATAATTAAGCAAGTTTACTCTGTCTGCCACATACCATCCGGCCGGATGAAACCCAGTTAGCTGCTTTAGAGCTGCAAATTAATGAAGCTGGTGTCATACTTAAGCTAGGGACGACATACGCACATGCCAACACACGAACCCCAATCTAGCCAATAGCACGGACTCAATTTTTGTCGCTTTGCGCATCGAACAACTCGTATGTGTCGACGGCTGTGTCTACAACCAAGCAACCGCCAACACAGCGACGTCGCATAGCCTACTCGACACACCCTTCCGGATTTGCAAGCTTCCTAAAAGTGCAACATTGTAGGTGGTGTTGGTAGCATGCCAAATGCCTCTAGGAATACACCCGTAGTGAAAAAAGCACATTTGCCTCGTCCATCCGTTTCCATGGCTGGACGCAGCAATTTCGTTCACTAACCTGCGAATAGAATATCTTACATTTAATTTTTACGCAGAGCGTCCCAGGCACACCAGCCGAAGTACTTGGAATCTTCCATCGTGGAGAGCATTAATTAATTATGTTTTCAAGTAAACCGCCTAAGGGAAGCCCTGTTAACCTGGCTAACTTCTCTACCTGGTACCCCAAATATAATACTGCTGACCGGGAACTGTTCGCATTTCTATAAATAAGCAAATGGTATATCCTCGACTGAAAGAAGTACACTGGCGAAGGCATGGTTGTTTCGGAATCGCAAGCCACTTAGTTTTAATAAAAATTACAACGTTAATATTCATAGTCTACGCGTGGGAGCATTTTGCGAGGTACTCCTAAGCTCCTGGAACCTGATGGCGCTGGGACGCTACAATTGGCAACGCTGATACTGATTCTCTTAGTGAAAGCGCTTTGCTCAATTGGACAGGAGTAAAATCTATTGCAGCCTGGTAGTGAGTGACGTTCCGACTAGGCTGCAAAATGCAAGCTGGTGTTAGTTCGGGCAGAAAGGCAACGTAGTTCGAAAAACAATACGGCCAACTTGGAAGGGCAATTGCAGGACATATATCCAGAGAAGTGTACCGGCGGCGATTGTGTGTAGCGGTAAAATAACGTTGAAGCAACAAGTAGCGACAATAAAAGCAATGGTATGCGTACATCCTAGGTTGTCTCGGCCTTCTGAAGCTGCCAGGGTATCCGTGAGTAGGTCCAGTGGAAAAACGGAAGGAGCGGGTTGCAACGAAGTGCGTTCGAATATAAGCAAAGCGAGTGTGTATATCACACACTGTGAACACTAAGCATCTTTGATGTCGCAGTCAACTGTTTGTGTCGGAAGTTTGCCAGTATTGACCTCGCTGCATTCGGTCGCTACAGTGACCAGTGAGTAAGTTGCATGATAGCGTTGCGACTTGACAGTTCACTGTAGTTCGCTTGAGGCGGTTGAAATGCACAACGGCAGAGCTACTTTCTTCCGCCGCTACACTTAAGGTTAGCATATATTTTCTACCTCAATGGGACCAAACCGCTTCTTATGTAGCTTTGCTGACCTTCCCTGAGGTGGGCTGGGGCGGTAAAGGTCCACGTAATATCCAGGTTCCACTGGTTGACCTCCTACGTGACGATCCTAATAGTAGTTGTGGTGTTTTAGGGCGCTTGCAAGGAGCTTCTTGGCCGGCTAACGTACGTGCAGTTGCTCACATCGTAGCTTTCAGCGTGTTCTGTACCCGACAATAGATCTGAAGCCAGTCGTTGTAGCACTAAGTCAAGAGACAGTCACATTAGCTTCCAGTCACCAATACGTGTGGCGTGTGACACGTGGTGTTGTGGATAGTTGCACGTTAACCCAGCAGCAGATTGCAAGTGTTGTATCCCAACACCGATACTAGCATTCATACGTGAAGACATTCAAACATGCCTTTAGGGAGCGCATCGTAGGTTCCATAGCGCCGATGCCATGCAGATGGTTTGCTGTGGAACTTGGTTTTTGGAGGTTTGAGAGACAGCACACCTCCGACACAATGGTGATTTTGAAACTTGACCCTCGTTCAGGTTGCTACTATTTTGGCGCGCTCCTGCGGATGGCAATTGTTCAATATTCTTGCGAGCGAATTTGGCAGTGTCGGTATTGAGCAGAGTGGCCTCTTCACAGCGTTTAGTAAACAATCCACCAAATAGGACATAATGAGTACCTATGGGTATTTCGGGTAAAGTGCCTAAGCTGTCGACTGCCACAATCTGGAGTGGAACTCCTGTCAGCATATGATGCAAGGGCTCCCGATAAGATCGTTGAGGAATTATGCTTACAGACATCCCGGTACAGCTGCACAAGTTGAAAATGTCCCTACGCTGAGCACGTCACCAGAATCGTTGGATCACTTCCTCTTACGTCTTACGTTGACTACGATGTCTGGGGTCAACGTGCCTCCCATTTATGACGCCCTTAAGCTTGAATTGGGGCAAAACCATTTATTTGCTGTATTCCAAATCGTACTGATAATAGGATGTATTTCCTCTTGAATGAACCAGCAGGGCCAGGCCGAGTGAGTGTAATGGAATTCATGGCTTGAACTTGCCATCTCAGCTTCTAAAGTGTTGCTTACGTCCGAGAGCAATCGATGTTGTACAAGTCCTAAATCAGTGTCCCTTTTTTGCAACATACACCATCCTGTGCTCTCCGAAATTTCTCTAGAGACAATGTTCATCTGGTGCTGGGGATATAAAAGCAGTCAAAGATTTGCTTGCCACCACGATAAGACAGAGCATCGGCGTTGCTGTTATTTCTTGTCCGTGTACACCGTCAAAGTTTTATCCTTGCATTTGCCGCTTCCAGTGAGCAACTTGCCCTTCATTGTCTCAAAAGTTCTACAGCCTTTTTAGCGCTCGGCGGTTCGTCCTAATGATAAAGTGTCGGGTTAAGGAGGCGTCGAAAATGCTTACGCAAAATACCGATGCTAGTAGTATTTTGCGCGTATCATAATAGTTATTTTCTGGCCTACTCAGGCATTGGCATCCATGCGCGGTCGTGTGTTTAAGCCTGTCGATATAAACCTGTGACGGTAGAGAGCCAATACTGTTGTCACTGGCAACGGTGTCTAGAATAAAATGACCTCTTGGAGGAGAGGGACTAGGAAAGGTTAAAATCAGTGCGTTTATGAGAGCCCGTTGCAAAGACTAGAAGGCCTTACACACTGAGGAGTCCACTGGCAGGTACTTCCATTTTCGTCAGGCAGTTTGGTGGACAGGCTACGTCAGCAATATTTCGAATGAATCGCCCTACAGAGATGCTAGTCCGAGGAACTGCCTTACTTATTCCTTGGCAGTAGGAATCACCGCCATCAAATAGTTCCGACTTTTCTTCGGACGCTATGCCTTATGGTAGGTGTAAGAATATGCCTAAGAAACCTGAAACGTCCTCTTGCTAATTAGTTGTTTTTAATTTCAGGCTAAAACCAGCATCTTGTACGGCTGTAGTGCCAAACCGAGATTGTAAATTTGATTCCCCAGCGAAAGGCCGTGCACTAGTACGTCGTCTAGGTAAAGAAATCATTGCGTGGCAATAAATGTTCTCATTGCAAATTTTATCAATTGTTATCAAGTGACCGGTGGGTTAGCCAACAAAAACTGCATGGTTTGGAAATCGTACAGAGCAGCCGGTGTGCCGAATATGGTGTATTCACCGCCCTGTACGTCAACTTTATCCAGCCAATAGCTTCACGCGAAAACGTGGTTTGAAAACCATTGTGTTTCTTTCAGGGCCACGTTCGCGTCCTCACTACGTAGTAAGGGAAATAACTAGCCGTTCACATCGTTGTTTTTAATAATCCATGCAAGACTTAGAAGTACTTTTCGTCCTTGCGCCGAGGTTATTGGCGATGACCAAAGCGATTTCGACGGTGTGGAGATTTTCGCCTCTAGTAGCTCCTGAATTACGTTATTTAGCTCTTTTAGGTGACGGACAGGGACACAACCGTGCCTTCTTGTCATAGGTTTGGTTACGCCAGCAACGATCTAAGAATGGACAAGTTCGGTACGTCCTACTGTGGCGGCTTTTTAAGCAAATGCGACTTCATGTGTTCCGGTGATTTGTTCAATTTTTACACGCGGTATTTAGAGTAGGGTTCTTTACTGGTGCCGAAACGTTTCGTACCTGTTCATCAAAATTAGCACACATAGTTGTTGGATACGCGGGTTTAAATGCGTTAGCACTATTCATACTCAGATTTGAAGGCAGTTGTTGCACAGTCTCTTGGCACTCAATTATTCTAAGTATACCAACGTCGAAAATTGCGTCCCATGGTATGCTAGAAGAAAATACAACGGAACATTGTACTAAGAGTTTGCCTATGACAAAAGTTATCGTGACAATGCCCTCGGCCACTAACCACGGCTGTTGGCTGTCAAAAAGCGAGTGTAAACTTTTAAGCATCAAAGGCTTAAACAGAACATAAGTTGTACCAATGTGCATGCAACTCCACTGTCGATCAAGCCAAGAAATGAAATGCCGTTATTACTAGCTCTAACGAGTATTTGAGTGCTGTTTACGTTATATCTTAAGGGTACGATAAAAGACTCGCGTTCTACACTGCAGACTTAGAAGAAACCTATCAAAAGCCGTTGCGGCTGCAAGTACGCACCAAATTTCTAAACTTCGCAAAAAATAACAGTCACGCAAATTGGCCCTAATAATAGCATCCAATTGTTGACACCCTGCAGGTGAATATGGACGTGGTTGCTGTGTAGCCAGAAGCAAGTATTTGGCGGAAGTTATTTGCAACGTAATTCCTGGGCAGCAACGTAATCTTGGGCAACAGCCTCGGCTTCGTTTAAGCAAACGGCAGTTGCCTTTCTGGGTTGCGCCGAGTGACTCAATCAACTATCCTATCCACGAAACTTTCTAGTACGAACTCTTCTCGAATGGCAGCAAAACATAGAAGATAAGCTTTCAAGATTAGTAGTATATTTCGGCTGCATAGGCATGTACTGACTCTCCTGTTCTGTACGTTTACGTCCAAAAATGATGTTAAGCCTCCAGACGGGTCTCCGTGTGTGGAACCCATCGTTCTTACTAAGAACAAACGTCTTCAGCTTTTGCATCAGGCAGGCGGCCGGTGACAGTCAGGACGTGTTGGACTATCATCTACGAAGGAAAACACATAGCGAACACGTTATGCTTCAGGGACTGGTGCTAAACAGGTGTCTGGCTAATGCTTCGAGCGCGGCAATCCCATTCCAATGGTAAATTTAGCGGTGGAAGGACCGACGGAAGAACGTTAGTAAAACGCAATTGTCTGTTGTAAGGACTCGCTGTAGACGAACTAGGTTGCGTGTTGTGGGAAAGTAGAGAATTTGCCAAGAAATATTCTTAATTACAACCGGGAAGAACCGGTAACAGGTGCTTTTAAGACCAAATGTGGCTTGGGTAGAAGACGTGCTCAGGACATACTTCGATTTGTATGTATATAACCGCTAGTTGGCAATAACCGGGTCCATCTGGTTGGCGCTTGGGAAAGTGTATGTAGGCTACATCAGAGGACTTGCAAGGCCGACCTTGTGACAGTTTAAATATCCGCTTTATCGTGACCTGCTTACTAGCCGAGCTTGCCTATTTGATAACCAACCGTGGTCGACTTCAGGTGGCCACCTATATGTCCGTTTGCTAAACCAACAGCAGCTCAATATTACCTTTGACCACACTAATCATAGTATTCTTCTTTATATAGGGGCGGGTTAAACCAGACATTCGGTTGCATCCTCTATAACGGAAAATTTGTTAAACCTGGCTTCAGCAAGCAAGTTCATTATACGGATCGTGTTGCCTTATCCCATACTACCACAACTCGAACGCAGCTTGATAATCGGGAGGCTGCTTCAGGCACAGTTTTCTTGCATGACACGAATTTTGCTACACTGGAAAATTTTGCACGTACAAGAATTTACGTTGCAATTAAGCGATGGACCAATATGGAAGCGGCCATTTTAATGGCTATAAGAATGAGATCCTTTGCAGCCGTGCTTAGTTTAGAGACTTTGCTTAAAGGAACACATTCGGACACCTCCTCAGTTGAGGGAAATCACCTCGGCCAGTTGCAGTTGTGAGGTCTGTGGTCGATAAAGTAAGCTTTGTCAGCCAACTAACAAGTAAACAAGCTTTGTGCAGGGTCGCTAGAGCAACCAGAGCAGGTGAGGTGAATGTTGGCCTATTATGCAGCGGCGTACAATAGCATACCTTTTGTCAAAATTTTTAAGTAAAATTTTCATTCAAACCAATGAAAGCTTGGCGAGCTACGGGATACGCTCTCAGTCTTACGTTCGAGGGAAACATTAAACGTGAAGCTGACAGCGCATGGCAGCTGATGCCAAAGTCACTGAAGGTTTGGTACACAAGTTTCTGTAGCGCAAGGAACAACTAGGGGCGCTAGCGATGTGTCGGTTATCTGTCGACTTTAATGCGATCACATACTTGTTTCTTACCACATGACTCAATAAATGCTTGATCACTCACTACATTTTCTGGGTAGAGCAAAGATCGGCAGAGGTATCCAAATAAGGGTAAAGTGCCCTTGCTTATAAAGTTTCACTTCAGACATTGCCTCTGTATAAGAAATAAAGCAAGACAACGGCAATAGCTGTAACTGCTTGGCTCTCGTAGCAGGAGCTCCATGAAAAATGCAAATAAAGTTACACTAATGCGGGAACTAGATCCGTTCAAAGCTTATACTGACCTTCATTGTAGTCTGTTACCGTAATACTTTTAAGTAAGGTAGAGAGGTTGTTCCGTGTATGAAAAACAAGCTTTGCAAAGGTTTATCTTTAATCTCCAGCCTGAACGTTTGCAGCCTAACCATAATTTTATAACTGCGTATGTGTTCAGTAGCAAAATTCCAAACTAATCAGACGGCTTGGTTCCACTGAAGCCTTTAACATTTTTAAAAGTTTCTAGCAGGTCACCTCGTACCTTACGCTGGTTTAAAGAGGAATGTCCTGGGCCCCGTAAGCATTCCTTGTACGAGTTCCCACGATGGCCCACAATTATCCTAGTTGCCTGATTCTGGCCCAGTTTATGCAGGCAACATTATCTCCCTGATAACAAGTTCGTGCATGCACACGGTATTCGAATTGCTTTCGTACCAAAGTATTATATAACGGAAGTAAAGCATCTGGTTTAGCGTTGTATTATTTACGCTTGAGACGGGTTATTTCCTGTCGCGCCTCATTGGACGCAGGCTAAAACTGAGTTGAAGGTTTGAAGGTATTCCTCTTAATAATACCCAAAGCTCGAGCTACGGCAACCGGCAGCAAAATCAGGGTACCGGTAGTAGTTTGGACAGTAACCTTGTTGCTGCAAGACAACTGATATTTTAATGTCATTGGGGGCAAGTTTCATGAGAAAGACCATGTCGCTACAGCGCGTGTCCTTTGCCAACACGCCACGAACACCCATGGTTACAAGTTTCCCATTGTCTGCCAAGTTATCGCAAAAGCACTCGACGTGCAGCGCCAAATAATTCATATGCGCAAGGAACAGTAGCTGGCCTAAAACAGAATCCCGAGAAACAACGCTGTGCGCAGCATTCCCACTTGAGCTAGAGTCACAGATACAACATCGATAGGTTCTCTTGCAGAGTAATTGTTGTATTCAAATCAATAGCTAAGGATATATGCAAAATCCTGAAAACTGTTTAAGTAAGCTACTATAGTTGATGGTGCCAAAAGCCGTACTTTATCTAAGAAACAAACTTCTAAAGCAGCTATTAACAAGGGAGCGAGTTACCTCATATAAAAAGCGTAAGATTGGTAATGCATGACCCGCTTGAGGAAACGATGCTTTTCCGCTCTTAACAGGGTTCAGGCGATTAAGTGCTTACAACCCGGTTCCCGTTAATCTTTTCCAAGCGTTTGAGCAAGGCGCTGGTGAAGCTGATTGGCCAATGCTGTTTAGCAGCTGCTTCAGGGCACCCTCTCAGAATTGTTATAACAGCTGCCGCTTTACAGTCTTGGCAGCCCACCTTCCTAAACAGACACGCTGCACAAATTCAAAACAGGACACCAGGGTGTTAGAGCAAGCAGCTTGATGCTGACCTTATTCATTTTATCAAATCCAACCAAAGTTTTGCGTTGAAGTGTGTCAAGAGGTTGAGGACGTTGGATGCACTTGGTAGGTGCTTGTCATTATAGTTTCAACTGTTCAATGAGACAGCAAAAAGAGAGAAAAACTGTCTTCAACACAATGTAATTTTTGAAAGAAAAGCAGCAACACCTGCAGTTCCAACACTTTGTGCCCCTATTCCTTAGGGATTTGCTCTTCGTGCTATTTACTTGCGGCGCAAGGCTCTGCCTCACCTACCTCAAGTACATTTCTGGGCATTGTTTATCTTTCGTTTTATTAACAAGGAGGAATCATCACCTGATGAATGTCGTTAACTTATCCATTGCTTCTCAGTAGCACCTTCATTACCGATGCCTTCCTTTCTTTTTCGTGCTTACTGTTGCATTCCTTTTCAGTTTGACATTAACTTTCATGTTCTTTTCCCCTGACTTTTTACACTTCTACTAATTTACGTCTGAGTCAACGCGTCCCTGAAGCTTCCTTTGAGCGCTATTTTCTATAACGCGCACATCTCGTCCGCCTCATGTGCCCCACACTTTGGGTATACGCGTTTTGGGAGCACTCAAACTCCCCTTGTTCCATTTTCATTACTAATTTGGAATAGTCTTTAATTCGCTACTGATCCGTGATGTGCTTGATTCTCGTTGTACTTCATCAGTTATGATACACATGTATAAAAGATAGTTAACTAACAATTACTTAATATAGGGGTACAATAGTTCAGCCATGATTGAAATTAATCGACTTCGTTCCGGATGCATGTCTGCCGTTTGTCCGTTTGGCTGCTTTTGTTCGTTGCCGTTTTCTTAACGTTGTCACAGATACGGCTTCAAGCACCCAAGGAATCGTCCATAGCTGCGACATTACTACAATACGAGGCAACGAGTGGAAGATTATCCGCCACTTTTACAACATACCGACCGGGCAAATGACTCGCTTTCTTGCAATGATAAAATTTTCTTAAGGCCTGAGCAATTGGGTTCAATTCGCCAAGCAGCATCTCTTCTGCATGCTTCTTACCTGGAGTTCCTCTGTTGACTTAGAAAGGCGCATTCTCCTGCGGATGCAAAGCCAGAACAATTGGGTTCGGCCATTTTGGGCTACTGGATACCTTTAACCGTGGCTCTTTACCCCGCTTTGGCCGTTCATTTGGCCGCGGATATCTACACTTACAACCCATATTATAAATTACCCCGGGAGGACCTCTGATTTGTTTTCGGGACAATATTCCATAACTCAGGGCTCCAACGTATCGCTTTAAATATCGCTTGGAGACGTTCCGCGATTCTACAACTGGGCAACACATCACATACAAATAAGTATTCCATTAAGGACCTACCAATCGGGCCGCGCCATTTGGTCTGAACAGAACAAGTTTCAGGAACGAAATAGGCTGGCGCCTAGCGCAGCAGACGGCCAATAGAGAAAATGCGAAGCATTCAAACGGATACATTTCAAAGCGGATATATTCAAAATCTGGCGCTGGCCATTTAGCGGATACAGGTCAAACATAGCAAAAGTCCTGGGTCCCAAAAGTGTTATCAAATAAAGTAGGCGGGGAAAAGTTGGTGAAGTATAGACATGGCTTAGAGACCATAGTTTTGAACTAATAATAAATACATAAGTTATAGTTGAATGTTCCCAGACACTCCAAATCAAGCATGAGCAAATTACGAAATACATAAGCCATGCAATGGAACCCATTAAAGCAAGTTCGTTTGTGCGCTGGAGGCTTGAAGACGATTGGACGCCCAAGGATTTTTGGTTTGCTAGTGTGTCGACCGAGGAAGAAACCCGGTAGGTGTTAAGGAGGAATTTACCAAGTCTTAAACAGGAGAAGGTGGCTTACGAAGCGATGTTAGTGTAGAAGCTATGCCAGGGAATATGCACTTTAAAGCAGAGGTGTTAGCAAGCAGCAACTCAGCAGCCTGCAGATAATAGGTAGAGATGAACAAGTGCCTTACTAGAGAGCTTGGACTTGTTTTTAAGTAGGAGAACATTCAAGCTTGGCACCGATAGGAGAGGCTCTGCCGTAAAGATGTAATTCAAATAGAAGTAACTAATTAGAAGGCCAAAAGAATAAGCAGGAAGGCGGAAATATTAGGTAGCACAAGGGATAGAGGTGTGTCCTAAGGAAAAATAGGACGTCATCACTTGACAGATTGAGCACTCAGGAACAGCAATGGCAGCGATCCGTCAGCTTGTGGAGTATGTCTTGATAGGATTTACTAACTAAGTGCCACAATGCAAAAAGTGTAAGTAAACGGTGCGTTGAAGTAGGTAATACTGGTGAATATAGCTGTTATACTGAATGGAATGGGGGTGGTTTGATGGTGAGGCTGAGTAAACCAATAAGATAGACTATGCATAATGGACCCGTGAGCAGACGCTTTGAAGCAAAGGTGTCATTGCGATGGAATCTCTTTGGTTGCCGGAGGATAGTCAGCCTATCCTAAGATCTTTATGTTTACCCAATAAAGAACTGAAACCGTAAATTGAGAAAGATGTAGCTACTATTCAATATGTAGGAAAAGGTTGCTGGTGCGAAGAAGCCGGTAAGCTATCATAGAGGCTTGACACTTTATGGCTGAGGCCCCAGTGGACACAAACTCATCTGGTTGCGGAAGACAGGTAAGCCGTGAATAAGTACGCTTACGGTGGTTTAGGAGTTGGTAACAAGTTGTGGCATGACCAGATCTGGTTGGATGGCAATAAGGACCGCCGACTAGTTGTCGGACGATTTGGAATAGGTAAGTATAAGGAGGTGCGAAAATTATACGGACAGATGTAAAAGTAGAAGAAGGAATAGAAGAAGTTTAAGGGATGAAAATAAGACGTCGTCAGGAAGTGCTTAACAGGCGAGAAAACCGGTAGCCAGAACCTGTCATGGTACAAGCCGTACGAGTTGCTTAGGTTTATGGTAATTAATTACTCGGCGCCGTGCCATCCCGGCGTTCAAAAAGATCCAAGTGAGCAGGCGCCTCCGGATTCATATCCATGTTCAGCATGCGACGCGGTGTTCTCATCGATGTGTGATGATCTTTTGGTAATCCAGGGTGAATTCTCCGTAACGAGGAGAATAGTGCGTTGCCAACCAAGCCGGTTACGAGGAATTAAACAATCTAGTTGCGCAAGTGCTAATTAAGCGACTCGACATTACTAAACTCCCTACTCGGCGAGAGTATCTCAGCAATGTACTCAAATATTTGTATGAATCGTTCGTCTACAAACAATGTATAGGCAGCTTAAACTTTGCCTTCTAAAGAAAAATCAGCAGGCTTTAGGTTTCTGGGGGTTACAGTACCGGCAAAGTACCCGCTTAATTATCTATGTGACAGGCGGTAGTTAACGACTAAGGCCTTATCCAAAATTTCCGCCTTCATGATCCTGTGACGGGATAACACCAGCGTCATGCACTTCCGCAACGATAACACCAGTGGCTTAAACTTGGAACGTGTATTTTGACTCAACCGCCGAACAGTTTTACTGCATTGTGCGCAGTAGTGGGATAGACAAAACTAGAGCGCCAGTTGCAAACATTATACTGCCTGCTCCACAACATTTATTTCAAAGGAAACCTACCGCTTACTAGGTAGATTTCAAAGCTTGAGCAAGGGTGAAAAACTGTGCAGCAATGAAACGAGTAAGTACCAACGAGCGAAGGTTTATTGAAAGCGCCGCGATGCAAACTTACGTCGGAAGATTGTTTTACAAAAAATACAAGGTTGTTTACCTGGGTCCAAAGCCGTTTCTATGCCTGATTTCTATACGAGACCAAAAGGATATTTTATCGCGCACTTAATACAAATCATAAAGTGAGCAGTTCTGATGTGCTCTGGTTTCAATTATCCATGTTTGGCCATGATTTGTCTACCATTGGCTACCTTTGTTTTTAGCCGCGTGCTAGCAAGTAAAAACCTTGACGGTTCCAAGCAACGGCGGTACCGTTACAAGGCTCCAAAAAGCTTGACCGACCTCAATCGGGTTGAGAAGGCAGGCAACAAAGATGTATGCGAGAACAGTTTCAAATTGCTGGGGCATAGTTTAGTTTGCAGGAGGAGGTTTAACTTGTGGTTACCGAGGTGCCGCTTGACTTCACCCTGTCTTGTTAACAGCGAGACAATAACTGTTGGAACAAAGTAGAGCTTCTGCAACTCGCCCCTTTGGAATATGCTTCTAATTCAAGCTTAAAAGACGTTATAGCGGAAAACGTTCTCTGTTTGGGCGGCGAACCGTACCGGAAATCACGGATGAAAGAGTTACTAGTGGCTGCGAAAAAGGTAGGTAATAGAGCAAATTACTTGAATAGCTTTACTTATGATGCTGCGCATCAAAAAAGTCTACTCTTTATTAAACATATGTATGCAGTACAAAAACTGATGTATGTATATTCCATGGCCAATAATCTACTTCGTAATTACTATTAATGCAGCATGTTGGTAATGCAAGCTAAGCAAAGCTTAATATAAGTAGGTTATTTGTGACAGGTGCGTATATTATTAGATATGCACCCTGCACTAAACAACCTACTTAGTTTGTATAATAAAAAGTTTTCGTAACAAATACATGCAATGCAGGTAAATACTTAGGCTAACACTAATTAAACTAGCTAACAAATATATTCGTGTATCAGTTCCATTGCGTAAAAGGCACTATCCTGTTTTAAACTATTATCCCTACAACTTTTTTAACCTTGCCCTTCAGCCGCATTATGTTGCGTTTTCAATTTATAGATAAAGATAGCGCGGTCCACCTCTGCCTCACAAAGTTATAAAACGCGCGCACGTGGGTGGCTGAGCTGTTCTGTTCGCATGCTACAGGGACTCTCTAACGCGATACCATTAGAGCTATGGTTGCAGCTTAGGTTGTTTTATTGTTAAAAGAGTACGAGTCGTAGGTAGTTTTTGAACAGAGCTACGTCGCATGCAGTCTCACCATCGTAAGTCAAAAAGCAAGAACTCATGATTAGTGGTAGCAGTATATTCGTAGACAGATGGATAAGGGATAACAGGTGACTGCTGTTGGTAGTTCACGAATTCGTCTGCAGGCCAGAACAACTTCTTTTGAGACAAATTTCTATATCACCTATCGTGAATATCTTCATCTTTGCAATTGCGTGAACCATATGTTTCAACACTGCATTAGTTGTGAGGCCTAACGGTTATCATCACCTATAGTGTGTTAGAACTCACTAAGCTGCTTACTCAAATTCTCCAGAATGATATATGATCACAATTTGCTCGTCGCATGATTAAGTTTTCCTATTTGATCATGACTTGCTGGTGTGCCGCGTACAACACCGAGCATATATATATACGTATATATACAGCCGGGAGTGCCTATGGTGTGGTGAGGCTGGTGGTGGCTAGATCCTGAGAGATAATCTACCCACTGCTGCTACTAATGTGCCATGGTCTCATGTCCAGGACGCTTCCTGTGGCGATCGCTATGTGTGCGTTGCGTGTCGCTGTTCACCCTGTCAAGATCCGTGACACTAAGCTGCAGAAGACAGGGAAATGACCATGTGCTAGACCTGATGCCTATCTTGTGTACATTCAATCAAACGCTTTGACTGAAGACGCGAGTCGTGCTCATGCCAGATTTGGGCGCTATACCAGCAGCTTATTCCATCCTCGGAGGTTAGTATGTTGTCAATGGCTCACTTCCTGTAAAACGTAACCATGGGCGAAAACAACTCTACGATTTATGAGCTTAGAGCTTGATTATAGTAGAGCGGGAGCGGCAAGCACTATTGCTGAAGGTGGGTGGGCACTTTACGGCTTTCTTTGGTTTGCTGCCGCCCGCCTCAAGCCAGGTAGCTCCTGGTCAAATTGTTGCAAACCCGCCGAAACCCGCCGGCGTCTGGCCGTGGTCGCAGGTGCTTAACCGACTGCAGTCGCAAAACCTACATGTATCGTTCCAGTACCTCACAGGCTGCGCGTGACGGCCGTTAAACAGGTCCTAAAGTGTTTCTGCAGTTGCATTCCAGAGGTGGATCTGAACCCTACTGCCTTGTGGGTCAGACTATTGAGCCAAACGCTCCGGGTGTAGTCCCGCAAGCAAACCTTCAAATAGCTCGCTACACTTGAAGTCAGGCAGTTGCGCCAAAGGCTCCGGGAGGAAGCCCTTAAGCAAACCTCCGAAGAGCAACGACCATCTAGCGTACGATTGCCCACTAACGCAATCGACTGTCTGCGCGCAAAGCACTCCGCATTGCGTACAGGAACGTGCAAACTTCCGGACCGGAAATCCAGCGAGCGCCCCGAGCGATGCACTGCACTGTTCGCGATGGAACTGGCGAGCTACAACATAGATATTGTAGGGCTTAGCGCGGTTTGGCTTGCTGAGCAAGGAAACTTGCATGAACGAAGTGCAGGCATACTTTTTACTGGGTAGTCCACGCCACACAAGCACTACGTGGTCATAGGTTCGTATTTGCAATATCCCATGGGGTGAGTGACCAGTTGGTGGGTGAACCAACAAGCATCAGCGCGCGACTGATGACGGTACGCCTGCTACTCGGAAGATGTAAACTTGCCACGTTTATATGCAAGTACGGTCCAACGGTGTGGTATCCTGATAACGCGTGATCAATTCTTCCCTCAGTTATCCTCTGTAAATACGGCGCGTGCTGAGGGTCAACCGACTATTTCTGCTGAGTGATTTCAACGCGCGCGTTGGGCGTGATGCAGCCGTGTGAACAGATGTTATCGGCCTGCGTGGCATTGGTTCAGCGAATGCGAACGGTGACAGACTGCTCTCACTATGTGCCGCTCATGGCTTGACGATCACAAACACTCGGTTTGCACTGAGTGCGAGTGATATAGCAACTTGGACACACCCAGGACATGATCAAGCGCAACTGCTCTACTGTATCATAGTACGTAGCGGTGATATGCGTGAAGTGCACCTGACACGTGCATTGTGTAGAGCTGAGTGTGGCACTGCTCACAAATCGGTGCGAAGCAAGCTATGCATATATTTTCCTAAACCTATGTATTGCACAACTGCCGTGGATCAGCGTCAATTTAACGTTATCTCCCTCGGTACTGTGGAGAAGCATATGGAGCTGCCGAAGGCGGTGCATGCGCGACTGTGTGGTATGTAATACATAGCCACCGTAAGCGACCATTGGCACCAGGTTCGCGACCATTGACAGCTGCTGCCGAGGCGACTATCTGGTGCGCATACTGTAAGCGGCCCGATTGGTTTGAGGATAACAATGCGACGGTTGGCGCATTGGTGTGGAAAAAGAATGCATATATAAACATATCCGCGTCGCAAAAAGCTAGTGTACTGTCTAGCAAAAGTTTTCTTCTGTTTGGTTTTGTTTAGTAAACTACAGCATGGAACTTTCAACCTAACTGACTGCAGCGGGTAATATGTGTGCAGCTTTAATTGCTGTAACCTTTTAGGCGGCGGTATATACCATTATTCTATTAACCATTACCACTTGCAGCTTTGTCTTAAACCTTGATTCATCGGCCATTTAAAATATATGTTGTACTAACCCGTTAACTGCGCCATTTACTCAGCAACGTTAGAAAAATTCGGCTTAACATTTGTCCACCTATAGGTTTGAAACAACTGGTGTACATATAACTAATGTCTACTAAACGTCTGTGGTACACGTTTATTGTGTTTGGTTCACGCATTTTGATAAAAGACTTGATACTCGTTGTCTAGTAGCATAAGAAGCTTTTCAGTGATAGGCGCCCCAAGGTTTCATAAACATGACGACAGCACAGTCGCGGCGCCGGCGTGAATATGAGCAGTCAGCAAAGTGACAAATATAAACGTCACTTATTCGGAAGTCGTCCACCAACATATTATGCAGCTAGATCTATATCTACATTAAAATTAGTTGCTGCGTGCATTTGTTGAAGTGCTTATAACCTTATTCCTAAGCTTTTGCAAGATCAAGCGGACATTTGTGACAACTCAAGTCAGCATGCCTTTCTATGAACAATTATCCGAAGGTAAAATGCATGCTTTAAAGTGGCCGTTTCGATAGAAATTTCTTAAGTTTATTCTAACGAAGTGTGTAGTTTGCTTGTTTCATTCACATAAGGACTGCGCTACAGTTCCAGTATATATAATTATAGAACTAACTGTAAACATTTGTGCAAGTAAAATGTGCAAGGTTCTAAAATTGCCTTCTAATATATACTTGTTTGTAATAGACTGCAACAGGAAATTCGGTTCAAGCCAGAACTAACAAACGTACCGCAAAGGTATTCTTCGGATACTTTATACCAAAATCCGTAACCTGTAAGCGTGTTCTACACCCGTCGGCAGCAGCTGCTTAAAGTATTGCCGCGTACACTTTGTCGGCCACAATCGATAAATTAAGCAGCAAGCACAACCCGCTTCTTCCACCCCTGTTTTGACTTATAGGCTTGTGTTATGCACACATTTTAATGTTGTTGACAACTTCGTCTTTTGCTGCGGTGACAATCGCCTTTTTTGGATGCCGTTGCGTAACGGTGGCTTACATCTTTGCGTGCGCTTCTTTCGAGGTGCACTCGAATCCTTCAAGTGACACCATTCTTATTTCTAATTTTATAACTCTTAACTATCTGCTGTTATCACGTACCAGCATTTCTGCAAGCACCATAACGTTTTGATATACGTTGCACCAATTCTTTGTCCAAAGATAGGGCTAAAATGCTTTTTGGACAATGAGTACTTTGCAAACCTTGCAACGGTATCCCTTTACATAGAAGATTTTGGAGAATAGAGGCCAATAGTATCTAGAAATTTATTCATGGCCGTGCTGCTGATAGCAAAGCTGTCGCAGGGCGACAAAAGCCAACCAGTAACTGCTTTATCTTAAGTTGCACAAATGACCGATTTATCTTTTAGCGAGGTGAGGAATGTATACTTTGCGTCTATTCTGCTTTGGCACAAAGGCTATTTGCCTTCTTATTATTGAAGCAGCCTTTATGCTTTGTTTTTCATTTTAATGAGAACGACACTTTAGTAGTAAGGTAAATGAAGCGAAACTAAACGGGTGTATTGAAATAAAACAGGCTTTTGTAATACCACAAATAGAAGTGATAGGCAGTTGAGTAACCATATGTAAATGGGTTACATAACAAAATATATTATGCTTCTGATAATGGAAGCAGAAGCTATCAATTTCTTTAGGCTATGTTGGCACGTTATTTGACGAAGTTCTCGAATTACTATCTGCAATGATTTTTAAATCTCTTCATTATTCGCAGTCTTCTTATGCTTGTCTCAGCGCCTAAGTCTCGCGCTGACGCAGACGGTTCTTGGACTGTCGGCGTTGTCATGAGCGTTGCGAAGCACCTTTTAGTTGTTTTATCGTAATCTGCCACAAGCCTTCCCTTTGCCTATGGTAGACATAGTTGTCGAAAGGTTTTAGCAGTACTGACTGAATCAGTAATTATTTGTTCATGAGGCTACCATTATGCATTGCTAAATGGCTCGTAAATCAAACTACAATCCAAGTAGCCTGTAGTGAACGAGATTTTCATTTGCTTTAGTTAGATAAGCAAAACATGGTACGAAGGTTAAACTTCTGGATTTGCGATCACAGCTGTGTACTTACTGTAGGATACATTATAAACAAATAAGCATGGTCAGATATCATTGTGATCATAGACATAGGGTTTAGGTAGTAAGCATTTAGGTCACTGTCTAAAGACTGCGATATTTTGGGCATTACATCACCAATTTTTGTGGATGCAAATGGCTACATAATCGGAGCATTTTCGCCGCTCCATTCTTTCGTGTTTTGGGCTTAAAACAGCATTTTGAAGGATCGAGCGTTCAGGTTTTGGATTGGAAATACTAAGCGTGACCACTTCCTGTGACCAAGGACAAAGAAGTCCTTGGGAGATAAATTCGTCGTCTTGATAAAAACTGATAGCTGGACGGGTCGCAAGTGGATGTTCTCGAATGAAACGGCCAGTATTATTGAACCAAAGTGAGCGCGACTTTAAGGGTTAGCCAAAAGCATAGTACCATGGGCCTCCAAAACCAATGCAATAGAATGAACTTTATCTTGACCGAAAACGTTATGGTCTAATAGAAAATTAAGTGTTTATGAAATTATTTGTGTATTAGCAGCAGTTACATCGGCCGCAGGGTTTGAACGGCAACGGCTTAACATACCTGATCCAGAGCGGAGCTGTATCCTAGGTAATCTTAGAACTTATAATGAAGCATAAGCAATATAATATACAAGGAAAATGGTGAAGACCGGGCAAAGGATACACCGTTTGGTTTTGTAGAGGACCGTTGCCTAATGGGTTCTAGTGATGGGGCAAAATGCAACCTGAGGCAAAAACATAAAATAGAGGAAAAAGCAATGCACTTGCGTAATAGTTCCTTCTTCAATCGATGTTAGTCCGATGCCGACTAGGGATTCTAACATATAATCCGAGTAATGGATAGACGTGGCAGCAGCACAATCACAAGCAGCAGCCAAACCGAAAGCAGCATGACGCGAGCGCGTAGAAATGGTTGTATTCAAAAATCTTGAATTTAGACAAATGGTACAAAGTGATCGGTAACGGAAATGATAAAAACAAAGATAAATTACCGTGCAATCACAACCACTACATTAGTAAGGAAGGTAAGCAGGTTATAAAAGACAGGTAAAAATCATATTGCTATATAGGTAAGACTAATTTCTAAACAGCAACTAGTGGCGTGGATGGGAAATGTGAGTAAAAGATGGAGTGGAAAGAAAAGAATTGGTAAGGCACTGAACGTTCGCACCTAAGAGAGTCAGCTGCGTTGCATCGATTATCGACAGGGAAACACCAATGCATTCGAGCGCAAGACACAGAGACACTTAAAATAAGTAAGTTGCCCTAGTTTGCTAGCAAACTGGTAATAGGATAGCTTGCTTAGGGTAACCTAGGCGATAGAAAAGCGCGCATTATATAACAATAAAATCAAAAGGAATAGAGGGGTTTCAACGTTCTGAGAGGTGGATGGTATCACTAGCCTTTATCTGGGCCCCGTTTTCCATGCTCCTCTTCAAAGTGTCTTATTATTGGCAACGCAGAAATTGGGTTTGGATCTATGGGCTGTGGAAGATTATGCAAAAGTTGCCATATCTAACCTTTACCTTGACAGAGACAGTCAGCTCGTTCAACACACGCACTTACCTATAAATTTGGCAGTTGCACTTATAGAACGATAGGAGACCAGCATTTAAACAGGCCATAAATATCTAATTTGTTGCTTAGTGCACAGCAGTCTGCACCATTAGACGGAGTTTGGTTACGGTTTACAAGCTCATATGCTCCATATCACTTTTATTGACATAGTATCCCCCAACCCCATTCGGCACCTTGGTTGTATTAGGTGCATCAGGGTTTTGCTGACACAATATATGCGAACAACGTTCCCAAACGTCAGCGTTCCGGCTATACGCTGCAATCCCTTGACTTAGCTTTGACGTTTGGCATCTCAGCTGCTGCCTCTAGCGCAAACGACAATCTCCAGGAAGGAACCACAAGGTAGTTCAACTATCATTTACGCTTTTACCGCACCGCATATTTTAACTAATCGGGTTGGTGATCCCCGGACTTTCGGACGCATAAACTTGGATAGTTTTTTCATGATTGTCCGATCGGTCATTTTTGATACCATTTTCGCGCACAAGGACGTGGACACCGCTACTAGCGATCTATACAACAGCATCAACAACTGTTCAAACGTACTCGCTCCGCTAATGGACAAGCAAAGGCCGAACATGACAAAGCGTTCATCCCGTCCGAGCAAGGCGCAGAGGAAGCTATGAAACTTGCTTTGTCAATACGTTAGGGCCCACGAGGTCCATGCTCTTGTTTGCGTGCACAAGTAATAAGCAACCGGCAACACTCATATGTGATAGTTAGCCAGCAGCGGAGCGCGCTGTTCCGAATACCAACAATAAAAGCGTCCTTGACTCAACTACTGAAGTATAGAAACAATTGTACAGCAACCACGACCTCGCTGAGACTCTCCGTTAAGTCCGTGTTTCGTAATCCAATAGGGAATATCTAAGCCTCGCGGTGGTTACCACAGCGATTTGTTTTGTGATATCAAAGTTACCTTGCCAACAAGTAGGCCCAAGATTACCCACGCCATGCTAGACGTAATTACCTTCGAACTACATTCTGTAACCCGATTAATTAAATCACCCAAGCTGTCACTAATCCCCGGCCCCGATGCTTTTCCCTATGCACTGCTGGTACTCGAAGGCAAAGACCTTCACTTTCTACTTCATAAATTATTTACACTTTCGATAAAATACTACCTAGATCCTTCCATGTGGAGTATTTCATAGTTATCCCCAGACATAAACAAGTTAGCCGTCAAAAATGAAAACTACCCCCCATCAACGACGCTCTCATCGCTTTGTGTTGGATGGAATTAACTGCTAAAGAAAAGTTGCTGCACTTTCTAATTAATTGTAACCTTGTCGACAAATGCGGACACGGAATTCTACCGTCCAAACTTTGGCTTACTTGCTAATTTTGGTTTCCTAACCGTGTGACTGCACAGCTTGATGCTGAACAAGCACTAGGCATAACCTTCCATGACAGGAGAAAAGCTGTTGTCAGAGTACCACTCTCGGAACGGTTCGCATATCTTCATAAATACAGAGTCCTAGGCCGGCGATTCACATGGTTTACACTTCGCATCTCAACTCGCATGCATTCAATAGTGGGGGTATCAATTTTACTCCCCCTCCCAATCATCAATCAAAAACCTTAACACTTAACGAACAATCTTACCTCATTGGTCAGCGCACAGCCCCTACTTAACTGCGCCTTTCTAGTTTTTCATTTATCCTATACTTGCTTCAACGTCTTCAACACATGCTCCTATAGGAGCTGAGTTCCATCACTGGGATTTAGGTGCTCAGCTTACAAGCAGTATTAACTTAGCACCTTAGGCTGCCTTGATTAGCTGCTTTCAAGGGTGCACTTTTCTCATATGCTAGGACATGCATAGCCGTCTGGATTTATGCATGCGCTCACCTGTTGACTGTCCTTTAATCAATAGTCATTGCTAGCTCAGATCTCGCATCAATCTTAGCGTATTTGGTCAGCACACAGCCGCTATTTGCCTCACATTTCTAGCTGCTCAGTTTTCCCCTACTAGGTGCAACCACTGCGACTTCCGCACATATAGGATTTCAGCTCGCTACCTGGCTTCGCTTGGCTACGTCTACCTAAGTATTGCACCTTCACAGCCTAACTTGACTTGAGGAGATTCGAGCTGCTGCTCTTTAACATCACATGCACTGCCGTATATACCAATCATACTGTACGCTTGCGTACCTACCTTTTTCTCTCTTTTCATTATTACACCCTGCTTAGCTCCTTCCTAGCCATCAATCGCACCTCAGATGTTCAGCACGCTGCTGCTCCTTAGCATTGGCCTTCTAAAAGTTCTAATATTTTCCACTAGCTGTACCGTCGTCGCCAGTTGTTCCTGTAATAATCCAGCCCTTTCGCTGGCTTTTCCTGGCTCCGTCTACCCTAATTCTACTCTCGTAGCCTCTAGCTTGACGCTTACCTGTATGCCATTGTACTTTTGCTTCGTGGGTTGAGTCGTCTTCTGCAATTTTAACGTATGCTTGTAATGCGCCCAATTGTTAGTTATTCTTTGCTGGTTCCCTTCTGTTTATTAACCTTAGTACATTTTGTCTGCACACAGCCGCTTCTTAGCCACTATTATCTAGATGTTCATTTTCCCTGGGTAGCAGAAAAGTTTTCGACACTTGCTCTTGTAAAACCAGCTCTCTCACTGGCTGTTCCCAGCTCAGCTGACCTTGGCACCATTGTGTCAGCTTTATACCGAGCTCCATTGAATATTTCTACTTAGCGCTTGGGTCCTATATCTCCGCTTTTTTACCTCTAATTAACACTCGCCTCGTCGCAACATAGTGATAATTATTTGTCTCTACTTACTTATGCTTCTTACCGAGTTAGGCTGGCTCCCTGTTGTTCATTCTCTATGCAATCGTTGCCAGGTATATAACTCTCAGTTCCATCTTCCCACACAATGCTTGCATTACAGCAAACGGTTAATGCGTGGATTTCTCACTAGTACAAAACTTGTGTTCTCTAGGCAAATGACAGCAACGATTTAGGAATGTCGTCTGGTGCGGCTGGCATCCGATGCTAGGTGCAAAGGAGGGCAACGTTGATGAACATCCTTACCAGCTAGATTTGAGGTAAGTCTTGCATGTGAGTGGTTGGACACCTATCCGGGACAATAACTTTGTGGTACGTTTTGCGGTCACCACAGGGGCGCGATCAAGGAATTTTTTGGCATTATGTGCATTGTTAATGTCCATGGAATTTTGGAAGCGGATTATTTCCAAATCCAGCACTAGCTCCAATTCCGCCTTACCAGCTTTAAGCTTTACTTAGACTAGTCTGCGAGGGCGGGTAAACAGGTGAACACTTAGCGCAGGTATAATGTATTACGGTTTCGTCGAAGAAAGCAAGTCATCCGAAATGCGGATATGTTTAAGATACACGTTGGAAAGGCTGCAAGGTTTGGGGCAGGACATGAGTACTAGCGGCCAAGTTGGCGCTAGGCTCGATACTACAGCCGTGTCCGGGATGCAATAAATTTTTTCCTTTTAATGTCGACGATCATTTTGAAAGGTTGCAGTATGCTACGACTATGATAAAGAACGGCATGGCTGCGTTTATGAAAGGACAGTGTATGCTTGCGTGAGGCCTATGCCGAGCGTTAGTGGCTTCTTGTTGAAAGATGCGACTCTGATGTCATTGGCGGCGCGCTGCTTTGCCATCAAGGAGCAGGCCACCCCAACTGAGTTACGCGGTATAACGTTAACTACCGTTACGGTGTGGACTAAAAACTCGGGACAGAAAGCTAGATCTCCAAAGCCTAGGTGGCGACCTTAGTGCTTGCCGGTCGCGTCTATCGCCCTTACAGGCTGGCCGGGAGTTTACCCCGCTTCTCATCGTAGTGGAATTCTTTGACAAATTTACGGGCTGCTGCACCAAGACGTCCTTGGTACCAACAACAAGCTTGAATGTTATTTAGAATTAGAGCGCTTTGAGAGAAAGTAAAATTAGCTGTGACAGCGACGGTTTTGTAGTGCGCTTGTGGACTTGTCGACGATAGGTCGCCACCTGGTTGTGTTGGGCTTCTATATTTGACTGCCAGCCAGTGGTAGAAGTGCACTGGGCCGAGAAGGCCTTTACCTTGCTGGCTTCGGCTTGTGGCTGTGATAGCTTGATGACCTGATCTGCTAAACTAGCTGGTTGACTGCGAAACGTAGCTTACGATTGTTGGACTCGCATGCGTAGTTTTCTGTAGTCACTGTAGCCCTTGTCAGGGGGGTAGGGTCTCGTCCACTGTGCACGAATTACGCAACTGCTGCATCCCTCGTAGCTGGGTGGATAGCCGTTTGTCGCCCAACCTCAGATCCCTCTGAAGCCGCTGCAAGCGGACTTTCTCAGAAGGCATGACACGCCAGACCTTGGCGTCCTTGGGGCTTCCTATTGGTTTTCCATCTGAGAAACATAAAGGTCTCGTACCTACATTGTCATATCCTTAAAGAAATAAGGAATGAGCTTACTGTACTTAGCGTAGTCGTCAGTAATCCTGCTATCCAACATGAGCAAACTACAAAAGAGATTTAATGTCCTAAAAATTGGGACAGAAATACAACGCTAACAAGAGACTCTGAATCAAGAGCTATAGAATCCACGGATTAAACATGGATATAAATATATATGCTCACGGATGGAAAACAAACCGAATAATATAAAACAATAAATGGGTCGAGCTTACCGGAGCATATTTGAAATATTTAGCGTTTCTATCTACCTGCGTTGGGTTTACCGATTTAACTAGTAGCCCGTAGTTGGTGCCTGGGGGCGGTTCTAAAAGACAGCTCATTTTGCATACGAAACTTAATGGTACACTAAAAGCGTCCGGCTTGCCTAGCTAAAAAAGAGGACACCGGTGATACTTTAGCTAGGGGGACGCGAAGAGCACAAAAAACAAGGCAGTTCGGCGTTGTAAACAACACGATATTAAGCATAAGGTTCAATGCCTAACGCAATAATCAAACTCAGAAACCAACTCAACAAGCTGCACTGGTCGAGTAACTGTACCATAACATAGTTTGTTTAAAAATTTATACAGGCAAAACGTGGAATCTTCCACCTACTATAACTGTGCTAGTCAGTAGTTCTTACTGTCTGCATGCGGACGGCTTTAACGCTGAACTTACTGCATTTACATTTGAGCTTCATCAGACGAATAGATCGAATTAGGTGGTCAGGATCGTGTCTGTAATAGGCGTCTTGCACTTTGAAACCACTATATTCTAGGCGCGCCTGAAGCAAACTTCACTTATGCAAGCTCGATGCTCAAATGTAAGCAGCACATTCTCCAATAGTGGCAGGAACTGGCTAATGTGTCCAACCGTCAATTTAGGCTGTCATAGACATTTGTGTTACTTGTGAAATATGTATCGGACACCAGTCAGAATTTCGGATTAGCTAACAGTTATTACAAACTCATTACTTTGCCAAAATTTATTGCCTTCCCTTGCGCTTTTGATTTCGTTATGCTTCATGCGACAGTTTATTTCTTTTCCAGTTGAATAACGGTAAATATCACGATCAAGGAAGACCGGAAACTACATACTAGCGTCAACTTATTCGTGCTAAGTCGTGATATCACTGTTACCTACGTTCCCGTTGCAACCTAATTGTTGAAAAGAATGTAAAAAATTGTTTCCTGTTTGTATTAGTTTCACGGTAACATATACACCTCAATGGCTTTACATATTAGGCTAAGCAGCCCTCTAGGCTTTTTGTGAATAATTTGCCCTCATGTAAAAAATACCGTGTGCACACTAAAGTAAGCCGAAACGTCATGTGGTTACAGCGAGTCGCGGTTGATGATTCAATTAGTGAAAACCTACCTAACCCACGCCAATAACTTAAGTGTTAGGTTGTGCTTTTAATGGTTACTTTTAGGACATTGCTGACTCCAAAATAGTATTACGGTGTAAAATGAAGTCAACCTTAACAACTATTTAATGTTGCAGTAGAGTTCTCGTTGCAATTATGGCTGTTGTTTTGCTCGCATTTGCATAGTTTAAGTTGCTGTTAGGGCCAGAGTTAGGTAAGCGAAAACACGAAATTAAATGGCTAGTAAGTAGCACACTTGCTTTGCACGTTGCAGGTGCGCGTTGGGTTATCTTCTACCTGCAACCAAGCAGAGATTTGTAAACAAAAGGGGTAGAAGATTTCGTGTTGTACGGCTTATAATAATCAACAAGAGTCCAACGTCTCTGTTTATAAGAAAAACAAACCAATATTTATTAGCTATACTAAATAAGACTTTGCTGACGCGCAGCATAATTAAGGTCAAGTTATGTCATTTCCCATTTTGACACCAGAAAGAAGATGGGTTTAAGCAACGTGCTGCCATATGAACAATGAGTAATACTAAAAATCACTGCACACGTTCGCTCATGAGCTTGTTTGACAATAGCTACAACAAATGCGAACGTTGACCAAGCTTCCAATTTAACTGCTAACACACAATGGGTGCACCCGCAACAGAGAAAAATTAAATCCTTTAAGGTAACATTGACTACAGCTTAATACGTCATAACTTTTGTTTTGGAAACTTCTTGAAGTGACGACGAACAGAGATGCATGTATGATATTAGGCTCAAGCGACTGAAAGTGGCATGTGCATTGACTTACGACGATGAGAGTTAGTGCACCGTACAGTAGCCGACAAGGGAACGGAAGAGGAAAGTATTGTCGCATTCATTTTATGCAGCCGGCAAGTACAACATTTATCTTGTTTTGTGTTTATCAAAATAACCTGCCTTGTCGTGTTCCAATACACGGTAGAAAAGAGAAGGTGCTCGACCGTATTGTAAGAACCCGACTAACAAACATTTAATCAGCTTTGTCATCCGTTTGCAATTGCATGACGCGGGTTTCTTTCTGTGTCTAATAGTCGGGTGGTGTGCATTGCTTTTGCGTCTATTACTCATGCGCATAATTCCACGACACCAGTGTGTTCCTTTCCTCTGTGTGAGTCAGTACGGCCAGCCGTTAGCTGGTTTCTGTATTGCACAGTTACACCATGCTTCTGTTAACTGGCGCAGTATTGCCTGCCTTTATCCACTACCATCCATGCCAACCAAAGTACTGCGCTTAGCTACCTTCGCTCGGAAGCTTTCTGACCGTCGGAGATGCTTACTGTGCAAAGGTGATTCCTCCTCTAACTCGTGCTACATCTTTAACTTACCGGCACGTATTCGACGTGAAGCTCCTTGCCGAGCGATTGTATACACTGGGACAAACCGGTCGACCATCCCGTACAGTCCCTGCCACTTCAGTATGAGTTGCCGCTTCCCTGGTCCACAATGGGGAGGGCGTTGTTGGGTCCAGTATTTCACCTCGAAAACTAATCAGAAGCAAGACCCTCATCCCACCAATATTGGCCATGGACTTCTCCATCCTCTACGCCTAATTTGCTTCCAGCCTACAGTTGGATGGCTGCCTGTTTTCCTGTTCCTCTTTGGAAGCTATTCGGCAATTTGGCGAGGTTCCGACCGCTGGATTCACAGGCAAGCAAGGCGCTCGACCGAACAGCAATTGGAAGGGTGATAACATTGTTGTGGCCTGTTTGGATGCTCCATGGGTCTGCTGCAGCAGGGGCGGAGCTTCTTCCATGGCTTCACCCTTCGCCGCTAGCCACGCCGTAATCGTTCTATGGTTACCTTTCTTCACGTTATTTTTCCTTGGGTTGTATGTGTTTATCAGCGCTTCCTTGTAACTAACTTTCTCCGAGCAGCTCCGGAATTCCTGACTATTTATGGATGAACCTTTATCTGTTAACATGGCAATTAGAATTCGGTGGGCCGATACCAACTGTTTCAAGACGGCATGGGTAATGATGGTCACTCGTTGACACTTGATGCCTGTTGATTCACTCCAGCGCGTAAAGTGCTCCGTCATCAGCAAGATCTATTGGTTTCCCCGCCTGGTCAAGTGAAACGGTCGCATCAGGTCGATGGACCATAGTTCACCAACCTTCGATCCCGGAATCGATATCACTTGTTATTGTGCTCCTCGGAAGTAAGTTTACAAGCGCTGACTGGTTTCACGAGAGCACTATGTCTCGGCGTCTTTCTTCATGCCCGGCAAATAGGCGCGTTATTTCCACGGATCACGACTTGCGGAACAACCGTTGTGACAAGAAATCACCAGTCGTTGCTTTAAGTTCGTCGGCATAACAGGCACCAAAGTGTTGCTACTTCCTGGTATCACCCTTCGGCTCCCCGTTTTAATTAACTGTAGGTTTTTAGGCTTTCCACCAACAGGTACGAGCTGATTGTGCTGGCTCTTATTTAGGCCTGCTGAACCGGTTCCTCATGCGTTGATCATGTTGTGCAAGATCTTGTCACCACGCTGCACGTCGGCCAATTGTTTTGAATTCTGCTCCAACCGTGTACCATTAACAACGAAGGCCACAATCTGCAGGTCATATTGGTTCAACAAGCTTGGTAGAAATTCCGTTTGGTTCTCCTTTGGCTACTTGTGGATTTGTATACCTGCAGGCGCAGCGCACATCGCGCTAGCTTACCTCTGCGGTTCTCGGCAGACATAATGCAGTTGAATAGCTTGTGCTCCGTTTTGACGTAAAGTCGCTGGTCTAACAGATATGACCGCTATTTGTACAACGCAGAGAGGATTGCGCGACCTTCCTTCTCTATCGCTGAGTATTTGCACTGTGCCGGTATCAAATATTATGATAGCGTACTTAACCGTCCTAGGGCTTTGTTTCAAAACCGCGCTGGCTCCGAAGTCGCTGGTATCCGTGGCCACCTTGAATACATCTCTGTTTATGGGCACGTTCAAGTTTTGCTTCTGCCTTCCCATTTCCTGCAGAATTCAAACAAAACACCGTTGGGCATCGGCAGTGAAAGTGAAGTTCTTATCCTGTTTCGGCAGCTCATACCAGGGTGAGACCAAACGGTTTAATTGTTTGAGGAACTTACTGTAGTACCCAGCACTGCCCAGGAGGGCTTGGAGGGAGCGCCAGGTAGTAAGAACTGGGGTGCCATGTATTGTCAATATTTCCTCAGGCCGCGTATTTAGCCCAACTTTAATAAATATTTAAGTAATTGAGATTCAGCACAGCCAGCTTCCAAATCAGATAGTCGTCCCCATGCCCGGAAAAGCACTAGACTGCAGTTTCAGCCTGTTGGGCATCGTCAGTAGTGCGCATCCATCGGATCCCTCAGGATTCGAACCCATGACCACCAGCGGCTTGCACCGCCAGTCAGCAGCTTATGCCACTGGGCCACAGGGGAAAGCTTCGGGCCGTCATGATTTACAAGCTAACTGTGATATAGCGCGTCCTATTCTCCACTGCCATGTAAGTTACGAACGTTGCAGAGGACAGGGTTGGCCCCGAAAGACACGACGTCCACTAACAGTAGCTATGTATGACACAGCATTTAGAAGCTGTCAGGGCGGAGATATTTTGATGATGCACACTACTGACGATGCCCAACAGGCTGAAACTACAATCTAGTGCTTTTCCGGGCATGTGAACGACTATCTGATTTGGAAGCTGGCTATGATGAATCTCAATTATCAATATCAAAACCCCTACTCATGAGTACATCAAAATATTCAAATACGTACATATTTTATTAGCAAATTTATAGACACACCAAATCAGGCATGTCTAAACTTCTAGATAAATAGATTGATACAAGCCTTTCTAAGCTTGGGTATCCGTCCATTTATACGGGGTCCAGGCTACTGCTATGGTTCCAAAACTAATCCAACCTAACCGCTGTGCTCCCCTCCTGCTTATCTATACACCAGGATCACAACCTCATACACCGCCACCTTCTCCAAGGAACTAAATAAAGCACGATTTAAAAGACGGAGGGTAAGTGGTGCTCACGATACTCCAAAAGACAGCCTTTTAAATGGATATTGTTTTACACGGACAGTACACGCCGATTTTCCAAAGTATTCTTATTTGATCGCCGGATGCCATTATTTAGATCGCAGATCCATAACCGTGAATACTCTCGACCGTGGCAATCTATCAAAAATATCAGCAAATGATGGCACTGGAACGAAGCGACTTAAGGCGATCTCAATCAAACTCCGGAGGTCTAAAAGGAAATGGTACTTCCTATTCGTCCTTCACCAAGACCACTAAATAATTGTATGGACTGTACGCCTCCTTAATCCCAGCAGCGACCAGCATCTTCAGTAATTCACTCCTTAATTCAGCCACCAGATATGTTGGTGTCTTAGGGGGTTCGTGTAACCGGTACGACTAGCGTGTTACCGGGTTGGTATACTCTATATAATCGCAAAAGCTATACGGGCTGTCGTCATCTGTAAAATGAGGTGATACCTTGCGAGCCGTGACTGTAAGGTTGAGCACAGAAGTAGCGCAGCAAAGACCTGCAAACATATCGTATCTCCAAGGATAACGAGTGATAACGATCCGCATTCAGTAAAACTTTTTCACGTTTTAGGTCAGCCATAGCCTAACGTAACCCCAAGTAATCTGCCACCCATATAAGGCCACGATAAAGCAGAGCGTTTGCCTACCTCCCCGATGCCAACGGGGGGTTTGGCCGTACGACCTTGCCCACTGAAAAACGGCCAATAGCTCTCATGACCATGGAGCACGATTAAATCCTTATGCCGAGTGGCAACGCTGCACTTATTTCGATCAAACGAAAGTTTCAATGTTCCTCTACTTTCACCGCTGCTTAGATCGCCTTTACCTCAGCAACCTGCGTAAACCTTTAATGATCTGAGAAGAAATACAGGGTTGAAGGAGTTTATTTATACACGAGTAACAGAACGCTCCACCGGACATTGTCTTCCTCAGTGCACCAGTTTTTTGCAAAGGAAGCACCAGCACCTTGTTCGCTTAATCGAGCAATGAACATGAAGCGCATTGATGTCTGCTGCAAGCTGTTTCTTTATCCGTTTTTATATATTAAGCGGCTGCATGCCCGCCTGAGGATTTTTCTTCAGCCCATTACGTCTACGCCGCATAGCCTCTGAGTAACTTGCACCAAAATTTCCAGCCACTTACGCCGACCAGCGTTGGCAATCAGGATCCGATTCGCGTTTGGCTGTGGGAGACCGGCCATGAATGGAAGCACCAGCGACTGCCGTTTCACCGGCTCGTCCATACCCGGCAATGCTCGTTCTAACTAGCACCTGATGTGGCCTGTCAACACAAAGTGATTCGCCCTTACACCAAACCGTGCCGCCTTGAAGCGCGGCATCATCTCCTGGCAGTCAGCCGGTATGTCTACTCCAGAGACCAACGCATCGTTTGCGGCAGCCCATTCCAACTAGACGGGATTCTTCGCGCCACCTTCAGGAATGTCTTCACCCTGCACTTGCGGAGGCTCCGCAGGGCCACCAGCTTCAAGAGGCCGGGCTTGACTCCAACTGGCTTCATCACATTCCTGACGCTTTCATAGAAAGTCTTTACATCCCCTTCCTAAAACGGCCCCGGCCAGGTGCTCTTCATGATGCAAATTGGTTGGTCACGGAAACAACGTACGAACCAGCAATGCAAGCGGATTTATTTATTGAACAAACATAGCTAACACTACGTGCACTTTTCCGACAAACCAAACATCCACCCATCTTCCTCTGCCCGGTACGAGATCGAATGGCACTGGTAGCTTTTTGTGTATAGTAGTTGCGTGGTGTGCCTTGCTTATTGCGTCCATTTTTTGTAGGCATACGCACAAAGGTGTTCCATTCCCTTGGGGAAGACCGTTATGCCTGCTATTGTCTGGATGAGGTTTGGGATTCTCGCAGTACGCTACTAATACCAGGTGCAGTATTATATGGTCCTAGTCAACCTAAGTATTGTCGCATAACTGAGGCTATTTCAGACCATAATAATTCATTGTAATTCCTCATCCAGCATTGAAGCAAGGAATTAGGTTCTTATTAAGTAGAGATCGCCGGGTACAGCAAGCATTAGGCTAGCACTAAAGCAATTGGCACAGCAGTATGAGAGCTTAAAGTTACAAATATCTTCTTGCACTACGATTTTGTTACGAGTAGTCTGTAGGAGATTCAAGTTTTAGTAAAAGCAACTTTTTAAGTTGATGCATATAGTGCTGCGAATCCTGAGGTTCCCGAATGCAATATCTGTTGCTGAAGAACTATAAATGAAACAACGCTGTCAAAAGTATGGTTTTTATGCTAGAACCATAATTTCAACCGATTCTTCCAAGTGTTTAGACCACAATGACCGTATGAAACAACACGTCTTGTAGCACTACTGGAAGCAGCGCCTACGTATTCCATTAATTCTCACGAAGCAAAGCATTCATAAAATTGGCATGAGTGAACCCCGACGAGGAAAAACTTAAAATAAATGAACAAATCTGCAAACATGCGGAACATGCATGCCATGTTATAATTGGGAACGCTATCTAGAATGTGTGTTTCTTGCTCCGAACTCTAAAACTAGTCAAACAATGAAGGGGCGATTGATAACGAATTGTCCAAGAAAGAGAAGTTTACTATTTGAGGCGCAAAATCGTGTTTCTAGTGACAAAAGTACGAATCATATTTGCATGCATTTTCAATCGCTGTGAATTATTGTGACCCTTATTTGAGTCAGACCAACGTGATCAGAAGTTAGGCTAGCTTTCTGTTTAATACACCTGGGTACGCAACAAGTCTAGCCTTTTGATCTATTTTGCATAATGCAAGGTAACCGTAAGGGAACACTTTATGTCACAAAGGATATTATTCCTCCAATCTAGCTTAATCGAGGCAAACACGATAAGCACGACAGGTACTCAACCAAAATACACTAAAGCAGATCATTCGGAATTAAATAAATATGGGTATATTTCTAGACAAGCGCTAGATGCTGTTCCTGCGTGGGATCAGATCAAATTGTACAAAACGTCCATGCTCATGCATGGAGTAGAAATAACGTTAACAACTGCTTTTTCTCGTGTTTATCTTCCTGAACAGTAAAGCAGGGATGAATACAAACGTTTCGTAGGCCTCGACATTTTTGAAGGCAGTAGTTTGGGTCTCCGTAGCTTATGTACGAATTCTGCGCTTTTAACCGGCTACCGCTGCCAAACCTTGAGGTGCCTGATTCCATTAGTAAACTATCAATCTATTATGCCAATGGATTGTGTTATTTCCGATGGAAAATGCAACACTTGAGGAAATTTAATCCATTTTCTTTGGTCATATCACGGCATTTCGAGCATCCATTAATAGCGGGCTCATGGAAAGGAATAAGCAAGCCAAAATTAGATCGTAAAAGTGGATGGTGGAAACAAGGGAAACAACAGTAGCGGCTAACAATGTAGCCCTAGAAAAGTGCGACTGAAAGGCCGGCCCACTTAACTAGAAAATACACTAATATTGGAAAATGGAGCCAAAATATAGGCCAGAAACAGCATACCAAAACCGCAAACCTGGCGCAAATTTCAAATTGTAAATCTCCAAACAAGCGTAATCAACGCCGTTTTGGAGCCGAAATGTTAACTAAAACGGGACAACAATGGGCGGTCTAGGACAAACCCTAGCGTTGGTTGCGACAAAGGTAAAATAATTAAGCTAAGTGCAGTGGTTATGGAGATGTTTGCATTATTAGCGGTCGGCTGCGGATAGCGCCATTTTCGAGCCTCCGCTAAATTCACGTTCTGATTTGGAAGCAGGTACAGAAACAAGAAAGAAATACTACAAAAAACGGCTAGGTGTAATAAGTTCCGAAAATGGAGTAGTAACTGGTAATGTCAAAGATAACGTGTAATTCGCTGCAGTAGCGAAGTATGACGAAGTGGGCCGAAAAGCATACTTTCTCAGTAAACGTAGTAAAAGTTGGGAAAACAGACGGAAAGGTTTTAGGGAAATACTAGGTAGGCTGTAAGATTTATTATATAGGTAGAACAGCACAGGATATGGTGTAGCTAGCCCACAGCCAGAATGCGACCATGGGCGATTTTCAGAGTATATTGGGCCGCAGAATCAACTATGAATGTGGAATTCAACGTTTTTAATGCTCCGATGTGGATGCAAAAATTATACCAAAGCCGCATGAGCTGAGTCCATGTGGATAACACAACGGAACATAAAACTCATTTGCCCAGTCTAAACTAGGATAACGCAAGCATTTCCTACAGGAATATTAACAGTTTGACTCTTTGAGGCTATTTTATACGTCATTATGGTTGTATCACTGACACTAATGAGCCGGGGTGGTCTTCCAGTGATAATAAAAAACTAATGTGAGAAAATGCACAAAATGTGTCCAGGTGAGAAACACCTTGGGTTCCGCTTTGGTTAGACACGAATACCACTTCTTTTGGGGGTTGCGCCATCGCAAGCATGACAGATTAGTGAGCCACAGGTGCTAAAATACACAACTGTGCATTAAGTTGCTAGTTTAGAGCTCTATTTCTCTTTTAGCTGAGAGTCGGATGCAAGTGCCTGTGGTGTTGGACCAGAATAACGCAATCGTTCCCTGGAGAAACATCATCAGTTTCAGCACTTTGAGGTTATGTTATATATCTTAATGGATGTGCCACCAATTCTAATGGGCTAGAGATGTCTTCTATTGATAATAGAGAAATAGGTGTCCAAAAAATTAGCGAAATGTATTCAGGTGGGAAATACCACGAATGCCGCTTTGGTTAGGCATGATCACCTCATCTTATAGAGGTTGCAATTTCTCATTTGTGACGGATTATTGGGCCTCATGTGTTAAAGCACACCATTTCTGCATCGCGTTGCTATTTTGAGCTCTAACTCTCATGGTTGGGAGTCCGATGCAAGTGCAAGTGATATTCACCAGTGTAAGGTAATAGAAAACTGGGAGATCACAACAGCTAGTAACTTGGAGGTTTCCTGGTGGGAAGCTTCCACCTTGTCAGGCAAAATGAAAGAACAATAATATAACGCAAGCAGAGAAGATAACGGAAAACAAGTGGGAGCTGGTTGTTCACCCACTATTACGAATTACGTATGGTAGGCTTTGGAGCCAGGTAAAGGTTAAAATTACGTACGAACGGCCAAGGAACGAAGAAGTGGTGGTCAAAATATCTGAGTGTCTAGCTTTCCAGGTGACAGGGGCCTCACTGCCGCATGGTTAGCTTTTTGCCAGAGAAAGGGAATCCGGAAAAATTGTTGTGCAAGCATAAAGGATTGAAGAAAAGGATCTGGTTTTTCATAATGCCTCTCTACCAGCGTTTCCGATAGTGATAGACATACGTATAACTCAGATAAAACTAAATGTAGGGCCAAGAAAGCTTAAGTGGAGAGTAAATGCCTGAATATAGGTTATGGTGATATTGCCTTCGAGGTGGGTAGGTGTCCCTGTTATATAATCAGCGGTGTAAAGTAGCGAGTACTTAAACCTAGGGGATGGCATTGGTTATGGGCAACTAGTCTAGGTTACCGAAAGCTTCTTAAATTGAAATATGAAGGTTGGAGGAAATTAAAGCAAAATAAAAACCCGAGCTACACGCTACACCTTCCTTGCCTCATACAATTAGAGCGATGTTCAGCATAGTGTAAAGTTCCCCAAAGAACACTGTGTATTTAACAATAAAGTTAAGAGAACCAAAGTTAAACTACACTGTAGCCCTACCTTCTTAGTATGTCGGCGGGTGGCTGATATCACGCGCGCCGGGTTTACAAGCACAAAGTCACCGGTTCGAATCTGCGTAGTGTTAGGCGTCATCGCCTCATACGCAGCCCGCGGGGAGCGGGTGGAGATCGCTCGGCAGCGTAGCGCCGTCGCGGCGTATAGCTGACACAGTATTGTTTATTACTATCTTTCTAGCGCCTGGTGCTTGCCCTGAACTCTGTTCAGTGCTGTACCTTGCTGTGCTATAACCTAACTCTCTAAGCTGCTCTCGTGAGTCGTGTATTTAGGGGTGCTGGAGTTATCATACCAAGTTTGGCTGGGTTGGTTTCTTCGGTTATTAATTCTCTTTTTTCACTAGTGCTTCAACGCATGTGCTGTGACCACCGCTACAGTTCCGGTACTTAATCCTTCTGCTGGAGCACGTATGTGTTGCTACGTGCTCATTATAGCTGATCGGTCACAGCCCAAAAATGCAATTTATATAAAATAGCCAGTGCGGCGTTGTGAGAGTCAGTAGAGGTGGAAAATACTACCGGATCTACAGCAGCAAACTGAGACAACTGCAACCGGCTCGTAACCTTGGGTATCCAAACTCCGCCTTCTAACTTCAACGCGCTGGTTTGAGCCTACGTAAGGGACCAATAACCATGGCGGTGTTCTCATCCCACGAGTGAATTATTAGGGTCACGCAACAGCGTAACGTCTGCAGTAAGTACCGGCGCAGTGCTAACTGCATCAGCCTACCTACGACATACCCATTACACTGGTGAGTTGCATTACCTGATAGGGGTGTCAAACTCTTTTTATTCAACCAATGAAGAATATTTAGGCCGTAAGAGGACATCAGTGCCTAGTAGATGGGCTGCAACCCGTTTTAAATTAAAACGGTGCTAGCAGTTCGCGGGCGGGACGCCCTGCGCGTTGCTAAAACTACAGGGTATGCTCCCAGGCTGACATTATAATCAGCATTGCTTGCAGAGCTAACTATTAACAGTACTCTTTGTGTTACTAAATTACTAACTACTAATGGGTATTTGAAATTATCACAGTTAGCTTGTGGGTCCATTTAGACAGTGAGCAATGCCCAGCTTCGTAATCTGGCTAAACCGGCTGACGGAATCTGTTCAAGTACTCCATCCCTAGGCGTCCATGGCGTTAGCACTTGTATAATCCAATGACATCTGGTACTCACTTAAGGTGATGTCTATGGGTACTGCCAAGGAACTACTAAAACAGCAGGCCTTACCTAAATGTCGCGATGCTAGTGTGCCCTGAGTTGATGCAGTTACTTTGGGAAACCGACTGCGTTATCTCTTGTACACACAGTGTTGCATTGCACGAACCAGCAAAAACGAAGAGGTTCTGTGGTGATTCGACATGAACAATATTGTGCCATACATATATTACGGTGTTTTCGAAATTAGTGTATTTCCGAATTCATTAAATACAACTCCAAAATGCGTTGTGTATGTTACTAGGTTCGCGTTTTTGCTAGCTCCAGGTCGTCACTTTATTTATTTTGATTACGGTTAATTTATGGAATACCACAATTGGCATCAATGCAACTTAGATTTACTAAAGGTCCACGCTCGTCTTTGCAAAATCAACGATTAGCTTGAACGCTTTGATACTTGGTGATTCCTTAGGAACGATTTGAAAGATGCAAAGAAAACCGCCGAGTTTCTAACTGCCGTTGGTGGGATGCATATTCACTTTTGAAGAAACAGGTGGTCCAGGGTCTGCTAATTTCGCTGCCCCGTAATACACTAAAAGGCTGTCGCTAAAACACTTTCAACCAGCAAACTTCAAAGTAGGTGCACAGGTTTACGTGAAATTACAAAGAGGATTTTAGTGGCTTCATCCTGCAACTTCGGAAGCATGCCGCTCCATGCACTTTCGAAGACCGCTTGCTTATAAAACTTCCAGATCGGCTGGTCGCCAGGGTAAATCATGCTAGTCTGCAACCAAAATAAATACTTATTCCCGATCCAACTTTGCAAGCTGTCAGGACATTCTACGATCAAGTTCAAGATGAAAGCGAAAGTGTGCTAAGTACGTGCCATGTTATAAACTTCGGGCAGTAACGTATAACCTAGTAACCAGCGGCAGTTGCAATCTAAAATGCCTGCTACTCACAAGGATATATATAGGGAAATCAGTAAGTTTTGTAGAAACTTTGGACTAACTGTATCTGGTAGTTATGAACATTCTCGACCGACTTGCAAGCTCCGCCATTCCAAGAATTATAAGTGCTGCAAGCATCGTCATCAAGTTGTGTGTCAGAATACAAATACTTATTTAGTTTATGAAGCACTAGATGAGCAAAATCACTCAGTTGTGTTCCAGGCTGTTGCTCTTGCTGTGGGTTCTCCTGATCAATATTCTTAACGTACCAAACAATTTGTTGTTAATGGTGTATTACCATATTGCTTTATTATAGTTACCGGTAGTGTAGAGTATTCTAAGCGTACGTTCTGTCTAACCATCTACGCCCTAAAGTTTGAATAAGGCTAACTACTGGTCCTGCTAGAGGCATTAATTAACATTCAATTTCCATTCTTGGTCATTTTGAAGTATTACTTTCATGAAGGCAGTCTAACCCGGTCACATATACATTTGTTTTCATAGAATTTGGTTCACCCATCACAGGCCTGAGGAACACGAAGTTTTAAATATTTCGTCTTCAAACGGATCTGATGCACTTCAAGCGAACCTTCTGTTGCTTGTCACAAAAGCTAACATTGTCTTTGGTAGCATGCGTGTTGAATCTGTCACGATTGAGACTCAGAGTACTCCAATGTTCGTAAAGAGAATAATCATTCCACTCGGTCTTAGAGAGCTTGTGATGAACTCACTGGACAAAATAGCTGAAAAAGGCATAACTTCGCCGGTTTCTAATTCCGTTTGAGGTACACCAATCGTCACTCCACTCAAAGAAGATAGTCAGGCTTTCAGCATTTATGGCAACTACCGCACTACACTGAACCTCTGCCTATTACAAACGTGTTGCAGTGCTGTTGAGCCCGAAGATATTCTTTAAGAATTGATTAACTTCAAGTGTTTTTAAAGCCCGACCTAAAAACCGATTAATTGCAAATGTTTCTTGCTGAATAGCCTCGTGATCCCATCACTACTATTACGCCACTTAGGCTATTTCGCTACAATTTTTACCATTTGGGCCCAGTGTGTCACCATTGGTTTTCCGTGGTGCTATAAATTTAATGATCGTCGGCTTGACCGGTATTGCAGTATAACAGGGTTATGGCATTGTTCATGCACCTGCAAAATCCATTCACGACAAAAGGCTTGGTGCACTGCTGAAAATATTTCGTTTTTAGCGTAGAAGTTAACTAGTCAAAGCGCATATTTGGTACAAAAATGTTATTTTGTTTCGGCTATCTATTTGATGAAAGTAATGTTCGCCCAGATCCTGCTCGATTTTGCTGCTTTACAAAACATTCACGAAGAAGAATTTAGACAAACTTCGTTTGCTGACGAGAGCATGGCCGTATGGTTTAATTTTTATTCCTAGTTTTGCAGCACGGTACAAGCACGGTACAATCTAAGAACACCTATGATTTTTTCAGGTGCATGAGGATACACTGCCAAATTCACTTTAAGGCTTACCCATATAAGAGGTAGTAGGCTCCTTTTCGTCAAACTTATCCTGCAAACTAATTATAGATGTATTGTTAACTGGTACCAGGCAGTACTAGAACAAAGTAGTTATCCCAAGTTGTGTGTCTTACACCTCTCAGTCCAGCTAGAAAGGAATAAGCGCAAACCATAACAGAATCTCTTGTAGTTCTTTGGGCCACATCACGCATACACCAATATACGTTTGGCATGCATTTTGCTATTTTCACTGACAATGTAGCACTAAAGGTACTTTCGTCTATACAGTTCTTTGACTATAACTTCCGCAAGAATGGCACAGCTTTGGTACAGCACTTGACGTATAATGTTATGACATACAGCACCGTAGCGCTAAGTATATTCCCAACTTTGATTATTTTTCACGATTCGTTAATGCTGATGAGTCAGATTTCATTGTGCCTTGTGAGCTAACCTTTGCTGGTTAGCCGCACCATATGGTCGGTGATTTCAGGAAGTATTAGCAGGTTGTTTGGGCGTCATGAGGTAAATACTAGAATTTGCTTTGTAAAGCCCGCCTGCTGCTTAAAATGCCACACGATGAAATCTCAGTTACGCCTGATGGAATGCTGTATTCCTAAGATCGAAATTCCGTTCAACCTACACCTTGACCAGCTGTGTTGGAGGATTTGAGCTTTGGCCATTTGGTTGAAAAAATGGAGTCCTTGTCTAGGTTGACCTGTTGATAGCCAGAGCTGCATGCTGATAATTTCCGAAAAGCAAAAGAGTTGCCATTTGTTTGCACACAATCCATTCCCGGCCTCCTCAATGGACGCGTTGACACATTGTATATAATGCGCTGCAACGCGTAAATGCAGACTATTGTGGTATTTTTAGACACGATGCAATAACTAAAGGATATATTTTCCTGTTTGTTAGAAGTATACTTTGCCACATCGGTCGCCTGAAGCTTCATTAGCAGCGCCCTCCGCGAAACCTCTAGTCGAGAAGTAATACCAGCTGTTTTGATTAGAAAAAGTGGTAGCCATTTCAGTCCTAAAATCAAGTTGCGTGGCAGAACGGGGTTGGTTACTGCCTCCTCTTTAACGCTCCTGAACACCCACTAACCGATTGTGTTGCAGGTAATATTTGTTTGTTCTTAATAGCGAAATTACTTCTTGCAAAGCAGCGAAGATTATTGACCATGAGAGTGGAGTTGACAACTTGCTAATGCAGTACAGGAACGCCGCTCGTTCGACCACCAAAAGAAAGCCGGCAAAGTTGTTTAAGAGACGCTTGCGTAGGAAAAATATGTTAGCCTGGTATCAGCCTAATTCGCCTACCTTCGTGTTAAGCAGCACCCACCATCATGCGGACTACTCCCCGACCACTTAATTTCCCGTATGTGTAGCTTACTTAGCTTATCGGATAGGTCTGTGCAAGCTAGGCAATATGCTCTATTTGCATGTAAGTATCCTGTTAATAATGAAGTTGTTGATGAGTCCAAAGATCCGTTGTTTGAGACAATTCTAGAGAGGACTTGAACGGACGAACAAACTAACGAAATTTCACTGCAGCAATCGCGGAGTTCTGAAAGGATAAAGAACAAAGATCGGCGTCATTATAAACTCCCGAAACATCTTTTGAATTGCAGTAGATGTGTTGAATGTACAAAAATATATTTACGCTCCCTTTTTTACTGTGCTTTGACAATTATCCTAATTCTGAATTCACTACATGCGACCGCCACGTGCGCTTGCTGTGCGTTGTTACTTCAGCGTTGGTGCTGGCCATGAGTGTGAGCCTAATCCAATTCCATTAGCGTTAGTTTATAGATTTCCACAAGTTTTCAGCAAAGGTAAGTAGTGAGACCATCCTAGGGATCAAGGCGATAGCCAGATTCTAGGAAAACTCGGGAATGCAGTCGTTCGTGACGAATGCATGCAGCGCGCCTAGTGCACATGGTCTGCAATAGGAGGCCGATGCGCATAGCTACCACAATGGGTGCATTGTTACGCCAGTTGCTTCTTGTACACTGGTTGACTTCTTAACACTAACAATATATGGATAAGTGTGCAACTTGTTAGCAAACACCCGACCGGTCAAGTATGATAACATAATGTAAGTAGGTACACATTAGTGTATCTTTACAGCCAGGACGCTTAAGGGTTTATTTACGGCTTCAAATGAGATAGGTGAAGTTACACAAGTGGTTCAGTAACGCTGCAATCATCTATACGCCTTAATGTTTCGACCGTAAAATGTTAAAGTAATTTTTGTAACCCTGCATGAAATATGTAGTGTTATGATATCTTGGAATATGGTTGGAACCTACCCAGGAAGTCAGGGTTGCAGAAGGCTTGGTACTGTTGAAGAGAAGCAAGTTACAGTTAGGGACAATTACCAATAAGACCACCACGGTTACCGAGTATACAGAAGCAAAATGTTGCCGAACACAGCGTGTTGTATACAAGCTATAAAGAACTGAACATCAATTAGCAAAGCACGAAGCGATAAACAGCAAAACAAGTAGAAGGAAGTCGAACTATACGTGCCGTCGGCCAAACGAATGGACGACCTGCGGACACCGACAATCACAAAATCCAATGTCACCATTACCGAAAACGTTGCTGTTTCACGTTCGTTGCCCGGGGCTCTCACTGGATGGCTGATAAATGGAAGCCTTCAATTAATGTCAAGGGATGGGACGATGTGAAGAATAAGGCATCTGTAAGTAGAAAATGAGCTCGTGGTGTTCGCTGAGTGCTGTACGCTAGCCTACTTTTTATTTGGGTGTGGACAGAAGTGCAACATCCGTGAGCCTTCAGGGCGGGCCTGTCCTACCGAAAAGTACTGCTTAATCCAGAAGGAAGGTGGACTGGACAGCTTTTCCGTTGCGGCCCGACGATGCGCTCGATTGGTGTGCTTCTGCTAATGTCAGTCTGTTTGAAATTGTCGTAAAGTTGCTCAGAAACCGGCTGCATTAAATGGTCCCTGAGTTGTTGGGTTACGCTGCGTGGAAGGCAAACTAGTAGGTAGCGACACTTTGTTGAAGCAGCGGTGAACATATAGCCTGTGCATTCGGACTCCAACGAATCAAACTAATACTATGGATAGCTGCTAATAAACGGTCGGACAGGAAACGTGACCGCATTGGAAGCAGACCAGGAGGTTTAACGTGCGGTTAAGATATGCTAAAAAGAAGCTAAAAGATGAGAAACGGTATACCAAACAAAAAGCGACGAAGTTTGGTCTCCCAAAGTCGCTGAATACAAAAGGATTGCGATCAAGTTCGCAACCGGGGTCATAACTTATAACGCTGACCCAGTTACTGGTGGCGACAATTACCAATATGATCAATTACGGATGCCAGGTACACCGAAGTGAGATTTCGTCGAACCCACCACACATTGTACGAGCTATAAAGAACTAATACCCATTAACGAAGCGCGAACTAATAAACCGCTGAACGCACAAGAAACAGATTGAACAGCTGTGTTTCGTAGCCGTCTGGAGCTTCCCCGGTTTGCCTGGGTAAAATTCTAACTAAAATCCTATCGTTGTACACCCAGGCAACCGGTGTAGTTTGTTGAACTTATTGCTGAGTTCGGATACTTGCCTCTCTCATGGCCATTTTTGCTTGGCGCTCGTTTCGGTTGCAACTCGCGGCTGATCTGTGTGCTGTGTTTACTCCATTCCCCTAGCTAGAGCGTCCACGGTGTCGTTCTTTTATAGCTAGATAACAGGGAATCTTTTACTGTACCAATAAAAGTTTCCCTGCAACTCGATCTGTCTTCTCGCATCGCGCTCTGGTCTCCCGGTACAGGCGACCCTCTAAAGTTTGCAGTAAACCAAAGGAACGATCGGAAGATACAAACGAGCATAATATATATGGTCCTTAATTACTGAAAGCATTAATGTTACCTGTTCAGTACAATAGACTACCGGTGTAGCGAATAATATTTAGTAACCGATTGCCTGCCATAATTTCTGAAACCATCTGACATAGTATTTACGTGCAAAGGTACTTCACCCCCAAACATGCCAAAAAAGTTTGTTTGACGTAAACTTGCTACCCGGTATAATAAAGTTTGCCTACTGAACGGAAGTGGAGAGCACTGGATCTCATACCTACGCCTTCATTTCGGGCGATTCCAGATAGTTACGAGGCCAGAAAGGTGCACCCCTACATATAATAGTAATATGCACAAAGTAAGTAATAGGTCAGCATAAAGTTCGTCAAGCCATTACCGTTTGTTGATTTTGTTCTGTTTGTAGATGCGTGTTTGTTTCAAGTTTGCTCTATTAGCCACCAAATGCACAAATGCTTTTGCCGCTAGTACCTACTGAGCCGAACATATATAAGCTACCGTAGTAGCGCAGCATGACACACACTTTTAAGTGCAAGCTTTACCAATCGTTGCTTCCAGCTTCCCACGCACATGGATTTTTGTTTCCTCAATGATGTTTCTCTTAGTTCATGCATGAGCCCACCAGGAATCGGAACTGGATCTGCGGAAATATTAAGAAGGAATCGCGATAAAGTTTATTTGAAGGTCCAGTCGATGGTGTTGACAGTCAGTATAAGGAGAAAGTATAAAGGAGTCTGAAATGTAATAACCCAGTCGACGCTTATACCATTGTGACCTAAACCCATAGGGTTCGGCAATTTAGTGCGGAAAGAAGCTCATAGATGCCTGGCTATATTTAGCTGACGCACTAATAACGATTAACTGCTACATGCTGCCAACCTCCAATGTACAGAAACTTATGGCTACCGTGCTCTGTTGTGGCATCAAAGATCATGGGGCGAATAATAATGAAATTTTTATTTATTACCTTGGGGCATGTTACCACATAACTAGCTGCATTTTCTCTTGGTTGGAGACTGCTCGTAGCAACAGTCCGACTATGTTCTGTTTACTTATTTATTTATTTATACTTGTGTCAGTAACGATAAGGTCAAACCTTGTCGTCATAATATGTAAATTTATCGACCAAAGGTTGCTTTTTCGTGCTTGCATGATAACAAATTAAAGTTATAGCCAAACCCTTGTGTAAGGAAGCGTATGGACTTTAATGGACCGATGGCATCTGTACCCCATTAAGCTGCCATTAATATGAACAGCATTAGTTAGCAGGACTAAGGAAAATGAACAGCTGTTTGGACAGTAAAACAGTTCCGGTTCCGGAAGCATCATTTCTTTCCGTTTAAACTAATACCAGCACATTTAACAATCAGTCGTTCAAATATTATTGACATACTACTTAATATATGGCTAGAGAACAGAATATAATACTCCTGTCGTCTTGGAAGACTAATGTTTGTAGCGTATAAAATGGGGTGCATGTTACCTTAAAAAGGCGGTTGGTGCCTGGCGTGGTATTTAATTTGCGCTCTTCCGCACAACGAAGATAGAAGGTACTCAAGGCAATAAGTTTGAGAAAATGTACGTAAATAGTGGTCTAAGGTACCTCTTTAGCTTGTGGGTTGAGCTAGTAATGTCAGTACCTATAGCCGTCGGCTGAACCACAGCTAATATAAGGAAAGGCGCTTTAGGTGAGAAGGTGCGGTATAAATCACTAAGGTGTAGCGAACTATACCTGATAATAGCGGTGTCACATTACCCACCATTGAACTAATTGACGTGCTACAACCTTTAGTAACACAACCTTAAATGCCAGACTGCTTCTTTGCATTGTCAGGATATAGTTGTTTACTGTAACGTTCAAATGTCTCACGTGCACTGCGCAAATGCTATAACCCAGCGGAAACACGATCAAAGGCTGGGATAACAAAAGACTAGAAAAAGTTGCTGACAGCCAAATTGAAGCGTGTGTCAAGGCCTAGGCTAACACACGCGAAGAGATAGTGCTGCTGTGTTTCCTTAGGTTTGTGGGTTACAGTGACACAATACCGGATAAAATAAGCTAAAGTACGTAGCTGATTAAACGTACACTTATGTTACAGCATTGTCTGCGCAGGTTAGTCCATCAAAATAAACCAGTTATCACTTACTGGTATGCGCTTATCAACTAATATGACTGTGCTTTGACTATAACTCAGAATGATCTGCAACGCGGCCGCTTTAATTGCACCACACCGTCAGTTCACCGTCAAGGCTGAGATGTGACTGCAATGTGCCTCTATAGTTAGTCAAAATAACCAGCTAAAGCACAATGGATGCATGCGCTGTCAGTTACTTTATGCAAAACACAAGAGAAAATGGCTCACTTTAAGGACGATACGCTTCCTGGCATAACTTCTTCGAGTGTGGCGTGAAGATAATTAAACTTGACAGTAGTGGCGTTGAGCTCGACATGGCCAGAGACCAGTAAAAGGATGAGTAGGCGTAATAGTTACTAAACCTAAACTTGTCTTATGCTAGCGTAAGTTTGTAGCAATAGCTTACTGCACTATATGCAGGATGAGAATGGAAGTGCAGCCCAGAGTTAACCAACATTAAAATTAGGGTACATGAGCAATGATCAGGTGTGACACTTACTTTGATGGGTAAGTACCGTGATTAAGTAAAGAAAAAGGTTTTATTATTGGAAGGTTCGAGGCACTTCTCAAAAGGCATAGTTGTAGCCGTCTAATGTATCAGCCACAATGCATTTGATAAAAAATAATAAAATTTGCTGTATAAGTCACATAAAAAGTTAAAAATAATTATTTTGTGCGAACGCACCGTCGTTCTTCGGCTTTGGCTAGATAGAATGAGGATATATTGTGATCAATTTTGCACTCGGCTAGATAATGCCAACGTCACTGGCCGCCTGGAGCCAGCTATTGTGAGACATGAAAATGTTATAGGGTTACATACTTCAGCTATTTCGCAAAAGCTAGCGCATGGATACACGAAAATGGTGAAAATAATAGCTGGAAATTCGAAAATAGTATTGTGCATCCTTTAAATTGTTTGAGCCTCTTGCTAAGTTCGATAACCCCGAAATTGCTTGAGGTGGTCAGGATTAGGGTTACTTTGTGTAATACATTATTCATGGAACAGCGAGTATTTTGAAGCCATTACTTTAGGCAGCGGTAGAACCTTATGCAAAGGATTGGTTGCATGGTATTTGTAATTATTTAAATTTGGGCTTTGGTTAATGAAGTTTGAGAAAGTTGTTAGTGGAATTTCCGCCAAAATAGTTTTATTTTTCCGTGACGCTTGAGCTAGGATTATAGTCACTACTTGCTCGGCTGTCTGCATTGAGCTTGTGTCAGGGAGGTGGTGCGTGCCTGTTGGTTACCCTATGAGCAGCCGCATCTCCATTATTATAGTTGCGTTTTCATTTAGACGTATGTGCCGATGGTCAAAACGGCAATACAGGTAAGTCCACTTTGAATAAATTCATCCCATTCATTCAAGTGGGTATTCCTCAGGCCAATGCTGGGTCTGCAAAATGTTCCCGTTGGATGCTCACAGACCCCGAAGAAAGCAAAAAGAGCTAAGCTGGGTGAAAATCGCAGAGTAAACTGTAGAACCAATCACTGTGAAACTACTTATTGTTGGGTGCATTGTGAGCCTAAGAAATACTGCAGTACAGTGTAAAACTATTATATGCTGAAGTAGTTGGTTATATAATGCGACCAAAGTACACTTGCATAAATAAACATAAGTATGCGGTTCGTCAGGAGGGTTGTGCCAAGAGCCACCTGCGAACTAACCGATAACGTTTGTAGAGGCACCGATATGACAGAAGGAATATGAATAAACAGTTAAAACACGTTGGTCGACTAAACATTAAAAGAACAACAGGTACAGCAACTCTAAATATCTGAGTAACCGGACGCAGGTAAGCCCAACTGGCCTGTTAAAAGTTGGGAGGTACAGTTAGTATATAGATAAAGCATCAGAGCGGCTGCAGGTAAGCACAACATTATTGACCAAGCCGGAGCTTATAACGCTGATGCACTGCGACGCACAGAGAAGTGAGCACTTTTAACATGCTGACACGGATGTGCTAGTGCACACTGAGTGAGAAAAATGCATATAACGGATTCCGAAGTTGGTAGTTACAAAGGTACAGAGGCTGTGGCGTGTTACCTGAAATTAAGCAGCGAAATATATTAGACCAAAGCGCTACTACTCGCAGTGGTGGGTTGGGTTAGGAACGTGTAGCCTAGAACAGACTGAGTGAAAGAAGTTCTGTGATGGAGCAAGCAATCCGCATGATCATAGGTACAGAGCCCGTTGTGCTTACCTGATGATTAAGCCTCGGGATATAGAAGCTAAATCGCTACGGCGCGAGAGGCAACTTGTCCCATCGTGCTATATGGTGTGGCGCGAAACACACTGAGTGCTGAATAAGCCTGTGATGGAGCCGGTACGCAGCAAAGTTACAACGAGTATATGACGAGCAAGTGGTGATAAACCTCTGCGTATTTGGAGCTTAGGCGCTGCGGCGCGCTGAGAGTTTTGTCACTTAACGGCTCTGCAGACTCACGTCACTGCCCCCACGTCCTGCTGGAGTACTAGATGAATAATCCTGCACTATTTCTAGAACGTCCGGCTTGGCATTATGATTAAAAGTATGCTGCTCATATCTGTCAATATAGCAAACATTTTTACTACCTCTTGCTTCTAGCACCCTTCCCTTACACTGTTTTATCTCCACTTATGACTATCCATTTAGCTAGTATACCTTTATGACTATTCGTGTTCGATCACAAGGCTTGTCCATCTTCCAATGCTGTCCATCTGTAACTTGCTGTGTCCTTTAGCTGTCATTGGCACGACAGGCATTACAAGCATGGTAGTCTCCGCCGAAGCATTGATTATCCTTTACTGTACTGCTGCTACAAGTTCAGTTGTTTACCGTAGGTAATTAAGTCTGCTGCTGCACAAGAACCATTGCTAAAGGTAAGTTACTTAGCTGTTCTCCAGATCACTATTCATAATCTACAGATCATCTTTTGCACGTAACTACTTTCTCATATAGCTGGATACTCCCACTGATCACCTTTTCAACTTATAACCTTTCTTAGCTTCTGTTCATTGGTTACATTTTATACCCACCCAATGACTGCAGAGCTATAACTCGATGCAATTTTCCTTCAAGTTCTTCTGCCGCACGCTTAGCAGTCTCACTCCTACCTTACCTTGCTGAATGTTGCTGTTTTTGTCTGTTCCTTCTCGTTTTAATCTCACAGGTAGAACATTGCATCTAATGCCTGACACAACTTTAACCTAACCTGAACCCTGTGTTGCTTTCTGAGGATCTCAGGAGGAATTAAGTTTAAGCATCTTAAGTCTATTATCTTTGTTACTAGTCACAACTTACCTTCTTCTCCATGCTTTTGCCATTTACCTCGTGTTCCGATTGCATAACATTATGGACGATACTGATACCTCCCCTGTTAAAATGCGTACATACCGGATAATCACCCTCAAGCATACCGTGCCATTACCAACTGACCGCAACTCCTTTTGCATGCCTCCGCTCTCCACCCATTCTTTGCATTTGTTACTTTCCTTGGTACGCTGTTGTATGAATTGAATGCTACTTGCTATGCATCGTAATCCAGTTGGCTACAGCATCACATAAGCTAACACTGGTTTTCTTACAGCTACCATCAAGAGTCAATGTAGCTATTGTTCATCGTTACACTAGCGTATTTGTATATTTCCCATTTCCGTACCTTCTGCTGAACAACTTAAACGCGCTCATCTCTCTTTAAAGCCCGAATTCTACTGAACCTAATTCGTGCGCTGTGGTTGTAGCCTAAGCCACATCAGAGACGTGATGTAAGAAGGCACGTGTATGCCTCATATCCGAGACAAAATTCCTTAGTACCATAAAACTAGGTAACCCTGCATGCAAGCACTCATTTACTAGTGTTTATCGTTGCATTCCAATCTATGTATTTGCTTGGTTGTCTCTTGTGCGTTGCTTTCTTTCCCCGAAATTTCCACAGGCACGGCGGTTGGCCTATGGCGGTTCACCAACTGGCTCCGGCTGATCCATCCACAGCAGCCAGCTGGTTTAAAACAATTGGATTCTTCTCTGGAATCTCAACAGCGAACCAAAATTCCACGATCCCAAGCAGCTTACCAATGAACTCTTTTTCTAGCAAGTTGGAGAGATGCCGCTCGGACGAAGTCTAAACAAAATAGGTTAGCTCGCCCAGCAACCACATTGCCACAACTTATTGGAATTACGTCTTTACATGGATCCCTTGTGCCACTATGGACGACAGTTTCACCTTTCAAAATTACTTTGACATGGAAGACTTAGCTTCCTCGCACTGGCGTTCGAAAATCTGGATTCTATGCCCTACATTTCTGTCAGAATATTTCGGTCCAGCTAACCTGGAGCTTCATAGATGGCAAATCCTGGAGTAATGACGTGCCGTGAAAACATTTTCTCTTGACAATAAATTACCTGTAGAGGATCCGTGTTCCCCTTCTGTAGAAAATATGTGCTTCTACGTAGCCTGAACGCAGGGTCGCGCCAGTGGCACTCTGGTAATTCTACACGGTCTACAAAGAATTAATGAGAACCTACTGTGCATCTTACACTTGAATGAGCAACCGCGTATTTGCCTGAGATGGGGCAAATTTAGTCATAAACATTAACTGCACTCACCACCTGACACGTCCAGTGTGGATTCACGGGCATGAAGTCTTTACGCCCAGGCCAGTATAACACAAAGAGGAAATCTAAGTTCGTTATTTCGAAATTGTTACTCGCCTGCAAATTCATTCACCCAACCATCCTAGACATCACATTTCATAACGGGTTTCAACGACTAATGGCAAACTTTGACTAAGAAGTTCACTTATCAAACGCAGACAATCTGCTGCCCGTATGACAGTGAAAAATAAAATATGAAATCGCTTGGTAGGACTTATTGCCAGTTATACACTACCATTGAAACGGATCGATGGTCATGTATTTGGACGTGGTGGGTTTTCACCTGGCAAGCGTTTTCCATATAAAATGCAACAAATATCCGTTTATCAACACTGCGACATGGCGGAGGTGATATGCTACGGAATAAAGCCACTGCGCACAAACGCACTGGCTAAGTAAGCAAAGCGACTTTTCAGATCATTTTGATTTATTTTGGTTACGTACACAAAAAGACGCCCCTATTCCTGCATTCCTTCTCCACTCCATTTTTTTGCATTTACGCACTTTTAATCCCTAACCATTGCCACCTCATTAAAGAGTCGTTTCTGACCAGTTCATTCGCCATTTTGGTAACTTCCGTATATTGTACGAACAGCGCATTTCATGCAACTCAAAGTGCTTGTTGCGAAAATATGACTTGTGAAGTCTTGATTATTCCAGATTTGGTGTGGCTCGATGCATTCATGGTTAAGTGCTTTAGTTTTTTATTTTGTTAGATTGCTAGAAGCTGAGGTCTGGAAACAACTATAAGTGAAAAAGCCTGTGATAGAGCCGGGAGGCAGTATTTTGAAAAATACGTTGCCTATGTGGCGGGTACCTAGAAACAAATCATCAGAGTATATGAAGCTAAGTAAATCCGCCTGTTTGTAGTTGTACGCCGGTGCAAAATTTGTCTTTACTGTACAACAGCTTACATGCTCCACTATGTTACGGGGCCTGAAGTAAGAAGTAAATATTCCACGACAAACTCAAAGTGCCGACGCTCTGTCCACAAATAACATATACACTTTAATCAACACGTTCTTGGTTGAAGTTCTGTTGACCATGTGCTCACCTCACTCTAATGGCTGACAAATATTCATACGGAACGTATGACGTTCAGTAACTTAAATAAGCGATGGTTGTAGCTCTTAACTGGCTACTGCCCAAGTGAACTAAACACCCATTTCAGGCCCAACACCGTGAGCAACATTACACAGTCGGGCCTTCCCTGTACGGCAAGCACTGCGCAACATCCTGACGCAATAATTAATAGCGCGCGAAATAATGGCTACGGGGTACAAAACTACCACACCCACAATAAACCAGAATTCGTCTTCTAATACAGCGTCTAGTTGCCTCGTTTTCAAAAGTGTGGCCTAGATACAAGCCTGGAGTGGTCGAAACCTGCTTTTAAAAATTTTAGTATTTATGTGAATGTCCGCAGATTGCTCTTATAACCCAGTTCATTGAGCCGCATAATATTATAACTCAAGCTTATTCTGCTGGACTTCTAGGACAAGTTCCAAAATTGCCGGTCGTAAATGTATCATAGTAGGATGACCCGCTCCCTCCAAAATAAGAACTGACACCATTCAAAAAGGATACCAGCTTGAGCTTTTCGCAAATGCTTAAATTCTGTTATATTTTCTGGCAGTTAGTCACGCTGGAGACCGTCACGCTACAAATGCACAAATGCATAGAGAGTTTCAACAGTTTCGCTACATTGAAAGGCAGCAGCTACTACTAGCTTCAACAACAAAGGTCTTCTAGCTACTGCATCTTAGAAGTAGCAGCTAAACAAGCGATGAATCTTGCTTAGTATTGCAAGACGTTTCTTCCATACTCACGAGCAACACACGTAAGGCTCCCTAGTTAAATGTTGGGATATGGTAAGTGTCGTTCATTAGTTTCAGCACAACTTTACCTAAGTTGAACTAGTGTGGTATATCTTCATCAGGTCCTCATATAAGCTTTATGTATTACCTGGACCCAGGAAGCGTTGCATAATTGAGCTCGGAACCTACAAAAAGTAGGGTGTGCTTGGTAGCTACGGAAATTGCTAGAATGCAATCGCCCGGCTTTCATCGAGAGGCGTTTATGTATATGCGACATCTCACCCTGCCAGCTGTCTCGCCGACGCCGCTTTATCTTTGCACGATAGCAAATTGTTTGTTAAAGTATGTTGTTTACAGTAGGCGTAGGCGCCTTGACCCAGAAGGGATGCTTAGGACAGCAAGTTTCTCAGGTACTTACCCCTTCTGGCCCCTTCATATTCTTTATTTCCGAGGTCATCCTGATTGTATGGCAGCAAAGCTGATGTACTGCTGTTGTTGATAATGATGATGACCATGCCACACAGCCCCAGATGGCGTATTCCATAAAAGGCAGTACCTCTCAGAGAAGCATCTGTGTCTTGTCGCAAACTGTCCAGCGCTGAACCCTGTCGTGGAAACCGGAGTGTCATAAAGCCATATGTGAAGCGCACTCTGAGCAGCAGCGAAGCAGAAATGCTGCGGTGGCTACTGACAGTGTCTTCAGCAAACTTGAATGGCGAGTAGAAGTTACGGAGCAGGTAATATCCGGGCCACGCGCATGTGTAACACAGCGGCACTGTCAGCAGATGGTGCAAAATGTGGTTAGTACATATGGCCGCGTTATACACATACGTGATTTATAAACTATGGCGTTGTACTACATATATTTTGCAAAACCCATTATTATGTTTTGCTTTAACGCCAGGTGGAATGGTAGAACATTCCGTGCTTCGCTTGCAACATGCCGCTTCCGCATAGGGAACAAGGCGTTGCGCTCAATGAAAATGCGTTGCACTTAGTTCTATGGTGCACCAGTTGCTGCTTCAGTATCATGAAAAGTGATGTGAGAGATAAAGGACAGTGCACATAACAAGACAATATGTGAGTTTACTCCGCGTTACCGATGGTTCGTAGCTGTCGTTGTTGTTCGTGTTTGTATAGCCGAGGGATAAGCAATAGGGCACAATGACAATCCACCTCGCCCAATAATGTATACGGGCTTGGTTGCCGGGAGCATGAGGTGATCGTCCGTCGAGCGACGGAAAGCGGCGCGTTGCGAATTGCAAAACACAGCTCACGTTTGATAAAGGCAGTAAGGCTTGAGACGATCTGTATAATATGGTACTGTTTCCCAGCGTATGAATAAAAGCACTGCGCATGTGATACATTAGTTTTGTCACTTTCATACAGGCGAAGCGCTGAGTTACGTTGCCGATCGTCAGCGTGCACTAGACACATGGCAGCACGGCGTCCGATAAAGTTGTACCAGGTCGGAACAAAACAAGAGTTAGTAAACGGCCAGGGCGGCCATGCCTAAGTAGCATGTTCGATTTGGTTTGTGCGTACGCGTTCTGCACCCGGGAGAACAGATATGCACCTTAACGGTTGACAGTCCTTTGCAAGCGACCAACGTACTGGTTGCCTTTCTTGCAATCAGACCCGTCTCTCAGGAAAAACAAGGCGTGGTAAAAGCGAGAATCTAACTTTCCTATTCTCCGAATATATAAAAAGCTAAGCTTACCACGGTTTTCTACAGATCCGATTGGGTGCTACTTTTATTGGAAACATTCTTAACCACACAGCCACGGCTGTTACTGCGTGAAAAGTTCGTTGTAAGCATATATCCCGATATGCCTAAGCCATTTGAGCTAGCCACACACTATATGTTACGAAAGTTGTTACATTTTTGTAGTTGGTTGTAACTACCGACCTCTCTGACCAACAAGCAATGAAATCTAGAAGCTATTCGATGCTACCTACACTGTTTCTAGCTATACCTACAAGTCCAAACGTAGGTGAAAAGGGTTCAACTCCCAACTAGTCAAATGGCTACCGCCTAGAAGTACGGTATAAATTAGACCAGACGAAACGGTGTACTCTATTCCCCTGGACCGCCGCATCACACATGTCAGTGGGCCTACCGGAAATGACAATACGCTAGAATTCGTATTCACCGGGAGCATACCTGCCGCTTGTGCAATCATAGACAGTTTAATGCCGGCTGCGACCGCAACACATAGCTTGGTATTGTGACCATTGTAGGAAGTAAACCATACAAGTACAAATGTGCAACCCACTCACAGCAGGCACCCAAGTGTCTGGAATATATCTAAGCAAATTTTTTTCACTATGCATTGACCGCTGGTGAACTTTTCGACAATGGTGTTGCTTGTTCTGTTGTATTGTCACCTGTGGTATGGAGCAGCACCTATCGGCATTGCAGCAAACATACACAACTGAACAAGGCCGAAAGCAAACCGAAAAAACGCAGGGTATTTAATCACAGGGAAACCATTTTCGCTACGCTACCATATATGCATTAAGCCATAATAAAGCCATAATTGTTGAAACAGTTCACCTAAGTCCTAGACAAAACTGAAGCGAGTAAAATCCTGAAAATTAGAGGCTTTGACGTGGCTATTTAAGACCAAAAACCTCAAACAGCATCAAGCGATAGTAACAGCCTTTGCACGAAAGCTCATCATCGATCGACATAGCTAGTATATGCGTGTCACGCCGTTCTAACAGACTAATCCTTTGGCTTTGACAACAACATAACCCGGCCCCACTCCCTAGAAAAACGTGCAGGCTGCATCGCAACGTGTCAGTAACGTGTACAGTAGTGCAGAACGTCATCACCTCTATAAATCCTCTGGGCCTATTTCGGCCCAGATGGTACGCCTTCAGCCCGAATGGGTTTCGGCAAGTAAAGTAATTCTATCTTTTAGCAAAACATTACTCTAGCGCTAAACAGCTGCTCCTACAGACCTTAGTGGAATCACATTTCACCCTTAATAAATAAATAACAGGTTTATCCTCGACTAAGCGATGCAGTGCCGCATAGGCTTGATCGTGTTAACAGTACAAAATGTGCTCACTTAATGTACAATATACAATGGAATTGTCGCCTAGATCCACATACGAATTTACGTCAGTTTGATTCTGCGTGTTTAGCTGTGTTTATGAAATTTGTAAAGACTGACTTGAACGCTTGAACGTGCCACAAGTGTTAAAGGACTGCTTAACGCCTGTGAACTTGAAGCGGTTGTCCTGGTAAGCAAAGAATGACTTTAGTTAATTACGAGTAATAACAGCCATGTCAGTGTTGTTAAACGGATATTTGTGGCTTTTTGTAAGGAAAAGGCATGCCAGGTGAAAACTCACCACGTCTTAGAACACTGCCGCGGACATATATGCTGGAACGGGGTAAAATCGAACCACACAGCTGGCATCGAGAGGAGGTTGTTTGGCTAGCTAGCGGCGAAACAACTTTGAGGACATACCCGCGTCCATCGCAATGAGGCTGGACCTTACCATGGTGCGATGGTTTGCGTGCCTCAGCGATCCAATGAGCTATGCTGGGTGATGCATTCTTTTGCACCTTCAGAGCCACCCATACCAGGTTTGTCAATGGTTAGAGGCCAGACAAACTCAGCCTCCTAGTCCTCCAGGTTTGGGTACTGGATTGAGGGCGGCACCTTATTTCATAAAATGGGCTCTCTGTAGTCCAGTGACGAACCCTGCTGCCTTGCGGTAAGGTTTTTGAACCAAAGGCTTTGTTTGAGAACCCTAATCGTTCTCCTGGCTTGGCCTGGGCAACCTGACGGTATTCTGCCTGCGCCATACAATGAACCCTTCATTAATCAAATTCTTGATGCTCTGATCGTTGCAGAGGATAATAAACGGCACCATATCTACTGCATCGAGCAGGGTGGATAGGGGTGCGGATGCTACTGCTCAGGCCTTCCCGTCCTCTTATTCCTTTCTTGTGCTTCTGCATCCTTATCATCCCGCTCCAGTGTTACTTGTATCCCCCATTTTCAATCCCCTATTCTTTGCTCTCCCTCAACTTGTCTTCTAGTTTCAAATTATACACAGTCGCAGAACGTCGCTCCAATCTAATCGATAAGTCCATGTTCAACCAAGCAAAGCGTCAGTTCTTGCTTTGCCCTTTGGAGTACTCGCTTCTCTCCAAGGCTGGCATGCCTCAACGTGCCCACTTTGCTACAGATTGACCAACAGACAGCACTTGCCGGTGCTCTGCTAAACCAAGAGAGCGATATTCTCGGTTTAGCAGAAACCCGCCTGCAAGCTTCAAACTCCGTGGTTACCCTGCGATACGCCAATTGCGACACCGGCGGCACGTTCTCAATGCGCCTGTCTGGCCAGAATGCAGCTACAAATGCTGATCAAGCTGGCGTCGGCATGCTTTGCGTTCCCGTGGTGAAGCTGCCCTGATGGATTGGACCTTAGTAAACAATAGGATGGGTGCCATTAGATTACTTGCTTCTTTCCGTGCTACGACGTCGCGCGGGGACAAACGGTGCCCGTTTGTCAGTGCAACCTACGCCCCTACAAACTGTAGTACTGATTCGGTAAAAGATGCTTTCTATCAGCAACTTCACGTGCTCCTTCGTTCCAGAAGAAGCACGGATACTGTGGTGTTGGCTTGCGATCTAAGCGCTTAAGTCGAAAATTGTCCTTTGCTGAGCTTTATTTGGGCGGACAGCATGTTATAGGCTTCCGTAAAGCTAACGGTGGACGATTGCTACAAATGCGTGAAGATGCTCGCCCCTTTTTCGTGAACACTAACTTTCGACAAAAAACCGCAGAAGCCTGACTTAGCGGCCACCAGCCTCGGGTCAGCCATGGGCGCAAATCGGGCATATCGCGTTCAGTTACCGCTGGAGAGGCTGTGTCCAAAACTGTCGCTCAACTTGGAGCAAGAGCGTGGACTCTGACCAAGCACTTGTCTACGCCGACTTTTGGGTGCTTTTCGGTGGACGTCCGCAAAGTCGTTGTGAACGCACTGACACCAGCCAGCTGGCGCAGCCAGATGTTCTGAATGTGTATCAAAGTGCGCTGACATCTGGGCTGAGTATGCCCCCACTAAACACTGTCGAAGATCGCTGATCGCATATTCGACAAACATTAATGTTAACAGGCAGGTCTTCATGTAGCAAAGCAAATTGCCAAACTTGATTTTGGGTCTCTACGCTGTCGCTGGAACTTATGTATGCCCGCCGACGTCTTCCGGATGAAAGCGAATACAATGAGACTCGCAAGAACCTCAGGGAAGAACTACGTGATAGCCTGAAGAAAGACCGCGAAACCTTGTGGTCTTATCGTGACTCTTAAATATAAACAGCCGCTTCTGTTTGCAATCATGGTAAGGTATTCCGTCTGATACGGGAAACAAGAAGCAGGAGACCTGGGGTCAGCAAGACCACAGGCGACGAAAGTGGGCTGTCGATCCACAATTTGTAAACACGCTTGGATCTTTGGGCTGAACACTGAAAGCAATTTAACCAACCTGAGTTATCGGCTTCTTTTTCGGGCATTAAGCGCCCTTCGCCCTGGGCCGTCTTCTTGGCTCCGCCATTGGGCGCAGAAGTCCACCGTGAGCTCAGGCCGTTAAAATTGCATAAGGCCGCAGGGGCAGATAGCATTCCCCCAGCCCTCTTCAAATTCGAAGCCCTGCTCTAATAGAGAATTTACACCAGTTGCTAGTGAAACTTTGGGAGCAGAAGACTGTCCCAAAGACTGGAACCGCTCCATCGTTGTCCCAAGTTTTAAGGGAAACTCCCGTTTAGAATACGGCAATCCTAGAGGGCTCAGTCTGATTTAGCTTGCCTCTAAACTGCTTGCCGCTGTCATTCTCCACAGACTGGTTGACAATAGTGAAAACCAGATTCGTGAAGAGCGGGGTTGCATGAACCACATCTACACCTTGCGTTATTCGTTGGAGCACCCCCAGTTTTATTGGAGACCCACCGTTGGAGTGGTTCTTGACGTAAAAAGTACCTTCGACTCAGTCGATCGACGTGCACTATGGGACTGTCTGCTGAGGAAAGAGGTGCCTGATAACTAGATAAACATTATCAAACGCTGTACGCGCATAATTTTGGCGGAGTGAGGTTTTATGGCATACTTTCGCCACCCTTCAGTAGCACCAGCGGTCAGAGATATGGTTGCCCGCTGTCAACTTTTCTATTTAATTGTACAGTTGACGAAGTCATGGAAACAACTTTGACTGGACACGACCTAGACGGTGTGGCGCTACTTCCTGGTGAGCGACTTCCTGACTTAGAGTATCCTGACGATATGCCCCAGTCTGTGACAGCTCCTAAATATGCCAAGCAGCGCTGGACCAATTAGCACTGACTGTCAATCGTTTCGACTATGCATTGCTCCACCTAAATGCAAAGTGATTCCCCAAGATTGGCAAGGACGCAACCCTACGCTGACGCTTTGTTTTGACCTGCTAAAAGTCGTTCAGGAATTCAACTACCTGAGCAGCCGTATTAGCGTCCGTGGGAATGAAGATGAGGCTACGAACCGTATAGCAAAAGCTAAGGTGCCATGCTAACCTCCGCCACCTGTGGCGCAGACGCGGCATTACTCTCGCCCTGAAGGGCAGAGTTTATAAAGCGATCGTTCGTTCAACCCTCCTATATGGTTGTGAAACCTTGCTTATCAGGTTGCCAGACACAAATGGGCTCGTCATGTTCACTCCTCGCTGCCGGCGCAACAAAGCTCATGTCTGATGTGAGTGCCGCGGGAGCAATGCGCGTGTTCGGCGTCGCGTATTTGGTGCAAAAAGAGCGAGTGAGGTGCTCAGAACCATTACATCACGCACCAGGCGCCGATGGTTGGGCCACGTGTTGCGAATGCCAGCACACCGACTTCCGCAACATGCATTATTTGCAAATTGTGGGTGCGGTTGGAAGAGGAGAAGGGAGGCCAAGCGATGACTTGGTTGAGAGAAATGAACACCCTCACCTGAAAGTTGGCATCGGTTGTTGCATCCCGACTGCCAGGCCGGTGTTCTAAAGACGGTGAACACGTTTGTTTGGACACGCTTGCTGATACGGTTTTGAGCCGGCCCCAATGGCGTTTGAGTTGTGAGTTCCTTTAATCACTCCTCTTGCTTAGCATCCCCTCCAGTCACGATCTTACTTGCTGGTCCTAATATAACCTTCCTTGAGGCACGACAGCCAGCTGTTAGCTCTCTGGAACGATGTCCACCCGATATTGGGGACTCAGACGGCGTGCCACGTTTCTTTTCCTTTTATGGGCTTTCGTATCGCGGCACAGTAGGTGAGATGTTTTCCACCTGCAGCTAACGTGCATAATGAATGAAGGAATGCCATACACGCGAAGCTTACCTCGCCACGGAATCAACACAAAACAATACAATCGTCAGCACTTTGCATGGTTGACAAGTTAAAGGAATCCAAACATCTAATTCTTTTTCCTCTTGGAATGTTGCTCTACCTATCTCGCTCCCGCATTCGGTCTCAACCTAGTTGTCCTCAGTTTCACCTAAGATGACTCTCGCATTCTGGCTTCTGCCATCATCATCGGTTTACCTGTTTCTCTAAAACCATCGCATCATTCGCTTAACTTTTGTTAAAACGCTTTGTTATATTGGTCTTTTGACCCTGCACGTGCAGAACCTTCTTCCCACGTAGTAGCTGTAGTCTGAGTCACACCAGTGACGTAATGTATAGAACGCGCTTGCAAATTATGTATACTAAACAAAATTACATAAGTTTGAAGGTATCATAGGCACCGGTGAGCGCCACCAGTCTGTGTTAGTGCTTCTTGATTCGTTGCTGTCTCTGTTTGGCCACCTCTTGTCCGTTGCCCGTTTTTCCCGAGATTCCCACAGGTACACTCGCCAAAACAAGAAGGTTTATCCACTTGGACTGACCGACCCATCCTCAAAACGCTTGGTCCTTTCTCCAGGAAATGAAAAACCAACACACTGGTCCAAATGGAGCTCATTCCGCCATTCCGGAGGCGCTACCTTCACGGGGTCTAAACAAATGGGTTTAGCTTGCCTCTTACTCAGAGAACAATTTACTCACCTGGAATAATATATGCACATGGATCCCCCGTTCCACAACCGAAGACAAACGGCTCTGGCGTGATTACCTTCACTGCCTCAAACATTCCTATTCGCCAGTCACCTGGAGCTATTCTGATGTCATTTCACGGACAGCGTTGCGCACGTATACGTGGCTATTCCGATGGTCTTCCATGGAATTTTCACTTGGCTATGGAAACAGGTACACTTACTTACGTTTGCAGGAATCCCAAATCTAATTTGCGGAGAATGGCGTTTTTACCTATTAAGGACATATTCAGCCACAAGAAACAACTTCACTCACCGACCCCATGACAAGTCCAGCGTGGATAGCTGGGCACGGTTTGCGAGCCGAGCAAGAATATAATCGAAGAGCCGGCCTCTATTAACAATGTGTTTACTCACCTGCATCATTATCATTCGACTCTTCAAATCTTGCATCATTGACCGGCCCCAACGACGGCTGCCGTATCAGTACTAAGCCATTCGGCCAACCAACGAAGAATTTTGGCTGTTAACCGACTGCGAATAATAGAATGCAAAATCGGTCTATACGATGCATAACCGACTTGCACTACTGTTCAACGAAAGCTACGGCATTGTTCCAGGACGTGGTGGGTTTTCGCCTGGCAAGCGTTCTCCCTATAAAAAGCCACAAATGTCCGCTTAACAACACTGCAACGTGGCGGATGTGACCCGCCACAAAATAAAGTCACAGCTAAGCATTTCACACAGACGCAGTCCTCAGCCTTCTACATCGAACCTGTGCAACTAATTCTGCTATAAAGAATGCTTCGTTGGAGCACAGATCATCCCTATCTCGTAATGGTTATTGGTTGCAACAAAACCTTGTTTAGGCTCCTGTGCTCACGGATCACTACCTGGCTAAAATTAACCCCAACTTGTGTTTTGACGGAGTTTTGCGCGCCACAGCGCCATAATGTCCCTGGGTCTGACTATTACCTGACAGTATGCTTACTCATACGGACAACATCTTTTCTTTTATACCTTTCATTAAAACGAAATGTTTTAACATTCCACAGAAGCTATGCTTGTATGCATATTTGATCACGCCTTTACAGGTAAGTCTCGTTTTACCGAGAATATACTATTTATTTATTTATTTATTTAATCGAATCAATACAAGTCATCTAAGTCGTCCGACTGCAGCTGCTCCAATCAGTCGCTTTTGCCTCCAAGGAAGACAACCGCATTTACATAAGGAAAATGCTTGGAGAAACATGACTGGGGATAACCATGAGAACAATAGGTCAGATGCAACATTGCCACTGCCATATCACCGGTAGGCAGCTTTCCAGGACGAAATGGGTTTTCTCCTAGCAAGCGTTCTTCTTACAAATAGCCACAAAGGTCTGTTTTACAACACAGCGACGCGGCGGATGTGACTTGCTGCTCAATGAATTCATTGCCCCAACTACGCATTAACAACTTCACTGATACCACAGTTCACAAAATCTATATATAAATGTGCTCTCCTACGGCTACGACTGCGTACTTAATTAGTGACATCATTAAAATATTTTTGCACCTTTTCCTGCATACTTCACCCACCTGACCCGCACTGTTCACTCAACGACATCGGACTGGTTCCACAACAACCTACTCCACTGCAATACTTCTCTACATCTAGCCTTCTGTCAGGATAGGCCACATTCAATCTTTAAGACCTGTCAGCCTACACTACTGACTGCGTCTGTACTACTTCCGCTCTTGGTGCTGCCACTCATGCTATCATGTACTTTGCGCTATACTGATCATGCTTAAAAGGTCTGCCTCGCTTTGTCGAGAAGAATGTATTTCTTCGGTTAGCTAAGGCCGAAACACAACACGAACTCGCAAAACGTAACAGCAAGCCAGTACTCTAAAACCCATAACAATGCCGCCTATAGAGTCCTGAAATGTGCAGTCAGGAGCGATGTTTTTCACATTCTGCCGCGACTTAACATGATTAAGCAATCACAGTATGGATTTCTGTTAAGCCGCTACTACTATACTTGCTGGGTACAATACTTTGAGCAGGTTACAGTCATAATGTTTATAGGAATGGCGGTAGTCATAATCCTACCGGCCTTGCAAAACGCCTCTGCTCGCGGGCCACACCTTCTCCTGCTAGCTGTGCTGCAAAATATAAATAAATGAATAAATAAATAGTATATTCTCGAATTTGTTGAGACACACAAAACCAGGCATGATCAACATTTACGTGCAATTATGTTTCGCAACTAACACGTTGCAATGTATGTAATCGGCAGTAAGTCGGAAGTTGTACAGGCTTTGAAAATTGTAAAATTAATCGTGAGGAATAAAGTCGTTAATGCATGACGACACGTTGGATTCTAGCGTGCGTAGTGTAAACAGTCTGGGCATTACATGTGTAGTGAAAACGACACATGTAGGCATGGAATATCTTACACTTGAACGCGTCAGGAAAATATTAAATTATGATTCTAATTGACTTGCCAGTATGTAGTTGTGGGCGGTGACTTTATTCAGTGGCGAGTCACATCCGCCACGTCGCAGTGTTGTTAAGCGGACATTTGTGGCTTTCTATAGGAAGAACGCTTGCCAGGCGAAAACCCACCGCATCCTGGAACACTGTCAGAAATCCGTTTGTACACTAATGTAAAACTGCCAGAGCAGCTTGCCGACTGATTTCACCCTCGGTTATCCACAGTCAATTGACTTCCAATTTCCTCTGTTAGCTGATCAGGTATCTTTGGTCGGGGCGGCCATAATGGCTGAGGTCCATGGAGAGTGAGACCTTTACGAAGAGTCATCTTTGTGAGTGCCCAGGTGAGCAAAACGTCAGTTGCATGCGTCTGGATATTTCAGGTTTATGTATACTTGTCAGGAGTGTGAAGGTCTTGTGTCCAGCTATCATTACTGGACAACGGTCGTGGTAGTGAGTGCATTTGTATCCATTTATTGTACAGTCATGTTCATTGTAGGTCCTTGTGGGTTATGTTCTGTCTCGGGCAAAAGCTTTTTCTCGGTCCAATCTTAGATCCCCAAGAAGTTCCGGACCTCGGAGAAAATGGAAGTTGAGAGACAAACAAAACCGCAATAAACAGGCGTGGGAACAAACGTTGTGTAAGTCCTATGTTATAACATTTAGTGGAAACAAATGATGTACAATATGCAACAATGATTGTGCTAAAGGTTTCTTTTGAATGTTCTACGAAAGCAATGGCCGTATAGGTTGGTTGTTACCAGCTACATAGGATACAGAGCGTTGCGCCATCGATCGAATACGCAGTATCGGTTTGCCATGATGCAACTATTGCATGGGAAGACAGAAAGCAGAATTAAAAGACTAGCAGGTAGTTAACCTATTTCGATAGGGAGCGCAGAATAAGTAAGTAAAGGTATAAATGGCTTGCAATGAAACAGATACAAAGATCAAATGGTGGTAACTCAGTGCATAGATAGGATTCAATCGCTGAGTAAAATGCTTCTAGGGTTCAAGCCAGGAAGATGACACGAGGGTATTAAGAGTATAGTGCTATGTCCGACAGATGGGAAAAGCCTGTGAAAGAGCTTACCTCCCAGATAAATCAGTGTCAAAACCTTTGCTGCGAAAACGGACACAAAACACTACGTGAGAAAGGCTTGATCGATAGAAGTGGAGTAACAAAGATCAGTAAAAGAAACGCGAACGTGGGGAACAAATGTATATGTAGCGTTGCGCAAAGAAACGAATTATTTTTGAGTGCTAAGAAAATAGTATTATGGTATGCTGACCCAGGAAAAGCCAGTGAGTCTGTTGGACTCATACATGAGTAAGTGTCGCAAACATAGCAGCGAGTAAGTGAGAAATGAACACCTATAAAGGAGGAGCTAACGGGTGTCTGTTTACTGATTAGATGAGAGATGAACTAAAAAGATAAGAAGGGTTAATTGACGGAAGGATAGCGAATAGCCAGAATGCAAGCGTACATTAAGGTTGCTGAGGATATCAGAACCTGAGGCCTAACCGCAGCAGCTAGGGTGCTAAGATAATAGTACCAAGCTGGATAGAGCCAGGGAATGGTAGCACGAGACTTAAAGGATCGCAGGTAACAATGTCTAAGACGATACAGCGAGTAAGGGATAAATGAAGATCTAGAAATGTGAGGCAGAACAGCAGCTTGCGCTAAATACATGGATATGCTTGCACGACAGAAGAAAGCTAAGAGGGGTTTCGTAATAGAGGACAGCGGACAAGAGAAGCGCAAGCATACAATGAGGTTGCTAAATATTTCAGAGCATAATAGCCTAAGGCGCATCGACGCGCAGCTAATCAAATGATGCTGAGATGCTAATGGAATATAACTAAGGAAGACTTAGCCGGGAGAAACCAGTGAGGGAGCAGAACTACAACCAATTAGGTGTCGCAGCTCAGTAGGTGACAGCCGTGCCTCTAACAAGGAAGCCTGTGCCGGGAAAAGCCGGTGAGAGAGCTGGACCTCAGTATAATTAGGGGTCATAGACGTAGCGAGTAATAGCTAAATGAACGTCTAGAAAGGAGCGCTGTGTGCTGACTACTTGAGTTATGTTTCCTCTACAGAAGAGAGCTAAGAAAGGTTTCATGAAGACTGGACAGCAAACGGATGATGCGCAAGCCTACAATACGGCTGTTAGATAGTTCAGAGCGTAGAGGCTAAGACATAGCGATGCGCAGCTAATCAAATTATGCTATGGTGCCAGTGAGATAAATAGGTTGCCGCGAGAGAGAACTAAAATTCAGTTGGCGGTAAGGCAGCGGAAAGGTTGAATGCAGATAGTCTAAAGGAATAAAGGAAATTGAGATACGGAGTGGCTTCCAACAAGCTCAGAATAATCGCAGATGCATGGGGCCTACGACCACAAGCTGCTTACTAAACAGAGATGCCGAATTTAAGATGAGCGACAGATGGTGGGGCTAAGAAAGGTTACCAGTGGCCAGATGTAGCCATTAAAATAAGACGCTTGATCCCTAGTGTATGTCTACAGGGTCACAGAATGCCTCAACAAACCAGCGAAAATAAGTGATAGATATTCCAGAGAAATGTATGATGGAGAGACAAGGACTGTATCCGAGCAAGGTCAAGATCTGCTATGAAAAATCATGGAGCCTACGACGAATCTCTGCAACAAGGAAAGTGTAAAGTCCAAAAGGAACTTTGATGTATCCCCAAACTGGATTGCTTACATGAGGACACGGTATCTCTTTCCCCTGATTATCTTGCACATTTACACTGCTTTTCTGTGTTTTACAAGTGGTTAACATATCGCATATTTATTTCTTACACTCCATCACTGACACATCATTGAGGCTTCAAGTTCATTCTTATTATTATGTTACTGTGACACTGCCCAAATACTTGATCCGCCCCACGCTGGACAGTTTCCGCCCACTTGCATTACAATTGCAAAACCAATTGCAAAACCTGGTAAGTCATGTCCTGTATTTATTATGCCTTATAGAACCCCGGTTACAGGATAATTCGTTTTATTCTTCTGCCCAGACCGTGCGATAAGTCTAGGTTTATCTGTTCGTAGTTTCTAGTTTAGTTTTCGTACGACGTACTTAGTTTAGGCTTAGTGACGTTGGCACATAAGTTGAATAGTGCAATCATGTCCGTTTCTGGTGATTCCTTTGAAGTTGTTAACGTTACTGATGCTGAGAAACTTCGAAAAGCTGAATCCCGTATTCGTCTGTTGGATTCAGCTTTAACGAGCATGCGCATGTTGCAGGCGAATACCGTTGATGTTAAATACTACTGCGAACCTGAATTTGAGTCGGATGCTCTTATTAATAGGCGTTCGCGATTTATTCCGGCCGATGATTGTGTGCTTTCTCCCGAAGTTGCCATCCGCTCGTCGTTTGTGAAACGTGTTATAGGGGTCCGCACGTCGCATCCTTAGCTCAGTTGGTTGGTCCGTTGGCATCCGATGGTACCGGCGTTCGATCCCAGTCGGGGGCGTTTCGCTCCGGCCTGCAAGCTGACGGTAACCTGTGTCCGGAACGCAAATCCAGCGATTTTGGACCCAGTACGTCCTCCTGTCTTCCAAAACGTGAACTGATAACATTCGATGAAGCTCCTGCCTGCTTTTGGATGTTTATGCAATGCTTCGAAGCCAATGTTTCCAGAACTACTTCCAATCCAACTATCAGGTTTTCATATCTGATACAATACTGTTGTGGCGAAGCCAAATAAGCTATCGGAAGTTGCTTAATACTCGACCCTAGTGACGATTTTGAAGAAGCAATGAACATTTTGCGCAGACGCTTCAGACGGCCCTACATGATTGCTAGGACTCACATTAATGCTCTAACTGATGGCCCTAACATCAGGCCCAATGATTTCGCGGCTCTGTCTCGTTTAGCTGTAGAACTGCGTTCATGCTACTTGACGTTGAAACAATTGAGGTATGAATCTGATTTGAACGCGTCCAGAACAATCAGCTCTATCGTCAGGAGGCTGCCTAACCATCTGCAATTCAAGTGGGCCGCGCATGCCGCCGGTGTTATCCGCACCGAAAGACAACCGAACTTCATTGATTTGACAGATTTCGTGGATGAAACCGCAGACGTCGTCGATACTTATTTGTCCTTTGCCGCACGTCCCTGCGGACTATCGGCCATCACCGATAGAGGCAGAAGCTTAAACTCTCGGGGATATGCCGCCTGCCTAAACATTGCCGCTTCGTCAGAACAAAATTTCCCTAAATGTCTTTCCTGTGAACAACGCCACTACTTAGATCAGTGCGATGGTTTCCGAAACCTCAGCCTCAACAAACGTCTTGAATTCTGTCGCGCTCATAGACTGTGTCAGCTCTGTCTCAAACCGAATCATGACTTACTAAATTGTCGATCACGAAGGTGTTGTGGGTCGAACAATTGCAAGCTGCTGTACGACCCGCCACTCCACGTTGAACGAAGCAACTTCGGAACACCAACCACTGCAGGATCCAGTTTTGCTCTCAGTCACATCGAACGCTCTGTTGTGTCGCTTGGCTTGTTACCTGTGCTAGTTTCTGGGCCTGCTGGCACCATTTGAATGTTAGCCTTAATAGATAATGGATCAGATACTTCACTGATTGATTCAACATTACTCCAAGTTATGGGTTCAAGGGTCCGTTGCGACACTTAACATTAGCACCGTTACTGGCCGATGTCAAGTGGAATCCCAGTTGGTTAGTGTAACTGTTCGATCTATAAATGGGGATGAGGCGTTCCAATCAGATTCAATTAGGTCAGTCAGTCGTCTCCCTGAAAAACTCGGAACGAGAAACAGGAACAACGATTTCGATAGATGGTCCCACCTCTCCGATCTACGGTTACCGGAGCTGGAAGGAAGGGTTGCACTTTTGCTTGGTTGCGATAACCCATACCTATACTCGGCATTAGATCAGAGACGCGGGGCACCTGATGATTCGTACGCTGTTAAAACTCCATTGTGCTGGATCGTACTGGGACCGAACAAACAGCACGAGATTATGCGAGATCAATCCACATCACTGAAAGTTGATCGAACGAGAAGGATCAACTCACTTCGCTGCGATAGCGCTGATCTTCATCAGTTACTGGAACAAATGTATGAAAGGGAATTTGATGGACTAGATAGTCTACGACTAGCCCTGTCTGTGAACGACGGACGCGCATTAAGACTAATGGAAGATTCTAAAAGAAAGGTTGGTACCCACTACGAGATTGCGCTACCATGGCAAGCCGGGAGACCGAGGTTACCAGGTAACCGACAATGCGCACTGATGAGGCTTGCCATGTTGAAGAAACGTTTGTTGAAGAATGCCGCACTGCGCCAAGCATACACCAAGGCAGTGGAAGAATATATATTTAGAGGATATGCTGAACTCGCTCCAGTACAGGAACAGCAGATAAAGGGGAAACCTGGTACACATCCAACCACTCAGTATCGCATTCCCGTAAGTCCGGTAAAGTGCGAGTGGTCTTTGATTGTCAAGCTTCATACCGTGGTACTTCTCTCAATCAACAACTTCTATCTGGTCCTGATAGGTCAAACAGTTTAGTGGGGACGCTTTTACGGTTCAGGTTTCACCCGATCGCCGTCGCATCCGACATTGAAGCAATGTTTCATCAGGTCAAGGTTCCTATTAGGGATCGGAATTGTTTAAGGTTCCTATGGTGGAAGAATGGTAATCTTTGTTCACCACCTATTGTATACCCCATGACTGTACATCCGTTTGGCGCTACTTCGTCACCAAGTTGTGCTAACTTTGCATTACGACAAGCTATCCTTGACAGTGATTGTGAATCTCAAACAAAGTCTAAAGAAGTGGCAGAAAACTGTTTTTATGTCGATGATTGTTTGTTTAGTGTTGATTCAGTTCCCGAAGCAACTGAACTCGTTATACATTTTACCCGTATGCTGTCTGACGGAGGATTTCATTTGACGAAATGGATCAGCAATCGAAAGGAGGTTATCGCGCATCTACCTGACTGCGAACTGAAGATTCCTGGAATAAGTTATTCGACTGGGGAAGATTGCTTTACAAATGCGCTTGGTTTAAACTGGAACGTTACCCAGGACCACCTAACTTTTCTGCTGGAAGGTTTTAATAAAACATTGACCCGAAGAGCCATCCTCTCGTTTATAGCTTCCGTTTATGATCCTCTCGGCCTCATTGCTCCCGTGCTACTTCCGGCAAAGCTATTGTTACAGAGCTTCGTAATGAGGAAGCTGGATTGAGATTAGCCTCTTCCCGCAGAGGGTCAGCAAGCTTGGAGCAAATGGTTATCAAACGCCAATGGTCTGAACAACTTGTCCATTGAACATTGTATTAATCCATTCGGATGCAGTGTATCTTCTGTGTAGTTGCATTGTTTTTCGGATGCGTCTGAGGCTTTTTACGGTGCTGCTCTATACTTGCTTTGCGAGGTTGATGAAGGCAACGTTAGTAGTTCCCTGACTATTAGTAAATCACGTGTCAGTCCCATTAGAACGGTGTCGATACCGGGGTTGGAGCTTACTGCTGCCGTACTGAACGTGCGCATGTCAGCGAAAGTCATAGAGGAGATGGCACTCCATTGTAGCACAACGTTCTGGACAGAATCGATGGTAGTTCTTAAGCTTCTTCAAAGTGGTAATGGGCGCTTTACGACGGATGTTGCTAAACGGATTACCACCATACAACAATACTCTCACCCCAGTCAGTGGCGTTACGTAAATTCGAAGCAGAACCCGGCTGATATAGCCTCACGTTGACTCTCGACGTCGCTCAAGAAAGAAATACACTAATGGTTACATGGGCCACAGTTCCTCGTTCAGCCCCCTTCTTCATGGCTTATGTATCCGGAGAATCTGGGTGAATTGCCGCTTGAATGGTTACGACCTGAGGTTGGTCATGTTTTCTTGGTCAATTTGGAGGAGCACTGGATTAATAAATTTAAGGCTTGCCCGACATGGACTTCCCTGCGCAAATATTTCGTTACCTTGTTGCGATTCAAATCTTATTTCGTCGCCAAATACTTGAGGCGCGCTGCACCTGACCAAACAGCCAAAATAGAAAGTGCTGAAATTCGACAAGATACGCTTTAGATAGTTAAGTTGGTGAAGTCAGAAGCATTTGCGGAGGAGATGCGCATCCTTGCGTACAACGAACCCGACATACCAGTTCGAAATTTAAAATCCAGGTCATGCAGGTTAAGACGACTCAAGCCCTTCCTCATTAATGGGATACTTCGGGTGGGCGGAAGGTTGGATCAACTTTGGTACCATATGACGCGAGACATCCGATTTTACTTCCCGGCCGCCACTTTCTCACTCGCCTTCTTATACTTCACTACCACTACACCAATGGACACTCTGGTGCGCAGCACACGTTATACGATCTTCAACGACGCTACTGGATCTTGGGTGGGCTTTCATCGATAAGGCACTTGCTTTTCAAATGTGCCAAATGCCGCGTTAACCATGCGAAGCCACTGAGTCAGCTGATGGCACCAGTGATAACGGACCAGTGTCTGACCTACCAACCAGCGTTCACTGCAGTGGAGATCGACTATTTTGGACTGCTGATAGTGAAACGTGGCCGAGTACATGAAAAGAGATATGGCTGTTTGTTCAGTTGCTTGACTACACGGGCCGTTCACATAGAGGTTTCCCACTCCATGGATACAGATTCGTTCTTGTGCGCGTTTTCGAGGTTTTCAGCTAGACGCGGATGGCGGAATGTAATATACAGCGATAATGGACAGAATTTCCACGGAGCTGAAGCAGAATTACGCAATCTTCTGAAGCAGCTAGATCAGACGAAGATCACAAAGTTTATGTCGGCTAGAGAGGTTGGCTGGAAATTTAATCCTCCATGTGCTAGCCATCGCGGAGGACTTCGGGGACGATTAATTTGATCGACTCGTGAATTATTACGGAACATTCTCAACGGCGAGGTTGTGACCGAAGAGGTGCTTGTAACGACACTCACCGAGATCGAAAGGATATTGAATGTCAGGCCTTTGGTAGCGGTACCTGACTCCCAGGACTCGCAAAATGCTATAGCACCTCGCCAGCGACTAACGCTTTCAAGTGACCAGTCGCTTGAATACCCACCGATCAATTTACCAAGCAAAATGAGCAGAAGGTGGAGACATGTAAGACATCTCTCTGCTATGTTTTGGCGTAGGTGGATTAGAGTATACCTACCGACACTGCAGCATAGACAGAAGTGGTTAAAACAATTCGAGATCTTAGGCAGGGCGATTTAGTTTTAGTTTGTGATTTACGCACATCAAGCGGTCTGTGGCCTAAGGGCGTTGTGGAGCAAGTTATTGAGAACAAAGATCAACTGGTTTGACAAGCACTGGTGAGGACTAGCAAAGGCATATTGCGAAGAGACGTCAGACAGCTGTGCCTACTGGAAGCGTACCAGGACGAAGAGAATGATGCCGTGAAAGCCATCGTCCGGGATAGGGAACCGCCGGGGGAGTGCAAAGTCCAAAAGGAACTTTGATGTATCCCCAAACTGGATTGCTTACATGAGGACACGGTATCTCTTTCTCCTGATTATCTTGCACATTTACACTGCTTTTCTGTGTTTTACAAGTGGTTAACATATCGCATATTTATTTCTTACACTCCATCACTGACACATCATTGAGGCTTCAAGTTCATTCTTATTATTATGTTACTGTGACACTGCCCAAATACTTGATCCGCCCCACGCTGGACAGTTTCCGCCCACTTGCATTACAATTGCAAAACCTATTGGTAAGTCATGTCCTGTATTTATTATGCCTTATAGAACCCCGGTTACAGGATAATTCGTTTTATTCTTCTGCCCAGACCGTGCGATAAGTCTAGGTTTATCTGTTCGTAGTTTCTAGTTTAGTTTTCGTACGACGTACTTAGTTTAGGCTTAGTGACGTTGGTACAGTGAGGAAGATAAAAAGAGCGATAGATAGTGGAGTTAGGAGAGAGAGAAAATCAGTGGCTAGCAAGCGCAATCGAACTAGGCCTACTAAATGCCAGTGGATACCTACAGTGACAGAATAAGTCAACAAACCAGCGAAGGTATGTGATGCAAACAATTCAAGAGAGTTAGGGTTGGAAAGATAAGGAGTGGCTCCTAACGCAAGGATGTAGGCTACCCACATTGAATCGCTGAAGCTGAAAAGTAGTGACGTAGGTAATACGAAGAACTGATAATGATACTAGCAGAGAGAGAGTGTCGAAGGCTAGCAACGGCATTTGGGTGGAGTCTTATAGTTGCTAGTTGATACTTGATTAAGTCAACAGACAGCAAGTGTATGTGGCGCACTCAGTCTCAGAGATTAAAGCTTGGAACGACAAAAGTGTGGCTCTTAGCAGGCTCGGATATGCGCAGAGATGGTTGGAGCCCCCGAAGAATGGCTGCTGCTAAACAGAGGTGTTAGTGGTAAGACGAAGAACAGCTAGCGTTGCTATAAGTGAGTGTATCGGTGATCAGCAATGGCATTTGCATGAAACCTTCTAGTTACTAGTTTTTACCCACAATGTCCCAGAATAAATCAACAAAGGCCGGATGTATGCGACGCAGACATTCCCAAAGAATGAAGGTTGGAGATAAAAGAGAGCGGCTCTTAGTAAGCTTTAGAGATGCGTGGAGCCTGCGACCACTAGTTGCTACTAAATAGAGGTGCTGAGGTCAAGAGGATCGACAGATTATGGCGCTACGAAAAACTAGGTGGCCTAATGTAACCATTCCATTAAGCAGTTTGGTCACTAGTGGGTTCCTACAGTGTCACAGAATATATCAACAAGCCAGCGAAGGTAAATGATACAGACATTCTAAAAGATTAAAGGATGGAGAAACAAGGAATGTCTCCTAGTAGCTCCGGATATGTGCAAATATGTGTGGAGCCTACAATGAATCACTGCTGAAAACGGGATGAAGATAAGAAGAACGAAGGATAATTGTGATGAGAGAACCAGTGGACAGCAACTGAATTCGATTAAGCATGAGGCATATTTAATCTCCAGCAATAATTTTATGGCGTACTGGAAGAAATGAGACTTCCCGGAAGAGCTTGACCATTTTGTCAAAGCTGACACAAGAGGGGTGCGGTGGGTTTTATACACAGCCTATCCAGAGGTCTAGTGGACTTCCAGCGGCCTGAATCCATACTGAGTCTTCAGGAATTCCAAGGGATACGGTTTGGAATGATGTTGCATTAAACTCGTTCTTGACGTATATGAGACAACCGCCACCTCGGTGCTTGGTGCGTCCACTGCAGAAAATGGTGTACCTTGGAATGTGCAGTGGTGTGTCAGATTCATCGGCCGAACGCCATGTTTCTGTGACCAGCACCAGATGCGGGCCTGACAGAAGCATGAGGGGGCCTAGGAGGTGCGTTTTATTCTTGATCGATCCTGCACTGAGGAGGAAGCATGTATATATGTAGTATCCGCAGAGTCGTGTCGTCTGAGCGCCAGCTTCTGCAGTGGTGCGTAACCGGGTAGTTTGAAAGTGCTTGGGATAGGTCAGTTAATTGTAGCAGATATGTGTGCCGGGGGCGGCGGATTGTTACACTGGTGGCAGCCGGCTGCTGAGGGGTTACGTGCCGGTTTGATGTCTAAGGGGGTTACGCGTAGGGCTGGAACCAACCGGTTTGGTTTGGCTGCAGTGTATAATTGAGTCCCTGTGGATGATACAGAGCAGGCGCGAGCGCTTGGAGAACTGCAATACCCCATAAAATAGGGGCAGCAGTAGGTGTGGCACTTCGCCGCAACTAGACATTCTGCAGATGTCCTGATGTGTGAGAGCGGTTAGTCGAAGTAAAAGGAGCTGTGGTATTCATGTTGGATGCGGAGTTGTCAATAGCAGCACACTGTCGTCTTCGGCTGGACGCCGGATATCCGTGTGTTTTGAACTGATGTTGATAAGTTGGAGTTTGAGCAGTTTGATTTGTTGGTTCGAGTAGATACGGTTTTCTGAATGAATGGCTAGATCTGGTCGAAGCAACAATCCCGGGTAACGCTTGATAAACCGGAGCAGAAGGTGTAATATTGGCCGGTTGTAGATGCAGTGGTATTGGTTTGACACGGTGGGTAGTGTAACGGGGTTTGTTGTGAATTTGAAAGTGCTTTATTAGGCTTGAGGTGTTGAGTAGGTCGTTCCGACGATGAGACTGTGCTCGGTTGGCAATGGACTTCGGTCAAAAATTGGTAACTGGAGGTCCTGTTGTATGCTGGAGAGCCATCTGGTGGTTTGGGATTTCTGGTATTGGCAATGAGTTTACTTTAGCCATATCGGAACGCATGGGCATAGTCCTTTCGTTGTACTGATATGGATTCTAAGGGAGATGATGGGGGAGAGCTGTGGATCACCGCTGTTTTGGGCTTCTGGTCGCTAGCGTTGTGTCGATAGAGAGTTGCGTGGGTTCGTCGGCAAAGCTGGCTAATGGAATATATACTGATAGAAAGCCCACACTCTCTAGTTCAGAGTCTATGTCGCACGAGTCAGACATATCAACAGCCTGTGTACTGTCTTCGGTCGTGTCTACGGCAACAGTCCAGTTTTCAGCTGATGTTACGGTCTGGGCAACAATATTTTTGGCTGAGTTTTGTCTTTTGAGGGCTTTTTGCATCGCGGTATGTTAGTCACTGTGAGGAATCCAGGTCAACGTCACACAGGGTTGAGGAAGAGGCCGTGTGGGTTAGATTTTCTTGCGCATTTGTGAGTTAGGGTTCTGTGCATGATGTCGCACGGGTTTCTTTTTTTGATAAACTGAACTAGTAGGCAAAGTTGACCTTTGCAGCGGGGTTCTGTCCGGTTTTATCAGAATTTGCCCGAGGTTCGAGTGCTGATTCAGTACATATCGGGCGTCACGGAATCGTTTAGCTAGCTCGGGGCTGCTAAATTTAATGAATATTGAACAAGATCGGCCGGGGATCTTACGTAGGCGAGTGGCTGAACAGCAATCGTGTGGTAGTCTACAATTATTCAGAAGGATACGCAACACCTTTTTAAGCGGTATCTTGTCGGGTACGTTGAATACAATCGCGTTATTGGCACGACAAATGCGTTCGCTGACCTCGTGCGTAATGCTATTCAATATTTTACCTGCAGCTAGCATATCAGTTTGGCTAGCCAAAGTTTGGACGTTGTCTAAGCTGATTCGGCTCATGTCTGAACGACTGGACCCAAAGAGTTCAAATATGCCAGACGTTTTCCAAGTTGGGACGAATAATTAGTGCTGTTTTCTAGGGATGCGTGTTTGGGCCGCTACTTTTCTTAATCCACGTGAATCATATATGCGATCCCGTAAGATATGGAGGCCCACGTTGTTTCGCGTAATACGTTAAACCAGTCTGCTCACTTCTGCCGCTACGACGTGGTAAGCCACGGGAAGACCTATCTGCGCTGAACGCATGGCGCGGATGGCTCTCTATGAGATAATGCGCAAACAAAACTCACAGACTCAGGTACAGAGGTCGAAGCTTTGAAGGTTTCATCACGGTTGTCGGGACCATTATTCTAACACCTGATTCAGTCACAGATTTGCGAGTAAGATAATCAAGTATCTTCCAATTTCTCCGAACATGTTGTGTAAAAAGTCGCAAATGCCGGACAACTGTAAGGCTAGATTACTGGGACGTCCATCTTACCTGATACCCGGCCTGAACTATTCTTCCTTATAGTATAGCCAACCCTAGGATATTGTAACATCATACACATCCAGGTAAGAAGAAACACCCAACCATCATTTATCAAGTTAGGACTGGGTTATTGCTTAACCATGAGTTACTAGGAGCTGTGTCCTTACCGCCGACTAGGCGCATTTCGGCTGCGACGTCTCTAAAATCATCGGTCGTTTCCAGCCAGCTCCGCCTTATAAGTGCCGGGTACCACCACCAGACTACCCTTTGCATTGCGATGCCGCATATCCCATCAACATCTAACTTGCTGAATAGTTTTCTTTTTCACCTCTGGTTTGTTGTTACTTCGACTCCACCTTCTCAACGTTACCTCCTGCTGGATTGCGAATGCCGTTGTCTGCTGCTTCCCATCTCTATCATTTTAGTTCTATTATCACTGATGCGCCCCTTAGAGCCACCTAGACTATGGCTCATACACCTTTCACCATTACAAGCCACTATTTCACTGTAAAACTCTACCTTGGAGGTGAACACAGGATCTTATGGCACCGATGCCCTAGCTTAATCCGCTATCCCACGTCCCTTTCCTAGCTACATCTGCAAGCGCTTTCTCGATTCATATCAATCCGTCTCCCTCCTTCCTGCTCGCCGCCGTCTAGTTTACTTGTATTTTATAGTGTAGGAATCCATCTTGGAGTAGGACACATAGTATCTTTTGGCGCTGTAGCCCATAGCATTATGCTACCGCACGTTTTTTTCAAAGCTGGTGCTACAATCGTATTCTTGCTACAACCCTAGTAGGCAATCCCAAGTCTTCTCGCTCCTGTGCTTAAACTTAAACGGCTATCCACCCGTGCCTTATATTTGATAGCGAGCAACTCCTGCTCCACAATTAACCGTTTATTTGACATGAATAGCTCAAGGTAGAAGTCCACGTTGAAGTGAAACATAGTACCTATTGGCGCCACTACCCATCTCATCCCTCTACCTTTGCTCCTCATTAGAGGTGCGAATGCAACCGTCTTCTCACTATGGCTATAGTATGCAGTCGCTTCTATTCTAACTTCAGTTTTCAACTTTGATAGCCCATTAGTCCATGCCCCAACTTACGGTAGCTTCTGACACTTAGTACACAATACATTCGGGTCCCAACACCACACCTCTCTTACGTTAGTTTAAATTGTATTTTGTTACTGCTGTAGCCTATCTGGATTGGAACACATACTATCTTTTACCGATGCAGCCCATATAATCCTGATACCCCACTTACCTTCTAGAGCTAGTTCTGCAACCGTTTTCCAGCCACAGCTATGGTAGGTAGTCCCGTTTGCTCGCACGCGTTTTTAACATTGAACGCCTATCAGTATGTGCCTCTTCTTTAGCTAGCGGGCAACTCCTGCTTCTTAAGTAACCTAGCAAGCGTCGTTACTCTTCTCTACCATCTATTTGCATTACATGCTTTACGGTAGATGCCCACAATGAAGTGGAACAATTAGTATCTTTTGACGCTGCTGCCCAAATTATTCCGCCTTCACGGGCCGGTTTTAGATCTTGCTAGGCAACTGTTCTCTCGCTATGGCTGTGGTATGTAATCCGTCTATTATCGCTCCTGGTTTCAACGTTGAAAGCCTATTAGTAGTGCCACGTCCCCAGATAGCAAGCGTCTCCCGGTGCACAATCACTCTTCTCTGCCGACCTATTAAAGCTGTATGTACAACTGTGGAAGCAAACCTTCAAAACAAACACGTAGCATCTTCTGGCAGCATTGTCTGTATTATTTCCTTACCCTTTGACACTTCCATAGCTGGATTGGCAACCGTTTTCCGCTACGGCTGTTGCACGCAGTGCTGCCACTTCCCTCCTCCTTTCAACACTGCTACCTATTACGCCGCGGGTGAGCTTAAAATCGCGTCCTTCTCCAGCTTCTTAATTAATTAGTCCGTTAGCAACTCACTCACCAGCCGTCCTTGACATATAAGTTTCAACTTTGATTTCCATCCTATAGTGGAACACGTAGTTATCTTTCTGCGCTGTTGCGCGTGTCACTCTGTTATTACTGGTACCTTTCAGAACTGGCTCTGCGACCGTTTTCGAACTATAGCCGTATTATGTATCTCATGCTCTTCGGACTACTGTTTACAACGTTGAATGGCTATCAGTCCGCGTCACATCATAGGACTGCGGACAGTTTCTTCTTTACACTTAATCCGACTCCCCGTATCACTCTTTCCTGCCGTCTATTTCACTTGTCTACTGTACTGTAATGCTCAAACTAGGCGTGGAACACAGTATCTTTTAGCGCTGCTGTCTAGCTGTTTCCGCTATTCCAGATCCCTATCAGAGCTGGCGTTACAACCGTAGTTTCACTACAGCTTTAGTACATAGTCCCTTCTATGCTCGTTGCAACTTTTCTGACACTCCGGCTCACACCAGTACTGAGCTATTTCTTTAGCATCTGATTACTGAACATGTCACTTTGTTCTTCTCATGGGTCTCTAACCCTGCGTAGCAACACCATTGGCTCTCGCACATGTTCTTACGATAAGCTCTACCACGGACGCCCGATTGCAAAATCTACCTGTTATTGGCATAGTCCACTGCTTACTATTCCATTCTGCTTCACTTAACACATTCACCGGTTAACGACGCTTGCTACTCCCGGTTCCCACACAGGACACGGTTTGCGTATGCTAGGTCGAATCGGACAGCAGTTTTTTCTCACCTTAAACAAATATCGGGTCGTTTACTTGCATGAACTACAACAGACCACCTGTATAACATATTCGGTCATTCCATTGCCTTTAACCACCAAATAGTTATCAAGCACTTGTATTCATAAGTTTATATGATCGGGTTTCTTATTCTTGACAGTTTGCCCGTTCCGTTATCATTTTACCCTTTTCGGAAAGCTAACAGTGTCTGCACTAGCAACTATGCGGATATAACTGCGACCTTGACCTTCCCACGGTAGCAACCCGGAACCATAAAATCATTTGCACTCTGCAATCCTGCCATACTAACGGAAGGAGGAAAAGGAAGCAAATCAATACAAGCCACCTGATTCATCCGACTTCGGCAATTCCAATCACTTGCGGTCGACTCTGAAGATGACCACCACACAGCCACATGACACAAAATAGCGAAACATGACTGCGATTAACCACGGGGACAACCGGTCAGGTGCAAAATTGTCAAGGTCAAATCACCGGTCGACAGTGTTTCAGCAAGTGGAAGGCTTCGGCCAGTCAATTCTTCCCCCTACAAAAAGCCACTACTCGCTGAGTATCAACACTGAAACGTGGTGGATGTGACGTACTACTCAATAAATTCACTGCTCCAGTCAGACGTTGGCAAGTTGACCGACACCATATTTCACAAATTCTGCGCATATATCCACTCTTGTACGACTATGCCTACATACCTGAGCAATGACACGCTACCATTCTTAAACTTTTTTTGCAGCTTATCTCTCCTGCTTTACTCACCTGCCCTGCACGGTACTCACATCCTCATCGGACTAGTTCCTCATCAACATACTCCACATTACTGCCTTTATTCCTAACTCTACACTAAGCAGTCCGTGAGGATAGACTACCATCAATCATTAAGCCAGGTGGGTCCACACTACTGACTACAACTTTACTACTTCCGCTATTGATCCTGCTAATCATGCTATCATATACAATGTTGCACTATGCTGATCATGCCAAAAAGGCCTGCCTGCCTTGCCAAAAATAAAATATTTATTTATTCACCTATCCCACCAGTAATGGGGCTAGATAAAATTTGTGAAACCTGTCCGTGCCCAAAGTAGGTGTCTTTCTACTTAGTGCAAAAATCCAAGCTAAGGTGCAAGTTGCTTTTATAGGCCCGCGCGCGACTAAAAGTTGCCACTTACAAGAAGCAACAAAAGGTTCTCACGACATACTAATTCGTTAAAGACGCTTAAATTCAGCAGAATCCGGATTCATAAAGTGTCTTTAGTATTCATAACACCTAGCGCAAGAAACGCGCATGCATTGTAGTTATCTGGCCTTACCCACGGAAATATTTCTTTCGCAGAAATTTCCACCCACCCAAAACTAAAAATGGCAGGAGAGGAAAAATGTATAAAAATTAAAAATATACATCGTGTTTTATTAATTGCATCCAGAGACAGCAGCAACATCCCTCACGTTCTAAACGAGCAAAATAAGTTGATTCGCTTACGGACCCGCGGCGCATGTTCCTTTACCAACAGGGGTGAGATGAGCGCTAAGGCGCGACACGTATTTTCGCTTTCGCAAGGCATACTGAGCCGTCTGGCTGTGAGAAGTGAACAGTAGCAACTTCCACAACTGCGCTCGAACGGTCACGCGTGGAACGTATGGCAAGTCCAAGAGAACATACATCGTTCGACTATCAGAACCGAACGTTAGCCAGCCACCACGGAATCAAAGAGTGCGTCATACCACATACGCTGGGCAATACCAAGAGAACGCAGGCCGTTTGGCCATGAGTATTGCATATTTACCTAACACCACTGTTGCACTGAACGTGTGATGCTTCGATCGATGGATATTCGGCATTTACTTACTTCAAAGCCTGGCAAAATGGCTCCCTGTGACCTGCGTAGTGAATCTCTATGCTAGTAACTGTGGAAAACAGCTTGACGGTGTGTGAAGACCGGTCGATGAGGGCCGTATTGCTATCGCACCGGAGGCTGTTATCGTCTCGTGACTGGCTTCCAACAAACCCATAAGCTTATATTAGGCCGGTTTCGCCGCTAAAGATACTCATGATGCCGAGCGCACCTTGAACGCTTATGGGATTGCTCGCTTTTCCTTTGGTCGCTTGTGTGTTCTAACTAAAAATTCACCCTTCACGGATGCATACCAGGGAATTCTTGACTTTGGACTTAGGGTGACAAAGCCCGTAGGTTTCAGTCAGCTCCGACGCATTACGGCACCACTAGACATTAAACCAATTTCGTCACAATTGCAACTATTGCCCTCACAGTCAGACACTTGCTGGTTGTACAACATACGCAAGCAATCAAGGGTATTTTTCACGGACGACGGATTATTTTCATTTATTCATTGTTTTACTTTTATTTGTGCGACAAGTTTGCAATTTCTTTAGTTATCAACAAATTTATGTTCGGAGTTTCCACCGCTTTTCGTGCTACAAATGAGCATTCTCTGGATGTGCTAGCGAGCACTTTCCGCACTATCGGCAATAAATTCTGCCTACGTTCTTTCACATATCCCTTCTCTGTTCATCCAGGATTTTGGGTGTTGCGCGGTTAAAATGCAAGTTAAGTAACCCCGTAAGAAAAGCTCCATGTGATCCAAAGCTGGTAATGGCGCAGGCTATTCTCTCTGTCCTTTGTGACCGATCCTACGTCATCCGAAGGTCCTGTGCAGGAAGACAGAAACGGAGTGCAGCGAATATGCAGGTGTGGCATTTTGCTTCCACTAACCTTTATTCATTAACCCTTCCAAGTGTTGCTGCGGAATGGCACTGCTCTGCAACCGTTCCATTAACACGCTGCTAAGAAATGTTAGCCTCAGGCACTGTTAAGCAGCGACCTACCAGACACACGTATGGAAAAAGAGTGCCCACGCATTTATCAGGCCGTCCGCCCAGCCAAGGCCCTGTGCATCGCGCGACGTTACACACGTAGAGCGCTGAATAGCCGTGCGTTGGTTGTTGCCCAAACATGTTGTGTATGAGATATACAAGCAAAGGTGTGCAGCTCAGGTATTTAATTTGGTGGTCTGTAGTCAAACTGCCCAGCTCGGCGAAAGCTCAGATTACTATGTTGCGTACCTTTGCCATGCAAGTTAAACAAGCCTTATCGGTGGGAAAATTGGAATGCATGTCCAGACAGATAAAAAGAACGGATGAATTTTAGTCACTTCGGTGAATCGTATGCATTCCACCTGCGCCTGATGTGCACTGGCCCGCCGGAATTCTTTTCCTTCAAGATCCGATGCACAGCATACGTCATGGTTTTGCAAGGTTGTGCCTGTTGCCCAATGCTGAGGTGACTGTTACTGCATGCTAATTGCAAAACCGCGCAAGCTGATACGTCGTCTGTGACCGTGCCAAGCGGTCCGATTTGTTTGACGGATGAAACTATTAATTCGCAGATACATACAGATATACCAATAATCTCATATAAATAGGTGAAACAGTATTTATGTCTAACGGATCCGTTGTACATGAAAACAACATTGATTGCTTGCGCAGGTTGTACAATTAGCCAGTGACTGACTGTGAGGGCAAAAGTTGCAATTGTGACGAAATTGGTTTAATGTCTAGTGGTGCCGTAATGCGTCGGAGCTGACTGAAACCTACGGGCTTTGTCACCCTAAGTCCAAAGTCAAGAATTCCCTGGTATGCATCCGTGAAGGGTGAATTTTTAGTTAGAACACACAAGCGACCAAAGGAAAAGCGAGCAATCCCATAAGCGTTCAAGGTGCGCTCGGCATCATGAGTATCTTTAGCGGCGAAACCGGCCTAATATAAGCTTATGGGTTTGTTGGAAGCCAGTCATGAGACGATAACAGCCTCCGGTGCGATAGCAATACGGCCCTCATCGACCGGTCTTCACACACCGTCAAGCTGTTTTCCACATTTACTAGCATAGAGATTCACTACGCAGGTCACAGGGAGCCATTTTGCCAGGCTTTGAAGTAAGTAAATGCCGAATATCCATCGATCGAAGCATCACACGTTCAGTGCAACAGTGGTGTTAGGTAAATATGCAATACTCATGGCCAAACGGCCTGCGTTCTCTTGGTATTGCCCAGCGTATGTGGTATGACGCACTCTTTGATTCCGTGGTGGCTGGCTAACGTTCGGTTCTGATAGTCGAACGATGTATGTTCTCTTGGACTTGCCATACGTTCCACGCGTGACCGTTCGAGCGCAGTTGTGGAAGTTGCTACTGTTCACTTCTCACAGCCAGACGGCTCAGTATGCCTTGCGAAAGCGAAAATACGTGTCGCGCCTTAGCGCTCATTTCACCCCTTTTGGTAAAGGAATTTGCGCTGTTGGCCCGTGAGCAAATTAGCTTGCTTGTTTAAGCCATCACTTGGTAGCAGCCGCTCCTGTCATTTGATATTAGTAAGGAAACACCGCACCTATACACAAATAGGCTTTAGACGATCGTGTCCTTAGTTTGGAAAAGAAGCAATGCATCAGTTGCTCATTGCATGCTTTGTTCGAGAATATTTTTATATTTTTATAGTATTTCTGATGCTTTAATAGAGGACCTTTGCCACAGTTACCGCATGCAACCGATTGCTTCGTTTTAGTGATTATCGAGCACTTTTGGCAGAAATGCCGCGTTTTATTTATATTTCATATTTTTCTTTTGTACTGCGTACCCCTCAGTTAATATATAATTAGTACAAGTGGGCAACGGTCGGTATTTTCACAAAACCTTCATACAGGATTGGCCATGGCCACTTGCTATTTTTATTTATGTACATCATATCTTTATCGACTTGAAGCACGGTGCGGCATTCGTGTTTACTAACGAAATACAAGATAACTATGCGTACAGTTATGGGGACATACAGGAGATTTCACAACGTATCTCAATCTATCCAACATCAATTAAACGGGGTCCTTAACTTCAAATGTTTTTGCGGCACAGTATTCCCTGCATGATAGGCGAACCGCGCAATTTAGGGCCGTTCTTGACTTTGGCTCTGGTTGCACAAAGTATACACACTGCCAATCGTTTTCTATGGCTCTTTGGTGCGTCCAAGCACGTTCATTCAAAAATCGCCGTTGAACAATGTTCAACGTTAGTTACTAACATGATAATTGGTCATTTCACAACAATTGCCTACTGTGATGGTTATACTCCTCTTGTACCGCAATCCGTTTAGCTGCGAACAGTGGTAGCAAATCTGTGTTTTCCGTTCAGACTCATACTTTACCGGGCTCACACCGGGTGGGTCAATCCTTCTAAGTCACTTGGTGGCAGGTTTGACCAATTTACTGTAGATTGCTAAAATATAATTCTAAGGACGCAAATAAGAATTTAAAGTCACTTATTTATCAATGTGTACTCTAAGGGTTGAAACAAATTACCTCTAACTGAGTCTCAAATGTCTTTCAAAATAGCTTGCTTTGCGCTACATCATTTTCCAGTAACGGTTACCAGCCGTAGGAAACAGTACTCCCCAATGTGGTTGAACTCGATTATAGACGAACGCCATTTATTGCATGTTGTGACTTACGGTAAAATAGTTGTCGCGCGTTGAACAGGATTGAACCATTATATCATTAACTTTCGTCTATTTAAAAATTCTAAAAAGAATTCAGCTCGGAAGATGCTTATATGCATAAACGAGACAAAAACCAAAGTATGATAACCATGATCTTTACGCAACGCAAGTAGATCAAAAGATCCGCTTGCACCGGTATGAGGAACCCCTACCTCCACATATTTTCTGGCCATGCTCGGCTGCTTTCATTCTTCAGAGCGTATGGGTGTGAATTCCCAATAAACCTAGACTGGAAGGTATTGTTGGTGAAACAAAAATGTGTATTTTTTGCACTGTAATTAGACGCTGCACTGATGAGCAATGAAAGGTACACTGATTCATTGATTTAGTACCCACCAAACACCGTGTCGTTTAGCTTGGTGAAGTGCTGTGGTCCACGTGCGGCTTTCCGGTCACACACCAAGCGACTGTGATGCAACATCCCTATGCGCAACGCAAATGTTTACCCCTCGCAATAGTTGTAACGCGCAAGCTCCTTAACCGAGACCGTTTACATCAGGACCGTTTACCCAATTGCTTTACGGACTATTGGCCTTGGCGTTAGCGCAGCTTATATCCTAGCCAGTAATTGGTTTCCTCAGGCATTAACATGCACACTTCGTCATAGCGCGCTTGGCAGTGACCAGCCACACATGTCTGCATTGTTATCAACTCCCAGCCCCCTGTGCAATTGGTTGAGGCCACAGGATAAGCAAGGCTACCATACGACTATGCGTGCAATTAAGGCCTATGCTCAAGTCACTCACTCCCGATGTTAACAAACAATTTCGCTTCTGCTTTAAACTAATTTAATTGCACCATTTACCAACATAAGAAAGAAATGATGCAGTCTGTTTTGTTAGCAGCCATAATAGTATTACTTTAGAAGAGCATCGGCATGCGCTACATGGGCTAATACTGAAGCTCCCCAAGTGTCATTGCATGAAAAAGCAAGCAGCATACACTGGAGTGCGTTGATACCCGGCAAACTTGGAATGCAAATGCTCTTGACACACCTCGGAAAAGAAACTAAGTACGCGGCATTTTCTGTTTGCCTTATACTGCCAGCAAATCGTGTGCGGTTTCGCGACTGCCTTTCACCTCTGAGTGGGCTTTAGACGGCAGCCAGGGCTTTCCTTTGGAAAGCAGTTCACCAAAAACCTATCTAGAAACGGCAAACAGGCTATGCATAGCCACCTAGTTAAAGGTTTGGTATACAGTGGCATCCACTGACATCTTTATGTTAAAGGTGGCTAACCATACTGGTATTGGCACCGTTCTATCACAACGCACACCGGAAGTAACGGAAGCCATCATCGCCTACACCAACAGATATTTTTATGTACTAAAAAGCATTACTGTGTAACGCAAACGGTAGAGCTTGCTCTGATTTTTATATTAAGCCGTTTCCGGCAATATCTATCGGAAAATTTTATCGTTAGGAAACTCTTCTTTTGCTACCTACTAAGTGCTTCTGGTTAAACTTTTCTGCAAATAGTTCGGAAGCAGTATACCAAGATGTAGTAAGCTAACCCTTGGCATGCCTTCTCTATAGTAGGATCCACAGAAGTCTGCTTAACAAGTGCAGTGCGCCAGAGGTGACTAGCCACTAAACAAAAGCACCCTCTGTTTACCTGGATCACATTCCTGACTCCATGGACGTCAGACAACAAAGCCGAACCGTTTCTTCAAACTCTTCTTATGCTGACCACCTGGCTGAACCCAACACCAGACGCAGTGCTAAAGTTACAACTTTGGGAAACACAAATATCTAAACCCGTACCTGCTTAGATCTAAATACTCCTCGCACTAATGCATAATATTAGTGGTAATTTTGTGGTAGTTTTGTACACATTTTGGCAATCCTGTTAGTACCACTAGGCTTACGCCTAAACAAATGTACCGCAAACTGATGCAAACAAATTTTTTATTTACTTAATATCAGTCTTTAATTTAATTGCAGAACTTCCGTACTCTTACAGGGAAGACCGCGCGCTGGCAGGAGCAACTAGAAGAGTACGCCTTCAAATGACACCACCGCCCTGTTGTAAAGCATGCTAATGCTTACGCTTTATCCCATCAGCCTAGCAACAAGCATGAATCGTCTCCTTCCTGCACGACGGAGCGCATAACAGCTGCTATTCTCAGTGCCCTAGAGTTCGAGATATAGGCTTGCTTGCAGTCAAACGACCGTCAGTCAAGCCTGTTATACGATCAAACCACACGAGTTGAAGACAAACCTACAAGTAGCGCTTTCCGATGCAACTTGGGAAACAAACGCTTATCGTCACATTGGCCTTAGGTTTGCTTAGCTGCTGAGTGTATGCGCACGCAAGGCAGGCCAGGGTATTCCCGAATGATAATAGGTTTCACGGCGGCAAAGCAAGAGATCATCCGAAGGATTCATAAGGAACTAGGGTAAGCCGGAGAAATAAAGATGGAAGATTTAATTCGTCACTTGCCTTGGTAGCCGCGCTTATAACGTGATACTGCGATCTAATGCCAGTCAGATAATGATTGTACACTGTACAAGAATCTGTCAACGACTCACAGTAGGTCCTCTTAGGCCAATGACGGCAATTTTCCCGGGGATCTGGTAGGCGGCGATATTACTGGTCCACTGCCAGAGACGGCTATGGGCCGCCTTTAAATTGGTGGTGGTGGACTGTTTCATCAGGTAGCGTGAAGCGGTCCCCCTGAAAAATACAGGCGGATAGATTGTAGCAAATACTTTTTAAGCGCCTGGGTAGTAAGCCAGGCTTCACGCTATCAGTTGAATTCCGAACACGATCAACTACAACGGTGCACAAACGATTGAGTTGTGCCATTTATTCGGCATCCGGAAGACAAGAACAACCGCACACCAGCAGAAAGACTTGGACTGGTTAAGCGTACAAATCTTACGCTGGTTTTGTTGTATATGTCCGCCCTAAACATATAAGACACTTCGGGTGTGCGACGTATTTTATTTCGGTGTTTGTTTGCAAAAGACTAAATTCGCGGCACCACTGAAGTTGGTTATAAAGGATGCATCGGTCCTACGCAATATTGTGACAAAACTTGCAATGAACTACGAAATAAAACTGATCTAAAAGAGCTGTAGTTTGAAAAACTGAGGATAAACCGAGGTAGAGACTCCACACGCTTGGGTTGTAAGAGTCAGGTGTTTACAACTAATAACGAACACTGAGCGCCCGGCTTATCCCCATCCCAAAGAGGACAGGCATGAGAGCTAAAACACAAGATGGTACCTGAAATACGTGATACACACAGAGCCAAACGTCCCCGCGCAAGGACGACGCCGATAAACTCGCCAGTCGAGGAAGCAGCAAAGGCAGATGCATCACTTTACTCAACTTCCGGAATGGACAGTTGGCCGTGTAACACATTGGTGTTTAACTTTACGGACCATATTTCGTTGGAAGCGTTTCGCCTAGCAACCATTACAGTCTATTGTATAGCAGCAAACTTCGTACAAGCGGTACAGCAAATTTGCTGCTCTGCTTAAACGGTTTTTAAACTAGAACAGCCTTCAACACTGTTGTAACAAATTGTGATCAGCTACACACCTCAACCAGGTTTGGGCACCCCTCTCTCACACCGCGAGGGCATCCGGTACCGAAATTAGCCCCAGGAAGAAGAGGAACAATCACAGGCCTTCTATCTGCACACAAAGCATCTGCTGCTAGTACTTTATCTAATATTACTCAGCACGTTCTTCATCACGGTGGTGACCTTTCAAGCTGTCGACCACTTGCCTCGCCTCTTCGATGGATACCATCGCATACTACGTCTGCACTAACAGAGCCCCTTAACCTACCTTTACATTACACGCCTACTTTGTACTAAGTAGGAATGATCCGCGCCAAGCTCATTTTGACGTCCAACACGTCACGAACCAACGACACGCCGTTGCGTCTGCTGAACCAGTTCTTACAAATTCTACAAACGACCCGTACCGCCCCGAGACCCCATTGCATCATCCATAAAGTTAAAATACACCACCCAATGTTTTTCAGTCATATACATAAACGCTTGTGCACTGAACGAAAATATACATGTGATACGCCTCCTTGCTATCCTTGGCGCGCCTGAAGCAATTCTTATTAGTGAAAGGTGTGCTGGAGCAATTTACTTAGAGGATTACTACTCTCTTTACTGCGGTCAGTTCTTTACACAACCTCGTAAGCACAAGCGTGGTGCAGGGTGTGCCATTAAGCTTAGGCAAAGCTATTCTACGAGAGGCGAAACCATACCTAAAGCCGAAACGGTGGATTGTGTGGATAATAGCCAACATCATAGGATCGGCATCATAACTTAAATGCAGTTAGCGGGCTCCTGATACGTTACATCAAGGTGATAAGGCCGTATAAACCATGTGGTGCAGGTATCAAGCCATTCGGGTGCCCTAACCTCGTTGCGGAGGATTTCAGCTTGCCTGATATGCAATGGCTCCCGCCTACCACCAAAACCAAGCATGGGGTACTCTTGCATCAATGCTGTCGCATGCGTGCAACACGTCCTCACGCCGACCAGGTCCAAGCATTTCTTAGACAATTTTTAATTTGGTATACCCATATTAGGTACCTAAAGGCCAAGTATTCCCGCTGCGTGACGACAGAGTTGTATGCAGCTCATTGTACTTAAATATCACGGCCACCTGTCCTGCTATATCATATACCGTTGAGACCTAATGCCCGTCGAGCTCCATAAACTTAACAACCATTGACATGGCTATAAGATAAAGAAAATGAGACGAATTCTTTAACTCTGACTCCCCAAAGAGGTCAGATGCAATAGTTTACGGTGAACTACACTACTGTTTGGTTCTCATGGCTCTGTACACTCGTTTAAATAAAACCTTGCCAAAAATTATAAGGCAAACTGTTGCATGCCAGGGCGTGCCAGCTTCCAAGTTCCTACAACAAAAAGTGCACTTTTGCAAACGTCCTGAAAGCCGGCGATGTTGTGAGGTAGCTATCAAGCAGATCCACACTGGTCAAGCCTACCCGGGAAACAGCGGCAATGACTAGTGTGAACAAAGCCAAGCAACGCAACTGGTCCTCGCGTTCATGCACCCCTCATTATAGGGCAAAGCTCTTATCCATACGTGCTGGCCCCAACTACGCAATTGCCGGCCCACACCTAATATGCAAAGCATGCAACTCCTACTTCAAAGAGTTTCAATGCGAGGAAAGGCTCTAAGCTCCTAAAGAAATACTAGTGTCCATCAACCGGCCGCTCTGTACGGTTCAGTTTGATGTAACGTTATCCGTGTGACTATCACAGCATTTAAGCCACCTACCAGTCTTGCGCCTGACCGAACAGCATCTATTTTAATTGCGAAAAGGGCGATGGCGTTCCGATAGTTTTCTTCAAACTGTTCATACTCACCATGAAGAAGGCCAATGCCGTTCGGCTTTGAAGCACTGTCGTCACCTCAAGCCGCCATGGTAACTCCGTACACAAAGTGCACAATTTCCGATCCGTAAACCAAGCGTGCTTGAAAATCCGTTAAGAGGGCACTCATGGATATCCTGTATGCAGACGCGCATGTTAGCAAGTCAGAGCATGGTTTCTAAGCATGCGACTTTGGATAACCTGCCAGCTTGCTTTCTTTACTATAGGCACCAGCGGGCTAAATTCAGGTCTTGCAGTAATTACATGTAACCTCAATATGCAAATGGCTTTTGATAGGGTCCCTCATATACGCTTATTGCATAAGCTTAACGCTCAGTTTAGGCAGCCTTCTACTCAATCGGCTGGAACCCTACCCAACTGGGCGAACGCAGTCTGTCACAGTTTCCAGTAGTGTCGTACAGGAGAGCATGTTTCGACTGACCCTAATTTTGATTTAGGTCAAAGCTCTTTGTAAAGGCAAACGACAAGAGAGTCTCTTCCCCTTCGCTGACTATATAAATAAACAACTACTTATAATTTCGATGGAACGAGACGCGTTAAGAAATAAATAAATAAAACTTTTATTCTCGACAAGGCGAAGCACACCTTTACATGCATGTTCATTTTGACAAATCAAGGCGTGATCAAAGATTTTCAAATTCCGATATGTTTGCCATAACAGTGCCTTTTAGTGCAGGGGGAGTGTAAGTATGTAATAGCGTGTGCGTTTATGCAGCTGTGTAATTTGCACTTGTAATTGTGCTGCTCCATTCTTGAATGTTTGCTATCGTCAGCAATGGGCGAGTAGAAGATTGGTGTACGTGGATTGGAAAGGATTATCCAGATATCTAATGGGCAGTGACTTTATTTTGTGGCGGGCCACGACGGCCACGTCACAGTGTTGTTAAGCAGACATTTGTGGCCTTTTATAGAAAGAACGCTTGCCGGGGACAAAACCCACCACGTCCTGGAACACTGCCGCCGAACTAGTAGCTGGAACGGGTTAAACCCGAACCACGCAGCTGGCACCACGAGGAGGTTGTTCGGCTAGCCGGCCAAGATCCAATGTTTGACAGAGCTGCGGAAACACCAAAAGCGTTTTTTACACTACACGAGAGCGATACGTGTTGAGAAAATGCAAGTGTTGAAAAGTGTACATATATTTTGCATGGGAATGATGCTGGAATAAGGCATGAACATTGACGTCTGTTGTATTCCGAAGAAGCAGCAGACCAGATGAGCAGCGGGACGTATGTATGGAGAAAGCTGTCTTTACACCCGCGCAGTACAAGTAAATTGCTATAGGTTCAAATTGCAACCAATCAAACGCACGACCACCTGATAGGCCCGCGAGTGCTAAATAGAAGTGTAAGTAGGATAAGCGAAGCGAGGGCAAACATAAAGCAAATATTTAAGCACGACATTGTCGTCACCTCTGTTCATAAAAGTGTAACCACTACATGTCCAGAAGCGACCTAATTTTAAGGTCAGCACCACAAAGAATTTTTTGAGGTGTTATCCGTTAAAGCGTATCTGTAGACAGAGCGGCGTATCCGCCCGGAAAGTTGTAAGTTTGTATCAGTTTGTACTAAGCACTGTGTTATAGGCGTGTTCTTCTGTTCAATGGCACGTTGGGAAAGCGCCGTACGCAGCCGCCTTTAATGCACCTTTGTCCCATCAACCAGCCTGTAAGTTTCTGGCGCGCATACAGCTTTCCCACGCGTCGGGGGATAGAACACATTTCCTCCTTTCCGGGAATATGTTTTCTCAAACGAACAAAAGACAATTGAAGATACGTCCTCTCAACGCCTCTATATTTAGCTTGGTAAATTGCAGGTCTTTTGTATACTCTGTGATCTGCGGTTTCTTCAGGTGTAAAGGCTGCATTTAACCGAGTCCGATTGGTTCTCGCTAAAATTAGCTGCGAAAGTGTACTTGCCATCGCAGTATGTGCGGTGGTTCTGCTTTCCTCCAATGCAGATATAAACGCACCATTCCAGTAGGATGCCCAAAGCCAATTTACTTGTGGTGATACTTTCAAAGTACGAGTAAGTCGTTTGACGGGTCAATTCGTTGCCCTAGTATATGTTACAGACCTCGTGTGCCTGAAAACCTTGCGCCTTAGGAATCCAGCATACTCGTTACTTCGAAACTGTCGACCATTATTAGTGCCTGGTTCTTCTGGTTAACAGTACCTTGCAAACAAATAACGTAGCTACCTTATGATGATGATGGCTGTAGTTACTTCCCCGCGTACGATAACCTCTGGCCATTTACTGTAGAAACCTGTAGTTACCAACAAGTTTTGCTTCTGCGGAGGTGCATTAACAAACAGGCCCATAATATCGATGGCAAATTTTGCCCATACCTTCATTGGTTACACGATAGGTTGAACTAGAGCAGGCAGTGGCCTTACACTCTTATCGGGTTGTTGACAGGCGTAACCTTACCAAATAACCGTCTCGACGCTGGACTTCAACATCGGCAATCAAAGGTATGGTCGAAAGCGAGCTTTTGCTCGCACGATCCTTGGATGACCACCACGCGCACGTGCAATTAACAGAGTAATAAGGGTTGCGGGGACCACAACCGGCTCGCCTTTAATGATGCAATTGCTCGCGGCAGAAATCCCTTGCCGTAGGGTTTAGTATGGAAGTAACGCGGATTGGATCTTCGTATGACAGGGCCTTGAAGTGGATATTATTCTATAAGCTTCGCTAGAACAGGGACACTTTCAGTGCGCCCTCTTATCAGGTCCACTATTATTGTAGGTGTTCATTCCTAGAGCTGCGCTATCATTATTATCTTGTTTTCCCTTCCTTGGTCAGTGGGTTTCTGGACAGGGCACCTGCAAGTTGGTTAAAGCAACCTGACAAGTATTTTATTTCCTAATTATAGTACAATAAGCTTGAGTACCAGCAACAAGCGTAGCAGAATTTGGACTTTGCTACCGCAACTTAGTAGTATGGGAAGAGCGGAATGATCGGTGTGCATAGTAAAGCGACGTCTGAATAAATAAAAGTGCTATATCGGACATGTCCGGATGCATGCGTGGGCCTCCTTCTCGTCGGTGGAATAATTTCTTTCAGTTTCGGACAAGCAACGCGATGCGTACGCAATCACTTTTGTCTCGCCATGGTGCATCCGGGACAAAGCTGTAGCTAAGAGAACAACTGAAGCCTCCGTGGATGCAAAGATTGGACGGTGCTCTTTGAATATCGCTACCGTGGGATTGGCTTCAATTATCGCTCGTATGGCCAAGTTTTGGCTTGTTCATTGTTTTAAAGAAACGTCTGGTTTTGGCGCGTCAAGCTTAGCAGCGGTTCGGTAATAGTCGCAAAGTTCGGTAAATGTCGAAAGTAATAAGAACAAAACCAAGAAATGTTTCATCTGTGTAATATTGTATGCTGTTGGACAATCTATCGTGGCGTTGGTGTTTTCACATGAAGCTTAAGACCAGAGGTAGAAAGAACGTGTCCAATGAACACGACCGCCGTTTCAGCTAATTGACATTTGCTAGTATTCAAGCGGGAGTGCTTTCATTCAGCCTACGCAGCACATTATGAAAGTTTTCCTTATATTCAGTGGGGTTCTGACCAAGGACACAAATATCAGCCGTATACACAACACAACCATTGACGTCTGCTAACGATAAGGTAACAACTTTCCGCCAAGCTGCTGGAGCACTACTAGGGCCCATTGGTAACAATGTGTATTGTTACAAAACGTCTTGCTTAAAGAAAGCAGTCAAATGTCGGCGACCTGGAGTCAATGTCCTGTAGCGTGTGGTAGTATATACTGCGAATATCTAGCTGTGATAAATGTTTGGCTTTGGAAAGCCCAAGCATAAGTCGTCAGGATAATGCAGAGGGAACTCGTGCATAATTATATATCAAATAAGCCCTCGACAGTCGGTGCATAGACAAACAGCCATGTTTTTTGAACGTCAACTGGTAGATGAACACTGTATGGGTTCTACCACGTCTTTCGGGACCAAAGTTTTTCATAACGTGCGACAACGCCACTAACTTGACCAGAGGTACTGGTCTAGTTTGTGCATGGTTGAACGATTTGTAAGCCGCGCTCAGCCGCGGGGCATCGCATTGGGACACCACCAATACACGGAAGCAAGCGATTTGGATAACTGGAATATAACGGATAAAGATTGACGCTGGCAATGGTCAACCGACTGACGCATGGTGATATGTTCAACAGGCCTATGGCATTACGTCCCAACAGAGGCTTCCTATCAGTTTTAGAGACATACTTAAACCATACGCTTCCTTCTGTTAATAAGAAGCATTGAAACCGTAACAGAACCAAATATGTGGTCATAGTCGTTGGTGCAGCTGCTGAAAGTGTAAGCGGAAGCATGTGCGATTTGATGATCAAAATACTGTTTGTAAAAACAATAGGGCATAACTGTGATTGGTGACGCGAAATCTAGTTCCATATCTAGACAAACGGTATTGTTACCAGCGAAGCAAACGCGACCAATATCTGATGTAGGCAGTTTGGGTTCGTGAGCTAGAGACAAACGTAGATGTTTGCATGTATTACAGCCATATATGGATTGTTCAGTGATGAGCGGAGAAGCACTGGAGCCATTTGTAGAAGCAACTAAATAAATGGCGCGGGAACGACAAGCCAGAGAAAAAGACTCCTCTCACATCAACGCCGGACGACTGCACTCCTTGCAGGACATGCTTTATCGTTTACACGATGTTCAGCATTTCCAAAACGGTACCACTTATTTCCAACTGAGGATCGCACGGGAGAGCGTGTAAAATCCAGCGGTCAATTTCAGTAGCACCTGTGTTAGAGAGGAAACTATTTTGTTCCTTGACTGCGACCGCGCCAGCCAGGTCACAGGCCCTGTCCCATGTGAGCTATTCTGCGTTATGCAGCAAGAGACTGGCTGCTCTGAGAAACGGTGAGACCTGCAATCCCTTGTCGTATTAGTATAGATTCTTTACTTTTTCTTGAGGCTACTGTTGTAGTCACACTTTAGAACAGAAGAAACGACACGAGAAATGAATGCATCCGTTGATATCCCAGGTGCTTTTTTCTGCTTCGAAAAATTGTACAAGCATATTGATGTGCTCTCAAACACCCCAATGGTTATCCAGGGTTAAGAACATTTGTGTCAACGTGTGTTTCTCCAGCAAGTTTATGGCATGAAATATAACTTGACCCTCTGAGTGGTGGTGTAAGCGCACAAGATTTAAAGTATCCTCGCTTTTCGGCGGCGGGGACGGATTGTGAACTGTTGGCACAAAAATCTACTCTAAAAAACTAATTTTCCAGTTTTCCTAGCATGCTGCATTTGTGGTAACCGCAGAGTTAGTCTAGCAACGTGGTGGGGCAGTAGCATGCAAAGCCATCGGAAACACGGGTGGCCCATTTAGTGTATGCAGCAAAAGCAATAGACCAGAGCTGCACCTGAGGGTATGTGTAAAGAAAACTGTCTGCCCACACGCGCATTACAAGTAAATCGATAGTCATTCGCGTTGCAACTGAGCAAATGCAAGCTCACGTGATTAGCCAATCAGTCCTAAATGGAATTGTGGGCAGGATAAGCAAATTAAAGGGAAACACAAAACAAACTAGTTGTACACGACTGTCAAAGAGAAATGTGTGCGCTGTATTATCACTAAGTGTTTTTGTTGCGGAAATGCTGGGTGGTGGTTTGAATTGTCCCGGAGGTTGACCTTCATTTTTCGTAAACGTAGGAGTCCGATTGAATGATAACCAGGTTGTGCTTGCGAATTTTAATAAATTATTATTTATTCCCGACTATGCGATGCCTCCCCACGGATGCATGATCAAATAAGTAAAATTGTACCGGCGTTTTGTGGCAATGGTAAGAGTGTAAAGCGGGGATTGTGCGGACGTTCATGCTTGAAACCGTACAAATCGGAGGGCAGTCAAAATGAACAAACCTTATGGTCGTGAGTACGGGTACGTTCGTATGAGCATACACGGTCTAACATGAACTGCAGTAACAATTCGGCCACGAACGTATCAAGTACTAGAGTTGCTCAATTTGAAAAAAACCTGTAAAGAACAATATTACCCGTGATAACACAATCCGCTAGAGTTATGTTAGTAAAGCGCAAATTGCAAAGCTTAATGCGCCGCAAGTGACGCGGCGGCAAAAAATGCAGGTAGATAAGTGTCAAGGTGTATTAAGCATGGTGTTCTGTAGTCATGGGTTGCTTGCAGTGTGAAGTAATGGGCTATGACTTTATTCTGTGGCCGGACCCATCCGCCAAGTCGCAATGTTGTTACACGGACCTATGTGGTCTTTTATAGTGAGAACGCTTGATAGACGGAAGCCCACCTCGTCCTAGAACACTGCCATCGATCCATTCAAGGGAAAACTGTAACTGGCAATGCCTCTTATTGATGGAGTATTTGTTCTGTTAGTGACAGGCGCGATGTATGCATAATTTCCGCCGGCTGATGCCTGGTGGGCGCGCGACTTCTTCATCCATGCGTCATACCACGTCCTGACGAAATGGTACGGCCCGTTCGGTAGGTAAACCATGCACTGAACCTTTATGACGTTATGTATTTGTAGTCTGTAGATCCGCGTAATGTCTCTGGGGTGTGTCCAAAATAAAATGATGTTTATGTTTATGTTTTACTAATATATTACAGGCGCACGGAAAATGGCCGAACCCAATTACCCTGGCCTAAAATATGAGCAAGTGGTCTGGAACAACGAACCAGAGGTATTCCAGGGGTAATTTGTATTGATCTGAAACACTAGCATATACTGTAAAATGAACGGTAAAAGTAGTGGGATCTGCTCTAGGTGAGTGGTATGTGAAAAGTATTTGCGCATCAATGAAAATAGCCGAAGCCATGCCTTTTGCTCATAGTGAAGGGTGGCATTGCGTTAGGATATTTCTAACTTGGGATCGTAAAAATGGCATGAAAATGTGCCCTCCGATGTAAGGCCAAATGGCGGTTTGATAGTAAATAGCAGCGAGACAGCACCGGATAAGAAGCATGAGGAGAAGGGGCGAGCTGAACCCAATTGTTCAGGCCTGAATTTACTGGCAACCGTCCACAGTAACGGGTAAGTAGTTTTTACATCCGGCAAGTAATAAAGCAAGGGAATCATTATTCATCCAGTTTCAGCTAAAGAAATATTGTGCTTCTTTGAAGTGTTATGAGCAAAGCACTGGACGTTTCTTTGTTTGCTGGCTACCGCATCTGCAGAAATTTTGGAGAGAAAGGACAACATACAAATGACGTAACAGAAACAGACAACAATAATTCATCCGGAACCCAGTGAAAAATAAGAGCAAGTACAGAGGCGGTTAATCCAATGGGACTCACGGTATACGTATCATTATAAACCAGATATTACAAGCACATTTGTGCTATAAGGAAAACTTTGGGTTACCTAAATCGTGATCGGTAATACCTCAATACTGATGGAAGTCAGAGTGCAAGAGACCGATCCGACGAGACCGCGTTAGTTGGTGGTTTGAGACAACGTCCTTTATATAGGTTAGGAAAACAGATGGCTGAGGTCAGCAAAAATGGACAGGGTATAGATGAAAGTAGCTGTGCTAGTTAGCGTGAGCAAGTCCAGCAAAAATATTTGGGTGAGGGAGACAGTGTATTGGGTACGCACCACTTAGATTATATACGTCTCGGAAATATGGATGTCGCCACAAAGCAGCAGAGGAGTCCGATGAGACCATTACAAGGCAATCCAAAAGTTGGCTGTCTATTTGGAAACGCAATCAGGGACCGCGATAAGAATCAGGCAGGGAAGGTATGAGAATGGATTTATTGATGAACCGTGGAAAAGTGAAGGAGGCTTCCGAGTTCTAGTAGACAAGGCATTAGGACTTCTGAGTCAGCAGTTGTAACGTCCTAAAACTCTGAGTAAATTTAGAGAGCAGGAGACCGATCACTCGAGACAGCATTAGTCGGCGCGTTGGGATAAAGACGTGCAATAAATGGGAAAAAGGCTATAATAACGAATGAGGAACAAGTCTGGCAGGCGCTCTGATCTTGCAGCCGCGCTCCTTGTGAAGCAGTGGGTTTATTTCTTGGCAAGTCCCATCAGACACCTTGCAGCATGTTAAGCGGACGGTTATGGCTACTTGTACGGAGAAGGCTAGTCAAGGGGCAACTCACCAAGCACTGTAACATTGCCAATGACCACAAGTTAAATAGCATTGAGGTACTTGCAACTGCTTTTTAGGAACGCCTTTTCGAACGGCCAGTTGCAGTCATGGTACATTTAATACTCCGTTCGCTCAGCAGAAAGCTTAGTCAGGATTAACCAATAACAATTGGAGCCGGCAGAATTGGTCAGAAGTACAGCTGTGGGGATTAAGATGCTGAGTTGCGCGGGTGAGTAAGAAACTCAAAGCATAAGCTGCAACCCTGTCCAAACAAATAATCTACGGGATAGCTGTGTGCCACGTGCAGGTTCACAAGCGATATCCATCGCAGGTAGGTAGGACGTTTGCACGAAGCTAAGGCTTTATTCAGCCGTGTTTAGAACGATGGAGGAGCCTGCTGTGGTCTTTGGAATCAGGCGTGGCCGAGCGCAGTAATACAGACACGACACATCGGAGGTATAAAATTTACATACCACACTGGCGAGGTGAGGAAAGTATCGCTCGAATACTGGCTCCAAGCAGATGAAGCTGTTGCAACTGGGAGAAATTACCCTTTGGCAAGGTGGAAGGAGCCTGGCGCCATGGCACCACAAGGAAATTGCTCACTTGAAAGGCAATGAAGCTTTTTCATGTGAAGTTCCGCTGGTGCTAACGAATAGATGCGTTGTTCAGACCAGTAGTGTAAACGGATCAAAAGGCTTTCTATAATCTCCATGATACAGGTATTACCAAACATAATAGAACAGACCATAATAGCAATGCTTCCATTGGCTTAAGATTGATGGCAGACCACAATGGCGCGGTGGGTAACATATTCGTAGGTTATTGACGCCAAGCCTATAAAGAGTTTACCGCCACAAGTAATCCACTGCCGAGGTGGACGGAGCATAATGCCATGACATCGCAATTAAGTTGAACAATTGCAGAGGGGTAAAGCTTTCTTAAGGTGATGTTTCCAAGGTGAAACTAATTTCAACGCAATCCTTCAAACTACTAGATTATGCATATCAACTAGAAAGAATGCCCGAAGTAGAGGTCCGATCTGTCCACATATGTCTTTGGATCGTATATATAGTTACGACGGTTCAGGTAAGTTTATGTAACATTCTATGCAGGTGTTGCTGGGGTAGAAGTAAGAAAATGTCGGAGAAAGGGACGACTCCGAAAGTAAAGAAGGGAGTAAGATTAGCTGGCCACCTCGATCCTTACCAAACGTTTTCCACCTTTTGTGTACATATTTAGAAAATATGGCATTATCTGTCTTCGTGTGCCTTCTAATATCAAAGATGAGAATAAAGCTTTTATTCCTGACAAAGCAAGGCAAGTTCATTTTGACATAACAATGCTTGCTCAAGAATGTGCAAAAAGCTGACCTGTTTGCCATAACAGTGAATATTTGTGTAGAAGGGTATGTAAGTATGTACTTGTGGGTGTCTAGGGAGCTGTGTACAGTAGCTAGGTGTCAAGATATGTGGAGCAGTGCATCAAAGGAATGAAGGCACCATACGCAGGTGTGGCGAACAAAGCCTGTCCAACTGGAGCGATGAGGGATAAGACCAAAGACAGCAGCTGTAGCGAAACTATTGGGGCGGTGTCAACCAAGCAGCGGAGCAAACTCTATGCAATAAGGTAACACAGTGGCGCCACAATAGACTACGTGAACCACTCGAGTGTGGTGCTTCACGGTGTCCCAGGTAAGTCAGATAGACAGAGCTAACAAAAGGAAAGTTTCGGGCTTTATTACTTAGATGAATCAGCCCTTGGTTAAACGTATAACTGATTTGCACTGCCTAGCTCTCAGTTGAGATGAGGAGTGTCGGTTTACGGAACCTATTTCTGTTGTTGAAGGTGAAGTAGGGTAGGGGAGCCAGCGATTCTATGAATTTGCAGGTGTGGGATAAATTGTGGCATTAGTGACATAACGGTGGAGTGAGCCATTCGGAGGTGGAAGTCTACGGTGACACAGATGCCAACTGGACACACAGGACAGAGCGGAATTGAACCGGATTAACTATGTAGAGAAAGCTGCTGTCCTTAGGAGATTAGGAAATAAATTTCCGAGAATTCAGTTGTGGAGGAGAAGTGCTTTCCACACATAGCCAAATCTGCCACGAAATAATGGCTTTAGGTTGATGGTGACAACAGTGGTAAATGAATTTTTCGGCTGATAAATCGATCACCATGACACACAGATGCCCCACACTTGAGGGCACATAGGCCTTGATTGGCACACCTACCCGAATCAGTACTTGCGCTAATTATTTAGGCTAATGATATCCTGTGTGCCTCAACCTCTCAGAGAAAATGCAATATCAATTTGTAAACGCCTGACAATCAGCTTTATAAAATTGATCGTCACCTAAGTACAGCGGGGACACGATTAGAACTTTATCGGAGTCATGTTCGCTCACATCTAAAATATTTCATTTTAATCTGCAGCAAGTTGTAAACGTCAGATGTCATACTGCTCGGAAAGGCTCGGTGGGGGGTTACTAAATTGCTTTCCCAGAAAATCGGCTGCTTACTTAGCTACAGCTGTGTAGTCACTTCAAGCTCCAGCTTCTGTGGTCGCGCCGGAGCAACTTAAACCTATGCTCTATGCATAAGGTAATACAGCAAGCCCTGCAGTGTGACATACCTTACGTGACACTGAGAAGAGGATCAGAATTTAACAGCAGAAACTGGAGCCGTGCTTTTTCTCTGCTATCCGCGCGGGAGCAACTGTTTTCAAATTTCTTCCTAGTTGTTTACCTAAACAGCTGGAACAAATGACCAACACGCCTATGAGCGATGCCTAAACCGCAAGCTTTCAGCAGGAAGGTACAAAACTTTGGGTGCCTAGGTAATATAAAACGCCTTTTCAACGTCTGTGATTCCGATAATCATCTTTTTGTGACTGGATAAGATGGAGCCTAGGTGACATCTAGGGCTGCTTTACAGCATTATTTTACAACACTTTTAGCCGCGTGGCCTATAAACACATTGGACTTACTCTTAACCAGTGTCGCTCAATCAGCCTGTTCTCCCCAGGGCCCATGCTCAACTGCATAGGTCAGTACTTCGCTGCTCTGTCTTGTTGATCATTTCCGCAGCTATCTTGCCTGTGCCCACTACATCTACAGTAACCCTTTCGCTAATCTCGCCTTGACTTGTTTCTTGCTACTTGGGTCGTTCCTCTTCATAGCATCATCTATACATTCCTATCAACTTTGGCCAAGTTCTCAACCGTGCTCATAAAGACCACCTTCGTGTCGTACTACCTTACGAGCTATAGACCGCAGACTACGCTGTGTAAAACCTTGGTCGCTTGCATAGCCATCCCTCACCATCATTATTGGCTTTTTGACCTTCACCCTACATCACTTCATTCTTTATCACAGCCCTCAAAACTTCGCTGCAACCTATGTCTGACGGTCATTGTACCAAACTGTTCACGCCAGCAATCCTGTAGGGGCTGATCGGTAGTTTAACCCCATGAATTATCTCTAGCCCTGGTCTACCTTTTTAATCTAATCCATTACTGCAATCACCACCTCCAGGCGGTCTCAGCCCAGTTTAGTCGCATGCATTTTACAGGTGCTAAGACTAGAATTCTGAAGAGGAATGTATTTAGCCATTTCAGATTAGTTTTTGTTTCGCGTCCGTTACTTCACTTACACTGATCCAAAGCCTGAAAGAAGAAACCGGTATCTACACCCCACCGGCTTCGCTGCTTCAGTGTCTATTTTGTCAAAGTGCAAGAAGCTTAACATATAATATAGCCTAGCATACTGACTGGCTGGTTTGCAAATCCGTAGGTATTTTCAACTAAGATATCGCAGGGTAATGAATAATTCATCCACGCAGGCAAACTTCAGTCATTCTATCTTATCTGTATCTTAATTCCTTAGTCTTAGGCTTTACCCTTTAGCACTTTCCATACGCTTAGACCACACGGTCCATGAAAAATATTAGGCCAATTACTTTTGAAATACGCCTAGTAAAGGCATTCCACCGGAACTGAGCCGTAAATAAATGTTACTACCTACTGTTGCTGTCAATAGACATAATGCATGTACGTCAGCATTAGTTTTGTCCAGAACAACGTCTTAATACCAGCTTCAGCTGTGCTTCTATACATCTTCGTAGACTTCATTTGCTAGTTGACCTAAATTGATGTGTTTCACTAGACCTAAGTACGCGCTATTTTACTCCGCCGTTGCCAAATATAACCTGTATGCATAGCGCGAATTATATATATATATATATATATATATATATATATATATATATATATATATATATATATATATATATATATATATATATATATATTCCAGCTGGTCGCTAAAGTGATGAGTAGAAATGCCGGAGGCCGAAGAATCCAGACGTTTCGCTCTTCATTTATTCTCTCTTGTCCCCATTAGCAGTTATGTTCGAGTTTCCGTGTGCCGCGTACTATTGGAAACACTAGCATAAATTCGTCATGAAACCCAGATGCTCTTCTTCAAATGCTTTTGTAGGCGCAACATACGCATTTCCAACTTCATTTCACTGGCACCAAAGTTAACCAGCGACAGAGCCCCCTGTCATATTGGGTGGCTGGAACACCAGACAAGTTTTACCGTTACATGGCCTTAGCTCGGCCGTCCGTGCGAAGTTTAGCTTTCAGCTGGCTCAAAGACTACCATGCGTTGTGCGTACTGGTGAGTGGACAAAGAGCTTCCGCTTTTTACCACTTACCTTCCAACCTGCGACTTACCTTAGCACTCTTTGCTACGGGAACTAGGACATCAGTTACCAGAAAATCCACCAAGGAAATGGCTGATTCAACCTTAAATACTAGTTAACATTGCCACCTTGATGACCACCGCTGGCACTCGTTTCAAGATTTAAACTTGGAGAGAAGAAGCTCAAAATTTAGCAAAGGGTTGCACAAAAGTGTGTATCAATACATAAGGCACAATAATCCATCATATTCCAGCTACCTTAAGCCTCCGAAGTAGAGTTATTAATGTCCCACCAAGGCAAAAACGCGAATGGATTTTACGTCCCGGAGCATTTTGCAAAATTTTCTGGTACTCAATTTTGTATTATTATCGGTAGGCTTCTCTAGCTCACTGATGTTGGTGACCTAGCATTATGGACAAAGAAAATAGGCTCTAAGGGATAACAGTTGCAATATTTTTCTAACAAGTAAATGCGCTTTTCAGGTCAAACTTGTCAAATGATCCTAAAGTGCCCCCGTATTATCCAGGTAGCCCTGGCTCATGCAGACTTATAACCATTGCAACCACTTAGAGGCTTATAAAATACTAAACACTATATTCCTAATGGTTGCTGTGGCTCCGTATACGCTGAAAATGATACGATAGGGCTTCAGATCGTGGGCTAATTTTAGATTGTCCTGAAATCTCTTGCATAGCTAACCTTTCTTACTGGATCCTTAGCGTTTCCACGAATTCTTACCACCTATCTGCCTTTATTTGGTATGTAGGGCCCGAAAAGTTCACTTTGCAGCCACCTACGTCATACCTAGTTACTGTGGGGAATTTAAGCTACATAATGCAGTTATAGATAGGCTTGACTATTTGGAACCTATACCGATGCGCCAACGTTTACCATTCCGTTACTTTTTCTGAGATCTGCTTGTAAAGCAGAAGACCATACTTGGCGAAAAAATAATGGCGAGGTACGTAGACCGCCATTCAATAGTCAATAACTTGCTAAATACTGCACATGTCGCATTGCTTTAACTTTTAAGGTATTCGGCGATTAAAGCTCTTCTGAATAGCTTATTCCTGTCTTGCTTTTGGAAATATTCTAACTTTAGAAACGGTCTTTCTTTTTTCAATGGTTTACTTAGTTTGAAACTTGGCGCCGTAAATGAAATTAAATGTGATGAATGAGCTGTTGAAATAGTCCAAAGAATTTATAGTGCAGTTCGTGCTGAATTGTTTACTGCCTTCAGCGAAAATATGCACTACTACGGCTCTGCCATAACATCGCCATTAGTAAAACGAAGGAGCCAAATTAGCTCATAAGAAGCCTGCTGAATTTCAAGTCAAAAATAATTATAGGACAGTTCGTAGAGCATTGGATTCTATAGCAAAGGAAAACGTACGTAAATTCGGCTTCGCGCGACTGTTTGCTACATATGAAATCAAGGATCACAAAATTGCCTGAAGGTACCCGAGGTACTTCACGTTGGGTGAGTACAACCCCTTCAACTATACACGTAAATGGGCCTTGCATACGTAATTGCGCACAAGGAACCTATGCTCGTACTGTTTTCACTCCCCATGCAACAGCATGGGATTGGTGTAACTACTGCTTCTTTGCGGGCACAGTACCTAACTGGTCTAGGTATATACTTCTATTGCTTTATTTCTATCGAGTATCCGTGTGATCATCGATGGGCCAAACACGGCAACTAATTATGACGCCGCGCAAGCTAGGCTTGACCTCGAACACCCACCTTCCGACGACACCTATAATCCACCGTCATGTCTGATCACATAGTTTGAGTGCCATCCAGTCTGCCACGCGCACGGCGAGCTGCACAGGTGCTTTTGCAAACTTCACAGTGCCACCAGAAGGCGCACTTTATGTGCATGGCCTCTGGGAGTCTGTTCAAACCAGTGTCACCGTTTGTCTAAAAGCGTACATACGGGCGGCAGTATTTGGCGCTAAATGCCGTCACCCCTGCGAAGGCCCGTATGTCACCGAGAACATACTTCCTGCCATAACAGTGCGATTCATTAAACCCGGCTCACCTGGTTGCGCACTTCAAACGGCGGAAGCCGGCCAAGAAGTTGTTGGCGTTGAGCACAACGCCTGTTAAGTTGGGGTATATTGTAACGCCCCCGCAATTGTGCGTATAACGCACCGCGCGAACAACGAAACAGATTCTTCCGTAACCGGACTAGTAAAGCCCATTAATTACTTGGATCAGCAAAGACGCGAACTAACCACGACCGCTGACCCCTGTTATTGTTTGTTTCTTTACTTCAATGTCTAATCCCATCACTTTGAACTTCACCGTTTAACTCGTTGCTGTCCCACTCTACCTGCAGGCTAGATAGCGCTGTCCACATAGTTGTCTTACCCAAGGTCTTTTACTAGATGTTGTAATAACGGCATTCACCGCCTACTGAGTTTTTGTTGTTTTATCGCACCAAAGGTATATTACGACCTGGTTTACGCATTGAACGAGAACGAGGACGAAATCCTTGACCAGCAGCATCTCACAGTCATATCCAGAATGTAATATGCGAAATGCTTGGACCCGGCTATCAAATGGTTGCGCTACCTCACATACCATTTGTGTGCTTAATAATAACTTAAGCAGTTGGTTTTACTTTGTTTTAGTAATTAATTTGCATTTTCTGGCCGACATATTTTCGTAAAATTGCTTTCCGTAGTATATATTATTAGTGGGGTACTTACTAAGGTCTCCTACACGCATACTGGTGGAACGCAACCGTAGGTCCAGGGGCAATAACATACGGTATTCACTTCGGCGGTACATAATATAACATCAGCCTTGCTGGCTGCTACAATTATGGTCTACGGCTGACGCTTTACCTTTGCAGCAACCACCTGGTTCTAGTTGGACAACTATGAGCTCGCTCTAGACCTTCCAAGAGACAATTCACACACTTAGTTGCATTAGCCTAAAAGGCTTAGAAGGCGATTACTTTCCACGGTTGTTTCTTTCCCTCTTCCTTAAACCTCTGATAAAAACCGGACTACTAGTACGTCGCGCTTGGTTTCCAATCAGCCTCTCCAAGCACCTATTAGCGCCAACTTCGTGGTCAGCTAAGATACCCTCACGGACAATCCCTTGCGTCTTCATTAGTCCTGTGGTTCAACTTGGACTACCGTGAATTCCTTATGGACCTCTCCACTCAAGTATTGGCAGCAGCCTCGTAGGCTCCTGTTATTGTGGCCCACGGGCTGACACCCCTTAACCCACCGGTTCTAATCGGACTACTATCGCTGCTCTTGATCACCCAAATAGCCACGCTACCCACTTTTGCCTTCCGCTTTGTATGCCCCTACGATTTTGGTCGACGGATGACTTTTTTCCTGCTTACGTACCTGGTTCTAAATTAAAACCATAAACTCTTCCTTGACTTTCAAAGGGGCTGCTTCACACTCCCGTTAACATCAGCCTCGCAGGCTCCTACCCATTTGATCCACCCTGACTCTTTTCTTCTTCGTAATCCCTAGGATTCTTATAAGAGAACCTTAACTTCTCCCTTGACTTTCTAAAAAACCCCATACATCGTTGTGCCTAAGCCTTGTCTGCCACTACGATTTTTGTCCACAGCTGACTCTTTCAGTCTTCATTACTTATACGGTTCTCTGCCGCGTACGGTACCGCTTGATGGTTGGACTTTGGCTCCTTTAGTATCGATGACATTGACTTCCCTACACCAGGACTTCTCCATCCCGACCCTTTCAGTTCCTTATTGTTCGCATTGTTTGCAGTACTTCTTCCATAGGCGGCAAACGAACAATGCGCTGCACTGATGTGGTTTCTTAGTCCAGATTCCTGCTTTTTGACTGCTTCCAGGCTTCTGTGACGCACAAAACATTGGTTATAAAGACCACGCGCTGAGTCTTTCTTGCTTCGTAAACCTTCAGGGCTCATTCTTTCCTACCCATATTTGCCGACGCCCCCTGCCTGTATTCCTAGGTTATGTATACGGCTAAATATTTATGCACAGACTAATTTGAACCTTCTTTTATGCTCCCCCACTTCCCAGCCTACTTAGCTGTTTCTGATCTAGATATGGCATAACCACTGTTTACTATCGCTACCTCTAGGGCCCTGTAGGCCTTCTTCGTCCTGCAATAGTACAGCGTTTTCATTCCGAACCTGCCCAATTATGTTTCCTTTCACCTTTATTTCAGAACTCATTAACGATTTGTCCTCGATTCAGTTCACTGCTCTAGTTTCGCATGAATGCACTGCTATCTGACTGCCTCCCGGCGGCAGAAATGTTCCCGAGCTTGGTTAGGTAGAGACGCCGCTTTGTTTCCCTCACATCGAAAGCCTTGCTGGTCTTATTGACTCTTTTGTAGTGGTGCCTTCAGCCATGTTTGCATTCCGGCCTCTCCATCACGATCCACTTGTATTTGCGGGTATTGTGTTCATTGCTGAGTACACATCACTTAAGTTTGCCACCCAACCGACATAGTCCTTGACACTCAAACATCATTTGAAACTGGACCAGACCACTTATAATCCCCTCTTCTTACCTTCGCACACTATTATCTTCCCGACTCCTCAATCCCCTCCAAGAGCGCAGTTATCCGTCGTTCATCTTATTGCGTCACCTCATCTTGACAGCAGCTAGTCATTGTTGGCTCCATGTAGCTTGCAAGGAGCCACTCCTTGACTCTCCAGCCTTCATTTTTACCGCCATATGTCTCTCTAAGCTTCGCTCGCACGTTGACTTCTTCGTAGAAACTGTAGGTATCCAATAGTGGACAAACGTCTTAATGATATGGCTACACCAGCCACTGATTCATTCTTTTCCAGAGCCACTATCTCTGCTTAGCAGCAGCTAGTCGCCATAACTTCCATTTAACTCTGCGGATATTCGGAGCTCTGTAGGAGCCGCTCCTTTCTTACAATGTTCATTCTCTTGGCTTGCTTGCGTCACAGCTCAGATGGTTTGTTGACCTATTATGTGCCACCGTAGGATACACCAGTAACTGAAGGCCTAGCGCAAACTCTATTGCTGGTCACTCTTCTCTCTCCTAGCGCGCCGTTAGATGTCGTTCGTCCTACTCCCGTCAACTCCTCTTGACAGCAGCTATTCATTGTTGGCTCCATGTAGATTACAAGGAGCCAATCACTGACTCTCCTACCTTCATTTTCTTTTGCCGTCTATTTCTTAAAGCTTTGCTCGCATGTCGATTTCCCCATCGAAACTGTAGGTATCCAGTAATGGTCAAACGTCCTAATGACATGGCTACACTAGCCACTGATTCATTCTTTTCTAGAGCCAATATCTCCGCTTAACAGTGTTGGACGGAACCTGGGATACTAGTCGGTAAGCAATGACACGTAAGACGTGCCAAATACGACAGTATAGAAGTCGGAGGCAACTGAACCCAACGTATATTGTGAGGCTACAAGAATAGGAAGCGAATCAGAGAGAGCGAGAAACGTGCAGCGAGGAACTCACCAAAACGGTTTGTGACCATGGATGTGCAGTCAGTTAAACAAATGGACGTTTCGAAGGTTAAAAAAACCATAAAATCCAATGTTATAAGATACTGAAAGAGCATGATTTCAGTTGCACTACAACAGCAGCTAGTCGCCATTGCCCCCATTTACTTTGCGGATATCGGGAGCTCACTCCCTTCTTACAATGTTCATTCACTTGGATTGTTTGCCTTACAGCTCAGCTGGTTTTTTGACCAATTATGTGCCACCGTAGGATCCACTAGTAACTGAAGGCCTAATCCGAACTCCAATGCTGGCCATTCATCTCTCTCCTAGCGCGCCATTATCCGTCGTTCATCTTGCTCGTCTCAACTTTTCTTGGCAATAACTAGTCATTGTTGGCTCCATGTAGCTTGCAAGGAGCCACTCCTTAAGTCCCCAGCCTTCATTTATTTCTGCCGTATGTCTCTCTAAGCTTAGCTCTCACGTTGACTTCTTCATCGAAACTGTAGGTATCCAATAGTGGACAAACGTCTTAATGACATGGCTACACCAGCCACTGATCCATACTTTTCTAGAGCCACTATCTCTGCTTAGCAGCAGCTAGTCGCCATAGCTCTCAATTAACTTTGCGGATATCTGGAGCTCGCCCCCTCTTACAACGTTCATTCCCTCGGATTGTTTGCGTCACAGCTTAGCTGGTCCATTGGCCTATTACTTACCTTCACTGGCCTATAGGTACACTCAGCAACCCTATAGGCATACACTAATGACCAAGCGTTTGATTGGAATAGCTGCATCTGGCGACTGAGTCACTCCTAGCGCCACCATCTGGCGGTCGTCGTAAATTCGGCATCTCTCTTCAGAAGTAGGTAATGGCCATTGGCCCCATGCATATGCAGTGAACCGTATCTCAATAACCTTTACTCCTTTAGAATATCTGCATCCAGTCCTTCCGCTGCCCTGCCACCAATTGATCTTTAAGACTTTCTCGCAGCAACCTATTTATTTTTGCTTATTATGCCCCCCTCTCGGAGTATACTAACTACGTGCTGTTCATGCACCTGACAATCACTACCAGCATTCTAAATTTCTTTGCTCTATCCCCAAGCAATTAACGACTCAGTTCAAATGGATACTCGTACTTTACTTACTGGTGCAACGCTCTTGTCTTTACGCGGGCGATAGCAATCCACCTATACGGCTGATTCTATGGGATACTCAAAAGACATTTTCAGCATAATTATTGTTGCACAGTACATGCTTTGTCTCAAGCCCAAATGTTAAAACACAAGACATTAACAATATTCAACTCCATGCCTGTTCTTGCGGTCTTCTCTCGGTTGTCCCTCACTTTCCTTTTCTCTGAGGTCCGGGACTTCTTATAGATCTGGGATTGGACTGAGGAACAGTTTTGGCCCAAGACGGACGTAACAACCCACAAGGACTTACATGGAGCATGGTAGAACTCCAAAAGGACCGACCTAAAATCACCATAACCCTTGTCCAGTATGGAGAACTGGACATATCCTCATACTCCCATACATTATACATCTGGAAAATCTGGACAGCGGAAAATTTGAACCTTTTGCTCACCTGGACATACAACAAGAAGAAAAATCGCGATATCCCTCTCTTCCACCGACCTCAAAAATCATGGAGACCCAGATCAAAATACCCGTCCAACTAACAGAGGAAATTAGAAGCCATTACTCCGCGAAAAACCGAAGGTAAAACCAGTCGTCAAGCGGCTTTGCCAGTTCAACATTAATGTTCAAAATGCTTTACGGCAGTGTTGCAGGACGTGGTGGGTTCTCGCCTGGCAAGCGTTCTCCCTATAAAAAGCCACAAATGTCTGTTTAACAACACCGCGACGGGGCGGATGTGACTCGCCACTGAATATAGTCACAGCCCACGACTACATACTGGCAAGTCGACTAGACTCACATATCAACTCTTCCAGACACCGTTTCAACTACACACGATTGAACCCGAGGTATCATCTTGATACACAACTGTTTTTAAACCTCGATCATGCCTGCGTTGGTACGTCTCTATGAAACTGAGAATAAACTATTTATTTATTTTGTCATGGACATATGACAAATTTTCTACTGTTACGGTTACAGTTGCCACAAAAATGTTTGTACAGTTGTACATATCTGATCATGCCTCCATGGGCGTGCCTCGCATAGTCGAGAATAAAGTGTTTATTTATTTATTTATTTATGACTGCACGCCTTTATTAGTACCTTCGTACTGCCTACCTATATTCTTCGTACTAGTAACTTCCTCTCAGCCCCTTTAAAAGCTTATTCGACTACTCTTCCAAAATCCGTCTTCTTGTCCTTCTCAACGTTCTTGATCCAAACACCACGATTTTTTCTGCTACCCACCAAGGCCCTATCTTTGTCGGAGCAATCTGCTGCTTTTGTTCACACCGCGCATTTCCTTTATTAGCGCCATGCAATGCACTTCCAGTCCTTATTTTAACAGGGCTCCCCTAATCCTATGGTGGTGGGTTTTCTCTTTACCATTAAGCTATAAGCGTCAACTCCATGTACTAATTTTATACCTCATCATTTCGATTCTTTCTCTAAACATTTGAATGGCCTTCCGCCTTCAGCTGGTCTCAGACCACTGCGACTCTATATGGTTGTCTCCCCTGTGCTTAGCAACTGCAGTTTGCCTCAAGATACTTTGTTCTTCTCCACTAAGAACCTAGTGCGTTTACATTACGCAAAGCTTTTCTTGCACAACCTTATGAGCATATGCCGCTCCTAAGACGACAGAATCATTTTTGCCTCAACCTAATGTCGTCGTTGCCAGACTTTTTTCCTGGCACAACTGTTCACAGAAAGTATATCTATCGTTGCCTCTATCATAAACTTAATGCCCAAAATTCTATCGAACAGCAGTGACATCAACACAGTAGTCACTTTCGCTACCTCCCCTGTGTGAGGGCACATTATTTCTTTCGGATTGTTGTCTTTACAAGTTCCCACAAGATTAAGAAGATAGGACCATTTAACTTTATCTGACGGTCCCCAATAGTCCAGCCGAGGAAGACCTTGCTTTTCGCCTCTTGGAAGAAACATACACTCATCAAGTTTCGCTTCACTGCAGAAGTTGCCCTAGGGGTCAGAACAATTGGGTTCACTCCTAATACGCTTCTCGACATGTTATCGAAACGTCTAATATCCTGGCGTTTTAAAAGTTGAGCGATATAACTACCGCGCCAGTGGAATTGCCGCTACCCTTGCGCTTGTCTAATGGGACAGCCGGAAGCCGGGTTTTTTATTACATTTTCTTTCTTGAATCCAATAGCCCCCACTTCAAAACAATTAAGTTCACCCTTATTACCATCGAATATTCAATTACCTGTCTTTATCAGAACCTGCTTAATATAACTATCCCGCCAGTGGGATGTACAGAATCCACCATACCTCCTGGAAAGCCCAGCGCAAGCCTTCTGCATATCTATTGTTAACTTGGTGTTTTGTTTCGTCCACCTCGCCAGTAGACAGCTTCGAAAACAACTGATGTCATAGTATCCGCCGTCCGTTACAAAGCAATTAATTAACTAATTGATTATATTCTCGGCAAAATGGCTCGCCAGTACAGGCAAAATCAAGTGCTTGACAGAGCCACAAAAACACGAAAATCATTTGTGCACCCCAGAACGGGGATACGGGTAAGCAAGATACATTGCTCTGAAATTTTACCCCCTTTTGCATAGGAATTATACAGGAATGGAAGGCATGCTCATTAGTTGCAAGGAGCAAGGTAGCGCCAAAGCTGTGTAAGATCACTAAATGTTTCTTTTTCCGAACTGCTGTGTGAGGGTTCAAATCGTTCCGGAGATAGAGCTCAGTTTTTCTGTAGGCGTAGGAGTCCGATAGAACTTTTGATAAACACGATGTGCTTACAAATATCGGAACTTATGGGCCTTCATCTAGGTAAGCAGTATGCGGTGACTTTACTTCGATGGTGAGTCACATCCGCCACTCCGCAGTGTCCTTAAACAGACATTTGTGGCCATTTATACGAAAGGCGAAAATCTACCACGTCCTGGAACACTGCTATTGACCACAAGTTAAATAGCATTAAGGTGCTGGTAACCCTTATTTAGGAGCGGCTTTCCGCAAGACTAATCGCAGTCATGGTACAACTGATTTTCCGTTGGCTCTGCTGATAGCTTAGTCAGGATTCACTAGTAACGATTTGGGCCGACGGTACTGGTCATAGATGTAGATGTGTAGATTGAGATGCTAAGTTGCGCAGACGAGTATGGAACTCAAGTCATAAGCAGTATCATTGTCTGAGCAAATTACCCAAGGGCTAGGTAGGTGTCGCGCGCAGGTCCAGGAGCGATATCCAGCGCATAATCCCAAAACATTGCAAGTAATTTAAATACCTGCAGGAACTTATAATTGCATTTTAGGAGATATTCCGAGAGTGATAATGATTTGATCAATATTGTTCACCTCATCGGTGTATACGGAGCAAACAGCTTTCCGTAATCTTAATAGGTAAGTTCTCTGAGGCATAGTAATTGCTGGTAGACCACACTGGCTAGGTGGGTAATATATCCATCGCAAATCGACACCAAACAGATTAACATGTTGATACCAGGTGGTATTGTCCACTTGCAAGCTGGAGGGAGCATGACGCCATGGCACGGCAAGTAAGTTGATCACATGCAGGGAGATGAAGTTATTTAGGTGATGTTCAGGAAGTGGTAATTATTGGAACCCAACTGATCAAACCAGTGGAAGATACCAATCAAAAGGCTTCCATCCTAGGCAAGCTCCAGAGGCATAAGGTTGGTGGTAGATCGCACTGGCGTGGTGGGTAACATGATTTGGATACTGATGCCATGCATATAAAGGACCTGCCGCCAGAACTAAATCGCTGGATAAGTGGACGTAACCTAACGTCATGACATCGCAAGTAAGTTGAACACTTGCAGAGCGGTGAAGCATTACTGAGGTGAGGTTGCGAAGGCCAGCTCCGGAAACCTTACGAAGAACGTTCGAAGAGCCTAGGATTGTTCTCTGAGGATAGCCGAAAGGTACGAAGGGACCTGACAGACACGTTCAGGATTATAAAAGCGGTAACAAGGCCTAGCTCTGATTTGTTTGAACGTGCTGCCTCCGACTACCTAGGCAGACGTGAATTTAAGCTTAAGCCTCAGAAGTCCATGGTGGAGATAATGGCCAAGTTCGTTGCAAATCGACGGTTGAACTGTTCGCTAAGCTTGTCAAGTTGGTTGTAAACGTTTCACTTCCATCTGAAGTGCTATCAGCAGTGCGTAATTGAGTGGCATGCAGTAGCGAAGAGTAGCACAGAGGTGCCTCGGTGAGAGTGCGCTGCGCGTGGCGTGCGTGCGTGCGTTTTTATACCGTCATGGTTGCCCATGGAGACGAGCAATCCTATTGATTGGGGCTGCGAAAGCGTTCAGCTTGGTTGATGAGCAGATGACGTTTGACTTTAACCACCTGGGTCGCTTGACCATTGTCTGCTCGCGCTGTTGAGCAAGACTGTCGTCAGCACTGGTTGTCTAGTCACACCTTTCACCGGATTCAGTTGATCGAGTTTTTGGTCGTTCGCCTATAGTGTTGCGTTTACCGCGTCCAGTTCGATTTGTCGCTTGATCGAATTCGTTGTAGAGCACCATGATTCTAAAAGCTCGCTTGGTTTGTACTTCCATATGCTAGGAACTTTACGTTATATAGCTCAAAATGCTGGACATCTTGATCTCCCTGCGCGGAAACCAGTGACTACGGATCATGTTTCGGACGGTCAGCTTGGGTATGGTGGTTCTTGTACAAACTGGACGTATGCCTGGTGCTCTACAGCGGATTCAATCAATCTATCCGTCGAATTGGATGCAGTATACTCCCCACTATAGGCGAACGACCGAAAACCCGATTGACTGAATCCGGTGGAACTTATGACTAGACAAACAGGACTGACGACAGACTGGCGCACAACAGCGAGCTGACAATTGTCAAGCGACACAAGGGGTAAAGGTGAAATTTCAGCTGCCCAGCAACCAAGCTAAACGCGGATCGACGTCCCAATCAATAGGAATTACTCGTCTTCAGGGGAAACCATGACAATATAAAAGACGCATGCACACCACGCTCAGTGCAATCTCAACAAGGCTCCTGTACGCTACTCTTCGCTACTGCATGCCACTCAACTACACACTGACGCTGGCATCTCGGTTGGTGGCGAAACGTTTGCAACCAACCTGACAAGCTCAACGAACAATTTAACCGCCATTTAAACAACGAGCTACCCGTCCTTAACGCTTTAGTATTTACAAATCGCATTGTTCCTAAGTGGAAATAGCCTCTTCGCCGTGCCTGAAAGTGCCACGGTACCAGCTTTCCAATACTGCTCGGATAACTGCTGGCCCACTTTTATCTGAATTAGTGTAAAGTTACTAGCAATAGTAATAGACCATGAGGTTCAGGATCCAAGAACGTAAAAGCGTTACTCTTGCCATGCTGCATTACACTTGTATTAGCAAGAAAGACAACCCAGAAGTCGAAATACTGGAGGTCCGGTTTACTTTCCGATACAAAACAGGAGGCAGTGGAAAATTCTTCCACCACCTGTAGCGACCAAATTATGCAAAACGGGCAAAATAAATGCTTAAATCGTGGTTAGCAGGTTTGCTTACCTATAAAAACATTAAACGTGGGTGTACCTATCTGCTTTTTACAACTTTTGCTTTGAGGTTGTTCAGTTAATATGAAAGCGTTGCCATAACCCGCAGATGGCCTGGTAGTAGCCTACTGGACATCCAGCCGTGGGGCCGTGTTTCGATTCGTGGTTGCGCAGCCCTTTGTACTCTCTCCGTCTGTGCGTATACTAAAAATGGAACTATAAAGAGAAAGCTGACATCGTTATTGTGCAAGGACGACATTCAAACATTAAAATTTTAAGGTGGTTAACTGCATGTACACCTACCAAAAGGCCAGCGGGCATTCCAACGTCATGCTTGCAAAGTATACTATGTTAGGATGGAACACCAAAAACATGTTTGCGGAAAGCTAAGTACAAGCTTTATCTGCTGTCAGTTTTCCCTCATTTTGTGTTCGTAAGACATCAGCTAACTGAAACATTGCTTACGTGGCCTTTATTCACTATGGACGCCCACACGGAATAAACACAATGTCAAGGAGTTTTTGGTTTATGTGGTCAGTTAAGACAAAAATAGTTCATATACTTTGTCGTTAAGTAGAAGTCCGCTGTAGAACAATTGTTCGTTTGAATGATTGCCGATCTGTGGACTAGCGCGCGCATGCTTTCGTCCTAAACAGTTTCAAGGTCACGGTGTGTTTGTGGTGTTGCACCGTTCGATAAATCTCCCTAACAAAAATTCCAGTTTGACAACAGTAGTTGAATCACACGACACAAAGTTTGGCTTTTGTCAGTTTTATTTGTTACCTGAAGGAACTTGGTAGTGCCAGCGTACTCAGAATAACTTGTGTGTTCTTCCTTCTTCAAGGCGTGGTTGTCGTGTTCCACCGCTTGGGATTTCTTCCTCGGAAGCCTTGTGGAAGAGCAGTGTTGAATAACTGCACAAACATTTTGACTGTCCATTTCGTGTGATTCCACCTGGATTGGAACTGTCTAATATACCAAGGTATAAAGAGTCTGGAAGTTTCGCTTACTGTTCGTGGTTTTTCCATTGAAATATTGCTTGGCATATATTTGAAAACTTCACCGCAAGCGATTCCGGGTTATGTCCATATCTGTTCGATCGAGTAAAAAGCAAGTTTATATTCTCCCGCGCGAATCACCTTCATCGTTTTCGCACAGCTTAACGAAGAACAGCTTTAAGTGTTTATTCCACAGCGAAGCCTGTTATGTTCTTCGTTGCTATATTGATTCAGCTGACGGATCCAAATTTATGCAAACGTATCACCCTGGTTTTGATCTTGACGCCGCCGCATTGTAGCCTACCGCACCCCGGTACACGCTCCTGTTATCTGACAAAGCGTTTCCTTTTTCTTTTTGGTAAACATATCCGGTTCCAGGTGGCCTGTGGACCAAAAACCCAATTCGTCAGCTGGTTAATGGAAGGTGATTTGCTCAGCACCGGTTACCGGTTCTTCGAGTGGAATGCAATGTAACCTCAGCGTTTGTTGTTTCTATTAGGCTTGCACTGGGTTGGATATACAGCAGTATATCCTCCTAACACGGCGAGGTTTTACCTCAACATTACTTTAACTGTGTTAAGCACAAAGCGCATCATCTAGGCCCTAATTATAAGTTGTAACGTTGGTGGATAGCTTGATTACCCTTCTACCTTTTTTCAGTTCTTTAGAGAGAAATGTTTATAACCTCATCGTAAGCATTGAACGTGCAGTGGTTCGCAGAACAGGCTTACGTTCAGACGTCCTCATAATAGTGCTAGTACCCAAGGGTCAGGCGATATTCTTTTATTGCTAAATTGGCTTACACTAGGTGCGTTCGTTCATACCTTGGAGGCGTCCGCTCAATTGCGTGATCTCCATGGAGTGTTCCCGAGCTGGTGCTTGCCTCTGTGTTCACTGCTCCTGCGCATGGAACTGTAATCCTGATGTCATCTTCAACTTTGGGGAAGTCGGCAGGGCTCGCTGTTGGTGGGTCATCTTGCACCACCACAGTACTTATACCCGGCGCAGTAGTATCTAACTTAAATCCACCACACTCCTCTCCCTCCATAGGACTCGCGTCAGCTGCTTTCCGTCGGAGTCTTTCTGACCGCCGGGGATGTTCACTGTATGCGCGCGTTTCTCCCTCCAATTCGTACCACTTCCTCAGCTCGCCGGCATTCACCCTCTGCGATTCACCTTGCCGAGCGATTGTATACACTGGGCCTCACCAGTCGACTACCTCGTACGCTCCTTTCCGCTTCTCTAGGAGTTTCCTCTCCCCTGGGCCGCAAGTGGGATAGCGTTGATGGTCCCTCTACTTCACTTTCGAACCCATTTGAAACTCGAGGTTCCTTCCACCTTTGCTGGTCTGAAACTTCGCCATCCTCCGCGCCTGAGTCGCCTGTAGGTTGCGGTTGGCGGTCTTCCGGTTATTCCGTATCTCCTCGGGAGATATAAGGCAAGTTGGCCACATGCCACTCTCTAGGTCCACAGGTGGAGGGAATGGTTATTTTCTTTGTGAAATCCTGTTTGGTTGCTCGATGGGCCAGCAACGGTAGCGGCAAGGTTTCCTCCCAGTCTCCACCTTTTGCTGCTATCCACTCCTTGATTGTTCTATTGTTACGTTCCGTCAGGCCATTTGTTTGCGGGTGGTATGGGGTGGTGCGCAATTTCTTAATGCCAAGTTTCTCCAAACAGTTCCGAAATTCTTCACGCTCGAGGCAAGGCCCTTGGTCTGTTAACAGGGCCTTTGGGATTCCGTGAACCACTACCGAGTGATTCATGACAGCATGGATAACTGTGCTAGCCCGTTGATCCGGGATTCCTGTCGCCTCAATCTATTGCGTGAAGTGCTATGTCATCAATAAAATATATTGGCTGCCATGCCTGGTCAATGGAAACGGCCCCATCACGTAGACCGACCAAAGTTCACTGACTTCCGAGACCTGGATCGTCATCCTTTGCTGCTGCATTCCTCGGTAATCCATTTTCATGAGCTGACATTTTCTGCACGAAAGCACGCCCTTCTCAACGTCCCTTTACATCCCCGACCAATACACGCGTTGTTTCAGCAGATCGTAGGTTCAGGAACAACCTGTGTACGCCATCTCGTGACAAGAAACTACCAGATTCCGTCTTAATTTCAATGGAATGACTGGCACTGAAGGGTTGCTACCTTCTGGTATCCACATTAAGGTCCTTGTTTCGTTCACTTGCAGCCCTTCCATGTTTTTTGCATACGGTCCCGCCTGCCTAAGTTGGTTTTTGTTGAGGTTTGCCTGACCAGCTAATCACGCGGTGATTAACTTGCGTAGGAGTTTGTCACTACGTTGCTCAGTTGCCAACCGTTCTGGATCCTGCTCGCACAGTATACCGTTAATACCGAAAGCCTTGCTCGGCAGGTCATCATCATTTGCCATGCGTGACAAGAAATCCGCCGTTTGCTTTTCTCTCCCCGGCACGTGTTTTATCGTGAAATCATACTCTTGTAGGCGCAATGCCCACCTCGCCAGCTTTCCTCTTGGGTCTTTTGCAGACTTAATCCACTCCAACGGTCTGTGGCTTGTTTCGATGTGAAATTGATGACCCAGGAGATATGGCCGCCATTTTTCTAACGCCCATACAATTGCGAGACATTCTTTCTCTATGGTTGAGTATCTGTGTTCCGCAGGTGTCAAAGTTCGGCAGGCATACTCAATCGTCCCATGAATTTGTTTCAACACCGCACCGATCCCGACATCGCTGGCCTCAGTGGCTACCGTTAACACCTTACCAGCAATGGGCAATTTCAGGGCCAACTCCTGCCCTCGCATTCCGAGTAGAATCTGCTCAAAGGCTCGTTGAGCTATTGCATTCCAAGTGAATTTCCTGTCTTGTTTCGACAGCTAGTACAAGGATGAGGCCAAGGTGGAAAAATCCTTGACGAATTTGCTGTAGTACCCGGCGCGGCTCAGGAATGTACGGAGAGTGCGTTTCGAGGTGGGAACTGGGCTGCCATGTATCGTCATTATCTTCTCAGGTTGTGGTTTTAGTTCGCCTTGTCCCACTTTATGGCCCAGTACGGTGACACAGGTCTTTCCGAGCTGGGATTTTGGTCCTTTTATACGAAGTCCCGACTGCTGAATGCGTTCCAGAACTGCCGCGAGATGATGGATATCTTTCGCTTCTGATTGGCTATACACCACGATATCATCCCCGTACACCACCACTTATTCCATTTCACTCATCCATCGCAGCATTCGACGTCGGAAGGTAAACGGTGCTCCTGATAGTCCAAAGGGCATCCTCTTGAACTGGTACCGTTTCTCACCAACGGTAAACACCGTCTTCTCTCGATCTCCCTGTTTTATTGCCAGTTGCCAGTATCCTGATCTTAAGTCCAGGACAGTGAATATCCTCGACTACTGCAGTCGACCAAAAATGTCAGCAACTGATGGAACTGGAACGAAGCGAGTCAAGGAAATTTCATTCCGTCTTCGGAAGTCTACACAGAATCAGTACTTCCCATTCGTCTTTTTCCTTAAGACCACTGCAGAGTTGTACGGGCTATGTGCCTCCGCAATCACACCCGCGTCCAGCATTTCCTGCGCTTGCCTGTTCATCTCAGCCTCCAGATGGATTGGTTTCCTTCGAAGTCCATGGGGCCGATACGGCTGGCGAGTTAGCGCGATGGTGTGCTCGATCCAACCGCAAAACCCATATTGGTCGCTGTCATCCGTAACCAACAGCTGGTATTTGCTGATCAGCGACTGCAAAGATGGGCTCAAATCTAACACAGCGACGACCGACTGCGAAGATCTCGTTTCTCCACGATTAACGAGTGATAATGACCTGCATTCCATTAGCAATTTCCCACGCTTTAGATCAATGACAGCTTTATTGAGCTCCAGGAAATCTGCCCCGATATGGTTTGTTTCGCATCTGGTGACACGAGAAAGAAGTGTGTTCGCCTTCGTCCCCCGATTCCCACGGTGTGTTTGGCTATGCCATCAATTCCCACCGATTGACCGCCAACCGCTCTTACGATCACACAGCACGACTGAAGCTTTTCACCCGCCGATGGTTGATTAGTGACACCGAGGCGCCCGCATCGATCAGACACCTTTCCATCGTTCCGTCTACTTCCACCACTGCTTCAACCGCACTCCTGCTCAACGCCCTAAGTACACAATCCTCGATCCGAAAGGAAAAATAAGGTTGCACACGTTTATTCGTCACACGAGTAACACCAAGCCTCTGCGGACCTTGTCCCTTCCATTGCTCCGGTTTCCCGCAGATGAAGCAACAGCCCTTTGTGCGCACCCGATAACGCTGAACGCTAAGCCCATTGATGTCTTCCGTAAGCTGTTCCATCATCCGTTCCAATTTGTCCATCCGTTCCACATTCTCATGAGGCTCTTCCTTCAGCGCAGCTAGTGGTGCGTCGCCCAGATCTCTAGGAACTTGCGCCAACTTCTCCAAGTTCATTTTCCGAGTAGCATTCGCAATCCGAACGCGCTCCACGGTTGGCTGTGGGAGGCCGGCCAAAGACTGATCCACCAGCAACTGCGTCTTTGACGCCCATCCAACCCCGGCAATGCGCGGTCCAACAAGCACCTGAGGTGCACCGCAAACACGAGGGGATCCGTCCCAGCACCAAGCCGCGACGCCTTGAACCGTCGCATCGCCTCCTGGCGGTCCGCCTGCGTGTCCAGGCCAGAGAGCAACGCTTCCTTCGCGGTGGTCCACTCCAACTTGACCGGACCTCTCCGCGCCACTTCCAGAACCGCCTTCGCCCTGGCCTTGAGAAGATTCCGCATGGTCGCCATCTTCGCCCAGTCCGTCTTCAGTCCTACCGCCTCTGCCACCTCCTCGAAATCCTCCAAAAACGCCTTCACATCCCCGTCTTCAAATGGTTCCGGCCAGGGAATCTTCATGACTTGCGAGGTCACGGCACCAAATGTTAGAACCCAAGGGGCAGGCGGTAATATTTTATTGCTAAAGTGGCTTACACTAGGTGTGTTCGTTCATACCTTGGAGGCGTCCGCTCATTTGTGTGATCTCCATGGAGTGTTCCCCAACTGGTACCTGCCTCTGTGTTCACTCCTCCTGCGCATGGAACTGTAATCCTGATGTCATCTTCAACTTTGGGGAAGTCAGCAGGGCTCGCTGTTGGTGGGTCATCTTGCACCACCACAGTACTTATACCCGGCGCAGTAGTATCTACCTTTAATCCACCACAATAGTACGGCTTCGAAGGATTCACCAGCGCGTGGGGCGGCGCCTGAAGCTGCTTATGATCCTGACGGCAGGTTGATGTCAGTTGTGAGTGGGGGATTTTTCCAGGCCAGGATATCTGCGAAGGTAAAGCGGTGCTAGATTAAGTGGTTGATCCGTACAACCAAACGCAATCTAACAGATGCAGTGGTATGCTCTTTCGCTACTTCGCTCCGTTAACGGGAGCAAAAAACTACACCACTTCGTTGTTGAAATACTTATGCTCTGCACCTGCTTTTCTTACTAAGCTGCATATTAACTCGAGCGCTACGTTTGCCACTTCTACAGTGATGGGTGCCGTAAACACCCCGTAGTGATGCAATTACAGACAGCAGCGTTAACACTTGGAACAACACGGAGTCCTTTTCGGCTCTTCCGAAAGATCACATGACTAATGACCTTCGTTGTTTTGAACTTTTCGTTTCTAAACTACTTCCACCCTGGGTTTCCTAGGTTTACGATAAGAAAGCTTACTAGGATTAAGGACATCTCAAGCGACAGTAGTAAAATTAGACCCCATCTATTGCACTTGGTCCAGTCTACACCGGAGAAGAGGGAAGCTAGGTTGCGCTTCGCCATTAAACTAAATGTTTCCCTGGTGAGAATATAGTCGAACCCACCTTTAGCGGACAGGACAAATCACAAATAAGTCAAAGAAAAACGTTAATTGAAGCCCAGAAGATGGCGAGAAAGGTCCACGTTTGGTGTATTTTCGGGTAGTGAGCCAACGGTCCGCTTTCGCCCCATCAGACACTACGCTGGTGACACACGGCTCGGGGCTTACCATACCAGACGTTTTAAGATAGTTCTCCGTAATGTGCGCAGCCTGCGAAACAAGCCGTGTGAAATTGGAGCAGTAATAGACGAGTTCCCTCCTGATGTACTCTCGTTTGCCGAAACCCGGTTGTCTGCTGATGTCAGGGACAGTGAATTATGCGTTTCGAGCTACGCACTACGGTGCCCTGACCACATATCTGATGGCCGCGGAAGTGGAGTTGCCACGTATGACAGATGTGATGTAAACATATCAAGTACAAATACTTTAACCTCAGTTGATAGAACTGTTGAAGCTCTTGCAGTGGAAGCCTTACTGAGGCAACGCACTTTAAACTGGTGCTACTGTATAGAAGCCCTGATGGCGGTGCCACGAGGTGCATTGATTTCATCCGCATTCACGCTGCCCTCTGCTGTTTGATAATCGAAGAACTGAACGTCCCTGAAGTAAATAGGCATGACCTAGCTTGTGAGGCAGCGACAAATGTGTTGGATGCCGAGCTTGTTGGATTGACACTGGAAGTAACAAACCAATTTGTCCATCGACGCAACAAGTACACGGAGAGTCGTGCTTCTTCTCCCTTGGACCTAGGTTTCGCAAAGTCGGCTGGCTTTGTGAGTGACTTGGGGTATAAACACCTTTGGAAGCCAGTGCCCATGTGTGTTTTGCATCCAATTGTGCTCTCATTAGAGCCTACGATGCATGCAGGATCCGCAATCCGAACATTTCGCACTCCGACTTTCAGTCTATTAGAGCCAAGGCAGTGGGATTCCTATGCACCAGCTTGCCGGATGACAACATACAAACGGCTTTGGAGGTGTTTGTCTTTCCCCTTTAATATATCCCACCTGCACATGCATTTTTCGGCAAAGAAAGTTGCCAAAGCGAAGCTGCCATAATGAGGCTCATGTACACACCAGGTAATGAATAGACGGGCGAGCTGCTGGCGGACCTACCGGACAGTTCTCTCCAAATGAACTTTTCGGAGTTATCGTAAAGCGCGAAATGCTTGCAAGGGTCATTTACGAGCTACCAAACTTTCTGTTGAGATGGAGCTGGCTAAGGCAACCTCCGAAAACCCCAAACGATTCTTCGCCTACGCCAAAAGCCGTAGTAACATTCGCTAACCTATACCAGTGTTACCAGGCAGCAACGGCTTTCCTGCCAACACTAAGCACAAAAGGCCTCTCTGCTCAGCGCACAGCATGCCGGGACTGTTGCTCGGAAGGAGCAGTTGCTGCAGGTTGCCTTAGTGATGAGAGTTCCGCAGGACTCTTGCTCAACGGACGTCACAATTTCGGAGTCCTAAATTCTCTAGCTTCCTCAGGGGCTAAATCCTACTAAATCCGCTGAGACGAATGATATCCACCCAGCGCACTTGTACGAACCCGCAAACGATCTACATGACTCAGTGGCATGTTAGTTTCAGATAGCGCTCGCTGTTGCTCCTTAGCCAATGAGTGGAAACATGCTATCGTCTGCCGGAGTTTTAAAAAGGCTACAAGCATCTCCTTGTCACTTATGGACCGGAAAGTTGATATTCCTACTGGTCCACTTATTGCAGAAGTTGGATAGGTATGTGCTTGAAAGCCGCCAGCTGGTGTTTAGTCTCTTTAGTCCATATTAATACGGCTTTCGCAAAGGTCACCCCCGCACGACTTATTTGCCAGTTGCACCTGAATGTTAGGTGCTTGCTTTGGATCGGCGTCATGCAGTGGGTGTACTTTTCATTGACTTCTCCAAGGCTTTCAGCATTGTATCACGTTCTCGTCTCTCTTTAAAGCTTTGTTTTCATGAAATATTAGGACTTGCAATATAGCGGTTCACCACGTTGTTGGAAGGGAGAGAGATGTGTGTTCGTGTGTGGTCTACTCTGGCTTTTTGGCAGTCATTCTTTATTGGGGTTCCTCAGGGTTCAACGCTTGGCCCAAAGTTATTTTCTCTTAAGTTTAATAAGCTGTTCGAACTGCTGAGGCACCGTCTCTTATGTTTGCAGATGATCTAAAGAGTTAGTAGTCAATGGCCGACCTCGATCACCCCAGACTCTGCAAAGGGGCCCTCGATAAAATTTGATACTGGGCTGCACTGCGGCAGTTGCCCATTCATTATTTCCAAAGGGTTGCACCTTACTAGTACGGCCAAGTCGCTACCAAATGCTTTATCCGCTTGGCGAGAATAAAGTACATCCTGTTGCCTAACTGGTAGACCAGGGGGTTACGCTGTCTTCTGAGCTTAAAGCTAATGAGAACTGGAGGAGAGGTCCGTGCAATGGGTTTTAGAACCTTGTGATTGATGCGCTGAGTATTCCGGACTTTCACGGGCGATTTGTGTGTTAGGTTATTCTTAGCCGCTTTCAAGCCATACTTGAAATACTACATCTAGGCTTGTCTACCATGCTTAGTCAAGGACAACGCGTCAGTCTAGAGCCTGTTGAGCGTTGGAACAAATTGGTTCATAGGCTATGGAACATAATTTAGCCAGAAAGACTATTTGCGCTGAGAAGATCCTCAATGCCTTATTGTCGCCCCGGAGGTAACCTGAGCTTGACCAGTCGCTTACTTACAAGTAACGTGGGACACGATTTATCTGGGCTTGTCAAATCGGTTCGGCTTTCATCGCTCCGAGGTCACTCGATGTGGCTACACAAACCTTGATCGGATGGCGTCCGGGCGGACTTCCGTTTAGCACGCCGAGGGTAGGCCTCCTGGAATACACTGACCAAGAAGGTGGTAGCGGCACCAACGGTTAAAGAGATCGAACCCCGACTTGACGCCCTTGGCCTTCAACCCTTAACCTTCCGCTTTACATGTTGGCCTATTTGCCTTATTGAGTTATTCCACTTATTACTTTGTGCTTCTTGACGCTCTTATTACTTTTGGAAGTCGATTTCTTATTTCATGTGACCGGTGGGGCGGGGTCTGCAAAGGCAGGTCGCGTGGGTATTACTTGGTTGTCCATGATGTGATTCGCGTGCAATGATCTGAATATTTTAGTTTACAGTTATTGCGGACGAATAGCACCCTGCTTCACATGCGCTCCACGGAAGGAACATTCATGGGAATCTGTCCTATTGTTCCAGTCAAGGCAAAACATTTCAGTGTAAGGTTTTTGTACTTAGATGGATGCGTCATTAGCATTTACCTTATTAACTGTAAATGTACTATAGTTAACATAAAAATGCTGTTTAAAAATGAGTAGATGGATCGAGCAACGATACAAAAACTGAACGAATTATGCGGGATTCGTATCTAGTCAAAATAGAAAAGCTTGCGTTAAGCTTTTACTTCAGTATTCGGGGGTATTAACTGCCGGCATTTTTGTGCAACTGTTCCCATCTGGAATACTGCTTCCTGGATTGCCCGCTCTGCCTTGTTCGGGACAAAATGGAGCTCGAGAGGGTTTTGAGAGTAGGTATCAACTTAGTCGAGGGGTTACGGCAGCAATCGTAAACCGAGCGTCTAATTAGCTTGGGTACGTATTCGATGCAGTACCGACGACTCCGAAAAGACCTAATCCATAGGTCCGCATTTTAGCAGGGTAGGTTAGACCTGACTTCAGCTGGCTATTTAGCCTCGCTAGGTTGCCTTGTCGTCGCGATAATTCCAGGAAGCTAGACTAGCTGCGTTCTGACCGCATCAGGGCAAACTTCGGCTATCGCCCAGGGTTATCGAGCGCTGGTACTCGCTTCCGGAACGTGAAGTCAATAAACCTATGGTTAAGGATTTTGATCGTCAGATGAGATTGGGAATAATTAGAAAAGCTTTTCCTTCGCTTGACCACATCCATTTTTTAACTTTGCGTTCCTAAACTATCCATCCCTTCACCCTTGTGTCATTATTCATTTAACTGGCTTTCTTTCCTTTTCATTTTCCATCTTCGTTCTACGTTGTCCTTACTTTACCTGACATACACAGTTTGGACTGCTAGTGCGGGGAAAGTGGGCAGTAATTGGTGGACAAGTGTGTGGTTCAGGTGCTTCTTGTTACCTTCATCGAGACCTCATAGTACCTCATGATTTCCTTGCTCAACGACACGCTCAAGAAGAAACACAGAAGGGAAGTTCCCATATATCCAGTCGCATCTGAAGCTGAATGCAGACCTGACGCAAAACCATTTTCCCAAGGCAGTAGATAAGGGACATTGCGTGATTTGCATATGTTTATATATATAATCAAACGTGCATGAAGTACAGGGCCACAGTGAATTTGAAAGTTAATTGAACCAAATATCTGTCGAGAGCGCAGCCTGCTTGGAGATATTCCGCTGGGAAGGGCCCACCAACGTAGTGCACTATACTAATTCCGAGTCGTTAGTTAAATGAGGAAACAATTGGTTCAAAAGCATTTTCAAATTGGTTCGTTAGCATTTTCAAATTGGTTTGTACGCGTTTTCTAATTGGTTAATAAGCATTTTCATGTTGGTAGGTTTCAAAGTTTGGCATAGATGCACACGCGCACCGCCGAGTAGCTTCCGCAATTGTCAGACGCCGTCGGCCAACTGGCTGCCGGTGTTACAGGTGTTCTCAAGCTTTTCGCCACATGCACCTATTTGTAGCGTGACCTAGCACGGCGGACCCCTGAGCTTTTCTTGTCTACCGAAATAGGCTTTAATAACCTAAGCAGGAAGTAGAATTTATCGCTGTACACTGAAGTTGCACAGCTAATCATTTATATTGGCAAACGTGAAGGCTGTAGAATGTACACGAAAACGCAACTATGTTAGGACTTAATACCTTGAAGAAAATTCGTTCCGACATGCAGCGCTGTTTTGTTTGCTGCTAGGTGTTATTGAGGAAAGCTATAACTCCGCCTCTCGTTACGCTTCAGGTTTGTTCCGGTACTTTGGTTTGGATAGACATAATGTGAGAATGCAATCTCGCACAGCTAAGTTGTGGCAATGGTTCGAAGCAGGGCAATGGCTGTCTACCACGACAAGGTACACGTCGTTCGGTTTGCATCAGAAATCACACATAGATGGACTGTGAAAAGCTTTTTGGATGAAAGGGTCTTAGGTCACATGCATGCATTTTGTATGCATGCCCGGGAACACACCTCGGCTCTGCCGTCAGCGCATTACGTTAACTAACCAGGTAACATGCTTTTGTAGCTTTTCTTACAGTCGGCGGCGCGTGACGCATGTAAGTTTGGGTGTTCAGTATTTCATCACGCATGCGCTGCAAGTACCTTTCTGGCATTGCAGTAGGTATTACTTTTTCAAAAAGCCGCTGCATTTTAATAGGCACCATGTTCCGAAAAACGTTGTTAAACAAGTCAACTTGTGGACAATCATTGGACCCCATAGATCCAAACTGCAGATAAACGTTGTGGTATTTCCGCCTCTTACCCACTGGCACGGAGGATCCGGTTGGCACAGACATATATCGCATCACATTAGGAAGCACAGGAACCTTGCGTGTCTCAGTTGCCGCGTGTTCAGACGGCAAGTTAGACGGTCCAACTACTACTACACCTGAATACGATGAAAAATATTTTTTTGTAACATTTAGCAGTATCTCACTCTTCATTAAACAGTCCCTGTTGATGTTACATGTCTAAATCCCACAATAAAGATAAATTTTTAAACATACGAGTCTAAAACACCAGGCATTCCTTTACTATGATAACTTGGGCTTTGAAAGCCGTAAGGTAGTGAACGAAACAGCCACCCTTTTGTAACGTCGCTGATGCAGTTTCGCTCGATTTCGCAGAATCGGCTGAGCACATTCATTAATCACAGAAATATCCACGCTTTCCTTCTGAGCTTCCGTGGACGCGATTCCGCAAATGGGCCGCTCCTTCCGATCTACTTATTTCGAAGGATAGTAACACTTAAAATTACCGCAACGTTAAGCCCTACCATATGGAACAATTCTCGCTTCCCCTCGAGGGACATAGCCTGGGTTAGATGAGCTTGAGCGGAGGTAGAATGACCAACCCAGCTATACTGCTCGAGCTTTTTAGGTGAAATATCGCGAAGCCCAGTGCTTGAGGAAACCTTCGTGACAAAATGTAAACACTGTCAACTTTTCTCTGAACTCAATTGATTAACTAACACACTATGTTTGCATTGTGAGAAAGTGATGACTAAAGGTGTCAAGTGCATTGCCTGCAAACTCCGGGCATGTGGCCAAATGCGTTGCTCGCAACTTATTGAAGCGCACTTCAAGACCTATGCTAAGTACAATGGTTTGCTACGGCGTTGTCGTTATTGCATCTATGCTGCAGCGTTGGCAAGAAGTCCGCCACATCAACATCCTGAAAGCCATTCTTCCGCTCCTTCTGCTGGGTGTGACAGGAAGCGGTGCAGCATCTCTTTCGGCGACGCTCCAAAAGTCGCGGCCACCCCCGCCCCGTCTACTTCTCGTTCGGGCCCATTGATGCACCTCCGGCCTGTTGAGCCTACGACAAAATGACCGAATAGCAATTGAGAAAGTACAACGCTCATTCACACAGCGCCTGCTTTACCCTTCCACTCTCAACTACCGTGAGCGCTGTAAGCTCCTTGGTCTTGAACCTTTATAGTTACGAAGAATGAGACTCAACCTCACCTTCTTATTCCAGACGATAAACAACCCAAATACGAACCTTGAAGGACTTATCCAAAAAAACGAAGACTCTCGGTATCCCCTCCGCCACAGACCCTTAACCATTACCCTGCCCACAGCCCGCACTAACTTGCGTAACAACTACTTTCTCTACAGATTCGCTCGCGTCTGGAACAGGCTACCATTACAAGTAAGGGCATCCGAGAATACTGCACAGTTCCGATCAGCCCTACATAGACACCTTGCTACCCTGCCTATATGCGAGCTCTTTAACACCAACATACCGGAGGATGAACTTTGGGAACATGGCCCACAGCATCTCTAAGTCTGAAAACCCACGAAAATTTGGAAACAGGACCTACCATATAACCGTCCTTTACTCTCTGGGACTGTCCACGTCACAAAACGTAACTTAAGATCTGCGCACAGTTGCTCCATTGTCTCGCTCGTCTGTTGATTTCTTCATCGAAACTGTAGGTATCCAGTAGTGGTCAAACGTCCTAATGACATGGCTACACCAGCCACTGATACCTCCTTTTCTAGTGCCACTATCTTTGCATAGAAGCAGCTAGGCGTCATAGGCTCCATTCAACTTCGCGGATATCCGGAGATTTCTAGGAGTTGCTCCTTTCTTACAATGTTTATTCTTGGATTGTTCGCGTCATAGGTCTGCTTGATTTCTTCATCGAAACTGTAGGTATCCAGTAGTGTTCAAACGCCTTAATGACATGGCTACAACAGACACTGATACATTCTTATTAAGAGCCACTATCTCTGCTTAGCAGCAGCTAGTCACCATGGCTTCCACTTAACTTTGCAGATATCCGGAGCCAGCTCTCTTCTTACCATGTTCATTGTCTTAGGTTGCTTGCGTCACAGCTAAGCTGGTCTCTGTTCCCTCCCGTAGCGCGCCGTTGTGTCGCTCGTCCTACTCGCATCAACTCTTCTTCATAGCAGCCAGTCATTGTTGGCTCCATGTAGCTTGCAAGGAGCCACTCCCTGAATCTACAGCCCTCATTTTCTTCTGCATTCTGTCTCGCCTAGCTTCGCTCGCATGTTGATTTCTTCATTGAAACCGTAGGTATCCAGTAGTGATCAAACAACTTAATGATATCGCTTCAACAGCCACTGATACATTCCTTTCTAGAGCCAATATCTCTGCTTAGCTGCAGCTAGTCACCATAGCTTCCACTTAACTTTGCGGATATCCGGAGCTAGCTCCCTTCTTACAATGTTCATTCTTTTGGATTGCTTGCGTCACAGCTCAGATGGTTTGTTGACCTATTATATGCCACCGTAGGATACACTAGTAACTGAAGGCGTAATCCGAACTCTATTGCTGGTCACTCTTCTCTCTCCTAGCGCGCCGTTGTGTCGCTCGTCCTACTCGCATCAACTCTTCTTGATAGCAGCTAGCCATTGTTGTCTCCAAGTAGCTTGCTAGGATCCGCTCCTTGACTTCCAGCCTTCATTTTTCTTTGACGTTTGTCTCTAGAATCTTCGCTCGCATGTTGATTTCTTCATTGAAACTGTAGGTATCCACTAGTGATCAAACGTCTTAATGATATGGCTTCAACAGCCACTGATACATTCTTTTCTAGAGCTAATATCTCTGCTTAGCAACAGCTTGTCACCACAGCTTCCACTTAACTTTTCGGATATCCGGAGCTAGCTCCCTCCTTGCAATGTTCATTCTTTTGGATTGCTTGCGTCACAGCTCTGCTGGTCTGTTGACCTATCACCGGAACTTTCATTTACCTTCACTGGCCTGTTGATACACTCAGCGACCCTATAGGCATACGCTAGTGACCAAGCGTCTGACTGGAATGGCTACATCTGGCCACTTAGTCTCTTCTATCGCCATCATCTGTCGGTCGTCGTATATTCGGAATCTCTGTTCAGAAATAGATAGTGGCCATTGGCTCCATGCATATGCGATAATTTAATGCTTGTTAGGAGCCACTCCGTATCTCAATAACCTTTATTCCTCTAGAATTTCTGCATCCAATCCTTCCTCTGCCCTGCCACCAATTAATCTTTAGGACTCTCGCGAGCAACCTATATATTTTCGCTTATTATGCCCCACCTCTCGGATTACGCTAACTAATTGCTCTTCATGAACCTGACAATCACTACCATTATTCTAACTTTCTTTGCTCTATCCCTACGCAATTATTGGCTCCTACTAAACGGATACTTCGTACTTTACTTACTTGTACAACGATCTTGTCTCTAGGCCGGCGTTAGCAATCCACCTATACGGCTAATGATTCTGTAGGATTTTCAAAAGACATTTTCAGCATAATTATTGTTGCACAGTGTACATGCTTTTGTCTCAAGCACAAGTGTTGTAACTTAAGACATTAACAATGTTCAACTCCATGCCTGTTCTTGCGGTCTTCTCTCGGCTGTCCCTTACTTTCCCTTTTCTCTGAGGTCCGGGAATTCTTGAAGATCTGGGATTGGACTGAGAAACAGTTTTGGCCCAAGACGGATGCAACAACCCACATGGACTTACCCAAAGCATGGTAGAACTCCGAAAGGACCGAACTGCAATCACCATAACCCTTGTTTAGTATGGAGCAATATATCCTCATACTCCCAAATATTATACATCTGTAAAACCTGGACAGCGGAGAAGTTGAACTTTTGCTCACCTGGACAAACAACAAGATGGATAATCACGAGGTCCCTCTCTTCCACCGATCTCAAAAATAATGGCGACCCCGATCAAATTACCTGTCCAACTAACAGAGGAAATTGGAAGCCATTACTCCGCGAAAAACCGAAAGTAAAACCAGTCGTCAAGCGGCTTTGCCAGTTCAACATTAATGTTCAAAATGCTTTACGGCAGTGTTGCAGGACGTGGTGGGTTTTCGCCTGGCAAGCGTTCTCCCTATAAAAAGCCACAAATGTCTGTTTAACAACACTGCGACGTGGCGGATGTGACTCGCCACTGAATAAAGTCACAGCCCACAACTACATACTGGCAAGTCGACTAGACTCACAAATCAACTTTTCCTGACACTGGTTCAACTGCACATGCTTGAACCCGATGTATCGTCGTGATACACGTCTGTTATTAAACCTTGATCATGCCTGCGTTGGTGTGTCTCTATGAAACTGAGAAAAATTATTTATTTATTTATTTATTTAAATGCGGACGTAGTGAAGGAGAAAGCGACCTTGGCGTCATGTGGCCAAGGTCCAGCCATATGTGTCACCAAGACTAGGGCTAAGTCTTTGGATATACCTGAGCTTCCATCTTCCCAGTCACACATGAAGCTAATCCTCAACAGAATTTCCTAGCTAGAAAAGTGCTAAAGGAAAATCCATCATCATGTAGGCCACCAATCCTAGAGCGCATTCAGCCACCTCGTGGCCGCTGTCTCATCATCGTGAAAGCGGCGGAATTGGACAAGGCTACCTCGGCGGAGCGAATGTTGGACGGTCAAATACTGCTCGAGAGGGTTATTTCTCTACGGTCTGATGCAGGCGATGAGAGAATACACATTGTCTCTGCCTTTCGTCTCGGTAAGAAGCAGGAAAATTCCTCCTTTGTACGACCTCTCAAAATTGTATGCGGAAACTAAGAAGAGCGCGCGCATCCTTTGACGGACTCCACGTCTCATAGGCGAACCTTTCTACGTGTTACGAGACCTCTCTCCCGAGGACCGAATTAAAAGGAACAAAGATGTAGAGAAGCTCCGAACGCGCCGGGCGAGTGGTGAAACCAACCTACATATTGTAGATTTTTGCGTAGTTCGGAAGGGCAACAGATTGTGCTGGAGGCCGATTCTTGTCACCCCCAGACAGTGAAGCAGAAAAACGGACTATGCGTGCTATCTGCCAATGTATGCTGTCTAAGGAATAAACTGGACGAAAGGCAGTTGCTTACTTCGGAGACTCGTCCAGACCTAATGGCCTTCACAGAAACCTGGCTAGTCTCAGATAAATAAATAAATAAATTTTTATTCTCGACGATGCGAGGCCCACCGTTACACGCATGATCATATTTAGCTAACATAGTGTGATCAAATTGTACAAAAGGACATGTTTGGCATGACAGTGTATCTAAGTATATGGGTGTATATACGTATGTAATTGTGTAGGAATGCAGCTTGTGTTTTTGAATGCGCCGCGGAATTTTTGGCTGTTTGTTATCGTCAGGAATGCGAGAATAAGCGATTGATTTTCGTGGGTTAGATAGCATTTTCCGAATATCCGCGGGCCAGTAACTTTAGTTTGTAGCGAGTCACATCCGCCACGTCACGGTGTTGTTAAACGAATACTTGTGGCTTTTTATAGGGAGAACGCTTGCCAGGCGAAATCCCACCACATCCTGGAACACTGCCGCCAAACCATTTGCTGGAACGGGACTTACCCGAACCACCCAGCTGGCACCAAGAGGAGGTTGTTTGGCTAGCCGGCCGATAGCACGGGCTCGGAACTGTCTATCGCTGGATATCACCACTCCCAGTCCGATCGCCACAGGGTGATGTCAAGTGGTGGCGTTATTCTCTACTGGAAGACAGATCTCAAATTACATTTAGTTGAAGCTATCAGTGGCCAGGATGACAATTTCGAGGTCCTCTGATGCTGTGTTCTTGACGGATGCAGCTCTCTCTTGGTTGGTGTTGTCTACAGAGCGTCATCGGATCCCGGAGCGCGCTTGTTGGGATCGATAAGGATGTATGGGTGGCACAAAGGCTCTCTAAGCTTGGGGATTTCAGTGCCCGGATACCGATTGAGCCCTAATTCTTTGCGATGGCCGATCGGACTCCTTCGATGCCACATTGCTTAAAACCGCTCTCTACTGCAGCCTCGTTCAATCTGTATTGTCGCCTACTCGTGTTTTTCCAGACCAGACCCCGCACATCCTAGATCGCGTGCTCTTCCCGGCAGATTCGGATGTCACGAATCTAAATGTTCTTCGACCCATAGGCAAGAGCGTTCATTGTGTTGTTTCATTCCACTGGACTCGCCGTCTCACGATCCATAGCCATGGTGGTCGCCGTCGGAATCTTTGGCGTGCCGACGCACTCCATCTGAAAACAGCCCCAAGGGCTACGGATTAGGGTATCCCTAAACACATTCACCTCGACGACGCATAGAATCCTGTACTCTCCAAAGTAACGTCGTTAATTGAGTAGGTCGTTGCTTCCTTTCATTGAAAGCCCTTCGCCAGTAGTCCACCTTAATTAAATCGAGATTTAGGGTCAAATATAACTAGAAAACGCAAATTCTGGGACCGCTTTAGGCGATCTCAAGCAGAACCGGACTTCTCTCACTACAAGACCATCAGAAATGTTTGTGTCACAATGAAGCGCCAAAACCGCTAACAATATGAACTATCCTTGGTAAAACACTCCAGAATCACGCCTAAAATGCTCTACATTTATTCGAAAAGAAGCACTAGAGCTGATAATGGTATCCCTGTTTTGCGTTCCTGTGATCATCAATTTTTACTTCACAAGGACGCTGAGAAAGCTAGTCACTTGGCTAAGCAATGTACTTCTGTTTACACGAAAAACACCCCTTAGTGACAGCACCGTATCCTCTTTTCCAACCCCGTAGACCCAAGTAGATATTAACACTGATTCTGTGATGAAACTTCTGCTTCAGTTAGCTCCGTATAGATCACCCGGCCCTGCTGGATTGCATCCTTTTTTCCTCAAGACTGTAGCGGAGTACATAGCTTCATCCATATGTCAAGTCTTTCGTCGCTCATTAGAAGCTGACCGTCTTCCTCTAGCTTGAAAGTGGGTATCGTCAAACCCATTTACAAAGGTGGACGTCTACATGGTCCGGCCAAGTATCGTGCAGTCTGTTTGACGTCAGTAGTGTGTAACGTTATGGAACGGATCCTAAAACAAGCCGTTACTCTTCATCTTGGGGACGGTATGACATTTCTTACGCCCAGCTTGGGTTCCGAAAAGCACGCTCCTGTACCTCGAACTTGATCGTTGCTAAGGAAACCTGGTCAACGTCGCTCGACTCCGGCAAACGCTTAGAATTTGTGTTGGTTGGCCTCAGCAATCTTAGGACAAAGTCCCGCATGAACGGCTCCTGTTTAAGCTCCAAGGAAACGGTATTTCTGGGAACCTCTTGCCTTGGATCTCCGAATTCCTAAACGACCGCTCGATGCAAGTGAATGTGCAAGGCACATTTTCTACTCCTGTTCTCATGACGAGTTTGGTCCCACAGTGCTCTGTCCTCGATCCCGCACTCTTCAATATCTTCATCGACGACTTACCTTCTACTCTGCAGTAGGACTGTCCAATCCACGCTGACGACCTATGGCTGTGAATGGAAGTATCCAGCCTTGAAGACGCGGACAGATTACAAACTACGATCGCTCTACTCCATGACTGGTCGATTAAGTGGCAGTTGCCTGTAAAGCTTGGTAAATGCCCTGTTCTACCCGTTGGCTCATCAAAGCTATTTGAAACTTCCCACATTGGTGGTTCCTTGCCCAGAAACGCAACCCAAGAGAAGGACCTTGGAGCGATAGTGTCATCCGACCTCAAATCTATTCAAGAATAGTTCCGCCGCGGCCCACAAGCTGTTCCATTCTATAAATGAATAAATGGTTTATTCTCGTCACTGCGAGGCACACCATCAAGGGCGTGATCATGGTATTACAAACATGTATGATCAGCATTTGCACAAATTAGTACATTTTGACCAATAGCATGGGAATTTGTGTGTGTTGAGAGGTAAAACTATGTTTAACTGTGTATTTGGAAGGGGACATGTTGTATGAGTAGGTAGATGTGACTGTGTGTGCTTTTGTTCGTTGTGTTCGCCATCAAAGGGGAATCAATGGAACGCTTTGAATCAGATGACGTCCGTGATGTGTGAATGATCCTCCGGAAAAGGGAACAGGCAGTGACTTTATTTAGTGACGAGTCAAATCCGCCACGTCACGGTGTTGTTAAACGAATACTTGTGGCTTTTTATAGGGAGAACGCTTGCCAGGCGAAATCCCACCACATCCTGGAACACTGCCGCCGAACCATTTGCTGGAACGGGACTTACCCGAACCACTTAGCTGGCACCACGAGGAGGTTGTTCGGCTTGTCTCCTTACCATGGGACTTTTCCGAGTCTTCTTTGGCTTGCATGTGCGCTCGATTCTCGAATACCGGCTGCCGGCTGCCTACCCTCGCACCAAATCCGAGTGCGATGTGACAGAGATAGATCAACGGCGCGGATCCAACTCTGTCCCTGAGTTGCGAGACCTGTCGTATCCACACCGCTTTCAACGCCTGAAATGGTTCTCGCTAGGTTACCGCCGTCACCGAGGAGAGTTGATATTTACTCGACGAATTAACAGCGGAGAACTGGGCGGCGAGTTACAGGAGTTCTTTCAACTCAACACTGAGAGTTCGACACGAGGTCATCCCACGAAACTGTTCAAACCGAGGAATCTCTGTGTGCGACTCAATTTGGCCTTATCAATTCGCGGGGTGGATGTTTGGAACTAGGTGCCGGATCCTGTTGTTGATGCTGAGACAGAGAAACGTTTCAAACAAGTGTTATATTCTCACCTGAACGCGCTGGGATTCTGCTGCCTCTAAGCAAGCTACAGTGGTCCTCTGCGGAACCTTCTGCCGCCATGCCCCACGCTATCTCCGCAATGATCAGGAAGTGCAGGAGCTGACAAAGCATCTTCCTTATTTTCTCTATCATCCAATGATCCAATGATCTAATGATCGCGGTGAACTTAACACACGACCTTTCTAAACTTGGAAAGCCTAGTTCGCTCATATTGTTATTCCCCGCCAAAACAAGCTTCCTACTTGGAAGGCTTATGTTTCCACTGACGATGCACAAGGCTATAGTGTAAACCGTTAGAATTAAAATTAAAAATTTTTACAGCATTTTCATCATTTCGTTAAATAGTCTGCTCTCATCCATAAATTTTCTAGTAGAATCGTAAAACTTTGAGAGAACACGCGGATTCCCCGAAAGTAATCCACGGATGCTCTGGGCCTCCGCGGACCAACCTTTGAGAAGCAGTACTATAGGGATCCTTATACGCATAAAGTGCGCCTATTCCGACATGAAGAGCACAATTACGAAGAAATTTATTTTCGATTCATATCGTCAGGTGCTACAATTATGTAGCAGATAACTAAACCTTGCAAAAAGCTTTTACTAACTACGTACAGTGACAAGGACATCAGGTGACAGGGGAAACGATTGAAGAAGGAACTTATTGTGTGCAGCAATCAGTAACAGATTCAAATGAACCATGATGGACCGGTGACCTTAAGACCCGCTAAGTGCGTGAGTGCCAGTTCAGAATTAGTGCTTGCAGGAGAGCTCGGTGCTTACATATTTCCAGACGAAGGCGTCCGTTAGCAAGAGATTCAGTTATAGCCAGGAAGTGCCGTTTGAATCTATTTGAGCATCGCCATGTTGCAAGTAGAGAAACCGTAAACGGGTCTTTAACGCGGCATTGCTGCCCAGCGTTAAGCCGGTGGTTGCAGGTGCAATGACGGCAGTGCAATAACTCTGCTGACCGAATAATAGTGTGTTTGTCTGACTGTAAAAATGCACACTAAAAACTGCACACGGTCAATAATATGACAGTCGTAGTGTATTTGCCACGATTGGACTGGTTGCATTTCGAATTGGTGGGTCACTTACGGGGAATAATATACAAGCACGGGCAATGAGGAGGGTGTTTGGCCAGTCACGTATTTTGTTAGGGTGCAAGCCACAAGCACTTGTGCACAAATACAACGGCGAGCCGTTTATGTACTATGGGAGGGAGGTATTATTGCAATACGCAGCTGGGAAGTGGGATCCACGGAACAGACACAGGTAACCAGCTTGCGATATTTAAGCTATAATCCTGACGTATGAGTTCAACTCGTCAACCTGGTAAGTATATGGCGTGCGGAAGAAATTTATCGATGCACTAAAGCTGCTCGCGGCCCACCGTGAAGAATCTCACGGTTCAGGAAGTTCATGCTTCGCTGGTTGCTGTCTCTCCTCCAACAGGCACATGTGTGATACCATGAAACCCGCTTCACCGCCTACCCGGTTCCTAGCCTACTCCGCTTTATTGACCCGTTTTCAAACAACCAATTTTTTTCTCATAAATGTTTTACATTTTCAACGTCTAACCGCTCATCTTCTGGGTAGTCCACCGCTTAATTGCCCAGATGCACGGATGGTGCTCTTGACGCATTGTCGATTTTACTCTTTCCCTCCGACTATCTTTTATTACGGCTAACACACAGCTGGCCAGTCCGAACGATGCAAAAACAACAAAGACGTCGGCGGCGTTTTTGACTGATCAGGAACGACGACCTGGGTCACTCAATACACGAGCAAGCTAAATGAAACAGCGGCTGTGGGCAATTTCCCAGCCTTACTAAATCTCGCGAACTGAGCAAAGTGGAATAATTTGTCCTCACCACATGTGTCCCTGCTCTATTGGTTGCACACGAGTATGGTCAGTAACAGAAAGGATTTGTCGTTGACAAGCAGGTTGGACCGCGCTCTCATGATTCATGCGGACAATGTGTTTACAGTCGGATGCCCTGTGACACAAGCCAGCAATAGTATTCCCCAAAGTCTCTGCGTCGACCGTTATACACGAACTCGGGAGGGCAAAAAGACTGCTCAACGTGGCGGTTGTAATGGAAGGTCCTACTGCACAACAAACTGTATCGTACGCTTGACCACATTCTTCCGGTACATTGCTCATGGTGCTTGACTTGCGTGCTGAAACTGCTTTACGTGGCGGTTAGTGCAACATGCATCACCGTGGGCACAAGCCGATGGAAATCAGTTGCTGTTAACCTAATGGACTGTTTTTCAGATTGCGAGGATGTTGACGTGCATACTGTTAGGCACAGCCCATTTTTTGTACGGCATTCTGAGGTACGGGTATTGCGTTCGGCCATAGCGCGGAACCATTTGCGGTATCCGTTACCTAACTCCTGGTTTTCCAGGCTGTCTTCAATACTGGCTTGTTTATATTAGGACGGATTTAAAGCTAGTTGCCCCCGGATCACGTTTTATTTCAGGCAACCGAAAGGTGACTAAACCACTGGTAAGGTTAGCGGTTGCCATGTTATGTCCTTCCGACAGCAAAAGCCAACTTATGCTGCGTCATCAGTGATGTGGGGACGCCACGTCACCAATATCGAGTAGCTTGCATGGACTTTCTAACAAACTGGCTGAACTGAAAGATCCCTAAGCTTCCGGCTCATTTGAGTCATTGGTATCACCGAGACATGGTTGCACGCGGGAATGACGGACGCTGAAGTGGCGCTGCCCGGCATGTCGCTGATCCGGAACGACAGGCTCACAAAAGGAGGAGGGGTAATCCTGGATTACCGAAACGACTTACAGTGCGAAGCCTTGGAGGATTCACACTCGCAGTTCCCTGACTCTCTTTGGTGCCGGTTGCAGTTAAAGGCAGGGACGCTTGCCTTATCATCTTGGTGTACCGCACCCTTAACTCAACACCCGAAACCAACTTCCACCTAACAGCTAATTTAAGGTGCAGTTTACAACAAACGTACACTCACTTTCTTATCACGGATGATATCAACGTACATTGTTTAGAAGCCCCTGCCACGATCGGAGAACAACTCAAAACCGATCTACAAGATCTAGCAACTACTGTCCCTCTTTACCACCGCATCACTTTTCCCACTCGGTTCAGAACTGGTAACAGGCCATCTGTGCTAGACCTTGTGCTTACCAACGAGGAGCATATGATTGCTGCGTTGGTTTTAGACTGCCTGTTGGGTCGCAGTGATCACGCAGTCACCAGTTTCAACTCCGTCTGCTATGCAGAATAGCTGAATTATAACGATGATACTGTGCGAACCATCACAAGGTACAACCAACTCGCCCAGCTAGTCAGCACCACAACATGGTGTTTCCTCGAAGAAGAACCCCCGGAAGTCGCCTGGCTTGAGTTCGCCAACACATTCAGTCAGCTGATTGCACAGGCTTCAGAGATAAAAGCTTACAATAAGTGCAAATCAGTTTCTTTCGTTAGGAGCAGAAACCGAAAATGGAGAACAGTACGCAATGCAGCATGGCGAGCGTACAGAAAGGCTCCAGCACCAGAAACTTGTTACGACTACCTAGCCCGACGTAACCATTGCACACAACTGTTAAGAGAAGACAAAGCCGCCTATCAGCAGAACATCGTAAAAACCTTCAGAGCTAACCACGAACTGCTGTGCAAGCACGTTAATAGCCTACGAAAGGTGAGGCAAGGATTTCCTCCACTCAAGACGGCTGATGGCCCAACAAGTACGGCTGTGGAAGCAGCAAACGCGTTGCAGATGCAATAAGCCCCCACGTTTCAAGGAGTCTTGCCACTAAGCGATCTACCAAGCTTTGTCTTCTGCTCGCCAGGACTAACCCACATCACTTTTACCGCAGAGTCTGTATTGCAAAAGCTGACTTTCTGCGCAAACACAGCTCACCTTGTGTTGACACCATTCGTCCAGAGGCATTGGAAGCAGCAGCAACCCAACTGGCAGGACCTTTAGCTCAGTTTTTCCAGCACTGCTTGGACAAGAACCAAGTTCCCGCCATGTGCAAGCTTGGAATAATAAGCCCGATGCACAAAGGTGGAAGCCGAGCGGATCCCTCCAACTACCGCCCAGTAACCCTTCTTCCTGTACTCTCCAAGGTCATGGAATCCATAGTTGCCGATGCACTGGTGTGCTATCTGGAAAACTGCAACCTCATCACTCCTGAACAGCACGGTTTCCGTCGACAGCGGCCATGTACAACTAATTTACTAATTGCACTCAGTAGTTGGACCGAGGCAGCCGACGCTGGAGAAGGGTTGATGTGATCTACCTGGATTTTTCCAAGGCTTTCGATCGTCTAGACCACCGGATACTTCTATCAAAGCTGCAGCATTACGGGATCGGAGACCCTCTTTTAAGCTGGATCGCAAAATTTCCATTTGAACGGTAATTATTGGTCAGAGTTCGGAGCTCTTTATCGGACCCCATACAAGTCGTGTGTGGTGTGCCGCAAGGCTCGGTTCTAGGTCCACGTTTGTTTTTGATGTTTATTAATGACCTTGCACAGGGAATCGCTTTAAACTTCCTAATGTTTGCCGACGGTATCATGATCCGGCGCTGGATCCAGGCGAACACCGACCAACATGTGCTTCAGAGTGATCTAGATACGGTGTATCTATGTTCGACCCAAAACTTATTGCATTTCATCGTCAGTAAATGGAAGGTGTTTCCATCCGACATCAAGGCAGCTACTCATACCGACTCGGAGCGGCTGTACTGAAGCAATCAACTCTCGAACATGACTTGGGTGTCCTGGTTTAAGATGATTCGGGTTGTTCCAGGCATTCCGAAAATTCCTCGAAGACCGGAAACCAACACGCCGGGTTGTTGCGAAGGGCGTTTGGACAAATAAACAGCCCCATATTTCGACAAATGTTCAGTGCGTATGTTCGCTCCCATGTCGAATACACAATTCAAGCCTGGCATCCATGGCTGAAACACGACCTTAATGCACTGGAGCAGCCACAACGCCGGGCATCAAAGAACGTATTTGGAATGAGCAATCGTTCCTACCAGGAGAGGCTGCGACGACTGGGATTGTTCAGTGGAAGCTATCGCAGACTACGAGGCGACCTGATTATGGCATACTTGATTCTGCCAGACCCACATCATGCGTGCCGCGCTTTACTGCAACTCAGCAGCAATACAAACCTGAGGGGCCACCCATTAAAACTTGCAGAACAGTACAGCCGTCTGGAGCCATGCAGAAATTTCTTTTCCATCCATGTCTGTCACCCGTGGAATGCTCTCCCAGAATCAGTCGTCTCTGCACCAACACCAACAGTATTTAAAAGACGGTTAGACAATGCACTCATCCACTTACACTTTGTTACCTAACACTACGTCTCCACCCTACACCTGGAGTTTACCATGGAATTATTTGTTGTTAACTGTGGGTGCTGTGAATCTAAGAGGATCGCAGGACGGCAGCGAAGCAAACGGTAAGTCCTTATTTTCATATTTAAAGTATTAACTATTTTACTATCCTTATCATCATTATTGTTATGTTGATATCCCCTGCAACTATCCAACGGGAGTTGTAAAGCAAAGCATTTTAACCCGTATAAATTCATTGTTCATTGTTCAACAAATTAGCCCTACTTACTGGCCATAACCTGCGGTACTGGTGCTAAGTGTGTTGGTGGAACCATTCCTCTCCCGTGCAACCATAGATGTCTACTGAGTCTACGAATGCAATCTAAGCGGGTACGCGCAATTGTCCACATACCTTCCGCTTGATTCCGCTGCCCTCAGCTTCGTTACTAAGCAGGTTCTAAGCAATAGCTAAGCAATCCGAAACTACTACTACTGTACTCCGCCGTTTTCTACCACTATCAGTACGGAAACAGCATAATAATATATATATATCACATGGTTGACAAAGAGAGCACTTTAAAAGTTCAAGGTCCAAGAAGCAGACATTTTGCGCTCCACTTATCCTCTTGGCCCCATATACTTGGCTTTATTTGGTATGCAAATGCCGTTCACTATTGGCAACACCAGTAGACAGCACAATGCAAACCAGATCCTCTTCTTTAACTGCTTTTGCTAGTAAAACATTCGCACTTTCAGACTCCATTTCCTGGCAGGAAAGCTAACCAAGGACAGAAAGGCCCTGTCATACTGGCTGGCTGGAACTCCAGAAACTTTCCATCATCACTTTTCTTATCGGCCGCCCGTGTGTTATTTATCTTTTAGCTGGCTCCAAATCCTACCATACGTTATGCGAAATGACGGGTGAACGACCAGCTCCCACCGGTTTTTGTTACTGTGCTACTCCTGATTTATCTTATCACACTTTGCGTAGGACGCTAGCACAGCTCTTGCCAGGTAAACCACAAAGGAAATAGCCGGTGTGACAGCATAGTACTAGTTAACATTTCCAACTGGATGCAAACTGCTGACTCTTGCTTCGGAACTGAAAATTGGAAAGAAATAACTCAAACTTACTTAACGAGCTGCACAATAGTGTGCATCAACACATGAGGCATAACAACCCCTCATGTTTCAGCATGCTCAATCCCCAGCAGAAGGGTTGGTAATGTCCCACCAACGCAGACCAAAATAGGTTCTTCGCCCCCAAAGCAATTTGGTAAATTTTTCCATTCTCATTTCTTTTTTGTTAGTGGCAAGCTGCTCTGGCTCACTGATGCTGGAGACATAGCCTCATTAATATAGAAAATCGGCTCCAAGAGATAAAACTTGCCATTTTTAACTAAGAAATGTGTATATATTTCAGGCCAGTATGTGTCCACTGATCCGAAAGGTCCCCTGTGTTATTCCGGTAGACCTGGCTCATGCGGCGTTGATATAAACTACAAAACCACTTAGAGCCTTAAAAATACTAAACTCTATATTCCTAGTTATATACGTGGCTCATTGTCCACTAAAAAATTTATGCTGAAGTCTTCTAACCGTGGGTTAATAATAAGCTCTTCTGAATTCCCATGCAGACATAATATTTCTTTCTGGATTTCTAGCGTTTTCTCGCAAAATTATACCTTATTTACGTATATTTGCCGCATATGCTTGCAAAGTTTACTTTTCGGCCACCTACGCAGTCCCTAGTTGTCACAGGGTATAACGGGCTAATTAGAGCCTTTCTGGATAGCGTTGCCTAATTAGAACATATACCGCTTCGCTACGTTTTACATCTTCTTTTCTTTTTTCTGCTATCTGCTTGCAATGCAGAAAGCCATGCTTAGCGAAAAAGAATAATGGCCTCATTCGTAGACCATTATTCAATTGGAAGTAACTCGGAAACTACTGCACGTATTATATTGTTTTTACTTTCAACGTAATCAGCGGTTAAAACACTTCCTGAGCAGCCTTTTTGTGCTACATTACGTAGTATTTTGGCCTTATTAAAGGTTTTTCTTTTCTTCTGAGATTTACTCAGGTTGAAAGTTCGCGCCTGAAAACTATATCAGCGCAAGAAATGTTTGCCTATATTCATTGCTTCATTGGTTCATTGGTCCATTGGTTGGTAGATAGCAGAAGGAAGTGCCTTTGTCAGCCCCGGCCTTTCCCAAACGTTGCGAGGGTGTCTGGGATCATTGCGGAACATGGTTCATCAGAAGATCGCAATGGTTGTATTCTGGGCAGCAGAATCCCCGCACACTCAGAGAGTGGGTAACCAACAGTCGTTTGAAAAGTTCCTCTGTCGCCGCATGGACGACAGCCTCTGGCAAACTGCTCCAGTCATTCACTACCCGGGCGGATAGGGCCAGAACGAACCGCATACGGGGTCGCCGCGGTTTGAAAAGTTTCCAACGGTGGCCTCAAGTTGCACAAACTGGGTTGGGGCAAAAGAACGATTGCAGCTCACTCAACGGCTCACCCGGTCGAATACGCCGAGTGAATATCATATCGCCGCGGCGACGACGATAATTCAAAGGGGGCATGTTCAACCGTTGAAGCCGTAGGGGGTAGGATAAGTCCCGCAAATCTGGAACGGATTTGCTTCCACGCCGTTGAAGCTTCTCGATCATGTCACGTTCGGATTTGTGATCGGATACGCAGCAGGCAATCCGTACTCAAGAACTGGGCGTACATGCGAAGAAAACAGTAGTCTGAAGCGTGCTGGTGTCAGGCGTGAAAGGGCTCTCCGTATAACTTGAAGTATTCGGTAGGCGGATGCAACCCTCTTCCGGGTTTTCTGGATGCATTTGGGGTCAGGAGGCACAATCACTTCGAGATCCCTCCCTTGGTTGACATTTCTGTGCACGAAACCCCCGATATGGTAAGCCCCAAAAGGCTAAGCAGCACCGATTGGAAGGACAGCGCATCTGTCACGGTTAATGGGCAACTGCCACTTTAGTGCCCAATCGTGGAGCAGATCGAGTGTCGCTTGAAGTCCGTCTGTATGTTCCAGACTGCATACCCCCATCCACAGCTTCAGCTCCTCCGCGTAGATTATGCAGTCGGTCTGCAGTTCGGATGGCAGGTAGTTGATGAAGGTATTGAAGAGTTCGGGGCCGAGTACAGAACCCTGGGGACTCCACTGGTCATGAGAACTTGCTCAGAAAGCGCTTCGTTAACTTTAACCTGCATGAAGCGCCCGTCCAGGAAATCGGAGACCCAAGAAAAAATTGCCAGTGACGCCGATTCCCCTTAGTTTGCATAGGAGCCGCTCATGTGGGACCTAGTCAAAAGCCTTACTGAAATCGACAAACACCGCATCCCGACGCTTACCGGCATCTAAGGAGCTTGCCCATTTTCCCTGGCTACCAGCAACTTTGTGGCGCTTGAACGCGCCCTTCGGAAATCATGTTGGGCATAAAAGAGGAACTCCAACTCATCGAGATGAAGGCGAAGGGCCGGTTTCAGAATCCGTTCCATGACTTTGCACAAAATCGAAGTCAAACCGGTGAGTCCATGACTGGCTGTATTCTGTCGGTCCCCTCCTTTGTAAATAAGTTAAACGATTCCCACCTTCCAAGAAGTTGGAAGCCGCCCGACCACAAGGGAACGACGTAAGATTTGACCAACAGCAGCGGCAATGTGTCTAGCCACTGTCTTAAAGAACAATGGGTGTAAACCATCGGGACCAGGCGAGGAATACGGGCCTAGGTCATGAAGAAGTTTCATTACAACATCCGTGGTAACATTCACGTGCTCCAGCAGGGAAGGAGGAGTGGGTGCAACTCTAGCTGGGAGTGGCGTTTCGATCGAGTAGACAGAGGAATATTGCTGGGCCAAAAGGCTAGCCTTCTCAAAGTCTTCGTATACTAAGTTCAAATGCTCACCGGGAGACAAAGCAGGGACACCACTGCCAGCTTCGTTGCTTCATTTGAAGTAAGAGAAGAGCGCCTTGGCGTTTGTACTAGAAAGTGCAACTAATGATAGTTCATATTTTTGGCCTTTCTTGCGTTTTTATGTTGCAAGTGTACCTGAGCGTTTTGTAGTGGCAGTAGCCAGGCTCAAATCGCGTAATTCTGAAACGATCCCATAGTTTATGCCTCCTTTTCATGACTGACCTCAAATCGTGATCGATCCATGGAGGGCCTTTGGAGAAGGGTGTTCTTTTGGAGAGGGGGATGACCTGTTCAATGAGTAACATCAGCTTGGAGTACAAGTGATTCCACGTTTCGTCAACATTGAGGGGTTCAGGGATACTCCAATCGACAAGGCTTGCGGCCGTTTTCAGACGAAGTGTATCGGCACGCCATCAATTCCGACGGTAGGCACGTTGGCTGGGAATGGCGAAGCGATGTGGGCACTAATATGAGAATGTACACTCATCACTGCTGCCAACGGGTTGTAGAACCGAAAGGTTAGTGAAGTCTGCTTGTGCTGGGGAGAGCAGGAGATCCAAGATATGCGGCGTCTGATCTGGGGGAATACCAGTTCGTGAAGTGACTTGTTGGAGCAAAGTACAATGTAGATTGGTCTCCAGTAATTTGGCCTCAAAGGACTCTGTAGGTCGATTGCAAAAGATCAGGTTCCAGTCAAAAGAAGCAGCAATAAAATCCCAACGCTAAGACAATCCTTTTGTGTACCATGCTTCCTGCTAGAGTCCAGCAAGCGGGGTCCGTATCCTGAAGGCGCTCTGTAAATAAAAAAATAAATAAATAAATATTGATTCGCGACTATGCGAGGCACGCTAGTTGTGGCATGATCAGGTATGTACGGCTGTACAGACATGTTATGGGAGCTGTAGTGACAGTAGAAAATTGTTCAAATGTCCATGCTTGGAAATGCGCGATGGTGAACATGCGAAAGCACGATTTGTTTGGACATAATCGCTCTGCCATATATCGCAGTCATACCTCGAGTAATAATAGATAAAGAATCCTGAGTGATCCATTGGAAGATAATTGAAGAGCAAGCTATCCAGTATGATGATTCTAATTGAGCTGCCAGTGTGAAGTTATGGGCTGTGACTTTATTCGGTGGCGAATCACATTCGCCACGTTGCAGTGTTGTTAAACGGACATTTGTGGCTTTTTATATAGAGAACGCTTGCCAGGCGAAAACCCACCACGTCCTGAAACACTGCCGCCAAGCCATTGAATGGCAAGTTGTAACTGGCTATGTTTCTTGTTGAACTTTTTCTTGCTCCGTTATTCGCAGTCAAGTTGCGTCCCAGTATTCTGCTGACTGATGCGCTATGCGAGTGGCCATTGCGTGCCTGGGTCCTCTCCTGTTCCAGATCGGTAGGTAAGGAACTAAGCATTATTTCTGGATATGATGTGTTGATCATCTGCAGAACCACGTGAAGCCTCGAAGAATATACGTTGAAATATGTTGAAGTCTTGGAGGACAGGATAGGTTCAGAAGAAAGAATCGCAGATCCCCCTGGGTATGTAGTGAAATTGATTAGAGATTGTGGTAACCACGGCCATTTGAGCGGTCAAAGCGGATTGAAGAGCTTAGAATGACCGACTGTTCAAGCTTTGTTTTGGCAGGTGAATGTGCCTTCCGTAGTCGAAAGTCCTCCAGTCAAGAGATATGTGGAATAGGTATTGTTAGGTAAATTGGACTCAGTGGTTCATGCAGCGGAAGAATTGATTGATTTGTCCAGTTTGTAAGTTGTAAAAAAGTTGATAATTTTCCGCTCATGTCCAGGTAGAGAAACTGTGTGCCTTGTATTGTTGTCGAAACGGAGGACAATTCCTTGGGTGCGTGTCGCCGTACCTGTGACAGACTCGGGAGAAAAAGGAAACGAACAGAGACAGCCACACAGACAGAAGAAAGGAATGCATCAGGAATGCAGTCAATCAATTGCGGCGATGCCTGAACTATTGTACCACTATGCATGTAATTGTTGTTTAAATATCGCATATACACGTATATCATAAGTAGCGAAATACGACGAGAATCGAGCGGAACACGGATCAGTAAAGAATGAAAGATTGAAGATGAAGCAGGAGTGTTTGGGGAGGGGTCAGAAAGCAAAAGAGCGTTTAGATGAGACTGGATAAGTCAGCAAGATGTAGCTAGGCAGTCAGATTAAAGTGGGGATAACAGTAGTGAATGTCGCGAGAAAGTAAATTTGCGGGACTACAGAGGCTATATAAAAAGCCCGTTAGCATATCAAACGAAGCTCTCAGGCTGAGGGACAGGGTGTGTTGTGACTGCACAGCCTAGAACACGTGCGTCTCTGATTTCTGGAAACAGTCAGAAAATAGGAGACTGGTCAGACCAGGCTAGAGTGGAGCCAGGCCCGAAGTGTTATCCGTCCAATGGATAAAGGAAGTCAGACAGAGTGCGAAAATGAAAGAATGTAATCGTGAAGAAGACACTTAAGAGGAAGTGGAAGAGCCTACAAGAATCTCGAGGTGTTGCGAACAGACCTTTGGACTAGTCGATGGTTCAAAATTATGGGCTCAGTATTCGAAAAGCAGGAGACCATGGAGATGAGATGAGGATATCGGCTTATGGAGAGAAAGCCGTATTATAAATGTCAGAAAGTTAACAGAGCGTCAACCGGATAGAAGTGTTAAAGATAAAAGCGGAAATACTAGTGATGAATCATGAGCAGCAGTGCTCTGGAGGCGGGGGAGACAGAGCATTGTGCCTGCAGAGACTAGATCATTTAGAACTCAGAAGTTCGAGAGAAGTCAGAAGGCAGGAGGCCGTACAGCCAGAACCAGATAAGTCAGGCTAGAGTGTAAAAAAGGGCTCTATGGGTGAGAAGAGAAAGAAAAAGAAAGCTAACGATATGCTCCAGGTGCTGTGCGCAGACCGTTGGAGCTTACGGTTTCTGTTCATTAGGGTCACGGAAGTCGGAAGGTACGAGATCGTTGAGACGAGCCCAGAATGTCAGCTCGTATGGTGAAAGTCGTATTAGTAAAGTCTAAGTGCTGACAGAGAGCATCAACAGAAATGGACATGTTAAGGAAAAAGGGGACATGAAAATAAGGTTCAATCATGACCAGCGGTGGTCTTGCGGTGAGGGTAACAGACTTCCGTCGGAAGAGTCAAGATCATAGATCACAGAAGTCCGAGCGATGTCAGAAGACAGGAGAGCGTAAAGCCAAACCCGGGTAAGTCAGCAGGCTGAAGCTAGGCCTCCAAAGTAAGGTAGGAATAAGTAATGAGTGTCATCAGAAAGCAGTTTGGGAAGCAAGTGACTATATGAAAAGGCGGTTGCATGCCGAGGAACGGTCTCGGGATAAGGGGGACAGAGCACCAGGACAACAGAGCCTAGATCGTTAATGTTTGGAATGTAAGGAAGTAGTCAGAAAGCAAGAGGCTGGTCGGACGCCGCTATTGAAGTGCCAGATCCGGCGAGTTGTCTGACCGGTGGAAAAAGGAATGCACACAAAATGAGAAAAGGAAAAGTTTTCATTGATGAGTGGAGAAGTCAGCGATATTCCCGACGTGGTATGAACAGACCATTTGGTCTGCCGACCCCTGATCATTAGGGTCACAGACGTCGGAAGGTGGGTCGTTCAGACCAGAATAGAAAGTCGACTCATAAGGAGAAAGGCGTAATAGTAAGCTATGCATTTTGTCGGATCGAATCGGCAGAAATGGACACGTTAAGGATGAGAGAGGACATGATGATTGCGATTAGTCACCACCAGCAACGTTCTTGAGGTGAGGGTAACAAAGCGTTGCGTCGGCAGTGACAAGAACAGTGAGATCGCAGAAGCCCGAGAGAGGTCAGAAAAAAGGTGACCATTCCGCCTATCGCTGATCAATCGGGTCACAGCAGTCAAAAGCAAAGAGACCACTGAGACGGAAAAGCTGACTGATAAGTCTGCCCATCCCTGGACATTCGGGTCACAATAGTCATAAACAAAGAGACTATTGAGACGAGATTAGAAATTCAGCTCAAAGAGGGAAAACCGTATAATTTAGGTCTAGATAATAGAGGAAAGCATCGGCAGAATATGCCCGTACACGAAGAAAGGGGACATACTAATAAGGATTAATCAGGGCCAAAAATGCATTTCAGTTGAAGGATACAGTACGTTACGTGGGCAGAGCCTAAGCCATTGAGATCTCAGAAGTCTGAGGTGGGTCACAAAGCAGGAGACCGTTCAGACTAGTCCGGATAGGTCAGCAAGATGAAGCTAGGCCGCCAAATTAACTTGTGGATAGCAGAGGTGAGTGCCATAAGAAAGGAAGCTTTCGGGACGAAAGTGACTATATGATGAGCCATTAAGCATGCCAAGGAAAGGTCTTGAGTTGAGGGGAACAGAGTGTTTGGAATGTAGAGTCTTGAGTGATAACGTCTCGGAGCAGTCAGAATCATGAGACTGGTCAGCCGAGGATAGATTGGAACCAGGTCCGAGGTGATTTACGTCTAATTGAAAATTCAATGCAAATAGGGTGCGAAAAGGATAATACTCTACTCAGAAGAGGTGGAAAAGCCGAAAAGGTTCTAATGGTTATGGGAGTAGACCGATAAGTGTGCCTATCCCTTATCAATAGGGTCACAGTAATCGGAAGCAGACAGCAAGCCGTTGAATATGGGTATAGGTACTAAAGGGGAGCATCGGCAGAATACGCATGTTTAGTAAGAAGGGGTACATAGCAGTAAAGATTAATCAGGGCCAACAAAGCATTTCAGTTGAAGGATACAGTACGTTACGCCGGCAGAGCCTAAGCCATTGAGATCTTAGAAGTCTGAGGTGGGTCACGAAGCAGGAGACCGTTCAGACGAGTCCGGATAGGTCAGCAAGATGAAGCTAGGCCGCCAAATTAACTTGTGGATAGCAGAGGTGAGTGTCATAAGAAAGGAAGCTTTCGGGACGAAAGTGACTATATGATGAGCCATTTAGCATGCCAAGGAAAGGTCTTGAGTTGAGGGGAACAGAGTGTTTGGAATGTAGAGCCTCAAGTGATAACGTCTCGGATGTCAGGGAGCAGTGAGAAGAATGAGACTGGTCAACCGAGGATAGATTAGAGCCAGGTCCGAAGAGAGTTACGTCTAATTGAAAAATTAATGCAAATAGAGTGCGAAAAGGAAAATACTCTTCAGAAGAGGTCGAAAAGCCAACGATAAACCTTGGGTTATGTGAGCAGGCCGATAAGTCTGCCCATCCGTGGTTATTCAGGTCACAAAAGTCAGAAGCAAAGAGACAATTGAGATGTGATTAGAATATCGCCTCAAAGTGAGAACCGTAGAATTTAGGTCTAAGTAATAAAAGAAAGCATCGGCAGAATGGGCACGTACAGGAAGAAAGGGGACATAGTAATAAGGATTAATCAGGGACAACAATGCATTTCAGTTGAGGGTTGCAGGACGTTACGTCGGCAGAGCCTAAGTCATTGGGATCTCAGAAGTCCGGGGTATGTCAGAAAGCAGGAGACCGTTCAGACGAGTCCGGGAGGCCAGCAAGATGAAGCTAGGCCACCAAATTAACTTGTGGATAGCAGAGATGAGTGTCATGAGGAGAGGGACGACAGCGGCTATATGAAAAGCCAGTTAGCATGCCAAGGGAAGGTCTGGAGATACAGGGAACAGAGCGTTTGGAATGTAAAGCCTCAAGTGATAACGTCCTGGATGTCAGGGAGCAGTGAGGAAAAGAAGACTGGTCAACCGAGGATAGATTAGATCCAGGTCCGAAGAGATTTACGTTCTTCAGAAGTGGTCGAAAAGCCAACTATGTTCTCCGGGTTATGGGAGTAGACCGATAAGTCTGCCTATCCCAGATCAATAGGGTAACAGTTGTCGGATGCAAAGAAAGCAGGCCGTTGAATATAGGTATAAGTATTAAAGGAGAGCATCGGCAGAATACGCATGTCCAGGAAGAAAGGGGACATAGCAGTAAAGATTAATTAGGGCCAACAATGCATTTCAGTTGAGGGTTGCAGGACGTTAGGTCAGCGTTAAGGAGTGTCATAAGAAAAGAAGCTTTCGAGACGAAAGTCACTATATGAAGAGCCAGTTAGCATGTCAAGGAAAGGTCTTGAGTTGAGGGGAACAGAGTGTTTGGAATGTAGAGCCTTGAGTGATAACGTCTCGGAGCAGTCAGAATCATGAGACTGGTCAGCCGAGGATAGATTGGAACCAGGTCCGAGGTGATTTACGTCTAATTGAAAATTCAATGCAAATAGGGTGCGAAAAGGAAAATACTCTATTCAGAAGAGGTGGAAAAGCCAGTGATGTTCTACGGGTTATGGGAGTAGACCGATTAGTCTGCCTGTCCGTGCTCAATAGGGCATCAAACTCATGGTCTTCGTCACTGCTGGCTTCAACTACGCGTACTTTGATGTCAGTCTTCCAGTAGACCATTACGCCAGCGCCCGACCTCCCACCCTGTCGATCGGCTCGGGAAAGGTGGTAACCGGGAATAGACACCTCTGAATCTGTGATGTCAGTAAATAGCCAGGTTTAAGTGAAGGCCATCAGGTCTGGACGGGTCTCTAATGCAAGAAGTTAAGCTCATCCAATTTGTTCCGTAGACTGCACACATTGGCGTTTAACACGCATAGTCCATTTGTGTGCTTTAGTGTCCCGGGAGGAGGAGAATGGGTCTCCGACCGGCTCGCAGGGTCTTCCGAACCACGCAAAAATCCACAATATGAAGATCAGTTTCACCATTTCCCCGGCGTGTTCGTAACCCCACAAAAGCCTTTTTCATGTTTATCCGATCATCGGGAGAAAGATCACTTATTACGTAATATGGCTCACCTTTGAGACGCGAGGTCCGTCGCAGAACACGTCGGCGTTCTTCCTCCGTCTGACACACGACATTGAGGGGGTGAACTTTGGGGGGATCCTCTTGCTTCTCGCTAAGCCGGAATGCAGAGACGATGTTACTTCCCTGTTCCCCTCCATCAAGTAACAAAGAGACCAAGCACTCGAGAAGTATTTGAACATCCGGAATTCACTCCGCTGGGGTGGCTTTGTTCGATTCGACTGCGTTCAGAATGATGACGCAACGGTCCCGAGAAGGTGGAGTGCGCTCAGAAGTATGTGGTCTGCGAGAGGATGGATTTTCTTTGATCATTTTCTCTAGTTCAGCAAGTCTCTTGAGAACTAGCTTCATTTGCGACTGAGATGCTGAGAGCTTAGAATTGGGTTTATCCCCGGATTTGGGATTAAACTTAGCGGCATTGGTGGCTGGGCTTTGACTGGCTAAGGTTGGGGTCACATTTCCCTTCACCGGGGAAGAGTTATCCTAGGCGTTGGACTTACTCTGGGGCCTAGAGCAGCTTTGGTGGGGCCATGCTTTAGCGAGGCACATGTTGGTTGTTGTTTGAGCGGTGGCGCTCGCCACGACAGCATAGGTCTTGGGCTTATTTCCCGGTCGACACATAATCTTACTGGAAGGTAATGACTCGGCCGACGTAGCGGAGAGAGTGCGGCTTTGGTTCGGTTTGGGCGTAGAAGACCACGATGCAGGTAGGGAAATAAATGCTGCGGGTGACTCATCTTCCGTGTTGTACATGGCCAGGGTGACAGGACTGCATATACTGTGAGAACGATGGTTAACCAGAAAGCGTTTTTCATTTACTATTAATCGACGTGGTTCACCATGGGAGCTCACGAGCTCAGTAGCGGTGCGTTGAAGGCATTCACATAGGGCGTCATCGAGGTTACAACATGAAGTGAACAGCCACCCTCCACACAGAGCGCATTAAACAGATTTTGAGCGGTAGCTGACGCGGTCGCTACAACCTATGCACTTGGATTACACAGTGGTTTGCAGTATTGATAAAGAAATCTGAAAAGTGCGAGCGAAAACCTTGACGCGGGATCGTTATCCGCAGCTATCTCTGCGTTGTGTCGAGCCGTTGTTAATTTGTATTTGTCTAGTGAAGCACGCCGCCTTACTATGTCTCTTAACAAATCCCTTTTATTTTCATCTGCATTTCTGGAAATTATTGTTTAACTTTTCCTATCTCATATAAGTCCGCCACTCTCATTTCTTCCATGTGCGCACCAACAATTGTGGCGACTGAGCGGCCAATAAAGGTCCAACAAATTCAATCTGAACTTGTAGTGAATTGGATCCTTTTCCAAAGAAAAAAGCACAACTACACGTCTGTGCAACTTTCACAACAAAAGAACAAGAAGCTCGATATCTCCCGAAGGAACCAGAAACATTTCAAGGTGGGCGCCTGCGACCCCAGCAGCTGTATGCCAAGCAGTGCCAATGCATTTGTAATTGCCAACGAGGAACATATACCCGTATTTGCCTACATCCATGCAGGAGCATATGATTAATGTAAAGATTGATCTGAACCCTTAATGGTGCAGCCTCTAGCCGGTCTAGAAATATACCTATTTATTTATTTATGTATGTGACTTTTGGTTAGTTGTTCCTTTTCTTAGAATACTAGATTAGGAATAAACATTTACTGAGTTTAGCGCTGCACGTCGGAATGGGGGCATTCACTTCTTGTTGCGGATACTTTACCTGTTGTTCTCAGACATGCAAACACCCTTTACTGCACTTTGCTAGTGATGGTTTATAATATTAAAAAGTAGGCGCAGGTTCACCTTCGATCGCGAAAGCTAGACTGGGTCAAGTCCAAGTTCGATGCAGCTCGCTATGTATATTATTTTTGAGGAATAACCGGATACTGTTTCCCTGAAGCGTCCCTGGACCCTCTCGAGATGATGGTTGTCTGGCTTCCGATGATTCCATTGGATCATTGAACAGTTTTGTTTATAGGTAGTATAAATGCTTTTTATAGCCAGATTCTAGCATCGTTGAGATGAAAGTGGCTACATCTATTGCCGATGGTCTTCACTGCCTTCGGCATTTGGAGTTAGCAGTGTTCAGAAAAATTAAAGTTGACAGAATATCTTATACCCAGTTCGCAAACTGTCCTGTATTGCGAGATGCGTGTGTTAAACAGTTTAGCAGTAATGGACCTGGAAACTAATAGCAATTACACTTGTTTACAGGGAATGACATCTGCTACAAGTAGCACCAGGAACCAAGTGTACTGAGGTCTTTCTGATTGAGAAGTATGGCTTCTTGGGTATTTGCACTGAAGGTAAGTCGACGAGGTTGAAGTCATGAGCAAACGAAAAAACAGTACCATGCCATATGCTCTGGATTACCTCGTTTGTACACATGAGAATAATGTAATGTGATGTGATACAATATAAGTCTATGTCAACCGGATCCCCTGTACCAGTGGGCAAGAGGTGGAAATACCACAACATTTATCTTGGTTTCGGAGTTATGGAGTCCATTAATTGTCCGCAAGTTGACTTGTGTGACAACGTTCTTCTGAACATAATGCCTATTAAAGCGTAGCGGCGTTTTGAAAAGGTCTTACCCACTGTTAAGACAGAAACAAGTAATTACAGCGCATGCGTGATGAAATATTGAACACCCAAACCTACATGCGTCACGCGCCGCGTACTGTAAGAAAAGCTACAAAAGCATGTTACCTGGTTAGTTATCGTAATGCGCTGACGGCAGAACCGAAGCATGTACCCGGACATGTATACAAAATGCATGGATTTGACCTAAGACTTCCATTCAAAAAGCTTTTCAGTCTGTCTCTGTGTGCTTTCTGATGCCAACCGAACGATGGCATTGTCCCAGGACGTGGTGGGTTTCCGTCTGTCGAGCTTTCTCCCTATAAAAGGCCACAAATGTCTGCTTAACAACACTGTGACGTGGCGGATATGACTCGCCACTAAATAAAGTCACTGCTTCCTACATTTCCGGAGAATCTTACCCAACCTACGGACGTCATCAAATTCGAAGATATCAATTGAGCCCAACCTATGTGGGCGGATTCACCGGAAAAACCACTGCTTCAGCAACATAGTAACAAATTCACTCAACATGATTACAAACATATACACACTTACATACCTAAAACATAACCCCGGTATGTACTGGTTACATAGTATTACTTCTGACAATTCCTGATTATAAATTCTGTAATACCATGATCATGCCATTTTAGACGTGTCCCACACTGTCGGGAATAAAAATTTTATTTATTTTGTGTATCTTATTATGGTAAACAGCTATCGTCGTGCTTCTCACATTTGCCACAACGTAGCTGTGCGAGATTGCATTCTCGCAGTATATTTATACAAAACAATGTACCGGAACAAACCTGAAGCTTAACGAGAAGCGGGGTTGTAGCTTTCCTCAATAACACCTAGCAGCAAACAAAGCAGCGCTGCATGTCGGAACGGATTTTCTCCAAGGTATTAGGTCTTAACATAGTTGCGTTTCAATGTACATTTTACAGCCTACACTTCTGCTAACATAAATGATTAGCTGTGCAACTTTAGTGTACAGCGATAAATTCTACTTCCTTCTTATGTTATTAAAGCCTATTTCGGTAGACAAGAAAAGCTCAGGGGTCCGCCGTGCTAGGTCACGCTACAAATAGGTGCATGTGCCGAAAAGCTTGAGAACACCTGTAACACCGGCAGCCAGTTGGCCGACGGCGTCTGACCAATGCGGAAACCAATCGACGGTGCGCGCGTACACCACAGGCAAATTTTGAAAGGCATCAAATTGAAGATGCTTATGAATCAAGTTGAAACTGCTTACAAACCAAGTTGAAAATTCTAACAAACCAATTATTTCCTCTATTAACTAACTTGACTCGGAAATGGTATAGATGCTTGCGAGCGTATCGAACAGCTCGGTCGAGCTACACGTTGGACCAGCATCGTTTGGTTCGAACTGACTGCAAGGTACACCTTAGTTTGACCGGGCTTCAGTACAATATTCGCTTAGCTGATACTGTGTCGAAAATCTGGAGAAATTTTTTGCTTACTTTAAACGATGCTGCGGTGTAGACCGGCCCATACAACCATTGCTTCGAGGAGATGGAACCCACGCATATAGCGACTATGACAAAGCCTGCGTGTCTGGTGAGCAGTACGCAAGGGTCTTTGTCCGCGAAACAAATACGCCATGCAAAGAATTTGCTTAAAGGGTCTATTAGGAAGGTTGCCTGGATGGAATTCCTGTAACTGAGTCCCAAGTTCTCCGGTTGCTAAGAGGTTTAAACCAAACTAAGGCTTCCGGGCCAGCTTCTCTTCATGAAAAATTGTTGCACGAATTGACGGTGGAACTCAGTGGACCTCTGACGTGCATGTTTCGGAAGTTACTCAACAGCTGTGCCTTGCCTACCTAATGGAAGGAGGCGGTTGTCTGCCGATTTTCAAGTGCGGTGATAATGGCCTACCGGCCAACTACATGCCTGTCAGCTTGACTAGCGTGGTTGTTAAGTTACTTGAAAAATTAGTACAATATGTAGTGGTGCACCATTTAAACATGTTTAACTTGTTTAGCGTCTAGCAACATGATTTCGCGAAGGAGTTTCTTGTCAAACTAACTTGCTGGTAGCTCGAGAGAGCTGAGCTGAAGTTCTAGCCAGTGGACATGTGGTGGATGTGGTGTTCATTGGCTTCGACAAGGCCTATGGCACGGTTCCCATTCGCGACTCTCACTGAAGTTGAGGTCGTATGGAATACCTGGTCCCGCTCTCCAGTGGGTGTCAGCTTTTCTGGTTGGACGAGAACAGTGCATTCGTGTGGGAAGCAGTCTTTCGTTTCGACCGGCTGTCCTTCGCGGAGTTCCGCTAGGCTCTGTCCTAAATCCGCTGCTGTTCTCAGCCCACATGTACGACTTGCCGAGGGAGCTTGTGGTACCAGCGCTTATATTTGCTGATGGCCTGAAGCTCTGGAACATAGTAGATGTCCCTGTAAGTCTTGTAGCACCTCAACCGGCTCTGGATAGACGTTGGGAAGGGTCTGTCTTGTGGTTGCTCTCCATAAACGGAGCAAAGTGTTCAGTGCTGCGTTTCAGAGCGTCTGATTCCTCCACAAGCCATGTGCTGTATGGGAGTGAACTTCTTCACGTGACTCATCAGGTTGCTCTAGGTGTCGACCCCTGGTTCACACTATACTCTGGTGACAACTGAAAGAAGGCGACAAGTAAGGCGTTCCGGCTCTTGTGGTTTATCCGTCTTACATACCCAACCCTAACCGCTACTGTGTATGGGAAGCTCTTCTCGGCGTTTGTGCGACCCCACCTAAATATTGCGTTCAGACCTGTCTACCATACCTTGTCTGGGACAAAACGGCACTAGAACGGGTGTTGTGTGTTGCCATTAGGTTGGTCGAGGGGTACGAGTACAAACGTATCCCGAGCGTCTACTTAGTTTGGTGATTTATTCAATGCACTATCGAAGGATTAGAGGGGACCTATACCTAACCTACCGTATTTTGACTGGGAAGGTTAACCATGATTTGTCCTGGCTATTTAGTCCTGTTAGCTTACATAGTCTCCGCGGTCATCGTATGAAGCTGGACAAACCGCGGCCAGAATGAGTTAGAGCCTAGCCGCGGTTATGGCGCCGAGTCTTTGAGCTGCGAAACATGCTTCCAGAAAAGGTTGTTAAGGAAGCTACGGTTAAGAGGTTTGAGCGGCATCTAGATGCTTTTGGGTAGCAACACGAAACCATTCCTTTTCCTGACTAATCCACCATCATACTTCGATTCTATTTTCTGTACTTTTCCTCACCATTGGTATTTTTTCTTCTTTTAATTTATTCCTCTTAGAATTAACCTTCGATTTTTCCTCTCTTAATCCACGCAACCGACAGCAGAGAATGCTACTGTAATGAAAGTGGGCATGCAATTTGTGGACAAGGGTATGTTTTCAGGTGTTTTCGTTTTAGACCCATAAAGATTCAGCTTCAGCAGCAGGTGGACCGGAACGATAGCATATTCCCTTAGGCGATCCTCCTTGAGCGGACTGTTGATCCAGGAAATGTTTAGATTTTAGGAGGTGTTGCCAGATATAAAATTAAACGCCAGAAACATCCTGATCAACCAATTACTGCCCACGTTCCTTACACTAGCCGTCCCCGCTATGTAGGTCACGTAAAGTAAGAAAGACGTAGAAAGTAAATAGAAGATAAAGGGGAATGCAAGTCATTTAAAGGAAGCATAACACCAAAGAGTGAAGAGAATGACAGAATAAGAACTAATAGTTTGAAGATAGATATGGTCAGGAGAAGGAAAAGATTTCGTGTTACCACTCAGGAGCGTCTAACTGGCGCTTGAAACCATAAACCGTAGGTTCACTGACTGCATTTTCGATGAGCGAGTTCCAACACTCGATAACTTTACAAGATAAACCAGTTTCCGCCCTGATCCGGTCAGAACACGACTTGTGTAGCTTCATGGGAATACCGGGAAGACAAGGCAACCTAGCCGGGCTAAATAGCCGGCTCAAGTCCGGTCCAACCTTCCCGGTTAAAATGCGGTTAGTAAGGATTAGGTCTCCTCGAAGCCGTTGGTAGTGCATTGAATACCCACCCAAGCTAAGTAGACGCTCGGTTTACAAGTGCCCCCGTAACCCCGTGACCAATTTGGTAACTACTCGCAAAACCCTCTCAAACTCCATTTTGTCCCGAACAAGGCAGGGTTGGCAATCCATGACGCAGTATTCCAGATAAGGCCGAACGAAAGCTGAGAACAGCTTCCCAAATATGTCGGCAGTTAAGACCCCGAAAGAACGGCGTATTAACCACAGCATTCTGAAACCCCTGCTTGTGAACTTCAGCCATTTGTCCCCAGAATGCAAAGTCGAGGAATGGAGGACGCCTACGTCTACCTGGTTGGAGACAAGGGGGAGTTCGACTCCAACGTGTACGTAGCTCGAAGGCGGGAAAGTTGCTCCTGTACGAAGGACGGAGAACGGTAAAATGTCGTAGCACCTCTAGCTACTCCTGGAGCGACGACTGGCTCAAGAAGGAACACTTACGGGATTCGTCCTATCGTTCCAGTCCCACCTGCACTTAAACTTAAGCTTGATCTTTCAAAACCGAGACGTGTACGGCAGATGGAGTAAAAATATGATTTTGCGGGGAAAGACACCGGACGAGTTAAAGGCCACGCCACTTGAACTTCAACAGCCGAAAGTTCGCGAGGTATAAGAATTCCCCGCTATGGAATCAGAACACACGTTAGGTGGGAGGTTTCTTTCGTCCTTGAAAACTGACCTGACCTGACCTTGTCCGAAGGTGGTGTACGACTAATGTGCCGCTGGTTACTTAACAATCAGCTGGCCGGGTTATTGTGTCATGTGACGTTGGTGCTACTGTACTTCCGATGGCAGATACTGATAATGTTTATCGCTTTGCTTTGGTATGAATGTTTTATGTCTAAGATTTGCAGTACGTTGGCTCTTTTGCTGTAAGCAACGGCGATCTCAATGACCGTACTTTTAAGATTCAAAAGGAATTAGAGGAGCTACGAGTAAGTGTCATTTGTTGTGTTATATATGTTCTTCAAGGCTTTTGTACGGAGCAAATCTGTCAAAATCTGCATCTCCGTCAGAGGAATCAAAGTTTGTTCGGAAGACTGCTCGGTAATACGCTCCTCGTAACTTTCAGTTGCAGAATGTTTACATGGCCCACGCTCTCCGGCGCATATCATACGCCACTTGCGATGCGGCTCATAAACAGGTTGCATTTGTTGCCAGGGAGCCTACGAGCGAAGCTAGCCTTCAGTATTGTCATGTGTTCGTGACTGAGACATTTCCGCAGGTTAGTCGAATTGTCGCTGCCTTGCTGAACATTTCGAGCAATCGACTAAGAGTATATGTCGGTAAAAATATTTATCCTCATACTTCTTTACCACATTGCTGTGGCGCTTGCCTGTTTTTGGTATCACAATCTGGCTCTGCCTTGACCAGTACGTTCACACAAACTAACACTTAGGTAAACTACATAAAACACGAAACCTTTGGAGTTCACTTAGTAAATTGTGTGGCAGAGAGCAGAATCAAGCTTGTTAAACCCGTCACTTCCAGTTCAGCAGGACTGAGACGTAGAAGTCAAAGTTAAACTGGACGATCCTGTTGTCTTCATATTCAAACGGGACAGGAACAAATAAAAATTCCTATGGTTGTCCCATCCTTTATGCGTCGTTGATCCACGTTAGGATGTGGTGGAAAAATCGGCCAGTTGTTGGAGCCAAATCAGCTCGTAAAAATCAAATCATCGTCAACCAATCACAACTCACGTGTCCCACGCTAGTAGTCCCCGCAGCGCCGGACGCTTGAAATCAAAAAAGAAGAAACATGTAGACTGGATATAAAACGGAAAGGTACGAAAGAAGATAAAGACGAGGAATCTAGTAACAGTAAATAATAAGGAAGACAAGTGGAGAACAAACTAATTAAGAGTGGGGGAATATTCGGAGCTGTAGGTTGAGGGCGTTGAAGCGACGTTTAAACTGTCATCGTGGATGACAAGACTAAATCCCCAGGTAGCGCGTTCCTGAAATCTATTACTTGACGTGACAAACGAGTGTCAGCCCGAACCCTATCTGTGCAATTTCATCGGATGCCTGCAGAGAGTAGGTAACTGTGTAGGATGAAAAAGCCAAGAAAGGTCTGTACCTATCATCCCTATCAGTATGCGATAAGTGTGAATCAGATCGCCACGAAGACGGCGATAATGTAACAAAAACCTTAGCTTGAGCAACCTATCAGAATAGAACATGTGCGGCAACCCGTGGACCATTTTGCTTCCGATTCTCAAGACATGCTCTGCCGCCATCTTGTCACGTGGCAGGCATGGAGGACAAGCCTGGACGCAATACTCAAAGTGCGGTCTAACAAGGGCCATAAACACTAATAAACATTCCTCCCCTTAGGATCCCAAATGATCTACAGATCATCTCAAGGATTCGAAAACCCCTGCAAGACACTTTCTTCCACTTCTAACTAGATTTTAAGTCCTGAGACGAAGTGACCCCTAAGTCAAATTGGGATACGCGAGGAATTTCATTATCGGCAAGCCTGTAGTGCCTTATCGGACCACTTGATCCTATGCGCAAAGCTGAACACTTGCTTTAGTTTATTGGCATCTGCCACAGAACGGACCAAGAGCCTAGTACAGAACCTAGAAGCCATCGGGGTCGCTCACCGTGCACAAAAATTTCAGTTCGTCGGCGAACATGAGAGCAGGCAGCCCCAGCACTTCTGACAGTTCATTCACGTACATAGCAAATATCAGTGGACCAAGAACTGATCCGTGGACACCTCTCAGAACTACCTGTCGGTAAGAATGACGAGCCCTCCCGAACACGCATCTCTCGCACTTCGTAACATGCGGATAGTCATCGAAGCTCGTGCCCGGAAACTCTATATGAATGACGTTTAAGGGAAATCCGAGTATGCGGGACATAGTCAAACGCTTTGGAAAAATCAATGAATTTCACGTCCATTGATTGACCGTGATCGGCAGACTCCGCCCAACTTTCCCGGGCAATCATCAAGTTGGTCAGGCAGGAGTACCCTTTGCGAAAACCATGTTGATATGAACTGAGAAGGTCAAACACCCTTAAATGGTTTTCGAGGGCATCTCTCACCAGTTTTTTTAGCAACTTAACCAGCACACAGCTTAGACTGACAGGCCTACAGTTTGCAGCTACACAATGAGCTTCGTATCCGCGTCTTTCAAGCAACGGCGATATTCAGGAAGCTAGAGTACGGAGTACTTAACAACCATCAGCTTACCGTTGGCACGAAGCTGATGATCTACAAATCCATGGTGCTGTTCGTTCTATACGGCGGCGAGGCGCGGACGATGTACTGGCGAGATGTGAGATATCTCGAGCGGTTCCATCAAGTGTTTTCGACGGATTCTGCGCATTGGTTGGTTTGATAGAGTTACGGACACGGAAGTGTTGCGTCGATGTATACAGTGGACTGCATACTTTTTCTGCGACATCTGAGGTGGCTCGGTCATGTGAGCCCTATGGATTCGATGCGAATACCGAAACCACTATTGTATGCTCAGCTGAGTACTGGGATGTGGCATGTGGGGAAACCGAAACTTCGTTACCAGAACATGATCAGAGTGATCCTCTCACGTTCTAATCTTGATTGCAGGTCATGGGAATCGAAGGCGGTTGATCGGCGTGCATTGCGCGATCTGATCACGAAGGCCTTTGCCGAAGTGCAGGAGAAGGCCCTCGTGCGTGCGGAGAAGAAACGATAGTTGCGGAAGCGGCAGGCGCCAATGGTTTGTACTCCATTGACAACGAGCGCGTTGGGCTTTAGCACATGCGGTTGCGAATACCTGAGTCAGGCAGGCCTAGTGAGCCATGAGCGAGGCCACTCGGGGCCACCAACGAAGCGACGACGCGTCCTGCTGAGAATGTAGACGAAACCGTGATATTAAAGGGTGGCGCAAGTTCGCCGTACACCTGCACTCGGCCCCAGGTTCGAGAGTAGAAGGAGATTGACGTACTTCTCTGTTACCCACTTCTCAAAAGACAGTTCCAGAGAGGTTCCGTCATCTGGGTCAAACGCGGCTCTTATGTCTAAGAAGACAACGATCGTTGCCCTGCCGAACGTTTGACGCCGCTTGCGTGTTTGGCGGAGTGTAAAGATGTGATCGATACAACTCCAACCGGAGCGGAACCCTGCTTGCTCTTCGCATATGTTTTGTTCGCGTGCCAGGCTGAGCCTTCTTAAAAGCAGGATTGCGAGCACTTTAGAGGCAACGCAGATGAGACTAATACCTCTGTGGTTAGCGCAGTCCGTCCGGGCACGCCTTTTGAAGACGGACACGGTATCTGCGAGACTTCAATCGGACGGGATTGCTTCCGTGGTCCAAACCTTTTGAAGGAAGCTCCCGAACTAGTGATATACCTCCATCTTTGTAAAGAGCCAGAGGGAGTTCGTCCGGGCCAGGGGCTTTGTAGCGTTACAGGAGACGAAGCTCATGAGCAACCTCAGCCTCAGAAACTGGTGAAGCGTCTACACACCAGAGAGCATTATGGATTCGCTACGGGATCACTGGTGCTGCAGGCTAATTGAACTGCTGCTCAACCTACTCAGCCCAACGCACAAGTCGACGTAGTTGACAGTGGATTTGTTCGCCATTGGTTTCGCACAAAACTTCGCTTGCAGTCGGACTTTTGCAGCCAGCGGAGCAGACCAGGTGGAAAATCTTTTGGGAATTCCCTGGGCTGGCTGCTTGCTCCATATCAACGGCCCGTTGCGTCTTCCCTGGGGATCTGTTTAAGTTCAGCGCTGGTGGTCCTGGAATTGCCCGACGAGCTTCGAGAAGTTGGAGGAATCGTGCAGAGATCCACTGGTTGACAGGACTACTGGTCAAACCAAAGATCAAGGTTGCAGAGTTGTGCATGGCGCTGCTGATCATTGCGTTTCAACGTCAGAGCATGTGGCGCTCTTGAGATTTGAGGCCAACTTATCCTTAGACGTGCTGCGAACGGTTGGGGCAGAAAGTTTGGCTACGTTAAGCCGTTTCCGGCGACGCCGTTGGAAGCCACCAAAACGTAAAACAGTCTTGGCACACACGAGCGCGTGGTCCGAAGTGTGGTACGTATTCCAGATTGATTTGCAATCCTGTATGCAGCCCTGCCAGCGATAACTGATGGCGATGTGGTCAATCTTCGTCTATGGCTGGCCATGTGACGAAGGCCTCCAGGTCGCGCGTTGGCGTCAGGGTCGCCGAAAGCTAGTACTCTAAAAGAAGAGCCCGTGATGGACACAAAGCTGAGGTAGGCGATCACCGTTATCTGTTCTGCGAGTGCTATGACGATGTTGACCGCCGTGTTCGCGCTCTGCAACTTCAATTCTACCGATCATGCGCGTTTAAGTTCCCTGCAAGCACCACGATGTCTGTGCGGCGCTTTTTTCGGAGACCGGACAGCTGACAGTAGAGCTCGTCTTTAACTGACTCCGGGCTGTAGTCTATGGGAGCGTATGGTGCTACAACGAACAGGCAACGTCTGCTGGCTCTACGGCTGCAAAGTCGCACTGAGGTCTCAAGTCGGAAATGACAGAGTCGACTGTTGATAGGGATCCGATCAAGTAAACTGGCCTCAGCACTTGTACTAAACGCGATCCGCATGCCGGCAAGATCAGCGGCTTCAGCAGTTTCGTCTCCAGATAAGCACAGGGTGAAAATGCCAGTGGAACGCGCAGACGGCGCAACCAGTCTTAGCGTCGTGCTAGGGTCCTAAAATCGGGTTTCACTGAGGCAACAGCCATCAATGGCACTAGTCTCAAGTCTGCGATCAAGGGCTGCTTGTGATCCGCTTTGCATCAGCGTCCGGAGGTAGAAAATTGCCAGCCTGAGTTGCGAACGCGCCGCTAGGAAAGGTTCGCCAGCACTACTTGACAGCGCACCCTTGGACCTAAATTCCTGATCCGTATGGTGAGAACATTCGCCCAAGTGGACTCGGGAACGGATAGGGGATTACCAAGGATGGAGGAATGGAACAAATCTGAAATAAAGTAACCAAAATGTGGTGCGGTAGAGCGCGATATAGCATGTTTGGCCGCCAGCATCTCTTCCGAGGAAAGGGTTGGCAAAGAGCAGAAATTCGTTGAAACATTGGTCCATATATTGTGTGAGCATGGTACTTCTCGCTTTCTTAGCCTGAGGAAGAGGGTTAATATAGGGGACCCCACTTGAGCCTTCTGTCTAAAGACCTGACCCGCAAGGCAGCGGGGCGATTGACGTGTATCGCATACCGTTGGTAACCGGCTACCATGATGATGATGACATGGCTTCCGAGCAGGAACAAACTGCTCAGACTGCCCAAGAAGCTCGAATGAAGCAGCAGAAAGACCAGGAGAAATTTCCTAGACCAACCTACTTGTCAAGGAGCATGAAGACCGTTGACAGTCAGGTGGTTCATGTGCCTTCAAAGATGCCGGTGGCCATCGAGGTGGTTCATACGTCCTCTGTTGAACACTCGCTTCTGTTCGCAGAAGTGGGTGGTCATTGACCCTATAGTCGGTCACATTGGCTTTGACACAGCGTCTTACGAGCTCTTGTGGCATTTACTGAGGAACCATGTGATCAGCCTGAACCCCTCCCCACGCTCTAGGACGCTGCAGCTGATTGTCCGAGACTGCTTATTCATTTCGCCTGCGAACAGCCGAGACTTATTCATAGTTACCTTCACAAGGAGGGCGTTCCTCGATCCTCTACCTATGGACGCGCCCGGTAGTGTACATCTCCGCCGAACCAACCAGTAGTCAGTTCACTTCCGGGTTCAGTACCAAGCACCAACCGTTGGTTAGTAGGTTCGTACTTCCACCCGCATAGTTGATCGTGGTGACCGACCATTTTGATCAATGTTTGCGACTCCGTCACAGCACTACCTGTTCTGACGCATGTATTTAATCGCCCCAGTTTTTCACCTCATCCCTCAGCAATCGACTCTGGCGGATTGGGAAGTTCGTTTTATGGCGTCACCAACCACTGCTGTCCTCTTGTGTTAACTTTTGACAGTGGCGTAGTAGAAGTCATCGGTTCATTGTCTGAATGACCTGGTGTGTTAAAAGTAAGACATCATCCGATAAACGAAGTAATGTAAGTTTATTGCCTCTGATTTTTGCATGTTTAAAACATTTATGTACTCTAGTGTGAGCTAGCAATCGGTCATGGTCACTGCGACTGATGTTATCCTTTTGAGGAATTCGCATTCGGCTACCCTTACGCCATGCTAGACTCCTCCGACCACGTCATCCTATAGAATGCTTCACTTTCCTGTTTGAAGCAATTTGTTCCCTTTAAAAATTTGTAAACCACAGCAAAAGTTCGAAAGCTGACTCCTCCGTACCTTTAGCAATAACCGATCTGCATATTTATAGCTAACGTTGTTTGCGCCAAATAAGCCTGAGGTGCCCTGAACGTACCTCACGAGTCAATGTGAAATGCACACATCTACTAGCTTACGTTTCCTTCAATTTTCTATTACTTGATGGGTCCACCTACCCTAGTTCGTAATACTCCCAATATCGACACTAGTAAATACTTTTCACTCTCTTGTTAAAATTGCAGCTAACAAACTACCACTGGATAGCTGTTGCTACGAATGTCGTAGCTGCTGCTGTCTCTACTATCGATGAAACCTCATCATGGTGTAGTGTTACCTATATGCACATCCTGCACATTCTCACTTGTAGTTCAAATACCATCCCGTTATCACAATTTTTGTAATTCCCCACTCCTGTTTATTGCTTGGAATCGCTTGCAAGGCATCCCGTTAAGATGACCATAAGTTCTAAGTAGCCTGCTGTAGCATCATTTACCCGTTTCGTAGGGCACCGTACACAGATGTATCGGATCAGCTTGTGAGAATGTGACTCACGGCTAACACTCCGTTACAACAGCGTGCTATAAGTTACCATTGGAACGATTCCACACCCAACAACAAGTTATCTCATACAGCAAAGCATATATAATTTATTTAATCGTCGTCGTCATCCTTGCAGGGACAGCGCTCTAGCGATATCATTGAGTGAAAGCATGCTTAAATAGAACCTGAATGGGATCAGAATATTTACGTCTTGCCAGCCAGATGCAGGTGTGCTTTTCGGATTAGGCTGCGTTATAATTGTGGTGCTTTAGATTAACACATCCTACTTCAAAAGGACTATATGTTGATTGTGCCATTGCAATGAGGCTAGATCTTACCTTGGTGCGATGGTTTGCGTTCCACAGAGATTCACTGAGCTATGGTGAGTGGTGCTTTATTGCACCTTCAGAGCCACTCATACCAGATTGGTCAGTGGTTAGAGGCCAGACAAATTCAACCTCCTGGTCTTTTAGGTTCGGGGTTGGTATGAGGGTGGCACCTTATTTCTTAGAACTGACTCTTTGTAGCCTAACGCCAAACCCGTTGCCTTGCAGTCAGATTTTTGAACCAAAGTTTTGGTTGAGAACACTAATCGTTCTCCTGTCTAAGCCTGGGCAACCTGACAATATCCTGCCCACGCAATACTATGAACCTTCCATCAAACAATTTCCTGATACTCTGGCCGTCGCAAAACATAATAAACGGCGCCCTATCCGCTGCATGGATAAGTGTTTGGATGCTACTTCCTAAGCCTTCCCATCTTATTCCCCCTCTTACACATACCACCCTTAACCTCCCGTTCCAGCTTCACTTTTATCCCCCCTGTTTTCAACCCCTCCTCCAATTCTTGATCCTCCTACATCTTGCTTTGATAGGCTTGTACCTTATAGTTTCAACTCACATGCCAACGCGGAGCGTCACTTCTGTCCTGTCGACAAGCCCATGTCCAATCAAGCGGTCCATTCCAGTTCATCGGCTTCCATTTGTAGTCTTCGATCCTACTTCAGATTGACATGCGTCAATGTACGCACATTACTACAGATCGGTCAACAGGCAACACTTGTCCTAACATTAGCGACCCTCTCAATCGGTATCTGCTGCTTATCGGAGACCCGCTTGCAATACTCGAGCTCAGTACTCACTTTACGATCCCCTTCAGGTGACATCAGCAGTTTTTTCTCATTGCACCTCTCTGGTGACGATGCAACTTCGAGCACCGGCCAAGCCGGTGTTGGCATTGCCCTGAGTCTTCGGGCTGAAGCTTCTCTGGTTGATTGGATCCCAATCAGTAACCGGATGTGTGCGGTCCGCTTGGCTGGCTCGTTCAAAGCTTCGAACTCCCGCGAACTAACAGGTGTCTATTCGTCATCGCTGCATATGCACCCACAAACTTTAGCGATGATTCTATAAAATACGACTTCTACTGCCAACTGACCGAGCTCCTTCGCCACGGAAAAGCACGGACACTTGTATTGGCGGGGGATCTGAATGCACAGGTTGGAAACTTGTCCACTGATGAACTGTATCTGGGCGGCCAACCCGGTGTAGGTGAAAATGCTCGCTTATTCCTTGCGAGTACTACTTTCCGACACAGCACTCGCCGGACGGTAACATGGTGCCCACTAGTCTCGAACCAGCCTTGGACGCAAATCGATCACATTGCGATCAATTACCGCTGGAGAGGCTGCGTCCAGAACTGTCGCCTGATTTGGAGCACATGTGTGGTTACCGACCATGCACTTGTATGTGCTGACCTGCGGATGCGTTTTGGCGGACGCCCACGAGGACACTGCGAGCGCATTGACACCAGAGAACTGACGAAGCCAGCTGTTCTGAATGCGTATCAGAGTACGCTGACATGCGAGTTGAGTAAGCGCTCATTGGACACAATTGAATCTCCCTGGTGTCATGTTCACCAGATCTTACTAGCAGCAGGCCAATCCTCCTGTGGTAAGTTTGATCGCCAACATATGCATTGGGTCTCTTCGCGGTCTCTACAACTTATCGATGCTCGGCGACACATTCCGGTTGGAAGCGAATATAATGAGACTCAAAGAAAACTCCGGGCAAAACTTCGTGCTAACCTGAAGTGAGACCGCGAATCCTGGTGGTCTCATCGTGCGTCAGAGATGGAGGTGGTCGCCACCCTTTGTACCCATCGTACGTTATTCCGTCTGATGCGGAGACCGGACAGCAGGAGGTCTTGTTAGTGAAACAATTAATGATGTAAGTGCACAGTCTGTCGTCAATTTGTTAAAACGTTTGGTGGGTTAGGCTAAGCATTTTGAAAAGCAATTTGATCGCTCGGATTTGTCAACTTTCTTGCCGGCCACTGATCGCTTTGCTCTTTGGGCTGTCCCTTTGGATCCACCCTCTCGCTAGGAAGTCGAACATGATATCTGACTTTTGGAGTTGAATAAAGTCGCGGGACCAGATGCTCTTCAATTTGCCCTCTTAACATTCGGGGGGAGGACCTACACGAATTAATAATGAAACTGTGGGAGCAGGAAACTGTCTCAACCGACTGGTGCCGCTTCGTTATTGTTCCCATCTTCAAACGAGGCTCGCGTTCGGAATGCGGCAACCATAGATGAACCAGTCAGATTCCTATCACCTCCAAATTACTTGCCCCTGTAATCCTTCAAAGACTGATTGGCGCTCGTGAAAGCCAGATTCATGAGGAGCAAGCCGTGTTTTGTCGGGTTCGTGGCTGCATTGACCACATCTTCACTTTGCGTCAATTGTTAGAGCACCGTCACACATATTGGCGGTCCACCGTTGTCGTGTTCCTCGATCGATCGATGTGCCCTTTGGGACTGTCTAGTCTGCAAAGGTGTACCCGAGAAATATGTAAATATTATCCGAGCATTATACGCGTGTAGCTCGGGCAGAGTGATGGCTTACGGCCAGCTTTCGCCGCCCTTCAATATCTCCAGAAGTGTATGACGAGGATGACCACTGTCAACTTCCCTTTTTAACTTCCCTATTGACGAACTCATGGAAATCGCGTTCACAGGACACAATTTAGAAGGTGTGGAGCTGCTGCCAGGTGAATGACTGCTTGACTTGGAGTATGCTGACGGTATTGCCCCAATTTGTGACAGCTCCCAAACGTGCTAAACGGCACTAGACATATTGGCACTGTCTGTCGCCCGTTTCGGGCTATACTTCGCACTCTCGAAGTGCGAAGCGTCCCTTCAAGATTGGTCTGGACCGCCTTCTGCGCTAAACGTTGGTGGGGATCAGCTAGAAATCGTTCTGCAATTCAACTACCTGGGAAGTTGTATCAGCGCGCGTTGGACTGAAGATGAGATCGCGCGCCGCATAGCAAAAGCTCGAAGCGTTTTTGCTAATCTTTTCCACCCATGTAGCCGGCGGGATATAACTGACGCCCTGATGGATAAAGTGTGCAATGCAGCGGTACCTTCGACCCTACTGTACGGTTGTGGAACCTGTCCCCTTAGATCAATGGACATAAGGAGGCTAGTTTCGTTAGACCATCGGTGCCTTCGCAGTTTGGCTCACATCTGGTGGGAACACCGTGTGAGTAATGAGCGTGTTCAAGGACTTGTTTATGGCACCGAAAGTAGTACCGAACCGCTCAGTGCCGTTATTTCGCGCTCCAGACTCCGATGGCTGGGCATGGCAGCCAAGCGGCTTCCGCGACGTGGGTTGTTTGAGCGGTGGGTGTGTGGATGGAAGAAGAGGAGGGGTGACCAAGCGCTGACTTGGTTGTGAAGACTGAAGGCCGTGACTTGGAATCTGTCCTCGGTTAAGGCGTCTCGGCTTCCTGGTTGGAATCCATAAGTCGATGAAAACGTTAGGCTGAATACACTTGTTGATATCGCTAGGAGCTGACCTCAGTGGTGTTCATGCTGTGAGTTTCTTTGTCCCACTTCATCCCTTTTAGCCTCCTCCAACCACGATCTCACTACTTAGCCTTATATAATTTTGCATAGTAAATTTTTTGTTGTTGCACAGTAGTCGGCTGGTAGCTTATTGAAATGATCCCCATCCGTTGCTAGTAGCTCAGCTAGCTTTCACCTGTTGCATTTTTTCCTTTTACGTATTGCGGCACAGTAGCTGAGGTGTTTTACGCCTCTAGCTAGAGTGTCTAATGATGATGATGATGATGATCGATTAAACATATTTCCAGATCTGGTGGTTTGATAAGAGATTCCAATGTTGATTTTATTGCTCGTAAGCAAGTTGACGCTTGCATGCATTTTTCTTCTAAGGTCCTAAATGACCGCTCTCATCCGCTACATGATGCTCTTTCACAAAAGTTATCTGTCTCTCACACACGCTCAGAATTTAGGGTTTTATTCTCCCGTGCCTCTTTGTATCGCAACACAATCTTGTCTTTTTTATCACGCTTTCTTGTCGACCCTATGAAAGTTAGGAATGCTTTGCGCACGCGTTTTCTTGTATGGTATCCACATACCTTTGACTATTTAATTCTTCAATCCGTTTTTATGTATTTTTACTGGTCTTATTCATTTAATGTATCTGCAGTGATAGTGCAAGCGCTAATAATGCACCTATTTAGGTGTATAAAGCCTATTTTGACTTGACTGAACTTGGATACCGTTCCGTTCACAGACAGCAGCTAATGGATTGGCCATGTTTCGATCCTAGTGTAATGTAGATAGTTTATCCGCGGGCCTGGACTCGCGTTCCCGGCCTGATGTTCCATATCTGCCCGTTCGAGGGGAGTTGGGGGCGGTTGCTTGAGATGTCACTTCAGGGTGAACAGCCAAATTCACCCTTTTCGTTCTTCATAATCAAAACCGGAAATCGAATCGTGGGTGAAAAGCTCTTCCGGGTAAAATTTCATCAGACCCATACGTTTACATGGTAGAATAGGAGGTGAAAGTGCTGCAAATAGCTAACTATTGATCACACGCAGTTTGAACGATAGATTCAAAAACCTTAATTCACGGCTACGGATAATGTAGGTAATAATCAGATGGACGATAGACTACCATAATAATAATCAATTACTAATTTAACGGTGCTTGTTTGGTCTGCTGAAGCTCAGCATACCCCGTGCTTCACTCAAATTCACCCATCTTTGCTGATGTATTCTACCCTGTCATCGTACCAAAGAAAGTGGTTTTGCAAGTCATAGGCAAACTACACTGTGAGCAGAGAGAGCACGAATCTGTGTGAATCGATACTGGTCTATATATTCTGAACAGCCATGTATCCTTGTAGCCTGTTGGTAAGAATTCACCTTTTGTTTTCACAAGATCTTTTAACGTCTAAGAGTTTACAGTATTACTTTCGATCACTGGTGCCTTCGCAGCTTAGCTCATGTCTGCTGGGAGCACTGCGTGTACAATGGGCATGTCCGGCGCCGCGTATTTGGTGCAGGAAGAGCGAGTGAACCACTCAACACTTTTATATCACCCGCAAGGCTACAATGGCTGAGCCATATGTTGCGCATGCCAGCCTACAGACTCTGGCGTCGTGCATTTTTTGTGCGTCGGCAGTGAGGATGTACGAACAGGGGGAAGGCTAAGCGATGAGTTTGTTGAGAGAAATGAAATCCCTCACTTCGAAGTGGGCTTCGGTTGGTGTTTCTCAACTGCCTGGTTGCGGACCGAAGGATGATGAACACGTTTGGTTGGGTGCACTAGCCGACATGGCAAAGAGTCGACTACAATGCTATTTGTGTTGTGGGTCTCTTTGTCCCTCTCCTTCTCTTTAGCTTTCCCCTCCAACAACGGTCACAAATGTGATGTTAGCGTTGTCACTTTTTATAGCTTTTAAGTCTACCTTTTTGTATTGCGGCACATTAGCTGAGGAGTATTTCTCACCGTCGACTAACGTGTATTGATGATGTCGAAGAGTTTTCAGTTTTCACATGCCATCCAGTAAAAGACGCGGCGCACTTTTTCTTTCGTCCTCCTGGTGTTTAGACTGAACTATGGTCCATTAGGTTTGTCGATCACCAACATGGAGACTTGCTCGAAACCTGATGGTCTGCCGCCTCTCTATTCCTTTTCCATTTTTCCAGATGTTCGCATTTAGTAGTATGGGTATACTGATCCACTTGAAGTCTACTAATATGTGTGGTAGGACAGATCCAAAATGGTTTGGAGAAGAAAGTGATCGATACATTCGTGTAGCTTCAACTGAGGGATCACAGCTATTCTCGTTTACATCCGTGCGGTTGCTATATGTTGCTCGGAATATACATAAATTAAAACCCTCGGGCCCGATCGATGACAGTTGAACGGCACGTGCCGCCTTTTCACTCCATAAAGTCGAGAGCATTTTTGGTTCGACTTGTCCGCTTGCGGTGGCTATTCTTGGAATTATTGTAGATTTCTTCGCAGTAGCTTCTAGATCAACCAGTTCTCCACACGCCTGGAGATTCCCTAGACAGACGTTTCGCCCATTGGGACTTTTCAGTAATGCGCATCTATGGGGATTCGAACCTATGACAACTAGCGACTTGCACCGCTAGCCAACAGCTAATGCCGTTGACCGTTTCTAAATGCTATGTTGTACGCATCTACTGTCAGGGAAGTCATGTCTTTCGAGGCCAATCCTGTCTTGTGTATCGTTCGTAGCTTACATGGCAATGGCGGATAAATGCACTATACCACAGTTAGTTCTTAACTCATGACGGTGCGCCACTGTCCCCCATGGCTCAGTAGCATAAGTTGCTGACTGGTGTTGTAAATTGCTAATGATCATTGGTTTTTGAACCCTAAGGAATTTGACGAATGCGTGCTACTGACGAAACCCAATGGGTCGAAACCGTCGTCTGGTACTTTTCCGAACATATGGAGGACCATCTGATTTGGAAGCTACTGCGCAGAATTCTCCAACAATTTACGTCAAAATACCTGCTCTTGAGTGTATCTTTAACTGTTTCTAGGTTGCTTTGTACGTCCAGGGACTTATCAACGTGACAATTCCTCGCGTAACATGTGCTTCGTCAATCCTCGTTTGTGAACCATATTATTCTTGTTACCGTAGCGATCATAGGATTTCGTTTTCGGTGGTTCAGACGAATCGAATACTGAATGCAGCCGCTTTTGCTGATCTGGACTCTGTTTACGGCTGTGTCTCCGCGGTTTGCGTCGTCTTACACTGAGTGAAAATCATTGGTTCTCGTTCAACATGATGGAGGCTTTACAATATGGAACACTGGCTCAGATCGTTGGAAACAACTGGGCTTACCGTTTGTACGACTCGTGCTCAGTTTCATTGAACACACCGCGGAAGCGTAGACGGGGCGAATATTTGTTGCCTATACGGCACGAATCGCAGTAAACTACACGACCTCTTGGAGCGAAGGGCCGTACGTACTACATCACTTGCTTACAGATGGTGTGGACTCACTGTTGTTGTGTAGCCTTCGAAGAAATCTGAATAGGGATCGAATTTGATATTTTCTGAAGAGTGCGAACTTTTCTATCGTACATGAATTTGTATGTTTTTTCACACTGCTTTTCATTGCACAGTTCTCGTAGCCCGTGCTGTGACGTATGCACCAGTTCAATGGCCTGTGTGCGTCGTTTGTTCCATGCGTCCGGTCCAGTTCACACCTGCTATAGCCGGGGCCATGTTGAGTTTCCCATAGAAGACGCTGCGTCGCTTCCTCTTGCCCTGAGCGTCAGTTACCGTCATATATGAGTGACATTGTTTCGCACAAGTCGCCATCGCTTTCAGACTGGTGATCGGCAAGTACTATTCCTATCCTGAGAATGGGTCAAGTGATATTAGAGTCATCACTGCATTGACTTATTCAACACTGCTTCTAGACTGATGATGTCACTTCGACTGTTGATGAAGCCTAGGTAGGCATATTGCTCGACTCGGCAAACTTCGCATCAACTAACACCCGACCCGAACTACACTCGTCATCATCAACAGCTGTACACCAGCCATTTGAACTGGTGATTCGCTGCCGTACAACCTCGGTGACCTAGGGAACGAAAGACAATAGAAGGAGAGAAGATGGGCCTGGTGTAAAACCTTAATACCGCAAATAAACACTCAGGATCAAGGCGCCTGTACCTTGTCAAAAACAAACCGTCATAAACAGTTAGTTATCATGCAAAGTTAAGGCGGCATCAGCGAGGCAGTTTCCTTGCGGCTTTCACTGTCCCGCGTCATAATCAGCCATTACTCCGCCGATGACAATTTGCCAAACACACTTTAAACAGGCAGTCCGACTAGGAGACAGCAGTAGACGCGCCACTCGTGTCGACTGCGAACTAAGCTCTATAAAGTCTCAAGCAGAGCACAAGATTGTTCACGTGGACTCCAACGTGGAAGGTGAGACGGACCAATGGCAACACATTTAGTTGTTAGTGCCTTCATTTCTCGTTGTCAAATCAACTTTTGTCCACCCCGAGCTTTGCGTTACCCTACATCTGGTAGACGAAACAAGGCCCTCCTCGGTAAGCGTTGATCAGGCATACGTAGTACGTGCACAAGCCACCGCAACTTATTCAGTGCCATCTACAGTTCTAAGGAACTAGCCAGATTATCACTGTCTAGCAGTCGCCTACACATCTTCGTTGCGGACACGCTGCTCCCATCCGACACCAACAATCGTTCGCATACAACGGTGCTCAAAGAATTGAAGACGCCGCAAGTTTTCTGATCGATGGGTCCAAGTCTCCCTCCCATTGGGTTTGAGGCTCTCACTGTAGCCTTGTATACACGGTCTTTTAGACGGGGGAACACTTTTCTGACGTCACAGATATAACAGATTAAAACGCAGTTCTATCTTTTGCAATGCGTGCACTGACTTCAGTCGTTATGCGACCATCGTAGCCGATACAACTGTCAAGTTAGGTGAAGTGATCAACTACATTGTGTTCCTCGCTATCATTGGTCAAGGGGTCGTCAAGTGGTTGGTGGTCCTGTAGCAACAGTTTGCAATTTGTAGGTGCGAAGCGCATGCCGAATGATGAGACCGATCTAGGGTGGTTATGCAATATTGATTGCGCCGCCGCAGCAACGTCAAAAGGCAATACGATATCGTCGGCATATTCAAGATCAAGTAGCTTTTCATGAGGCAGCACCTCACAGTCTGTATCGTGAGGCTGCGCAAGGGAACACTCCTTGATGCAGTTCGCGACGAATTTGAACAAAAAGTAGCGAAATCGAACAAGCCTGACGAACGCCACTAGTTATCGGCAAGATATCCGACAAGCCACCGTAGACCCTTACGCAGCATGTGGTGTTCCGTTACAGGGCACGTAGAATGTTTACATATTTCATGGAAACACCTTTCCGCACACGTATTTCGAACATAGTGTATTGATGGACTGTGTCGAACGCACTCTGGAACTCGAGGAACACAGCGATTTTCGGTCTGCATTACGTGTGGCCCTCCTCTAACACCTGCCGCAGAGTGAATATGTGGTTTATCCAGCCCTTTCTTGGACCGAAGCCTGTGTACTCTTCCCTAATCCGTGCTTCGCATTATGCAGTTAGGCAACGAACGGTACTTTGTCACAACTGTCGTTAGACTAATATCCCCTGTGGTTAGCACATTCTGTGCGACTACCCTTCTGGTATACTGCCAATTAACTGGGATGGCCTATGCTTTCTAGACGTGTTCGGACAGAGGGGTCAGTGCTTTGCAGTGGATCTCACTTCCATCTTTAGCTAGTGCTGCATCGAGGGAATTCGGGCCAATGAAGATAGACCTTACCGTGGTGTGATGGTTTGCGTGCCTCAGAGATCCATTGAGCTATGCTAGGTGGTGCTTTTTTGCATCTTCAGAGCCACTCATACCAGATTGGTCAATGATTAGAGGCCAGACAAATTCAACCTGGTCCTCCAGTTTGGGGGTTGTAATGAGAGTGGCCGCTTATTCCTTTGAACGGACCCCTTGTAACCCAACTCCAAACCTGCTGCCTTGCGGTCAGGTTTTTGAACCAAAGACTTTAGTTGAGAACCCTAATCGTTTTTTTGTCTAGGCTTGTGTAACCTGACAGTATTCTGCCCATGCAATTCTCTTCCTGATGCTGCCCGTTGCGGAGGATAGTAAACAGCGTCCTATCTGCTGCATCGAGCAGGGCGAATAGGTGTTTGGATGCCGCTACTCAAGCATTCCCGTCTTTTTATTCATTCTTACACTTTTTGGTCCCATGCCAACTTCATTTTTATCCCCCTGTTTTCAACCGCCCGATTTTTGGCCCTCCTACAACATGCTTGCTAGGCGTTTATCTTCTAGTTCCAACTCACATGCAAACCCGGAGCGTCACTCCTGTCCTGTCGACAAGCCCATGTGCAGCCAAGCGGTCCATCCCAGTTCATCGGTTTCCATTTGGAACCCTCGATTCTCCTTCAGATTGGCATGCGTCAATGTGCTAACATTGTTACAGATCGGTCAACAGGCAGTACTTGTCCGATCTTTAGATGCTCTCGACCGATGTCTGCTGCTTATCGGCGTCCCGCTTGCAACACTCGAGCTTTGTGCTCACTCTGCGATCCCGTTCAGGCGACAACAGCTGCACTTTCTCATTGCGCCTATCCGATGACGATGCACGTTCGAGCACCGGTCTAGCTGGTGTTAGCATTGTTCTGAGTCTCCTTGCTGTGCTGCTCTTGTTGGTTGGATCCCCATCAGTAACCGAATATGTGCGGTCCGCATCGCTGCCGCGTTCAAAGGTTCGAAATCGCGCGGGACTAACAGGATTTGTTTATCATCGTTGCCTACGCGCATACCCGGGGCCAGGTCCCGTCACCTGGGGCGAGGTAGAAAAACTCGAGCGAATGCAGCATGTAGCCACCAGGCTGATTTCCAACTTACGAGGTGTGCCGTACGAAGTCCGATGTAAGAAATTAGGGCTGTACACCCTAGCTTATCGTCGAATCAGGGTATACCTCATCATGACGCACCGGATATTACCTCTGGGTGATTACCCTATGTTGAGACCACTGCTTCATCTGCGCACACCAAGCAGCACACGAGGACACCAGTAAAAGCTTGTCGTACCGGATTTGAAGCGGGTCGCTCACCAACTCTGTTTCGAACGCAGATTGGTGAATGTATGGAACGACCTGCCGCAGCACGTAGTAGAGGCAAACTCAGTGTCGGAATTCAAGAAGTTCCTTGACAAACAATTTGCCGACGCAAAATATATAGAGCGGAACACAACATAACGGGTACATGTCCAAGATCGACGAATGATGCAGCTACACAGAGCATGCTTTACTCGCTGCTTCTAACCAGTAATCAGTACTGCTTAGCTTCTTCAGTCCCTGTATGTACGTCCTACAAATATGGTTTTTGCTCCATATCTTTTAACTACATGCAAGCAGGAATGTGAACACAATATCGACCAGCATGTACAAAGCGTCAAACTTTTGGCGAAAGACTGCGATTTTTGCTCTGTTTTGAACCAGTACTCCGTAATCAGTCGGTAAAAGACAACTTCTACGGCCAACTGACCGAACTCCTTCATCACCGCAGAAACGCGGACACTGTTGTGCTGGCGGGGGATCTGAATGCACAAGTTGGAAAGTTGTCCACTGATGAACTACATCTGGGTGACCAACATGGTTTACGCTCCCGTAATGATAACAGTGGGCGGTTACTTCATTTGTGTGAAGATGCTCGCTTATTTCTTACGAGTAATAATTTTCGACACAGCACTCGCCGGACGGTAACATGGCGCCCACTAGCCTCGAACCAGCCTTGGACGCAAATCGATCACATTGCGATCAATTACCGCTGGAGATGCTGCGTCCAGAACTGTCGCCTGATTTGGAGCACATGTGTGGTTACCGACCATGCACTTGTATGTGCTGACCAGCGGATGCGTTTTGGCTGACGCCCACGACGACACTTCGATCGCATTAACACCAACTGTTTTGAAAGCGTATCAGAGTACGCTGACATGCGAGTTGAGTAAGCGCTCATTGGACACAATTGAATCTCCCTGGTGTCATGTTCACCAGATCTTACTAGCAGCAGGCCAATCCTCCTGTGGTAAGTCTGATCGCCAACAAATGCATTGGGTCTCTTCGCGCTCTCTACAACTTATTGATACTCGCCGACACATTTTGGTTGGAAGCGAATATAATGAGACTCAAAGAAAACTCCGGGCAAAACTTCGTGCTAGCCTGAAGAGAGTCCGCGAATCCCGGTGGTCTCATCGTGCGTCAGAGATGGAAGTGGTCACCTCCCTTGGTACCAGTCGGGAATTGGGCTATGCATTATGAAAAGCAATGGAAATGATAGGGATTGTCAGATTTTTCGCCGGCCACTGATCGCTTTGCTCTTTGGGCTGTCCCTTTGGATTCACCCTCTCGCTGGGAAGTCGAACGTTGTATTGGACTTTTGGAGTTGAATAAAGCCGCGGGACCAGATGGTCTTCAGTTTGCTCTCTTAACATTCGGGGGCCCTGCTTTTGTTGAGGACCTACACGAATTAATAATGAAACTGTGGGAGCATGAAACTGTTCCAACCGACTGGTGCCGCTCCGTTATTGTTCCCATCTTCAAACGAGGCTCGCGTTCGGAATGCGGCAACCATAGATGAACCAGTCAGATTCCTATCACCTCCAAATTACTTGCCCCTGTAATCCTTCAAAGACTGACTGGCACTCGTGAAAACCAGATTCGTGAGGAGCAAGCCGGGTTTCGTCGAGGTCATGGCTGCATTGACCACATCTTCACTTTGCGTCAACTGTTGGAGCACCGTCACACATATTGGCGGTTCACCGTTGTCGTGTTCCTCGATATCAATGGTGCCCTCGATTCGGTTGATTGATGTGCCCTTTGGGACTGTCTAGTCTGCAAAGGTGTACCCGAGAAATATGTAAATATTATCCGAGCATTATACGCGTGTAGCTCGGGCAGAGTGATGGCTTACGGCCAGCTTTCGCCGCCCTTCAATATCTCCAGCAATGTGATAGGACGACGTCAACTTTCCTCTTGAACTTTATTATTGACGAAGTCATGGAAATCGCATTCACAGGACACGATTTAGAAAGTGTGGAGCTGCTCCCAGGAGAACCATTGCTTGTCTTGGAGCATGCGCACGATATAGCCCTCATCTGCGACATCTCCCAGAGGTTCCAATCTGCACTGGACAGATTAGCACTGGTTGTCAGCCGCTTTTCTCTTCGGTTTCCACCCTCGAAGTGCAAAGCGTTGCTCCAATGTTGGCCTGGACCGCCTCCTGTGCTAACCGTGGGTGGGGATGAGCTAGAAGTCGTTCTGAAATTCAACTACCTGGGAAGTTGTATCAGCGCCAGTGGGACAGAAGATGAGATCACGAACCGTATAGCAAAAGCCCGAGGCGCTTTTTCTAACCTTTTCCTCTGATGGAGCCAACGAGACATCACTGACGCCCTGATGGGTAGAGTGTGCAATGCAGCGGTACGTCCGACCCTTCTGTACGGTCGTGAACGCTGGCCCCTTCGATTAACGGACCTAAAGAGGCTTGTTCTGTTCGACCATCGGTACCTTCGCAGTTTAGCTCACATCTGGTGGGAACACTGAGTAAGTAAGGAGCGTTTTAGACGCCTTGTTTACGACACAGGAGAAGGAACTGAACCGCTCATTACCGTCATTTCACGCACCTGGCTCCGATTGCTCTTACACGTGTTACGCATGGCAGCCCAGCGGTTTCCGCGACGTGGGTTGTTTGCGCGTTGAGGATGTGGATAGAAGTAGAGGAGGGGTGGCCAAGCGCCGACATGCTTGTGAGGAATGAAGGTCCTGACTTCGAAGCTAGCCTCGTTTGGAGCCTCACGGCTTCCTGGTTGAGCTCCAAATATCGTTGAATACGTTAGGCTGGATACTTGTTGACGTGACCAGGAGCCGACCTCAGTGACGTTTGTGCTCTGAGTTCCTTGGTCCTTCCCATCCCTTTTAGCCTCCCCCTCCAACTACGATCTCTTTTGTTAGCATAATTTTATTTTCACAGTAGATTCTTTTGTTGCCTATTAGCCGGCTGGTAGCTTACCCAAATGATCCCCATCCGTTGCTGGTAGCTCAGCTGGCTTTCACCTGTTGTATTTTTTCCTTTTATGTATTGCGGCACAGTAGCTGAAGTGTTTTACACCTCTGGCTTACTTGCATACTTATGATTATGCTAAAGAGCACGGAAACGATTGGAGCCTACGATCGCGTTTCGGACCTCGGCCCCCGTTAGAGCCTGTAAAGTAACCATCCATGGCTCAGCCTGGATCACCTGCGTTGGGAGAGATCCGGGAGCAGTTGATCGTGTTTCTTTACTCAAAATGTGCCTTCGACTCAGTCGATCGACGTGCCCTTTGGGACTCTCTGCTGAGGAAAGGTGTGCCTGATAAATATGTAAACATTATCAAAGCGCTGTACGCGCATAGTTCGGGCCTTGTGATGGTTTATGGCAAACTGTCGCCACCCTTCAGTATCACCAGCGGTGTGAGACAAGGTTGTCCGCTCTCACCTTTCCTCTTTAACTTCGCTATTGATGAAGTCATGGTAACACCGTTCGCTGGACTTGACCTAGAAGGTGTGGAGCTACTTCCTGGTGAGCGACTTCTTGACTTAGAGTACGCGGACGATAAAGCTTTAATCTATGATAGCTCCCAAACATGTCAAGCAGCACTGGACCGATTAGCACTGGCTGTCTATCGTTTTGTGCTGTGCTTAGCTCCATCAAAATGCAAAGTACTTCTCCAGGATTGGCAGGGACCCACCCATGCGCTAACACTTTGTGGTGGTCTGCTAGAAGTTGTTCAAGAATTCAAGTACCTGGGCATCTATATTAGCTCCCGTGGGATCGAAGATGAGATTACCAACCCTTGTAGCAATAGCTCGAGGTGCTTTTGCCAATCTCCGCCACCTGTGGCGCAGACGTGACATTACCATCGCCCTAAAGGGAAGATTTTATAACGCAGCCGTCTGTTCAACTCTTCTATATGGTTGTGAAACCTGGCCCTTGAAGTTGACAGACATAAAGTAGCTCGTCACATTCGATCATCGCTGCCTTCTCGACTTAGCTTATGTCCGGTGTGAGCACCGCGTGTTCGGCGTCGCGTATTTGGTGCAGGAAGAGCGAGCGAATCGCTCAGCACCATTATATCGCACACCATGCTCCGATGGTTGGGCCACGTGTTACGCATGCCAGCGCACCGACTTCCGCAACGTGCATTGTTTGCGCGCCTGGGGTGCAGTTGGAAGAGAAGGATGGGAGTCCAAGTGATGATTTGGTCAAGAAAGATGAAATCCCTCACTTTGAGGTTAGCGTCGGTTGGTGCATCCCGGCTGCCTGGCTGGTTTCCTATGGACGAGATACACGTTTGGTTGGACACTTGCTTAGAGCCGGCCCCACTGGGTTTGTGTTGTGAGTTCCTTTGTCCACCCCCTCCTGCTTAGCCTCCCTCTCCAATCACGATCGCCTTCATTAGGTATAATATAATTTTTCGCGGCGTTTTAGCCGGCTGTTAGCTCTCCGGAACGATGTCTATCCGTTACTGGGTACTCAGCCGGCGTGCCACTGTATTTTTCTTCTTGTCCTTTGTATTGCGGCACAATAGCTGACGTGTTTTCCACCTGCAGCTAACGTGTATAATAATGATGATGATTTTGAGTGTTCCGCCCAATAACCTATACGACGCTCCTTATTGTATATCAGTGCACCCGCGCTGTCTCTGATTGTTTCGCTGATGTCTTGTTTCCTGGGACCAGTGGTGCGGGTCGGCTGAAAGAGCTTGTGCTAATTGCCTACAGCTCCTACTTCTTCCAATTCTTAAGCCAGTCTAGTTCACCAAGCTTCCTTGTGAACTGGCAGGCCTCGCTTTACTTCGCGCCTAATAGTCCGTCTGGTCACATTGTACCCAGCGTTTTCTTCTGGATTCCACTAGGTTCGCCCGGCTGTCGAATATCCGATGACTAGTGCTGTGCGATCGATAGTGCCAAAAGTTATACCCCTGCGTCTTGCATGGCGGCCGAGATCCTATTTCATTGAAGCTCAGTTCATTAGGACAAGACAGCGAAAGTTCGGTACGCTGTGCATGCTGGTAGGCTTGCTTAACCGAAAGCTGCGATAAGTTCTGAGTTGCTAATTATGGGAGACCCTTGGTGCGCCTTCCGGTAAAGTTCATGGAGAAACGACAGCGTACCAAGGCATCATCAGAATCGATGCGAGTATTCCAGAACGAACAACAGTCCAGGATGGAACCACGCTATCTATTAGTTATGGCAATGTGATCAGTTTAGGTCCATCTCTGGCCAGCTACAAGAAGACCCCAAGTGGCACTTCGGCTCTCACTGTGTCTGAAAGCGGTGCTACTAAGAAACAGCTGATGTTCTGCACGCTGATTTAATAGAAGCTCGCCGTTGCCCTTATTGTCGAAGTCCACACTTATCACCTAGCAGAGCTTATTAAGAGATCAGACGATCTGCTTACGCGTTCCTATCCCCTATAAGAACTATGATATCTAAACTGGTAACACTGCGTTGTGGCGTCTTTAATTCATGGTAGTATGTGTTCTTAATAGCAGTCGGTGGAACCATAAGCGGAACCCACAAGCAAACAACGTCATGTACTACTTCGTAAATCGACATTAGTTGATGTCGTCAATCTGGCTGCACACAAACGGCTGTCCACCGGAATCCAATCAACAAACGAACACATCCTTGGAGCTAGGAACTATACTTACCCAAGCTTGAACAGAGACTGTTGAAGCAACTTCTCCGGATGCATGCAACTACTAGCGAACAGACAAGCCGGGTGCAGTTGATGCAACAACGCGTGAGCGAAATTGATTCTAGTTTCGGATACGCAGCACCTAGCTCGTCCGAAATGCGTGCGATGCAGCCGTTTGCCATATTTGCCTTAGATTGCAAACCTTGAACACATCCAAGGCAGCGTGGCTTTATATGGGGTTGTTGGCGATTGTCGTCCAGTGGGTGGTGTTGGAAGATAGCTGCAACGGTACAACTACAGATGTTCGTGAAATACGCCCATAGAGATAGCAACACGCAGCTGAGCGAAGAACTTTCTTTTTGATATTTCTCATGGCTAACACACATATATAAAAGTGCTTAAAATCGTGATAGGCTGAAATGACAAGTCTAGGGTTAGTCAATTCCAAACAGGCTGCTTTGCAATCGATTACAAGAGCTAAACTCACACGTATACACACATGTTCACAATACAACACACCACGGTTCAGCTGACTGATGGGGTACATAGATGATACCTTTATCATCCGTGATTCAAACGCCGACGTTGCTCATTTACTAGATCAGTTCAGTAGCGCGCACCCCAGTTTGAAGTTTACAAGCGAACTTGAAAACGAAGGAAAGATAGCATTTCTGGATATATCACTAAGCAGACGGGAGAATGGCACACTCCAAAGTAGTGTCTACCGAAAGCCGACCTGGATAGGCCAGTACACACATTTTCGTAGCTTTGTACCGTTAAAGTATAAACGAAACTTAGTGCTTTGCCTGCTTTATCGCACCAGCAAAATCTGTAGCCCCGAAACTTTAGAAACCGAAAAGCATTTTATCCTTAGGACACTACAAGATAACGGTTATCCTGTTCCATTTATTCGGAGACACGCTGTGATCCGTGACCAAAGACAAACTATCGTGACTGTGCCAAAAAGGTTGTTTATCTTGCGGTCCCTTTTAAAGGAGATGTTCCCTTTGAGTTACTGAACAGAAGACTCCAAAATGCAGTTTCCTGCTGCCTATCCGAACATTATTGCTGAAACTGCCCCGTTTAAAACCCAGCGTCTTAAGGATCGACTCCCAGGTCCAGTCCGAATATTCTATCCTATATCCACTTACTTGCACCTGTGTGTAAGATACCTCGGACACACTACCAGTTGCTTGGCGATTTGGATAGCAGAACATTGCCCAGCAGCGTTATGGAAGCACGCAGTCAAAGGGGCCAACAGTGTTGTTTTGGAACATTTAGTCCAGAGCGGGCACCAAGTCGTGGTGACAGAGACTTTTAAAAGTTTATATGTTATGCCGAAACACTATCCAAAAGGAGTTAAAAGGCGCCTATTTCGATTCAGCTGATGCAAGCAGAGGATGCTAGTTCAAAAGCTCCATTTACCCTGACCATAATTATACTGTGACTCGCCGTTCTCATCGACCTCCGAAATTGACCTTTTCACCCCATCGGACAGCTGTACCGTGGTATGTTGTATTGTGAACATGTGTGTATACGTGTGAGTTTAGCTCTTATAATCGATTGCAAAGGATCGATTATGAAAGCAGCCTGTTTGGACTTGACCAACCCTAGACTTGCCATTTTAGCCCACCACGATTTCAACCAATTATATATATTTATTAGCCTGCTGAGAAATATCGAAAAGATATTTCTTCCCTGAGCTGTATGTACTTACTGATGTGTTTGAATGCTGTCAATAAAAGTGGAAACTATAGCAGGAAGGCTAGTAATGGAGACTGGGTGAGAAGTGAGGGTAACAGTGAAAAGGAAAGAATGGAGGCACCAGCAGTAGCATGTTTTCGCTTATCTGACCTGTATGCAGCAGATAAGGCGACCCTTGGTAATCTGTGCAACAGCCACTGCAGGATATGGCTGAACTTTGAAAAAGCAAACATGGTTTTGCGTGTGTTTAGATACTGCCAGGGCGCTCAGACTTAGACGGGAGAACGATTGTGGTCCTCCACCCAAGCCGTTGGCTCAAAAGCGTGTCCGAGAGGCAGCGGGAAGGTGGCAACAATTCGATTTTACAGAAATGGACGCCATCCCACTTCAAGCACCCAACCTGGAGGATCAGGAGATTTAGTTGTCCGACCTCTAACCATTGACCAACCTGGTATCAGAGGATCTCAAGGGCCCCACGCCGTATACATCAATGGGTCGACGAGGTACCCAAACCGCCGCACCACGTTAGCGTGCTGTCTCGTTGTGAGGGACCCGAGCTACAAATATTTCGTCCGACTTCTAGCTCTTCGTGGATCTTGAACCAGGATACGTGAGATTAAGTTCTACTGTGTCAGGCCCCATCACTTCCACCTACTATCAATAGTAAGAACACGAATGAGTGGGAACAGAATTCAGGATTTTTCACGCATGGAAACGACGACATAATGCGTAACTGTAGAAGCCAACTAAAGCACTGAAAGTGCTCGATCAGACAAAGCCAATAAGGGTTTAACTGATAAAGAACCAATCTGGCATAACCGTGATCAGCACCCTGAAACATCAACCTAAACCACCGATGGGGCTAACGAAGTGTCACTGAATGGGTGCAACATAACGTTACTATGCAGTTGTGAGCGTTTACATACGTATCAAAACAAACAACAACAGTGCATCAGCCGTTTGAACTGATGCTTCGTTGCCATACAGGCACGATGATCTATGAAATAAAGAATAATATGAGGGAGAGAAGGGGTCTTACCTGAAAACCTTAATGCCCTAAGCAAACATTCAGGGTCAAGGCGCCTGCACCTTGTGTTGACAACCAGTAAAGCGCATGACTGGTTGTGCTATGGAATTGGCTTTGTTTGGGACCGGCAACTACGGCGTGTCTGAAGCGTCATTTGAGCTTTCCCTGTGCCACGCGGTCGTATGTTGCAGACTGGTAGGGGCATGGTTTTCTCTGCTTCAACACACTTTTATACTAACTTTGCCAGAGGTGGAGTACGGATGGCAGTAGCGACATCGGGGGGACGGGTGGGAGCCGGGGGTGAAGAGGGAAGGGTTTGGCGGGCTGAATTGCTCTAGGAGTGGTCGGGGTTCGACTGAGGGTTGTAGTGTAGTTTATGTTCTGATAGATGGGGGGGGAGGATGGGGGGGGGGGGGGGGGGGGAGGGGGGGGGGGGGGGGGGGGGGGGGGGGGGGGGGGGGGGGGGAGGGGGGGGGGGGGGGGGGGGGGGGGAGGAGGGGGGGGGGAGGGGGGGGGGGGGGGGGGGGGGGAGGGAGGGGGGGGGGGGGGGGGGGGGGGGGGGGGGGGGGGGGGGGGGGGGGGGGGGGGGGGGGGGGGGGGGGGAGGGGGGGGGGGGGAGGGGGGGGGGGGGGGGGGGGGAGGGGGGGGGGGGGGGGGGGGGGAGGGGGGGGGGGGGGGGGGGGGGGGGGGGGGGGAGGGGGGGGGGAGGGGGGGGGGGGGGGGGGGGGGGGGGGGAGAGGGGGGGGGGGGGGGGGGGGGGGGGGGGGGGGGGGGGGGGGGGAGGGGGGGGGGGGGGGGGGGGGGGGGGGGGGTGGGGGGGGGGGGGGGGGGGGGGGGGGGGGGGGGGGGGGGGGGGGGGGGGGGGGGGGGGGGAGGAGGGGGGGGGGGGGGAGGGGGGGGGGGGGGGGGGGGGGGGGGGGGGGGGGGGGAGGGGGGGGGGGGGGGGGGGGGGGGGGGGGGGGGGGGGGGGGGGGGGGGGGGGGGGGAGGGGGGGGGGGGGGGGGGGAGGGGGGGGGGGGGGGGGGGGGGGGGGGAGGGGGGGGGGGGGGGGGGGGGGGGGGGGGGGGGGGGGGGGGGGGGTAGTAGGT